>OX422223.1:46837820-48037820 GCA_949130495.1 Sambucus nigra | reverse complement strand
AGGGTCATTTAGTGTCTTTATGCATTTTAAATATTTGTTTGTTTTATTTTTTCGCACTTTTCATTCGCTTTGAGTTAGATTTTAGTCCTTTTTGCTTGAGGACAATGCAAAAGTCTAAGTTAAGGGGGGTCACAAGTGCGTATTTTTAAAACTTCACAAATTTTCCAAAATGCCCAGAAATGTCCAAAAAAATCATAAAAATTTGAAAAACCCAAAAATATTTTTGTTCAAAATAAATAAAAATTGGAATTCAAAATTTTCAAAAATATCATTAAAAGTCGAATTGAAGTCTCAAGTTGTAAAATTCAACGTACACAAAGCCAAAATTGACCAAAGATGGAAATTGAGCGAAAATTGACGACTTAACGAATAAGTGTGGAGATTAACAAACCCTGTGAGATTCGAGCCTATCACTTTTTGCGAGTTTTTAAATCAATCCGAGTTAATTGTTAACTCAAAGTTCTTTTCAGCGCCTAAAAAGTTGTCAATGATCTCAATCCTTTCATTTTGATCGGTTTTGAAAAATGTGTGTAATATTGCTTTGAAAAAAACGTGCCAAATTGATCTCTAAACTTAAATTCATCTCGAAGCGCATATGGTAACGCAATTGGCCTTTTGGGCAATGAAGTAGGCCCTCATTTGTCACCCAAAAATATTAGCCAGAAAAAGTAGCGAAAAATTAACCCTTTTGTAACCCAATTTGAGCCAAACAAATTGTCCCTTTCGTTTGATAACCCGAAAAACTCAAATAGCCGGAATTGTGAAAAATGAGAAAATTCAGAATTTAAGTCCGGAAAGTGCATAAAAAGGGGTAAGAAAAAAATAAATATGCTCAACAAAAATAGCAGAAAAAGAAAAGAAATGAAAAGAAAAAAAAATAGAGAAAAAGAAGAAAAAAAAATGAGCAGTATCCCGAAAAAAGCACAAATGGACATCATTAATGACTTTTCCAATTCCAATCTTCCCGACAATTGTCATTTTACCCCATATACCTTAAAACCCGAAAAAGTCCTAACCGAGTCTAAATTGCGAAATTGGTTACCGCGTGGAGAGCTAATACACCAAAAGATAATATAAGAGATTGAATGCGCGAAAAAGAGGCAATGTTCCCATTTTTAAAATCGTAACCCATTGATGAGATCCTATCATTCTGAAATTTTCGTCATTCTACGTGTATGCGTGATTTTACGTCCATTACATTTACTCTTTATATCACGCATACCGGGAGAATATCCACATTCCGTGAGAAATTGAAATCAAAACGAATTTTCGGACAAGTAACGTAATGATCAATCGGTGGAAATTAGCGGTTATATTTCCAGCTACACACACACGCACGATGATTTGAGACTTGTAAATATGACTTGATGATGACTATTTTTCTAGAAAAGTTTGAATTGCACAATTTTTGCATGTTTTGAATTTTTTTTTAGTCGAGTTTTGTGGGTATATTCTCTGCAAACCCTCACGACACACAACTCGTCCTACTAGGGTGACCTAGGGGTTTAAAGGCTTGTTGCATACGCTAAATGCAATCGCTTGCCCGCGAAAAAGGTATTCTATCCCAATAAAATGTGATTTTAAAGAGTTAAACCTTGCTAGGATTCTTTTACATTGCTCGGGACGGGCAAAGTTCTAAGTTAGGGGGATTTGATTAGGCATAAATTCTTCACATTTATCCCCTTAATTTCGGTATTTTTATGATCCCGTGCAGTGTAAATAGCTTGGATTTGTCTCATATCTATGCTACTAACCCTTTTTGGCAAGTATTTCGTATTTTGTGTATCTCTTATGTGTTTTACAGGTATTTCATGCAAGAAAGATAGAAAAGAGAACTCAAAATAGTGAAAGAAACCAAGAATCGGGGAGTTGAATGACATTTTCGTAATTTTTCAGCCTTAGTCTGGAGGTGGGGCCAACTGGAAAGTTGAAGAGCTTTCAATTGCAAGAACACTGGAAAAAACGGCACCTCAATCGGAGTCCGGATGTGAAAGTTATGAGCAGTCAAAGATAGAAGAAAAAGTCAAATAAAGAGAGGACCGGTCCGCCCAGAAATTAAAAGAACCGGTCCACCCCTACCCCGGACCGGTCCGCTTTGCCAAACTCCAGAAGACCCCGGATCACAAGCAAACCGAAGAAGTACAAAATAAAAAGAACCGATCCGCCCTGGGACCTGTCCGCCCCAAAATAAAAAGAACCGGTCCGCCATGGGACCGGTCCGGGGGAGGAGGGGGACCAGTCCACCTATCGCAGTTTTAATTTTTTAATTTTCCTCTAATAGAGAGTTCTAGTGCTTCTAAAACTCTTGGAGTCTTGTAGGGTATATAAACCCATTTTACTATCATTCTTAGCACGTAGATTAGAGGAGATTTTAGATAGTTTTCTATTTTTTTCCAGCAAACCCTAGTTTAGATACAAATTCCAAATTTAATTCCAATATTGAAGCTTTGTTCAGATTTTATTTTATTATCAGTTTTATTCATTGCTGTAATTACTGCTTTGGTAAAAATTAGTGAGTAATTTCTTCTTTTCAATTCTATTTTACATCTATTCACAAGTTTTCTTTAGATTAATCATGAATTCCTGCACATCAAACACTGTTTTCATTACTTTCAGCATGCTAGGCTAGATTTCCCAAGGCCGGGGTACATGAACCTAGCCTGATGTGTTAATTGTATGTGTATAACATTAAACCTCTGAATTTAGTGATTGAATACGACCGTATTGCGTAGTTACAAAATAATTACAGATCTTTATATCTCGTTTGCCTCTGGGTACTCGTGATGATTTAGAGTGCAATTCGAGTGTTACTATCGCGATACCGATTTACTCGTCCTCTGATTAAGTATGACGCGGGCTTGAACCTCATTACGTAATTCTTGGGAGTACTAAATTCCGGGTTAAATCAATCGGTTAAATTTACGATTAGTATTATAACTGCAATACACTAGGGTTGGGGGATTGTATTCCCGTCCTGTTTTTCGCATCACTTAGTTCAAAAGTTTCAAATCATTTTTTCATCAGTATTTTAGGTAAATTAGTATAATTGCATATTTTCATAATTTCATAATTGCACCTAGTTTAATCATTCCCAAAACCAAATCAATTTTCCTTTTTCTTTAGAGTCAAAGTTAGGATTTCTCGGTCTACCCAACGTCGTCACGTTCACTCGTCGTAGTTCCCTGAGGATTCGATACCCAGACTAGCCACTATATTCCGCAAGAGTGTAGTTACAGTTTAGGTTTTTGTATTGTGGTTGGAAGCCGAAAACAACGACTAGCGTATTTACACGGACGCTCGATTTTTCGAATCGATCATTGACAATGGATGTCTGTAGTTATAATGTCTTCTGTGCACTTTTAAAGCTTTAATTGAATATCATATTTGATCGCATGTGCAACAGACGGGGACCAAGTAAAATAAAATTATAATACTCATAACAAATGATCCAAAAGACCAAATGGCCCCTAAGTGAAGTATGAGAATGGTAATGGGGGGCGATTTTGGCAAAACCCTAGCCCGCCCCATTTAATAAACAGGGCAAAGCGGGTTAGTTTTTATTTAAACTAGTTTGTAACCCGCGCGATGCGCGGGCGGTGTGCATTGGGAGGCATATTCGGGAAACTAATTTCATTTTTTATCACTTTTGATTAAAAAAAACTATTTTTTAAGAAAATACTAATTTAGAATTGGATTGTTAACATCTTTAACATAAGTCATACTGAATTTGCCTAAATTTTTTCAGGTTAGATCATCTTTACCCCCATTTACTAATTGTAGTTATCTTCCTGTAATAAAACAAAATAAAAGGCCTCTATATATTTAATTTTACAACCAAAATCAATGAATTTATATATTCTAGACTCACCATCACCACTTATAACACCGACAAAAACAACAGTAGGAGAGAAAATAAAGTTACTAAAAATGGTCGATCATAACGAATCCGTAGAGAATATTACTTTTCAGTACCATTACAACACGTATATCATTATATGTTAGATGTGAATTCTATTAAACAAAAAATAGAACACCTAAGGATGTGTTTGAGATTTCCAGTTTCATGCCATGAAATTATAATTGAAAATTTTCTAGTTTCAAATTGAAATAATTAGAGCTTATTTTTTTCCAATTTCAAGTCAACACCATGGAATTGGGTCCTAAACACACCATTTATGTTTTAGCAAGTTACAAAAATGAAAAAAAAATGAAAGTTGATCCTGATGAAACATAACTGTTGAAAACCAATTAATAAAAAATTTCAGTTATTTTAACTGCAAATGATAAATATAATTAATCCAAAAAACTAAATAACATTAAGTAACTACTCCTCTACTGCTAATACAACTGAAACATTAGGTAATCTATGCCTTAATATAAAAATTCTATATAATAATTGTAAGTAAAAATCACATGGACTCTAAAGAAACTAAAAATGACATGTACAAAGTAAACATGACAAAGTAGGAGTAAACTTAAGTTTGAAAAGTCCAATCGAAAAATATAACATTCCAAAAGTCCATTATAAATGATTGATATAGAATTCAGTGTGCATAACACGCTCAAAACACAACAACACTGCCCTCTAATAGAAAGGTGTATTCTAATGGAAATGAAAGTATAAAAAATAAGTCTTAACTTATAACCCAATTGTAAACCCTAGGTATCCAAAACCTTATTTTTCTTAGGTGAAAAATATTGGAACATCTATAGGAAGGACCCTACAAAATGTGCTACTGAAGATTACTCGACAGTAATGGGCACCAATTTGGAGTCTTCCTTCCATTTAATTTGCACATCCCCTATTGAAGGCTTTTGAAAGTGGAAGCATTGTATTCGCCTCTTTTATTGCTGGTGTGACTAAAATGAAGAATGAAATTTATCTCAAATGTTGTGAGTCAATTGTGATAAGAATATAAAGTAACCAAGGGGTGGGAAAAAAGTCTGCGAAACTAATTATGTCAAAACAGTATAGTGATTTATTATGGAATGAACAATGGAGAAGATCTAAGTGAAGTTCAGATTTCTAAATTAGGTTATTGGGAGAATAAAAGAAACCTAAACGAAAAGAGCAAAGTTTATCTTTATCATTGATCTGCCATATAAATTGAGGGATTTAGTAAAAAAATTAACTCAAAATTAAGGCTTGAAACAGAAATTAGAGAAAGAGAAACTAATGCATAAAGTAAACGGTTCATACATTTCAATAAACATCATATGTTCGAATAATTTGTCATACCCATATACTTCAATAATCACATAACAATGCGGATATTTTTTAAGTATATTATAACGTTTGTATTTAATCAAGAACAAACCTCCTAGAAACACAATGAAAAATAGTAAGAGCACAATACCTTCACATGATGGGATGAATGGTGAGCGAAGCAATGATAGGATACACGACTTTTTACGGGAAAAAATTGAGAATGAAGTATTAAATTGAAATCATATAAAACAAAATAGAGGATATACAACGAATACCTATATACCATACACTCAAAGATCCAAACTATGAATTCAAACATCACCTATACACAGAAACTCGAAATGCATGAAGATAACCCAAATCATATTGGAAGAATCCCAAAAATCTATAGCCTCATTTGTTGACATCTTCAGCCTTCAAAACCCAAATTGTGAAAATCTAATATCTAAATATTAGAGGAAGTCTTACCGTGGATGAGATGGCTTCAATCTTTCATATTGAGATCAATCATTGATAAGGATGGAGTTAGGGTAAGAGAGGGACGATTTAGTAAATTAAAAATTATAACAATAGGGAATATAAAGCAACACATATGAGAGATAAAAAGATAGGTAAGAAATAATGCAACTTAATTAGTTAATGAGAGAGACGGTGATAGTTGAAATATTATTATACGGGAGATGAAGAGGCGTCATAATGAGGAGGGAGGAATTCAAACATTTTCGGTATTTAATGTAGAAGGTGGATGAGTGGGAGATGTTGTTGGATAATATGAATGCAAATACAGAAATGGAACTCTTTATATATCACCGCAATGTCAACTTCAATACAATAATGTAACTTCTGAATAGATACTAGAAAACTTCTGAGACACCTAGCCTAATAAAATACCGGGTGATCAGTCCTATACCAAATTAAAACAGGAATCCCAGTTGGATCATCCTTAGCATCACTCTCGAAAACTTTTTAAAACTTACTAACCACCTAGTATTCCAAAAACTGGTGCCAATTTTAACTTTTTAATTAAACAAAACAGTACATGCGGAATAAAAATATAAACCATTCACACAACTGAATGAAAATAAACTGAATCATAATTACACAACTTGCCGAATAAATCACCGGCCACCAAAGAAATAATCCAATACAAATATTCAACACCTGAATAAAATTTACACCTGAAAACTGTACTGGGAAGTTTGGGCGATAAGCCCTAAGGAAAACTGAAACTGATACAAGATTCCTACTCTAGGAATGAATGAATGATGCGTCTAATCCAAACTCCTGCTAGCATCCACAAATGCCGCAACTCCGTGCCCTAGAATAGAATATCAATCTTGGCGTCCCTGTGGTTGGACGCCTAAAAGGTTTGGAAAATAGTTTTATAGCAAGGGTTGTAATACCCCGTATTTTTGGCGATATTTATTTTTGGGATTAATTAATTAAATGAGAATTAATTGGGAATTAATCCGGATAAAATACTAGCGAGATGTGAGTTGGTATTTGACTATATTGAGTATATATGATGATATATGAATGTTGAATTATCAAATTTGTCGTGAGATTGATATACGGTAATTTGGACATTTTATTGGGACGCGTGAGACAGTCGCGTCAGGATATAATTTTTTAATTGTAAAAGTGAATTTAAATTCTATTAACCGTATGGTCGTTTTGAGTGCACCAACGCGTCCGGAAGGGTTAAGATAGTCAGAAAATACTAGCCGGGGGTTTAGTTTGGGTCCCGGGGTATTTTTAGGCCATACCGGCATCTTATAAGGGTAGTTTGGTAATATTGTAATTTTGGGATTTAATAATGACGAAAATTAGGATTTATAATCTGATTTGGGTAACTAACCACTAAACCCACTACCAACCATATTGACCCATAAGACTACGGGGAGTTTCAAAATTTGGTTTTCTAAGTCTCCTAAACAAACCCTAGCCACCTTTGGAGAAGAAGGCTTGTAGAGAGAGAGAGAGAAGGAATTCTGCAGAAAAATCTTCATCAAACCAACACCAAATTCAGAGACACTCGAGGCAAGTGATTTAATTCTATTTAATTCAGAGAATGTTTCTTCCATGTTAGATAAATTGAAAGATTTACAGTTGTTCTTGGAAGTTAAATAAAAACCCATTTTAATTGGACTTAGGACTTGAATTTTGAGGACAAATTGCATGTAGAATAGTATGGAGATGATTATTCTGATGTTAATATATGTTGGATGTAACAAAAACGGATCTAGAATGGACTTATTGAGGATTTAAAATTCTAGGGTTTATGTTCTTGAAAATTTGGGGGAAAGGGTAGAGATTTGATGAATTAATGATGTTTAGGATCTGTTAATTCCTTAAAAGATGTTAGTATATGACCTTAGTATGTTTTAGGATGATTGGAGACCGTAAAACATTGATTGGACGAATTTTGGTTGAGATTTGAGGTGTAGAAATTGGTGAAAAACGCGATAAGATTTCTGGGCTTGAATCTGGTCACTCGTTAGAAGACCTACCCAGGTCGTTCGAACGAGCTCGTTCGAACGAGCTTCTAACGAGTTGACAGTTTGGGGTTCTAACGAGAGGGATGTTCGTTCGATAATCTCGTTCGAACGAGATCTCGTTAGATAGCCCAGTTCGTTCGAACAGCCTCGTTTGAACGAGACTTCTAACGAGCTGGCAGTTTAGGCCTTTTTGGCCTGTTTTGATTTTGGGAGTCCCGTAAATTTGTTCGAGGATGGAGATAACATTCCTTTGATGGTGCATTAGTATACTTGGGACATTTGGGAGATGATGAGTAGTAAATTATATAAGTGTGGATCGAATCAAATGAACATTATGGATTGAGACGTGAGTGCTTACTACGACGTGAGAAAATTATGGCGCGTATAAATATTGACCGGGATTATATAAGTTGTATATATATTAAGTTGGTACGAGAATGCGATAAGTACTACAATTAAACTACGGTGATTACTAAGATGCGTGTTTACTTAGTATTGATATATGATTTGTGTGTATGACATACCTACCAGACTTGCTATCACGGGAGGTTTGTGTTCGCTTAGAGCCCTCTAATCCTTGTGTTGCCCGGATTTAGACTGGTTACCTCGATGAACATAGGTCAGAGAAGGACTTATTGGGATGTTAATAAGTCTGCTGATCGTGGGAGCGCAGGTATGTGCGTGACGCATGTGATGTGACTGTGTTCGCCTCCACTGTTTGTGATTTGTGTTATCTGAACGATTCCTGAGAGATTCGAAATACGTGATTCCTTATGTACGTGATGTACCGGGATGGATATCGCAGTATGTGTGCACCGCAGCTTAGTCTCGGGGTGCTTATATTGTATATTTATGTTGTGGAAAATATACACTTAATAAACTGGGAACTTTCATATGGTATGGTGTGTATATCTATGGTATAACAAAAGGGATGATCTATAATGAGTTGTATTATTTTTATGTGAGAACCTGAATTTACGTTAAGCCCCTATTTAATTGCGAGCGTTATAATATTAATGGGAACCGAGTAATAAGGGTAGAACCTATGACAGTCTAGCTAGATACGATGTCACTTAGCTAGTGGGTTGTGTCATTTTAGATGGGTACTTACGTTAGGAGTGCACAGTTAGACGAGAGGTGAGAATTTCATGTGAGTGCACGTCCTAACATGTACTTTGCATTTAATGTTTTAAATGTTTTTAAAGCACTTGCAGGTTTTTAAAATATCTCCACATTCGGGCTCTGACCCGTTTGCTTTCAAATCTATTTTTTGTAAAACCATTTTAGGTGCCCAGCCACAAGGACACCATGCATAGGATAATCATTCAGGTGACGATCTGTAGTTGTTTGTGGAAGCTACAGGGATTTTCTTTTAGACGCTTCTACCATTTGGATTCCATATTCAGTATTCTTCAGTTGTAGGGCATGTTGCCCAAATTCTATTAGAGACTTTTCCATTTCAGTTTTCTTACCTGGCATGTATTGATTCAGTATTCAGTATTTAATTATTCATTTCAGTGGTTGAGTTTGTTGTGAGGAGTTTTTCCTCTGGATTTATTTATATCGTGTGATGGTTATTCTATAATTTTCGTTATAGTGAATGGTGGTATTATTCTTGTTTTAAATCTTTCACTGCATGTTAATCAGACTTTAATTAAAATTTGGCAACTTACTTTTTAAATACTAGGTGGTTAGAAATAATAAAATGTTTTCGACAGTGATGCTATTAACTGAGCCAACTTGGCATTTTGATTTAATTTCATAAAGGAGTAGCTACCCGGTATTTAATTAGTCGGGGTGTCACAGGTGGTATCAGAGCATCAGGTTCTAGTGTCCTTTAGGATCTGTACGGCTATTATGTTTCTGCTAAGTTTCTTTGTTATAGAGCCCTATATTTTAGGACTGTTGTACTCTTTTTGTGTATGCTTCGTTCTTCAGCTATTTTAAGTTTATAAATAGTGAACTTATAAACTTCATTCTTATTTCAGATGCCTCCACGACGTGCACGACGAGTTCCCAGGGATGCAACACCCGAACCCCAGCCCGCTCCAGTTCAGGGCGTGATGAACGCTTCTGAGGTTGCAGCCATTGTAGCCCAAGCGTTAAATGCCGTAATTGCCGTAGTTCAGCAGGCACCACCTCAGGCGCCGGTCGCCGCGCCAGTACAGGCAAATGCATTCCCGTCTGCTTGGGAACGTGTACGTGACGCTTTTCAGAAAGCGCATCTGCCAGAGTTTGCAGGTAGCTCAGATGTGGTAGTCTCGAGCCAGTGGAGGAAGGATATACAGAGGCACTTGAGGATGTATGAGTGCACGGACGTTCAGAAGCAAGTGCTAGCTACTTTCAAGCTAATTGGATCTGCACTGCAGTGGTGGGAGTCTATTACCACCGTGGAGGAGAGCGATACTCTCACTATTCAAGACTTTTGGGTGCGGTTCGACCGCAAGTACTTTCCGTCAGCTGTTCACACGGAAATGAGGAGGAAACTGATGAATCTGAAGCAAGAGGGTAAGACCGTGGCCGAGTATGAGGCCGAGTTCACGAATCTGTTGAATATCGTTCCGAGTGAGATAACAACAGAAAAGAAGAAGATTGAGAAATTCACCGACAGATTGACTTAGAGGATCCGTCAGCATCTGTTAGGGAACCTTTCGTTGGCCACGTATTCTGATGTGGTTAACGCTACTTTGTTACACTGCCAGGATCACCGCTTTCACATGGCTGAGGGCAAGAGATCGGGAGAGTCTAGCCATCAGGGCAGGACTGGAGGACATGGTGCCGGTGGGGTACAATCTGTTCATGGGCAGAGACAGGGTGAGCAGGGTTCCCAGCAGGGGGATCAGAAGAGGTTCAGATCAGGAAATTACAGGCACGAACAGGGAGGCTTCCGTCAGGGCCATCAGGGTCCAAATGGCCAACAGGGGCAGAATGGGCAGCAGTTTGAGCAGGGTCAGCAGGGCCAAGGGAGGAACGGTAACGGCCACCAGGGCCGGGGACCGCAGGGGCAGAGAGGAGGGAACTTCCCAGGGAAGTGTTTTATTTGTGGCAAGACTGGCCATAAATGACAGGATTGTCCTGATAGGGGCAGGGCCCCACAGCAGTAGCAGCAGGGTGCTCGCCAGGAGCCACAGAGGCCTATGTTTCCCGCCGCTCTTCCCGCACCACCACAGATGGCAGCATTGCCACCCATTCCTGCAGTCCCAGCTCAGCAGGGGCAGCTACAGTATGGACGTGTATATAACGTCCATCAGGCAGCAGTTCCACAGGCACCGCCCGCGATTGAGGGTACGTTTCCTATCCATGGCACTATGGGCCGGGTATTGTTTGATACGGGGGCTACACATTGTTTTATAGCTACACATTTCGCGAAAGCTTTAGGGTTGTTAGCCACAGCGGAGAGCACATTGACGTGTGTCGACACACCATTGGGGAGTGGGTCACTTATTTTCTTTATATGCCGGGGAGTGGGGGTAGAGATTGGTAGTCTGGTATTACCTGCAGACATGTTGGTATTAGATATGCATGTTCACGATGTGATTATCGGTATGGATTGGCTCGCTGATTATAGAGCCATGATTGATTGCTTCGGTGGGAGGATTGTTTTTGCCATTCCGGGGCAAGAGATGTTTGTAGTGGCGATGCCTCGCCCAGAGGGAGGCTCGACCGCTCATTTGTATTACCTAGAGTAGGATGCCTCTAAGGAGGTTGTGATTCCTTTAGATTCGATCCCAGTCGTCAAGGAGTATTCAGATGTGTTTCAGGAGATACCAGGCCTACCCCCCAGTCGAGAGATAGACTTTGTTATAAACCTATTGCCAGATACGAGGCCTATAGCACGCGCACCGTACCGTATGGCTCCGGCAGAGATGCGAGAGCTACGAGATCAGATAGAGCAGCTGTTAGGTCAGGGCTTTATTCGCAGGAGTACCTCACCTTGGGGCGCTCCAGTTTTTTTTGTGAAGAAGAGGGACGGTTCACTGAGATTGTGTGTGGACTACCGAGAGTTGAATAAGGTCACGATACGGAATAAGTATCCGTTGCCTCGAATCGATGACTTATTCGACCAGTTGAGAGGAGCTTCTTTCTTCTCGAAGATTGATTTGAGATCGGGATACCATCAGTTGCGTATCAGGGAGGAGGATGTCTCGAAGACTGCGTTCTTATCGAGATATGGTTCTTACGAGTTTCGGGTTATGACTTTTGGTTTGACCAATGCTCCAGCTGTGTTTATGGACTTGATGAACAGAGTGTTCAGGGATTTTCTAGATCAATTTGTCATTGTCTTCATCGATGATATTCTGGTTTACTCCCAGACAGAGGAGGAGTACGCCGAGCATTTGAGGCAAGTTTTGCAGACACTTCGTCAGAATGAGTTGTATGCAAAATATGAGAAATGCGGGTTTTGGCTGAAGGAGGTCTAGTTTTTGGGACATATTATTTCTGACCGGGGAATAGCTGTTGACCCGGGGAAGGTATCCGCGGTGAGGGAGTGGGGACAGCCCACGACACCAACGGAGATTCGTAGTTTCTTGGGTCTAGCAGGATACTACAGGAGGTTTATTCGGGGGTTTTCGAAGATAGCAGGTCCTTTGACACATCTGACTCGTAAGGGTGTGCCGTTCATTTGGAGTGATGCCTGTCAGTTGGCATTCGATGAGTTGAAGAATAAGTTAACCTCAGCACCTGTGTTAGCATTGTCGAGACCGGGAGTTGAGTATTTGGTTTACACCGATGCGTCCTTGCAAGGACTTGGAGGTGTATTACAGCAGGAGAGACAGGCCATAGCTTATGCTTCCCGTAAGCTTAAGCCTCATGAGAAGAATTACCCCACGCATGATTTGGAATTGGCGGCGGTGGTATTTGCCCTACGGATTTGGAGGCACTATCTTCTGGGGGGAGAAGTTCCAATTGTTCACGGACCACAAGTCCCTACAATACCTGTTCATACAGAAGGAGTTGAATATGCGACAGCGTAGGGGGCTCGAGTTTGTGAAAGACTACCAGTTCGATATCCAGTATCACCCGAGTAAGGCTAACGTGGTAGCAGACGCGTTGAGCCGTAGGCCAGCAGATGAGGTGGCAAGGGTGTGGAAGGCAAAGTGGAAGGAGTTGGGACACCAGGATGCAGTGGCCCGATCTTTCATGTCTGTGATGACCGTTACACTGCAGATTGTCACGAAGGTAGTACGGGCACACGCTAAGGACTCGTTCTGTCAGGGGGAGATAGTTCGATTACTAGCAGAGGGAGCCGAGTCCTATATCGTTAGCTCAGACGGGGGATTATGCTTCAATGGGAGATTGGTGGTTCCGAAAGGGGAAGAATTGCGACACGAGGTGATGGCAAAATCGCACGGCTCACGGTTCGCGGTACATCGCGGAGGGGACAAAATATACCAAGACATGAGACGCCAGTATTGGTGGAGCGGTATGAAGAGAGATATTGCGGAGTTTGTTTCGAAATGCGCCACTTGCCAGCTAGTAAAAGTGGATCATCAGAGACCGACAGGACTTCTACAGCCGTTGGAGGTCCCGGTGTGGATGTGGGAGAGCATATCCATGGATTTTATCACGGGGTTGCCTACGTCGCAGAGGGGTCACGACTCCGTTTGGGTAATTGTGGACAGATTGTCCAAAGTCGCTCACTTTTTACCCGTAAGGACTGACTACACTACGGGACAGTATGCCCAGCTCTTCATTTCAGAGGTTGTGAGACTTCACGGTAAGCCCCTAAATATCGTGTCTGACAGAGACAAGATATTTGTTTCGCGGTTTTGGGAGAGTTTCCAGGAGGCCATGGTCACGGAATTGCGATTGAGTACGGCTTATCATCCGCAGACCGATGGGCAGACAGAGCGCACAAATCAGGTGTTGGAGGACATGCTACGCATGTGCATTATTGACTTTGGAGGTGGATGGGAGCAATACCTTCCACTGGTAGAGTTTGCTTATAATAACTCCTACCAGTTCACTATTGGCATGGCTCCGTTTGAGGCATTGTACGGTAGGCCTTGTCGTTCCCCATCATGTTGGTTAGAGGTGGGGGACAACAAACTACTTGGGCCGAAAGTAATTCAGGATACTTAGGCAAGGATTGAGTTGATTCGGAGTCGCATTCGGGTAGCTCAAGACCGGCAGAAGAGTTATGCTGATGCGAAGAGATCTTTCAGGGAGTTCCAAGTGGGGGACCAAGTTTTTCTCAGAGTATCTCCTATGAAGGGGATTATGCGTTTCGAGAAGAAGGGGAAGTTGGCACCGAGGTATATGGGGCCGTTTCCTATTATTGAGCGGATTGGACCAGTTGCGTATAGACTCGGGTTACCGGAGCATTTACACCGAATTCACGATGTGTTTCATATTTCCTCGCTAAGGAAATATCTCAGGGACGATTTGGCTCATTCTCACATCGCTTTGGAGGAGATTGATTTACAGCCTGATAGCTCCTACGAGGAGGGACCGATTGCTATTTTGGACCGAAGTGAGAGGAAGTTGGGGTCAAAGATAGTTCCGTTAGTGCGTGTTCAGTGGCGACATCACAATGTCGAGGAGTCCACATGGGAACGCGAGGATGAGATGCGCGAACGTTATCCAGAGTTGTTTTTATCAGGTAATTTCTAGTTTCGAATTTCGGGACGAAATTCTGTTATTAGGGGGGAAGTATGTAATACCCCGTATTTTTGGCGATATTTATTTTTGGGATTAATTAATTAAATGAGAATTAATTGGGAATTAATCCGGATAAAATACTAGCGAGATGTGAGTTAGTATTTGACTATATTGAGTATATATGATGATATATGAATGTTGAATTATCAAATTTGTCGTGAGATTGATATACGGCAATTTGGACATTTTATTGAGACGCGTGAGACAGTCGCGTCAGGATATAATTTTTTAATTGTAAAAGTGAATTTAAATTATATTAACCGTATAGTCGTTTTGAGTGCGCCAACGCGTCCGGAAGGGTCGAGATAGTCAGAAAACACTAGCCAGGGGTTTAGTTTGGGTCCCGGGTTATTTTTAGGCCATACCGACATCTTATAAGGGTAGTTTGGTAATATTGTATTTTTGGGATTTAATAATGACGAAAATTAGGATTTATAATCTGATTTGGGTAACTAACCACTAAACCCACTACCAACCATATTGACCCATAAGACTACGGGGAGTTTCAAAATTTGGTTTTGTAAGTCTCCTAAACAAACCCTAGCCACCTTTGGAGAAGAAGGCTTGTATAGAGAGAGAGAGAAGGAATTCTGCAGAAAAAGCTTCATCAAACCAACACCAAATTCAAAGACACTCGAGGCAAGTGATTTAATTCTATTTAATTCCGAGAATGTTTCTTCCATGTTAGATAAATTGAAAGATTTACAATTGTTCTTGGAAGTTAAATAAAAACCCATTTTAATTGGACTTAGGACTTGAATTTTGAGGACAGATTGCATGTAGAATAGTATGGAGATGATTATTATGATGTTAATTTATGTTGGATGTAACAACAACGGATCTAGAATGAACTTATTGAGGATTTAAAATTCTAGGGTTTATGTTCTTGAAAATTTGGGGGAAAGGATAGAGATTTGATGAATTAATGATGTTTAGGATGTGTTAATTCCTTAAAAGATGTTAGTATATGACCTTAGTATGTTTTAGGATGATTGGAGACCTTAAAACATTGATTGGACGAATTTTGGTTGAGATTTGAGGTGTAGAAATTGGTGAAAAACGAGATAAGATTTCTGGGCTTGAATCTGGTCACTCGTTAGAAGACCTACCCAGGTCGTTCGAACGAGCTCGTTCGAACGAGCTCGTTCGAACGAGCTTCTAATGAGTTGACAGTTTGGGGTTCTAACGAGAGGGATGTTCGTTCGATAATCTCGTTCGAACGAGATCTCGTTAGATAACCCAGTTCGTTCGAACGAACTCTCGTTCGAACAGCCTCGTTCGAACGAGACTTCTAACGAGCTGGCAGTTTAGGCCTTTTTGGCCTGTTTTGATTTTGGGAGTCCCGTAAATTTGTTCGAGGATGGAGATAACATTCCTTTGATGGTGCATTAGTATACTTGGGACATTTGGGAGATGATGAGTAGTAAATTATATAAGTGTGGATCGAATCAAATGAACATTATGGATTGAGACGTGAGTGCCTACTACGACGTGAGAAAATTATGGTGCGTATAAATATGGACCGGGATTATATAAGTTGTATATATATTAAGTTGGTACGATAATGCGATAAGTACTACAATTAAACTACGGTGATTACTAAGATGCGTGTTTACTTAGTATTGATATATGATTTGTGTGTATGACATACCTACAATACTTGCTATCACGGGAGGTTTGCGTTCGCTTAAGGCCCTATAATCCTTGTGTTGCCCGAATTTATACTGGTTACCTCGATGAACATAGGTCAGAGAAGGAATTATTGGGATGTTAATAAGTCTGCTGATCGTGGGAGCGCAGGTATGTGCGTGACGCATGTGATGTGACTGTGTTCGCCTCCACTGTTTGTGATTTGTGTTATCTGAACGATTCCTGAGAGATTCGGAATACGTGATTCCTTATGTACGTGATGTACCGGGATGGATAGCAGAGTATGTGTGCACCGCAGCTTAGCCTCGGGGTGCTTATATTGTATATTTATGTTGTGGAAAATATACACTTAATAAACTGGGAACTTTCATATGGTATGGTGTGTATAGCTATGGTATAACAAAAGGGATAATCTATAATGAGTTGTATTACTTTTATGTGAGAACCTGAATTTACGTTAAGCCCCTATTTAATTGCGAGCATTATAATGTTAATGGGAACCGAGTAATAAGGGTAGAACCTATGACAGTCGAGCTAGATACGATGTCACTTAGCTAGTGGGTTGTGTCATTTTAGATGGGTACTTACGTTAGGAGTGCACAGTTAGACGAGAGGTGAGAATTTCATGTGAGTGCACGTCCTAACATGTACTTTGCATTTAATGTTTTAAATGTTTTTAAAGCACTTGCAGGTTTTTAAAATATCTCCACATTCGGGCTCTGACCCGTTTGCTTTCAAATCTATTTTTTGTAAAACCATTTTAGGTGCCCAGCCACAAGGACACCATGCATAGGATACTCATTCAGGTGACGAGTTGTAGCTGTTTGTGGAAGCTATAGGGATTTTCTTTTAGACGCTTCTACCATTTGGATTCCATATTCATTATTCTTCAGTTGTGGGGCATGTTGCCCAAATTCTATTAGAGACTTTTCCAATTCAGTTTTCAGACTTGGCATGTATTGATTCAGTATTCAGTATTTAGTTATTCATTTCAGTGGTGGAGTTTGTTGTGAGGAGTTTTTCCTCCGGATTTATTTATATCGTGTGATGGTTATTCTATTATTTTCTTTATAGTGAATGGTGGTATTATTCTTGTTTTAAATCTTTCACTGCATGTTAATCAGACTTTAATTAAAATTTGGCAACTTACTTTATAAATACTAGGTGGTTAGAAATAATAAAATGTTTTCGACAGTGATGCTATTAACTGAGCCAACTTGGCATTTTGATTTAATTTCATAAAGGAGTAGGTACCCGGTATTTAATTAGTCGGGGTGTCACAGGGTTAGAACCCAAAACATTTTGAAAATATTTAGCAACTAAATTAACTGCAGTAATTTAAAATGCATGAATGCGCTTCATATTTAAGTTAGTGTCGCACTCTCTTGTGGACATTCTCACCCCTCCACTATTATGCATACCTAACGGTTACCTTAACACCACCTAGTTGTACTACCCCGTCCAACTAGTCCTGGTATAACCTTCCCTTGCCATACTACTCTAACCCGAGTATAATAATTCTTGAATTATAAGTTATTTCACAATTAACTTAATTAATTCCTCTTAAATAGTAGCATATAACCGTGTCACAAGTAATATAAAGTAAATACATCACACACTGTATTATTCCCACAAATGATTAACTTAATTAATTTCTCATTAATTAACAACATATAACTGTAACCCGAGTTATATAAAGTAAATACATCACACATTATATAATCATCTACATATAATATTTACTACCATATTATACGTACCTTTACTAACATCCACACATATATTATACGTGTATCCATCATTCTGAGTATACCCTCACCGGATGATTCCCTCTAAAATGCTATCTCACTAGGTGTGCTCACAAAATCTAGTTTTCCCAAGTTGGAATCGCTCACTAACTCGGCCCAAAATATAAACGTAGGGGGGGCGGTCATATTCCTTCCCTGAAAGTGAGATAAATCCCTCACCCATATATATCGGACGCTATGACCTGGGGATATACTCGCCCTACTCCTCAAGTTAGGGGATTCACCCACATCGCGCAACCTCCCTTGATAGCATTAGAGTATTTAAATTGAATAAATATCTAGTCACTGATATTTAATATCACACACAATATAAACACGTATATATATACTATCACTGTACCGTATATATATAATATAAACCCCAGCTTTACCGTGTACTCAAAATCCCGTACAATGCCTGTAATTTAATATCACACACACAATATATATATATATATATAATATCACTACACCGTATATATATATTATAAACCTTGGCTTTACCGTGTACCAAAAATCCCGTAAACTGCCTAAAATTTCCGGAGTCTGTGGCCCGACTCTACGTAATTAATTTTCTCACTTAATAATTTATCGTCATCCCGAGTCTATGGTCCGACTCTAATATATTTAATCCACACCTCAATTTATAAAATACTTTTTCCGAGTCTATAGTCCGACTCTAATTAAATTAATTAACACACTTATTAATTTAATACATCCCCGAGTCTATCGTCCGAATCTACTTAAATTAATTATTACACCCATTAACTTAACACTTACCCGAGTCTCCAATCCGACTCTTATTTAATTAATTTAGATATTAATTAATCAACACAAATCCGAGTCTGCAATTCTGATTCTGACTAAATTAATTATCACACCCATTAATTTAATCCTACCCGACTCCACAAACCAACTCTAATTAAATTAATTTACACGTTAATTAATCAACACAAATCTGAGTCAGCAATTCTGACTCTGATTAAATTAATTACCACGCCCATTAGTTTAATCCTACCTGAGTCCACAAACCGACTTTAATTAAATTAATTAAACACCCTTATTAATTTAATCCTACCCGAGTCTATAATCTGACTCTAATTAAATTAATTAACACCCTAATTAATTTAATAATCTTGGTGTCTCCCAGCCATTTCCCCCGGTCTCACTTATTTGGCCCGTAACTTAATATTTCCCGAGTCTATGTTCCGACTCCAAATTAATTACTCTCTCTCAAGAATTAATTTAATGTCTTGGTATCACTTCACCAATATACCCGGACTCACTCACTTGGTCCATCTTACATCTCATAATTTTACACCCATATATTCGCCTACAATGTGTCACACATTTATTTTCATAAATTTCCCAATTATATTTACCTATAATTACTAGAATACCCGGACTCGCCCACTCTGTCCATAATTAAATATCTCCCTTAAATTCCTTTAATAATGTAGTGCCACCCAACTACAATACCCGAATATTATACCTCGGCCCAATATCCATAATTATGAATTATTTATCCAAATTCGTTTATCTCATGACATACCGTCCACACCCTCCTAAACCCAATTATATCACCCTATAATTGTTAAGGAAAATATGTGTCCCATATAAACTTATCACCAAATACAAGTAAGGGATTAAAAATTCAAATAAAATCCTCATTACAAGCAAACTGGCCGAACTGCCCAGAATTTCTCATCGTCGATCGATCGATGCCCCCCGATCGATCGATCGATCCCTTCGTGCCAGCTCTCCTTCCTTGCTGAATTCCACCATTAACGAAATTTCAAGGTTTCTTTCCTCAAAAACCAACCTCAAATCAGTCTATTAATCATCTTATAACATTTATGATGAACCAAAAACATCATCTAAACCTTTTAACATCATTAACACTATGAATCTTGACCCACCCAAGAACACAAATTTCTAGGTTACAATCCCAATTCCAAATTCAAATTCCATCCTTTTATATTCCGATTTTTCTCATTTAAATCAGATAATCATACTCATAATTATATAGCACAACTAATTCTTACCTTAAATATCATTCAATGATTCAATAAACAAAACCCCCCTTTTTGTACCCATTTATCCCCTAAACGAATTTTGGTTTACACATCACTGTGATATGAATTGATTATCATACTTTAAGAATCAAAACAGTTAACCACTTGCCTGTAAGTGTTCGTAGTGTCTGATCCGTTGTTGATGTCCCTCAATTTGGCTCTAATAACCTCCAATTTGCTCTTGATTTGCTTTCCCCCAAATCCCCTCTCAAATCCTAGGTTTAGAGTTATGTTGGCTGCCATTCCTTAATCTCCCAATTAGGTTAAAAACCCTTAATCCCGTTTTTCACCTAATGGGATTAATTAAAGTGGCCCAACTCACCCTATGTGGCTCCGGCTATGCCCAAAAATACCCCGAGACCCAACTAATACCCCCGGGTATTCTTTTCTAACTATCTCGATTCATTCGGACGCAACCGCGCACTCGTAATTGCCATCCGAAATACTTTTTGACGTCACCAAATTTCGACCTCAAAATGCGACACACGAGATTTTGAACCATTAACTTAAAAGTCGCCAATTATAAATAATTCGGCTCACTCAATTAAATTTTCCAACTCATGAATTTAAGTTTCTCCAATTTAAATATTTTTATAAATCCAAAAAATAATTAAATATTAAACCCTCAAAATTACTGGGTGTTACATACTGCTCCCCTTACAAAGGAATTTCATTCTCGAAATTAAAATGAGCATAATGTTCCAAGCCTCGCATATTACACTCTAGTCACGTGCCTCTAAGGTTGCTATATCTATCCCATCTGCTTCTGACCATACGTTACACAAGTATGCATTTAAAATTTGCCAGGGCGCCCATACACCCTATACCCGCGCTTAACCGCACAAAATTTGCGTTAATTAACCCGGGTGCCCATACACCCTATCCCCGTGCTCTACCGCACGAAAGTTACCCGACTATGCTAGTCGTAATCCGAAATATAACTTCGAACCCGTAGTCATATCATATATATATATATATATATATATATATACATATATATCTACTGCCCGGGTACTCAACCCATGTGCTACGTCCAAACATCTCCCCATAAATACTTATCTCTCAACACAAAAGTATATACGCTTACCCTTATGCTACCAAAGACAACATAATACCGCGCCCTTACTACCACTAGTCCTTGCGCAAAATAAATCCCGAGCTATCTCTCTTTGCTCGAAAATCAATTTAACCACCCTGATTCACTTTAGTAAACATCCCCACTTACCGGGATATAATATGAGAACACAAAACCTCACTATGTGATATTACACCACGCAATACAACATATATACACACATATATATAGGCTATACGCCCTCTCAGGTGATACCTAGTACCAACCCTACCCTGGTGTCGCGAACACCAAAATTTAACTCCACTATCAATAATAGTTAAATTCCATCGCTATCCAGCCGATGTTTAAAAAGTATTATCAACCCTACTCCCATAATTCTCGAAAGTAGTAATTCTTCGCATAATTCAAACAATCACTCAGTGTAAACCTCAACTCTCCCGTGAAGAACACCAAGGAACTCCACTACTTTACGGAAAGTTTTTCCACGTGCTATGGCTGCTATCGCCAACGCACCCACTAAGTTTGACTCACCTACGAACTCTAGTGAAAAATAAGTCTTATATTGTGACATCCTCTTTGTCACTCAAAAATATACCCCATGCCCCGAAGGTAAAAATAATTACCTCTATACTCCAGCTGCAACGGCTGATCCTCGGGTTTCGAAGCATCTTCTCCCTGCTCGAACGCACCCATGACTTGCTTTAGTGGCTATACATCCAGGATCTCGTCCTGTAGTTGCTCCCTGCCTCGCTTAAGACAATCTCTCTTCAAGTGTCTCTCTTTCCCCACAGACGAAACACCTTCTAATACATTTACCCTGCCACTGGTCCCTTCTATGTCGACCTGGTTGAACTTCCTAGCCATCCTGCCGATAGCCTCCAGTTCTAAATAATTTGGCATGATTTCCTTGCCCAAAATCCTGCCCCTGATCTCCCCAGTCTGCTTCTGGGATACCCCACTGATATTTTTCCCTCCTGCCTCATCCGACTGGCTAATCCCCACTCCCCTCCCGCTTCCTTTCGCGTGGAAGTGATATTCTTGACAGTGTCGGAGTGTTGCGTTAACGACGTCAGTATAAGCTACTAATGCGTATTTACTTATTAAATTTTGTCTGATTCTTCAGAAGAACCCATCTACAAAACTTTACTTTCTTTATCTCTTCATCGCTAACCTCATTCGGTACAAAATTTTGCCAACGAGTGAATTCTTCCTCGTAATCGGCCACTTAACGGTCCCCTGGAGTCACCTCATAAAATTTTCTCCTCGTTTAGATCTCAACCGCTGGAGGAAAAATACTTGCGGTCGAACTGCACCCAAAACTCTACAATAGCTAGTGTGTCCCTTTCCTTAACTGTGGTGATCGACTCCCACCACTGTAGCGCTGCTCCCACTAACTCTTAGTGATTCGCATTTGCTTCCGCACCCCATCGCAATCTCCCATGCGTAGGTGACGCTGGATACCTCTCTTCCTTGACACGCTAGCACTACATCTAAACCCCCTCGCAACTCTGGTGGGTTCCCACTAAAAATAACCTCTCATTCTTGCTTCCACGCCGATGACCCCACGTGAGTCTAAACATTCGACGCCACTAACCCTTGTGGCTGATCCTCTGGGAAGTACCCTGTCGTTGCGACCACCGTTGCTCCAACTGCCTGTGCCACTATTTCAGTTACCTAAGCTGCCAAAATCATCCCTGATCGTTGTTGCGATAACTCTTGCTCCTGACGAGCCTCCCTCGTATCATCTCTCCCTATTGCCCTAGCTGCTCTCTCTCTCCTGGGCGTCGTCTGGAAGGAGAATCGAATTGTATGAGTTCACTCTCAAATATAAATTTCACAGAAGGACGTATATGCGCGTACGTATGAGAATACAATAATCCTATGATAGAGCTCTATATCAAAGATTTCTAAGCTGAAACGTGAAAAGCCACACAGATCCTAAGGACACTAGAACCTTATGCTCTGATACCATCTAAGACACCCCGCCTAATAAAATACCGGGTGATCAGTCCTATACCAAATTAAAACAGGAATCCTAGTTTGATCATCCTTAGCATCACTGTCGAAATTTTTTTAAAACTTACTAACCACCTAGTATTCCAAAAACTGATGTCAATTTTAACTTTTTAATTAAATAAAACAGTACATGCGGAATAAAAATATAAACCATTCACACAACTGAATGAAAATAAACTGAATCATAATTACACAACTTGCCGAATAAATCACCGGCCACCAAAGAAATAATCCAATACAAATATTCAACACTTGAATAAAATTTACACCTGAAAACTGTACCGAGAAGTCTGAGCGACAAGCCCTAAAGAAAACTGAAACTGATACAAGATTCCTACTCTAGGAATGAATGAATGATGCGTCTAATCCGAACTCCTGCTAACATCCACATATGCCGCAGCTCCGTGTCCCTGAAATAGAATATCAATCTTGGCGTCCCTGTGGCTGGACACCTAAAAGGTTTTGAAAATAGTTTTATAGCAAGGGTTAGAACCCAAAACATTTTGAAAATATTTAGCAAGTGAATTAACTGCAGTAATTTAAAATGCATGAATGCGCTTCATATTTAAGTTAGTGTCGCACTCTCTTGTGGACATTCTCACCCCTCCACTATTGTGCACACCTAACGGTTACCTTAACCCCTCCTAGTTGTACTACCCCGTCCAACTAGTCCTGGTATAACCTTCCCTTGCCATACTACTCTAACCCGAGTATAATAATTCTTGAATTATAAGTTATTTCACAATTAACTTAATTAATTCCTCTTAAATAGTAGCATATAACCGTGTCACAAGTTATATAAAGTAAATACATCACACAATGTATTATTCCCATAAATGATTAACTTAATTAATTTCTCATTAATTAACAACATATAACTGTAACCCGAGTTATATAAGATAAATACATCACACACTATATTATCATCTACATATAATATTTACTACCATATTATACGTATCTTTACTAACATCCACAGATATATTATACGTGTATCCATCCTTCTGAGTATACCCTCACCGGATGATTCCCTCTAAAATGATATCTCACTAGGTGTGCTCACAAAATCTAGTTTCCCCGAGTTAGAATCGCTCACTAACTCGGCCCAAAATATAAACGTAGTGGGGGCGGTCATATTCCTTCCCTGAAAGTGAGATAAATCCCCCACCCATATATACCGGACGCTATGACCTGGGGATATACTCGCCCTACTCCTCAAGCTAGGGGATTCACCCACATCGCGCAACCTCCCTTGATAGCATTAGAGTATTTAAATTGAATAAATATCTAGTCACTGATATTTAATATCACACACAATATAAACACGTATATATATACTATCACTGTACCGTATATATATAATATAAACCCTAGCTTTACCATGTACTCAAAATCCCGTACAATGCCTGTAATTTAATATCACACACAATATATACACGTATATATATATATATATATATACTATCACTACACCGTATATATATATTATAAACCCTGGCTTTACCGTGTACCAAAAATCCCGTACACTGCCAAAAATTTCCTGAGTCTGTGGCCCGACTCTACGTAATTAATTTTCTCACTTAATAATTTATCGTCATCCTGAGTCTATGGTCCGACTCTAATATATTTAATTCACACCTCAATTTATAAAATGCTTTCCCCGAGTCTATAGTCCGACTCTTATTAAATTAATTAACACACTTAGTAATTTAATACCTCCCTGAGTCTATCGTCCGACTCTACTTAAATTATTTATTACACCCATTAACTTAACACTTACCCGAGTCTACAATTCGAATCTTATTTAATTAATTTACCCATTAATTAATCAACACAAATCCGAGTCTGCAATTCCGACTCTGATTAAATTAATTATCACACCCATTAATTTAATCCTACCCGAGTCCACAAACCGACTCTAATTAAATTAATTAAACACCCTTATTAATTTAATCCTACCCGAGTCTACAATCTGACTCTAATTAAATTAATTAACACCCTTATTAATTTAATAATCTTGGTGTCTCCCAACCATTTCCCCCGGTCTCACTTATTTGGCCCGTAACCTAATATTTCCCGAGTCTATGTTCCGACTCCAAATTAATTACTCTCTCTCGAAAATTAATTTAATGTCTTGGTATCACTTCACCAATATACCCGGACTCAATCACTTGGTCCATCTTACATCTCATAATTTTACACCCATATATTCGCCTACAATGTGTCACACATTTATTTTCATAAATTTCCCAATTATATTTACCTATAATTATTAGCATACCCGAACTCGCCCACTTGGTCCATAATTAAATATCTCCCTTAAATTCCTTTAATAATGTAGTGCCACCCAACTACATCATCTAAACCTTTTAACATCATTAACACTATGAATCTTGACCCACCCAAGAACACAAATTTCTAGGTTACAATCCCAATTCCAAATTCAAATTCCATCCTTTTATATTCCGATTTTTCTCATTTAAATCAGATAATCATACTCAGAATTATATAGCACAACTAATTCTTACCTTAAATCTCATTCAATGATTCAATTAACAAAACCCCCCTTTTTGTACCCATTTATCCCCAAAACGAATTTTGGTTTACACATCACTATGATATGAATTGATTATCATACTTTAAGAATCAAAACAGTTAACCACTTGCCTGTAAGTGTTCGTAGTGTCTGATCCGTTGTTGATGTCCCTAAATTTGGCTCTAATAACCTTCAATTTGCTCTTGATTTGCTTTCTCCAAAATCCCCTCTCAAACCCTAGGTTTAGAGTTATGTTGGCTGCCATTCCTTAATCTCCCAATTAGGTTAAAAACTCATAATCCCCGTTTTCACCTAACAAGCTTAATTAAAGGGGCCCAACTCACCCTATGTGGGCCCGGCTATGCCCAAAAATACTCCGAGACCTAATTACTACCCCGGGTACTCTTTTCTAATTATCTCGATCCATTCGGACGCAATCGCGCACTCGGAATTGCCATCCAAAATACTTTTTGACGTCACCAAATTTCGACCTCAAAATGCGACACACGAGATTTTGAACCATTAATTTAAAAGTCGCCAATTATAAATAATTCGGCTCACTCAATTAAATTCTCCAACTCATGAATTTAAGTTTCTCCAATTTAAATATTTTTATAACTCCCAAAAATAATTAAATATTAAACCCTCAAAATTACGGGATGTTACATACTCCCCCCCTTACAAAGGAATTCTGTCCTCGAAATTAAAATGAGCATAATGTCCCAAGCCTAGCATATTACTCTCTAGTCACGTGCCTCTAAGCTTGCTATATCTATACCATCTGCTTCTGATCATACGTTACCCAAGTATGCATTTAAAATTTGCAAGGGCGTCCATACACCCTATACCCGCATTTAACCGCACAAATTTGCCTTAATTAACCCGGGTGCCCATACACCCTATCCCCGCGCTCTACCGCACGAAAGTTACCCGACTATGCTAGTCGTAATCCGTAATATAACTTCGAACCCGTAGTTAAATCACACACACACACACACACACACACACACATATATATATATATATATATATATATATATATATATATATATATATATATATATATATATATATATATACCTATACATATACATATATACCTATACATATACATATATATCTACTGCCCAGGTACTCAACCCATGTGCTACGTTCAAACATCTCCCCATAAATACTTATCTCTCAACACAAAAGTATATACGCTTACCCTTATGCCACCAAAGACAACATAATACTGCGCCCTTACTACCACTAGTCCTTGCGCAAAATAAACCCGAGCTATCTCTCTTTGCTCGAAAATCAATTTAACCACCCCGATTCACTTCAGTAAACATCCCCACTTACCGGGATATAATATGAGAACACAAAACCTCACTATGTGCTATTACACCATGCAATACAACATATATACACACACATATATATAGGCTATACGCCCTCTCAGGTGATACCTAGTACCAACCCTACCCTGGTGTCGCGAACACCAAAATTTAACTCCACTATCAATAATAGTTAAATTCCATCGTTATCCAGTCGATGTTTAAAAAGTATTAACAACCCTACTCCCATAATTCTCGAAAGTAGTAATTCTTCGCATAATTCAAACAATCACTCAGTGTACACCTCCACTCTCCCGTGAAGAACACCAAGGAACTCCGCTACTTTACGAAAAGTTTATCCACATGCTATGGCTGCTACCGCCAACGCACCCACTAAGTTCGACTCACCTGCGAACTCTAGTGAAAAATAAGTCTTATATTGTGACATCCTCTTTGTCACTCAAAAATATACCCCATGCCCCCAAGGTAAAAATAATTACCTCTATACTCCTGCTGCAACGGCTGATCCTCGGGTTTCGAAGCATCTTCTCCCTGCTCGAACGCACCCATGACTTGCTTTAGTGGCTATACATACAGGATCTCGCCCTGTAGTTTCTCCCTGCCTCGCTTAAGATAATCTCTCTTCAACTGTCCCTCTTTCCCCACAGACGAAACACCTTCTAATAAATTTACCCCCCCACTGGTCCCTTCTATGTCGACCTGGTTGAAATTCCTGGCCATCCTACCGATAGCCTCCAGTTCTAAATCATTTGGCATGATTTCCTTGCCGAAAATCCTGCCCCTGATCTCCCCCAGTCTATTGTTGGGATACCCCACTGGTATTGTTCCCTCCTGCCTCATCCGACTGGCTAATCCCCACTCCCCTCCCGCTTCCTTTCGCGTGGAAGCGATATTCCTGACAGTGCCGGAGTGTTGCGTTAACGACGTCAGTATAAGCTACTAATGCGTATTTACTTATTAAATGTTGTATGATTCTCCAGACGAACCCATCTACAAAACTTTACTTTCTTTATCTCTTCATCGCTTACCTCATTCGGTACAAAATTTTGCCAACGAGTGAATTCTTCCTCGTAATCGGCCACTTAACGGTCCCCTGGAGTCACCTCACAAAATTTTCTCCTCGTTTCGGTCTCAACCGCTGGAGGAAAAATACTTGCGGTCGAACCGCACCCAAAACGCTGCAATAGCTAGTGTTTCCCTTTCCTTAACTGTGGTAATCGACTCCCACCACTGTAGCGCTGCTCCCACTAACTCTTAGTGGTTCGCATTTGCTTCCGCACCCCATCGCAATCTCCCATGCATAGGTGACGCTGGATACCTCTCTTCCTTGACACGCTAGCACTACATCTAAACCCCCTCGCAACTCTGGTGGGTTCCCACTAAAAATAACCTCTCATTCTTGCTTCCACGCGCGATGACCCCACGTGAGTCTAAACATCCGACGCCACTAACCCTTGTGGCTGATCCTGTGGGAAGTACCCTGCCGTTGCGACCACCGTTGCTCCAACTGTCTGTGCCACTATTTCAGTTACCTAAGCTGCCAAAATCATCCCTGACCGTTGTTGCGGTAACTCTTGCTCCTGACGAGCCTCCCTCGTCTCATCTCCCCCTGCTGCCCTAGCTGCTCTCTCTCTCCTGGGCGTCGTCTGGAAGGAGAATCGAATTGTATGAGTTCACTCTCAAATATAAATTTCGCAGAAGGACGTATATGCGCGTACGTATGAGAATACAACAATCCTATGATAGGGCTTTATATTAAAGATTTCTAAGCTGAAACATGAAAAGTCGCACAGATCCTAAGGACACTAGAACCTGATGCTCGGATACCATCTGAGACACCTGCCTAATAAAATACCGGGTGATCAGTCCTATACCAAATTAAAACAGGAATCCCAGTTGGATCATCCTTAGCATCACTGTCGAAAACTTTTTAAAACTTATTGACAATCTAGTATTCCAAAAACTGGTGCCAATTTTTACTTTTTAATTAAACAAAACAGTACATGCGGAATAAAAATATAAACCATTCACATAACTGAATGAAAATAAACTGAATCATAATTACACAACTTGCCGAATAAATCACCGGCCACCAAAGAAATAATCCAATACAAATATTCAACACCTGAATAAAATTTACACCTGAAAACTGTACCGAGAAGTCTGGGCGACAAGCCCTAAAGAAAACTGAAACTGATACAAGATTCCTACTCTAGGAATGAATGAATGATGCGTCTAATCCAAACTCCTGCTAGCATCCACATATGCCGCAGCTCCGTGTCCCTGGAATAGAATATCAATCTTGGCGTCCCTGTGGCTGGACACCTAAAAGGTTTTGAAAATAGTTTTATAGCAAGGGTTAGAACCCAAAACATTTTGAAAATATTTAGCAAGTGAATTAACTGCAGTAATTTAAAATGCATGAATGCGCTTCATATTTAAGTTAGTGTTGCACTCCCTTGTGGACATTCTCACCCCTCCACTATTGTGCACACCCAACGGTTACCTTAACCCCACCTAGTTGTACAACCCCGTCCAACTAGTCCTGGTATAACCTTCCCTTGCCATACTACTCTAACCCGAGTATAATAATTCTTGAATTATAAGTTATTTCACAATTAACTTAATTAATTCCTCTTAAATAGTAGCATATAACCGTGTCACAAGTTATATAAAGTAAATACATCACACACTGTATTATTCCCACAAATGATTAACTTAATTAATTTCTCATTAATTAACAACATATAAATGTAACCCGAGTTATATAAGGTAAATACATCACACACTATATTATCATCTACATATAATATTTACTATCATATTATACGTACCTTTACTAACATCCACAGATATATTATACGTGTATCCATCCTTCTGAGTATACCCTCATCGGATGATTCCCTCTAAAATGCTATCTCACTAGGTGTGCTCACAAAACCTAGTTTCCCCGAGTTGGAATCGCTCACTAACTCGGCCCAAAATATTAACGTAGTGGGGGAGGTCATATTCCTTCCCTGAAAGTGAGATAAATCCCTCACCCATATATACTGGACGCTATGACCTGGGGATATACTTGCCCTACTCCTCAAGCTAGGGGATTCACCCACATCGCGCAACCTCCCTTGATAGCATTAGAGTATTTAAATTGAATAAATATCTAGTCACTGATATTTAATATCACACACAATATAAACACGTATATATATACTATCACTGTACCGTATATATATAATATAAACCCTAGCTTTACCGTGTACTCAAAATCCCGTACACTGCCTGTAATTTAATATCACACACAATATATATATATATATATATATATATATATATATATATATATATATATATATATATATATATTATAAACCCTGGCTTTACCGTGTACCAAAAATCCCGTACACTGCCTAAAATTTTATGAGTCTGTGGCCCGACTCTACGCAATTAATTTTCTCACTTAATAATTTATCGTCATCCCGAGTCTATGGTCCGACTATAATATATTTAATTCACACCTCAATTTATAAAATACTTTCCCCAAGTCTATAGTCCGACTCTAATTAAATTAATTAACACTTATTAATTTAATACCTCCCCGAGTCTAACGCCCGACTCTGATTAAACTAATTATCACACCCATTAATTTAATCCTACCCGACTCCACAAACCAACTCTAATTAAATTAATTTACACATTAATTAATCAACACAAATCCGAGTCTGCAATTCCGACTCTGATTAAATTAATTATCACACCCATTAATTTAATCCTACCCGACTCCACAAACCCACTCTAATTAAATTAATTTACACATTAATTAATCAACACAAATTCGAGTCTGCAATTCCGACTCTGATTAAATTAATTACCACACCCATTAATTTAATCCTACCCGCGTCCACAAACCGACTCTAATTAAATTAATTAAACACCCTTATTAATTTAATCCTACCCGAGTCTATAATCTGACTCTAATTAAATTAATTAACACCCTAATTAATTTAATAATCTTGGTGTCTCCCAGCCATTTCCCCCGGTCTCACTTATTTGACCCGTAACTTAATATTTCCTGAGTCTATGTTCCGACTCCAAATTAATTACTCTCTCTCAAGAATTAATTTAATGTCTTGGTATCACTTCACTAATATACCTGGACTCACTCACTTGGTCCATCTTACATCTCATAATTTTACACCCATATATTCGCCTACAATGTGTCACACATTTATTTCCATAAATTTCCCAATTATATTTACCTATAATTATTAGCATACCCGGACGCTCCCACTTGGTCCATAATTAAATATCTCCATTAAATTCCTTTAATAATGTAGTGCCACCCAACTACAATACCCGAATATTATTCCTCGGCTCAATATCCATAATTATGAATTATTTCTCCAAATTCGTTTATCTCATGACATACCGTCCACACCCTCCTAAACCCAATTATATCATCCTATAATTGTTAAGGAAAATATGTGTCCCATATAAATTTATCACCAAATACAAGTAAGGGATTAAAAATTCAAATAAAATCCTCATTATAAGCAAACTGGTCGAACTGCCCAGAATTTTCCATCGTCGATCGATCGATGCCCCCCGATCGATCGATCGATCCCTTCGTGCCAGCTCTCCTTCCTTGCTGAATTCCACCATTAACGAAATTTCAAGGTTTCTTTCCTCAAAAACCAACCTCAAATCAGTCTATTAATCATCTTATAACATTTCTGATGAACCAAAAACATCATCTAAACCTTTTAACATCATTAACACTATGAATCTTGACCCACCCAAGAACACAAATTTCTAGGTTACAATCCCAATTCCATCCTTTTATATTCCGATTTTTCTCATTTAAATCAGACAATCATACTCAGAATTATATAGCACAACTAATTCTTACATTAAATCTCATTCAATGATTCAATAAACAAAACCCCCCTTTTTGTACCCATTTATCCCCAAAACGAATTTTGGTTTACACATCACTATGATATGAATTGATTATTATACTTTAAGAATCAAAACAGTTAACCACTTGCCTGTAAGTGTTCGTAGTGTCTGATCCGTTGTTGATGTCCCTCAATTTGGCTCTAATAACCTCCAATTTGCTCTTGATTTGCTTTCCCCCAAATCCCCTCTCAAACCCTAGGTTTAGAGTTATGTTGACTGCCATTCCTTAATCTCCCAATTAGGTTAAAAACCCTTAATCCTGTTTTTCACCTAATGGGCTTAATTAAAGTGGTCCAACTCACCCTACGTGCGCCCGACTATGTCCAAAAATACCCCGAGACCCAATTACTAGCCCCGGGTACTCTTTTCTAACTATCTCGATCCATTCGGACGCAACCGCGCACTTGGAATTGCCATCCGAAATACTTTTTGACGTCACCAAATTTCGACCTCAAAATGCGACACACGAGATTTTGAACCATTAACTTAAAAGTCGCCAATTATAAATAATTCGGCTCACTCAATTAAATTCTCTAACTCATGAATTTAAGTTTCTCCAATTTAAATATTTTTATAACTCCGAAAAATAATTAAATATTAAACCCTCAAAATTACGGGGTGTTACAACTTCAAGGCGTGATGTCACTTTGCTAAATACAATATTTGCCCCACACGGATAACTTCGGTATACAAATGGGAATTCGCAAATCCGTACTCAAGATACAATGAAGCAACTTGCACTGCCTGCAACTTGTATAATTGAAGACAACCTTTGGATGCAACAGCGAAGAACAATCAATCAAGTTATTATTCTGTTTATGTGCACAAAACAGATTAAGATAATTTATATCTCCTGAAAATTGTAAGAGAGTAATAGCAAGGGTTGGAAATTTCGGAATTGGGTAATATTTATTATGTGCAATTTCGAAATAGGATGTCTTTATTTATAAGAAATGAAAGGCTGCATCTCAGGGGTCATGACTTTTAAGTTTTAACAGTCTTTACTTAATTCCGAAATGGTATGACTGTTAATTACCAACAGTCTTAAACCATTTCCGAACAGGTACAGTAATACCGAAACGGTTTTACACGAACCTATCAAAAAGTGATCGTCCCCGAGTTGGACGAATCCCGGCAACCCGCTACCACTAGGGACACGCGGCATGCGAAGTGCAAAGTGCGCCACTAGCGCCTCTACAGCCCACTTCCCCGTACGCGCGCGTGCGTGTGCGTACGGTGCTTCGCACCGTATTAGAAGTCTCTTGAATAGCGTCTTAAATGCTAGATGAAGTAATTCTTCATCTTTCATTTCTACTTATTAAGTGCACACTTTCTTAATATATTTTCAATGTGAGACTCAAAGGTTGCCCACTCCTTTTATAGCTTAGTGGGTATCACTTAGCTTTACTCATTTTCCAATGTGGGACACTCTCCCTTTTATATTGGGTTAGCTTCCCACTTTTCTCCACATACTTCCAATGTGGGATAAGCTTTTAAGCTTTTACTCCGAAACTCTTACTCACTTATTTTAAAAGTTCTCCAACATATGTAAGGGTTGTGGGGAGAGAAGAAAAGGGGGAAGAATAGAAACGAATGTGAGTAGAAATTGAAGACAAAGAAGCAATTAAGGTTAAAAATAAACTCCATGCGGATAACTTTAGATTTAATTATTGTTGTGTGTTTATAGATGAATTGCCACGCGGACAACCTACATATGGAGGAACATTGAAGGGTTGTATAGCATTTAAAAATAATATATAGATAATATTTTATAGACATAATAAAAATAGTATATATATGCAATAAATGATCCTCATTAAACTCTATTTCTATTATTTTCTATTATTTTAGAAGTATAATATAAATTAACTCCTAACCCACCCCATTTAATAAACGGGGCGGGATGGGGCACCTACGAGTTGAGTTAATTTTAAAAATAATAAAATTAAAATTATTATATTATAATCTTAGAGGCCTATAATAATTCATATTTCAATATGTGAGAGAATTCCCCAAAAGTCAATCCATATTTTCACATAAATCTCTATATACTATAAAATGCAAAACAAGGCATTTATGATTCCTTACAATGAGCCTATCCACGTAATGTCCACCTGGCAATTACTTTTACTTTTCGTCTTTCATTATGTAACAACGGCTTATTGGTCCCTTCATTTGTTTTTCTCCATGCCCGTTGAAAGAAGTGTCTTTACGCCTCCTCCATCATTCCTTTTATCCAACATTTTTTCCTATTTATTTGCTTCATTTTCTGTGTCAATTCTCTATGCGTTATTTTCTATGTTCCCCCCTTCCTCTCCTATCCATCAAATCTCACTCTAAACCCTAATCAATCATCAAAACTCTCAATGGTTTTCCTCTTTAAACAACTCCGTCCAAACTCAATCTCACTCCTCAAATCCATCCATCCTAAACCCAAAGTCGACCACGACACTTTTCTGCAAAAAAAAAAAAAAAAAAAAAATCGAGTCGCCCTCTCACTCCTCAAATCAGAAAACCCCCCCAGAAAAGATTCGGCTTGGCCGATAAAGATGAGCGCGGTGAAGAGGTGTGGTGATCTGGACATTGATCAACCTTGTAATGGCAAAACGGATTGTTCGGTGTGACATTCCACCAATGGTGTTCTTTGTCGAGCGTCTCTCAAGTTAGGTAAGGGGAAGAAATGGAGGAAGTTAGAGAGATGAAGACAAAGGGATCGACCCATAATAGATATGTAACAGGTAATATACTAATACGTTAGCATTAATCAACTTATTTTACCCATTTTGTAATTGTTATTTATTTCTTTATATTTGGACCGTTCATTTTGCTTGAAGAAGAGAAAGATGGCTCCAACTGGGATAGCTATTTTCATAGGTTTATGTTTGTTTAAATTGTTGCTTTTCAATAACTTACAGTTATATTGATCTTAATAATGATGTTTTCTATTGTGTTGATCAGTGGATTGTGAAATAGCTCGGGAGATGTGGTAAAAATCGGTGGCACACCTATTAATGGATGAACTCCAACATAGGGGATGAGAAATTAGTGCCGCATGAATTTTGTATAAAAAGATTGTAGGATTTGTTTGCAACTTAGTCTTTGTCACTCCTAATTTGAGAAGATTAGGTTTGTTGTTATTGTGTTGCAATTGCGGAGGAAGAAACTGATGTACCTCTGTTATATCATATCTTTCTGGCTAGAGAGAGAGAGGATGATGTATGTATGTGTCTTAGGAGTGGGCTCTGGTTCAGTTTTGAGTAAAGTGAAAAATTGTATAAAACAATGTATGTGACGTCAAAAAATTATATTAAAATTAGTTTTTTTTAATATTTTTCTATAATTAAAAACTGAGAAAAAATATTAAAATATTTTTTAAAAAATTAAAAAATCGTTAAAATCATTTCATTTTTTTAGTTTTTAAAAAGAGTTTCCTATAAAAAAAACTATTTTTTACCAAAAAATATTTTTTTATCAAAAAATATTTTTTTAATAGAAGAATCTATTTTTTTATACCAGGTTAACCATTTTATAAAACTGAAAAACTATTTGTTAAACTAATAAATAAAGTATAGCTTTTTTTAAATAGCACAAATTTGTTTTTTAATAAAAAAAATCTAATAATGAATAGTTGTTTGCAATAAAAATGTTTTTTTTACATAAAAAAAATTTCCAAGGAAAACATCTTCTTATAAAATAAAAACAACTTTATTATATAGCCAAAATAGTTTTTTTTTTAGTAAAAAGGTATAAAAATAGTTTTTCTTTAAAATAACAGCCTTAAAGTAGTCAAAACAGTTTTTTTTAAATAGTTGTATTTTAAAATTAAGGTTATACTACTCTGACTTTTTAATAGATCTCCGTTAGAAACTTTTCCTTTTTATTATATTCCAAATTTTTTATTTTTAAGACTTTTTTCATTTTTTTTAAGTTTCGAATTTTTTAAACATATTACAATGAAGTTTCTTTATATAAAAGTAAAAAAAATTGGATTGCTAATAATTTGAGGTTGAAATGATTTCTTTTAAGTGGGGGCCTTTCGCAAAATTGGTCAAAAAAGTACGGGGAAATATAAAATGTAAATAATACTAATGGTTTGGATGGAAAGTTAAGAAAATTAGAGTATATTAAAAATTTATAAAAAAAAATTGGCGATGTATTATAAAACTAATCACAAAAACAAGGGAAAAACTCAAAATAACTTTTTTTTATTCCTCAATTTAGAAAATAAATGTGTCGGACATGATTTGAAGAAGAAAACAAAGGATTATTCTCAAAAATTGAAACTTTTACTTTTTACAGTTTTGAGTCTTCTTATAAAGATCTAGAGAGACTATGATGGATTTGTTTATATATGATGTAAAATTATTACTTTATCTCTATCTTATCATTCACTCTCATTATAGTATGATTTGAATATGTGTAAGATCTTATGCATAGAAGCTTTTTTTTCCTTCTCAAGTATTATGAAAATATGGTTTTTTTTAGATTTGGGATATCAACTATATTATCACTCTATAATTAACATTGCAAAACTATTTAATTTGAAGTTTCATCCTCTTTAATTATAGTCCATTCCTTTTAATAAAAAAATCTTATTTCTCATTTCTCAAAGTAGCAAAGTCAACCTTATATAACATTTTTTTCAATAATACAGTGTTTTGCCATTTATCAAATATTTTTAACAGAATCGCTCGCGCATCGCGCGGGTTTACACCTAGTCTTTTATAAAATTAACATACAAGTAAAAGGTTATTTTTTAGTGTGTGTGTAGTTTAATTATAATTAATATACATATAAAAAATAATTATGCAGACATAAGTTAAACGGATCGAGTCGGGTTAGAACGTTTTATTTAACTTGACTCTTAATCTGCTCATTTAATAAACGAATTTTTTTAAACATTCATATCCACTTTAATTCATTAATCGAAATTTAAAACCCACCTCCTTAGGGGAACAACACTCTTACGTAGGGCTGTGTTTTTTTTCCGAACATTCCGATTTTTCCGATGTCCGATCCGATATTTTTCGATTTTGGAACATATATAAGGTTTCCGATTTCCGATTTTCCGATTTCCGATTTTTCCGAATTAAATTGGATAGGAAATTGGAACTATGTTTTAAATTCCGATTTTCCGATTTTTCCGATATAATTTCCGAATCTTTTTTCCGACTAATATTCCGAATATATCTTCCGATTAATATTTCGAATATTTTTTCCGAATATTTTCTATATATATTTTTTTACCTTATAAGTTATATCCTTATGTAAGAAGAATGTGTACAATTTAGATTTCCTTTATTTTTTACCTTACCCCATATATTTATATATGCCGTTAGTAGAGAGCAACTAGGGTTGTATGATATTCTTATTAAAATATCTCTCACATCTCTCTCTCTCTCTCTCTCTCTCTCTCTCTCTCTCTCTCGTCTCGCCCCTTTCTTCTCGGCGGTGCATATCTCTCACCTCTCTCTCTCGACCCAATCTCTATACGGTCGTCCAACCCTTTCTTCTACTTTCGGCGGCGCATATTTGTTTACATCGTCCGACCCTTATAGTCTCGAACATAGATAAGCCTTTTCTAGTTTATTTTTATCTATTTTTTTTTTATTTCTACTTATTTACAGATCTGTTTACATCGATTTATAGGCTCTGTTTACATCTTGTTTACTTCTGTTTATAAGATCGGTTTACATCTTATTTACATTTGTTTACATCTTTTTTATTTCATCTAATACATCTGTTGGGATCGATTTATAGGTTTAATAGGTTTGTTATATTGATCGGTTTATAGGTTTACAGATTTGTTTACATCGGTTTGTTATATTGATGGCTGCGACAGAACAGAAAAAAACTAATTTCTAATTTCTCATACTGTCTTCATGCGGCAGAACATAAAAAAATACCATATTTCTAATTTCCGAATTTTTCCGATTTTCCGAATTTGGAAACTTTTTTTGATTTTCCGAAAAAATTGGATAGGAAATTGGAACAAATATTTTATTTCCGAAAAAATTAGAATTTTTTTCGAAAGGTCATTTTCCGATCCGATCCGGCCGAAACACAACCCTACTCTTACGAATCGGGTTAAATTGCCTATGAGGGTGAGGAAACATGTAACAAAAAAGGAAACAAACGAGCCTGGTATAGGATGAGCTGGTCCGAAAAAATGGACCTTCCCCAACTGTAAACCCAAAAACACACACACAGTGTGTAGTGTGTGTATGAGATATGTAGAGACTTTAGATTCAATACATTCAAAGTATCTCCACCTGCAATTTAACAGGTATATTTTTGTTCTTCATATTTATTTCATTTTTTTCTTTTATTCAGGTGAAAAACTCAACTAGGGTTTCCCATTTGAGAAAATTGTAGTGTTTTCTTGATGTTTTTTTTTTTCTTTTATATTTTGGGCAAGTGAGTTGTACATTTTTCTTGATGGTTTTTATTTTTATTTTTGGGAAGTGGGTAATACATTTTTCTTCTTGATGGGTTTTTTATTTTATTTTTGGGAAGTGGTTTATGCATTTTTCTTGATGGGTTTTTTATTTTTATATTTTTGGGAAGTGGGTTATGCATTTTTTTGATGGGTTTTTTATTTTATAAATTTGGGAAGTGGGTTATACAATTTTCTTGATGGGTTTTTTTATTTATATATTTTTGGGAAGTGGGTTATGCATTTTTATTATTTTATATTTTTAAGAAGTGGGTTGTACCATTTTCTTGATGTGTTTTTTTATTTTATATTTTTGGGAAGTGGGTTATGCATTTTCTTGATCTTATGTATTTTTCTTGATGGGTTTTTTATTTTATATTTTTGGGAAGTGTGTTATACATTTTTCTTGATGGGTTGCATTTTTCTTGATGTTTTATTTATTTATTTATTTTATATTTGTATCATCTTTATAGGACTTTGTTTATAAAAAACCTATACAAATTTCTCAAGCGGTAATTGTCTTTATCCAAACTATAGAAGATGATAAATACCTCAAAGTTATTTAAGATTGCATAGACTAATTTGGAGATCTTTATGGTTGCATTTATTGTTGACATCCAATTCAAATTACTTATAATATTTAATTATGTCAAATCCAATGGGTGGTGACACATCATAATATGTTAAAGAAATAAATTGTCAGCAATTTAGTTTCCATTAACGGGTAACGTGAGGAGTGATTTAATTTGTTTTGCATTTATCTTAATTATGTGAGCCTCTAAACAATAATTTGAGATAAAGATGTTGAAATGCATTGTGGATTTAATAAAACTAAAATGTAGATATTTTTCATTTTAAGGCCATAAGTATAAAATTTGTTCGTTATGTCTGTTAATTTGTGTTTATTTGTTTTTCTGTTAAGTAAATACAAATATTCTTGTCTGTTTATGCTTAGAATGTAGCTAAGTTAGCAAATTATAGAAAACCACTTGGCCATATATTATAACTTGCGTGTTTAAAATTTGGTATCTTACAGATATTTACATTAATATTTTGTTTGTTAGGCAACAAATGGATGAGTGACTGAACTTGGGATGCATTTTCTTTTGCAAAGCACAGAAGTTTTGTTTATTTGTATGGTCATCTTTGTGATCCCACCTGAATGAAGTATACTTTTCCTTTTGCTTCAGTTGGGATCAACTCGAGGAAATTAGCTAGAACGTTTTAATTTATTCTCTCGACAAAAATGGATGTTGAAGTAATTGATGTAGACGGGGAGAGCGAAAATCAGGGGGAAGCGAATGCAGAACTTAATAGGGATGAAAAACCAAATATGACTGAAAGTTCTGCGCAAAGAGAGGATGATGGGAATTCAAAACCTTACGTTGGCATGGAGTTCGAATCAGAAGAATCCGCCAAGACTTTTTACGACGCGTATGCCACGCGTGTGGGGTTTATTCCCCACCTGGGTCAGTTCAGCCGCCTCAAGCCTGATGGGCCAATCATCATGTGGGATTTCGCGTGTTCGAGTGAGGTTTATAAAAGGAAGAATGTAGAAAGCTGCAATGCTGTGCTTAGGATAGAGAGAAGGGACTCGGATACTTGGGTTGTGACGAAATTTGTGGAGGATCATAACCATTCTACAACGGGTCCCACCAAAGTTCACCATCTTCGACCGCGTAGGCATTTTGCCGGTGCTAATAAAAATTTACCCGAAACCCATGTTGGTACAAGTGATATTTTAATCTCCATGGATGGCAATCTTGTAGAAGCAAACCGCCAAGCTAGGAATGTTGTGGGGTCCATGAATTATCTTCGACCTTGTAGTGGAAAGAGAACCTTAATGAGAGATGCTCAAAATCTCCTCAATTATTTTAAAAAGATGCAGGGTGAAAACCCGGGTTTCTATTACGCGATACAACTTGACGATGAGAATCGGATGACGAACGTTTTTTGGGCAGACGCGAGATCTAGGACTGCTTATAGTCATTTTGGCGATTCGGTTACTTTCGACACCATGTATAGACCGAATCAGTTTCAGGTTCCATTTGCGCCCTTCTCCGGAGTAAACCATCACGGTCAAATGGTTCTATTTGGCTGTGCTTTACTTTTAGATGAATCCGAAGCTTCTTTTACTTGGCTATTTAAAACGTGGCTCTCGGCAATGAATAATCACCCTCCTGTTTCTATAACCACTGACCAAGATAGGGCCATTCATATAGCTGTTAATCAGGTTTTTCCAGAAACTCGACACTGCATTTGTAAGTGGCACATTTTGAGAGAAGGGCAAGAGAGGTTGGCCCATATATATCTAGCTCATCGTTCGTTTTACGGAGAGCTATATAGCTGCATTAACTTTTCAGAGACAATCGAGGATTTTGAATCGGCGTGGCTCTCTCTCCTCGATAAATATGATCTCCAGAAGAATGAGTGGCTTCAAGCTGTGTATAATGCTCGCAAGCAGTGGGCCCCGGTTTATTTTCGGGGGACTTTCTTTGCCGCAATTTCGTCGAACCAAGGGATTAGCTCGTTTTTCGACGGGTATGTAAATCTACAGACAACCATACCTATGTTCTTTAAACAGTACGAAAGGGCATTAGAAAATTCGTTGGAGAGAGAAATTGAAGCGGATTACGACACAATTTGCACCACACCGGTGTTAAAGACGCCGTCACCTATGGAACAGCAGGCAGCAAACCTCTATACCAAAAAGGTTTTCACCAAGTTTCAAGAAGAGCTAGTTGAAACTTTTGTGTACACCGCAAATAAAATCGAGGGTGACGAGGTTTTCAGTAAATTCAGGGTTGCAAAATATGAACACGATCACAAAGCGTTTATAGTCACATTGGATCTTTCTGAAATGAAAGCGAGTTGCAGTTGTCAGATGTTTGAATACTCGGGCATTCTATGCCGGCATGTATTGACCGTTTTCACCGTGACAAACGTTCTCACTCTTCCACCCCATTACATACTAAAGAGATGGACGAGAAACGCTAGATCAGATGAAAACGATGTTGCTGCGTCACAGGGTATCGAGTCCCTCACCTTGCGTTTCAACAATCTTTGTAGGGAAGCCATTAAATATGCGGAGGAAGGATCGATTGCTTTAGAGACCTATAACGCAGCATTAAGTGCCCTAAAAGAGGGTACAAGGAAGATTGCCGTTGTGAAGAAAAACATAGCTAAAGTTATGTCTCCTAGTGGAAATGGTCAAGAGGATAGTAACAAGAAGAACCCTCCATCGACTTCCGATATGGGCCAACCTTTATGGCCTTGGCAAGATGCGGTGCCACCTCGATTTAATCTTAATGATGCTGGTGTTCCTGTTTCTGATTTGAATCAGCCAAACACGGCCCCCGTGTCCGTTAACCGTGATGGTGGCCCTCCTGATAACACGGTATGATGCATGTGTTTGTGGTTGATTTTAGGGTAAATTACATGGTTCCCCCCCCCCCCCCCCCCCCCCCCCCTTTTTTTTGGGTCATAGTTAGAGATACCTCTTTCTTGTTTCAGATATTACACTCACCTCCACTTTTGTTTTATTTTGTAATGCTATCTGCCCCTACTGCAAGGGTAGTGAGTACACGTATTTTAAATTAAGGGTTGTTGAGTGTAATATCTTATACATGCGGAGAGGTGAGTGTAATGTTTAGAATAAGAGGGGAAATCCATGTAATTTACCCTTGATTTTTATTACACAACGACTCTGCAGCAGTGATTATTTCTTCTAACAATATGCCATATATGTAGGTGGTTCTCACTTGTTTTAAATCCATGACTTGGGTGATAGAAAGTAAGGATTCCACACCAGCCAGAAAAATAGCTGTTATCAATCTTAAGGTATGTATGTTTGTTCTTGAACTTCCATAACATATTTTAATTAACTTCTGATCACTTAAACTATTAGGCTGTGCCTGATTGGAGTGCGTGGAAAAAATTTCCAAGGAAGAAATGTTTTCCTTCCTCTCTCCCAAAGAAATTTTTTCGATGAAAAATGTCTACAATATGCATTATCGTGTTGTATTTGAGGCAAACATGGAAAATTTACACACTCAAACACGCAAGAAGTTAGTATGAAATTTTCCATATTTCCATAGAATTATTCCCAATAAAACGCACCCTTGGTGTTTCTTCTATGCCCTACTTTTTGCTATCTTTTGTGGAGAACTTTTGAGGCATTTTGATCATTGGATAGCCATATATACTCGGCCAATAGGGTGGTTTAAAATGTAATTGACATCAACTAGATGTCAAAGGCCCAAAACAAAACAAACACCAACTCGAGAGAGAGAAACTAGGAATTTCTTATATTAAAAAATGGAGGAATTGTCCTCAAATGAGGAGTACATGGGGTATTTATATGGGAGAAATTACTTGCTAATCGAGTAATTACCTAAATGACTAAAAAGGACAATCATTAACAAAAATATACCTAATTAGTCCCAAACATGCTTGGAGATCAATTAAAAGACATAAAAGGAAATAAAAGAACTAAAATGAAAGGAAAACTAATAAGAAATACTAAAATGACCAATATGTCCTAGTATCCCCGGCTTCAAAAAAGTTCGGCCTCGAACTTGAAGGGTAAACAACAATGCGGTTGAGCCTCCTTCCATGAATTCTTCAATTTGAAACGATAGACGACGTTGTAAGCGACTCGCGTACCTACTTGCAAGAAACCCAAAAAATTTAGGCAAGAAATGCAAGGGGTTAGGTTTCCTTAATTTAAAGTCTGTCCGCACGGGTCGGCTAACTGAATTTGACCGCGTGGACCGCCTGGATCGCTGATGAGGTCAGAGTTTTCTTGGTTCGGGGTTCTTGAATTTGCGCCGCAGGGTTCGGAATCCCCGAGTAGGCCGGGCGTTAGGTTTTTTTTTGAAGGGGTCGGAAATCTACCTTTGGCCGAGGAGTGCTGGTTTTTTCGGCTTGCCCGAGGGGTTCGGGTTTTTTGCCCATTTCCACATAGTTCGTCTGTTTCGTCGGGGTCGCGAAGGGCGGAATCACCGTGATTTTCTTTGGAGAGGAGCTGGAAAAGGGCATCAAATTTCTTGTTGAGTTCTTGAATGCTTTCTCTCAATTCTTGAGGGTTATTCATTAATTCTTGAATCTCCTCTTCGTGTTGTTTGGATTTCTTCGGAGCCATTGATAATATAGCGTAGGATTTGTTGATAATCTACACACCGATACACAGATACACTAATGTTGAAGCGACATCTGCTCTAATACCAATTTGATGTAAACTACACGCCAAAGGCCCAAAACAAAACAAACACCAACTATAGAGAGAGAAATTAAGAATTTCTTATATTAAAAATTGGAGGAATTGACTTCAAATGAGGAGTACATGGGGTATTTATATAGGGGAAATTACTTGCTAACCAACATAAATGACTAAAAAGGACAATCATTAACAAAAATATATCAAATTAGTCCCAAACATTCTTGGAGACCAATTAAAAGACATAAATAAAAGGACAACTAATAAGAAATACTAAAATGACCAATATGTCCTAATATGAACTCTTTCCATCAATAATTAATGTAAGATACTACATGATGTCCTCTGTATATTTTTTATTGCCTTTCACTCTTTTCCTTTTCAATTGCAGCTACACGATTATGCTAAGATTCCTTCTGGAGAATCAGAAGTGCAGTTCAGACTTACAAGGGCCACGTTAGAGCCTATGTTGAAATCCATGGCTTACATCAGTCAACAGCTCTCAGCACCAGCTAATAAGGTCGCTGTTATCAATCTCAAGGTGCGTACCTTAAGTTTGATATTTTATTTCTTACTCTTATACATATATATACATGCATTCCCTTGGAGTTCCATTACTACCTTCCAGTTTCCATGACTATTAATTGGCTCAACTGTCATCATATTAGGTTTATTGATTATTTTAGGTTGCTGCTTTGTCTTTATATTTTTTTTTGATAACTTGGGAGGTGGCCCCACAGGAAGGTGTACACATTCGTGGGGATTCATGAGACGCTTATCAACGTCTGTCCTACGACATGACTAGTCTTTATTTTATTTGAGTTATACGGGTGCTTTGGCATGGAAAATATTGTGCTTATATTGTAGTCATGCTAGAGTCTTATCGACAATACATATAAGCATAATCTTCCCACATGACTAACATGACTCCAATATAAGCTTAATATTTCCATGCCAAAGCATAATACAATTACAAGTCCATGATTTAGTGTAGAACATTACACTAATGTAATTTGGAGAATAAATCGGACGAGGTCGACCTAACATAGTGTGACATGTGGCCCTTATTCCATTATCCCCTTATGATCGGCCACCGATTAAGTGGCCTCTAGATTATCGACAAATATCTAGGGATAAGCCTCAGAAGAAAGAACTAAGAAGAAGGAAAGGAACTAACTCCATGAGGACTCAATCATAAGGACCAAGCTGCCGGTCGATCTAAAAGGAGGGATAATATTTTGTGATACTCCTAATTTTAATGGACTCTTTTGTATATTTAAAACCCCCCATTTATGAGGAGGGTATTCAATACTCACTTGTAACCCTAACGACTTGACTCTCAGCTAGCAACTAGCAGTCTAGCACCTAAGCTGTCTTTTCCTTAATAAGATCATCTTTGTTCTCTCGTCTACGTCCACCATGATTTGCTGAACCACGTATATCTCGTGTTCAATTTCATTTATTAATGTGCATTTAAGGGTAGATTAGGCAACCTATATTGTTTCTAAATTTATTCCCTTACAATCATGGTTCAAAGTCAAGGCCGATACCGCGACGATACGGCCGAGTTGACTACGTATCGGTGCCCACCGATCCGATTCCGAGTTACGAGTTGAGTTTTCAATTATTGATGTGAATCGACCCTATATCGGTAATTTCTCGGTAGTATCGGTGATATGGCGGTATAATCGGCCCATATCGGTGATATCGCAGTAGAATCGGCCCATATCGGCGATATCGCGATGGAATCAGCCCATATCGGTGATATCGCGATGGAATCGGCTCATATCGGCGATATTGCAATCGCATCGGCCCATATCGGCGATATCACAATAGTACGACCCATATCGGTGATATATCGGCCGAGATGGTACAAGTTACTAAGAATCTGTGTGTGGGTTATTTGATCATCGTGTGGGTTTAATTTAGTGCGTTGTATATGTGCCGTTTTTTTTTAAAGTATGCAAATGATCCAAATGTTATTTGTTATTATTTTTTATAATAATGTTCCCAGTGTTATATTTTAATATGTTATTATTTATAAAAAAACATAAATGTTATTCTTTTACAAACAAATATACAACTGTAATTATTGTAAAAATAATATTTGTATCCTCTAAACATTTGTAAAAATAATATTTGCATCCTTTGTGTAAAAATAACATTTGCAACACAAGTAGAAAAAAATATTTGCATCCTCTTTGTAAAAAAAAAATAACATTTCCATCAATTTAAAAAAAACATTTGCAACCCAACAACAAAAAAAAATAACATTTACATTCCTTTTATAAAAAAAATAACATTTGCATCATTTTTTGTAAGAAAATAAGATTTGCATTTTATTTTGTAAAAAACGATTGTAAAAAAAACGTAGTGTTTTGTCAAAATCACTATTTGTATCATCTTTGTGAAAAAATAACAATACGAAAAAAGAAACATTTCTATCATTTTTAGGAAAATATAACATATTTAAAAAACACATTTGTCTCCTCTTACTAAAAATAATAGTAAGAATATAATAGTTGTATCCTCTTTGTATAAAAAAAAATATCCTTGCTAAAAAAGTAACATTTGTTTTTTTTTGTAAAAGCATAATATTTGTATCCTCCGTGAAAAAAAACATTGATTTATTATGGAACATTGAATCTGTCAAGTTCGCAGCACGTCAATATAATCAATTGTACAATGTTATGCATATTAAAAGATAGTTTTAAACTTATCTGATTGGTCCACATTGTTAATCGTATTTTTTTAAAAATTTCTAAATTTTTTTCGAAATTTTTTGCGCTCTTTAAATAGTGTATCTTTGCGTATCGCCCGATACCGTGACCGATACCGCGACCGAGTTGAAAATCGAGTGACCGATATCGGGACCGATACCGAGACTTTGAACCATGCTTACAATTATAAAGCTACAGCTGCCTACGACACATGAAATGATTGTTTTAGTATGACCTAAATACTATAGTGTTGCTATCTGCCTGAAGAGTTCTATATTTTGTATTATACAATAAACTTAAAAAGTTAGTCACAGCTTTTGGCTTGAATCACTGCCTGTGCAAGTGTCACATTCGCGCTATTAAAGTTTGAACTCCTGCTTCAATTTGTTGCTTCATAGAAGTCCACAAATTGAGTAATCTGATATGCAGTTATGTGCAGTGCATTAACAACTTCAATAACTGAATCCTTTCTCCTTCTTTTTCTGAGTTTGTTGGGTCCATCCTACTTTGCAAGTTGCCATATTAGTATGATTGTATGTTCATTGGGCATTATATCTTTTTAGCCACTATCTAGGGTAGCGTAGACAAAGTAAGGGTAAGGCGTTAGAACGAGATAGGGTTATTGGCTTTATATATGATTTGTCTTTGAATATCATTGTCAAAAGTTGGAGGGGCTGTGTTTTGTTGGAAAGCTTTTCTAGGATTATGTTGTAAAAGTAAAAAAATAAATAAATAAAACTGCCTAGGCCCCCAGCTAGATGCCTAGGTGTTAGAAGTCCTCCTACCGTCCGCTTACTGCGTATCGTTTTTTAGAAAATTGGGTGGTTCTTATGTTTATATGGGTTGTGACTATAGGGGTATAAAAGACCTTTTCGGTCTTAAATGATGTTTGAAAGGGAGTTGAATGCTATTAGAATTTTCCGAAAGAGGAGGGGGTTAGGGGTGGGAAGGAGCATAATAGATTTGAATGTTTCGTTAAATAGATGGGTTTGAGGTACATTTGCTTATGTATTTGGTTTTACATTTGGTCCAGTTTTGAGGTTACCTAATGGTTAGACAGGTTGCTAGTTTTGCCAGCATGGGATGATAGTTTCCAAAGATTATTAGACAAGAGTCTTGTATGATTGTTGTCTAGTGGTACTCCAAACCTGCAAAATGGGGTCCATCGCTCTTAAGATTTGAAAATATTTAGATGAGGATTGGGGGTTCAAGGACTGTCAAAATTAGGAATTGTTTTGAGGAGAGAAAATTTTTGTCGGTGGTGGTGCAAGTGTATGGGCAAACCTGTCGAATGAAAATTCCTTAGTTGTCCAAGCTTGAATGAACTTCTGCATGGACTGGCTGGCCGTGATATTTGGGGGGTCTTAGGCGAACTCTTACGTAAGGGACATATACATATTCACAAAAATAAAAAATCGTTCAAGTTTTCTTCTAGCAAAGTGAAAAACACACAAATAAAAAGGCGCTATCAAATTACAATCATGAAAATACATTTTATACAAACAATTGCAACTTTAAGCACAAAGAGTTAGATAAAATGTGGTCTTATCGCATTGTGAGATGCAAAGTTATCAATCAAGTCATCAAATTTAAGGGTGAGGGGAGTAAGGCAGGTGAAGATGTGTTCAACTTCCACCTGAATATGAGGCTGAGAGTTGTTTTTATAGTTAGTATGGAAAATGACACGGCCACTGATTTGAAGGCGATGTGATTGGAAGTGATAAGCTATTATATAGGCAGTTGTAACACATGATGTTTGTGGCTTATGTGATTGACATTAACACTGTCAAGTTCTCTAAGAAGAAGGATTAACAAGCCAAATGTCTCTAATATATCAAAATGTAAAGTGGTAGGCAAATGGTCTTATTTAGTCTAAGTTTATCTTGTCATCGAGGATAACCCTAAAAAGGTAAAAAGACGACGGAGAGGACCTAAAGAATATTACATTGCAATATTACCCCTACTAACTACTAACTAAAATAGGAAATAAATAAACAAAATAAAAGAGTACAATAATAAATATTACAATTAAACCCGTGCACTCTCAATTCACATTATTCTCCACTTAAAAAGAAAGCTTGTTTTAGAGCTTTAAAAGTTGGCGACGAGTGAGAAATCCTCAAATATGTGGCGGGCGAGAAGAGAAATAAATCTTGGGTTCCCAAAAACTATTTTTACCAAAATAGGAGGGCATAAAAGTTTAATATCCAAAATTCTCCTCCAAAGTGGCCCAAAAACTTTCCCAAACAGGAAACCAAAATCTGTGCTGCCTGGAGGCCTAAACTCTCAAATTGACCAACCTGTCTTGACTTCCTGGGATAAGGTACAACAACTCCCACTTCTCTCATTAAACCAAGTCTTTCTTGGACCTTTTGATCCAGCATCCCGCTAGCCCTTAACTTAGGGTTTCCAGCGACTCCTTGCTGAACAAAAATAGCGGCCCCAATGTTTCCCTAGAACGTGGGTCACTTTGGTACGTGGTATGGGTATGGGGTACGTAATTATTGCCGGTACGCGGTGGGGGTAGGCTTAGTTGGTTTGCTACTTCAGATTACGAAATGATTTATTAGTATATATCATCACCGATATATGTATTCCACCAATTTAGAAACTTCATTAAAACTGTGTGTCGTGTATCATTTATGTAATATATTAAGAAAATATATTAACCATTCTTCTAAATTTGCTAGGAAGTATGTTTTTTCTCCATTTAGTTTATGCACTACAACAAAAATTTAAAAATTACTTATAATAGCTAATAAATATTTTATTGTTAATATTGGGCGCACCACTTTTGGAGATCCAGATCACGAACCCACCACATTTCAGGCCGGTGATCCCGAATCGCAGTACGTAGTGGTATTTAGAGAACTAGTAACTATGTGTGGCCCAATCTGACGCATCTTTCGTCGGAATTGTGACCTCTGGCCAAGGCCACCGTCCAATGTGACTCTTGCGATCTCTCTTCGTCACTCTCGTCTCAATCCTTCTTCTTCCCGATCTCAGTTCTTCCACCGGATCAAAAATCATTTTAGAGCTGCAAAACCTCCCTCTACAACTATCGCTAGACGATAGAGTCATCATCAAGTGTCGTTGAGACTTTTGTGGAAGGCGAGAGGCACCGGTGACTGGTTTGTTCGGTTGGTTTCTCTCCTCGTTGTAACCTTTGGGCCAGATCTGGGTCGTTATCCTAGGTGATTGCATTCTTGGTTGATTGTGATGTTTGGGGCTAGCCGAGGGCCTAAGGTTAGGGTGTCGAAGAGGGGTGACGATGGGTTAAGGCAAGGGGACTCTTGGGGTAGTTAATGAAGTGTGTCGTGCGTGGGGGTCGAGGGGGTAAGGTATCGAGATAGGAGTGTTACAGTGTGGTTGAGGCTCACTCAACTCAGTGGAGGTGGTGGTAGGTACTAGAGACGGAGGGGATGCCTCCAACGGTTGGTGCAATAAGGCGGTGATTCCGCGAATTTCAGTCAATACGAGACGCAAAGTGGCCATTCACCTCAAGAAATCAATAAAATGAACTGAATCTTCTTCAGCGCCATTAATGTTTTGTACATCTTTGTTCCTACACAACACAACAATAGTAACCTCGTGAGCGAATATGTCAATTGACGTAAACACCATCAAAGCATTCGAAGAATTTCATAAATAAGTTAAATTTCTTTAATATATTAAAGTGTATAGTGATTACATTCCAATGACCTTATTTATAGACAAGTTATCTTGCTAGCCAAGATAACTATAAAAAGTAAAAAATTAAAGATGGCTCCTAAAAAATATTCCATGGGAATATTACCCCCACTTACTACTAACTAAAATATAAAATACAATAAAATAAAAGAAAAAAAATTTAAATAGTTCTATAAAAAAATATTACAATTAAACCCGTACACTCTTAAATCACATCAGTGATAGAAAGTGCATGGCATCTTTGCAGAGAGGCTGCGTCAATTTAAGGTTAGTGATGCTGGTGTTTTGGGAAGTAAAGCGATTCATGAGAGTCTTGCAGGATGGGGTTGTTTTGCTGGGTATCGAAACCTACTTTTTTGTTTATGGTCATCGATAGGGGAGATTGGTTCTCTTTATCTTGTGGCGAGGTGGTTGGCTAATGGCATTTCAACGAATCCCTATTCTGTATTCTTCAAACCACTTACTCTCGAAGCTCCCTAGAAGACGAGTGATGTAAACACCGTAAAGAAGGACAAATCTCTTCAAAATATAAAATTGTAAAGTGATGACATTGATTGGCTAACGACTTTTATTAATAGGCTAAGTTATTTTGCTAGCCAAGATAACCTTAAAAAGGTAAAAAGACTAAAGACGACACTTTAAGAATATTTCAAGGGATAATTACTCCCACTAACTACTAACTAAAATAAAGTAATAAAATAAAAGAGAAACAACATAAAAATTACAAATAAAGATATTACAACTAAACCCGGGCACTCTTAATACACATGGGGGGTATTGACTCGGCCTGCAAACCCTTGAGTGAGTTTTCTGACACTGGAATCGAGGGATTCCCTAGAAGATGAGTATAACTCTCTCGATGATGACTTCTTAGATTTCCACTTGACAGGGATTAGAGTTCTTCTCGATGAACCCATGAGAAGGGTGGGTGGGGTTTGGTTACGAGTTACTTGGGGGGACTTGCTTTTTTTTTTTTTTGAGTTTTGACTCTTTTTAAATAAAATATTTGGGGATTTGAGGATACAAGGGGGCTACTGTGAGCTAAAGAAAAAAATTGAGGTTCCAATCTCAAAGGAAGTAATATCTCGTGTTAAAAGGCAAAAAGGAAATGGGTGAGAAAATATAGCGATAGTTCTAAATTACTTTACAAGATTTTTAACGGTAAGAGAATGAAAAAATAATAAATAAATTGAAATTCATCCTTTTGGCAAGATGATCATATAATTTTTTTGATTGTATATCCTATAAATTAGGAAAAGACATGGTATTGTATAAATGATGAGATGGTATTGTGCATGCGATTGTAAGTTACTATGAAAAACTATTAAAAAAGCGAATGGGTTCCTTTAGGCTAGATGTTTTTAATTGGTGTTCCATAAGGGCAAAAAAAGCAAGGTGATTTGATATTGCTGGTTCAGCTTTTGTTCGTGTCATTTGTTTAGGGTATTGTGTTGAAATGAGAGTACAACAAATGTCCTAGGGAAACGATGTTGAGTGAAGCTGTAAAAGATTAAAGGATTGCCCTCCTTAACACCAATTGGTTTTAGGTGAGATTGGGGACTCGAGATCGAACAATGGTATCAATGGTATCAGTGCCAATGGTCACGGGTTCGACTCTTGTTCGTGTCATTTGTTTGGGGGATTGTATTGAAATGAGGTACAACAATGCATTGTTCCAGGACAACGATGTTAAGTGAACCTTTAAAAGATTAAATGTTTGACGTTGAACTTTGAAGTGTGGTGATTGGGAGGACGAAGTGGAGAAATTGAGAGATTTTGGCATGTTTGGGAGTGGTGGTAAGTTGTCGGCTGGATGGTGGGAGGGAGAGACAGAGTTTGTAGTAGTAGTAGGAATTACTATTGGAGCTGAACACTATAAAATATCATTAGCTACACTTTTTATATTAGAGTTAATTGATGCGGGCTTATAGAATAATTTGACCTTTGACTATCTTTGAGAACTGGATCAATCAACAGGGGGCTATTGTGACTTTGTGTGTGTGTGTGTATATATATATACAGGGAGAGAGAGAGAGAGAGGAACCGTGGGCAGCGAGGCAATCATACAAACCCTAGAGCTACGACTTCAATAAAGTTTCCAAGGGGTTGTGATTTCGATCTAATGAGATGGGGCTATGCATTTCTCAAAGTATGGACTCAGGAGTCTCTTGATGTGCAAGTAAACCCCAATTGAAGCTTGTTGATTTATTGACTCCAATATTTTTAGTATTATGTTTTGTAGGAAAAGGAATAATACTTATATGAAACGTGTGGCAGCAAAGAAAATTGCATGAATTGCGCATGACATGTTTAAAATGCGCGTTAGCTCAACATTTTGCGCATACATTCTCATTATGAGAAGGGATAGTGTATCTAAATAGATATTATATAATATGCAAAATGGGGGGTACGCAATCCCATAGCACAATTAACATGGAGTATATTATTTAGCGTGAATTGCGTTGCAACTTTAAACACTGATTGTCATTGTGTTTGGAGGATTCAATGTCCTTGCTCTCCAAGTTTTTTTTGTTGTTAGAACTAGGCAAATTTTATGTCTCTACTTACGCGACCAAAATTGTGGGGGTATAAAGTGAAGAAAAATGAAGCAATTTTTTTTTTATTTAACTATCTTTGAAAGTGCACACAACCATCTGGATTGGAACTTCATATATCATGTTTGGGAGGATAATGGATTCTTATAAAGATGGAGAAGGTGGATATAGGAGGTTGCGTGGGCTCTGCTAACATTTTTAGCGATTTTTTGACTTTGTCCCTTGTTCCGTGGCGTATTTTAACATACCCCCTATTTTGGATGGTATAGCTCGAGAGAAATAACAAATTTTCAAAAAGGAAAAAAATATAATGAGAAATAATTTTTTGGGGAGAGAATGAGGTTCACTAAATCATTGGAGGATATTCCCTTTTTCTGTGTTGTATTTTTGAAAGGATGCTACATGTTGAGGTGGTATTTAGATAGCGGGATTTGTAATTTTAATCTTGGTGGACAGCTAGTCCTCTCTTTTTGGTACTTCTTTAATCGTGGATAAAGCGTTCAATTACTTATTGAAAATGATATGTCTTCATGGTTGTTTCCTTTTGATATTTATTTATTTATTTTTTGGGTAAGATTAATTAGAAATAAAGATACAAGAATCATGCCCGAAGGCACACAAACAGAAACAACCCATTACCAACTAAGCAAGCTAAACAACCTCCATCTACAACTAAAAAAAAATGCTGGGCCCATATAAGAGGACCCAACCCATAACATGCTAAAAACCCGAATAATTGCCAAGGGTAAATTGTAAACGGGGGGCCCACTGCCCAAACAAGAAATCTTTGTTTTGTTTATTCGTAGGATTTTATGTTATATATTTGGACTTCTCGTTTGTATCTCATTGTAACTTTGTGTGTGCATAAATATATATATTTATATCAACGAGGTTTGTTTTTAATGAGAAAAGGCTTAATGATGCAAAAGCACGACGAACGGTACAAGTTTCTTTCAGTTTAGTTACTAAAATTCCTTTTTTGCCGGAAAAACAACTAAAATTTTTTGAACTTCTCATTTCAGTCCTAGTAATATTAGAGTTTTAGTGACATATTTTGACGTAAACTAAACGCCCAAAACAAAACAAACAATAAATTTTAGAGAAAATCTAAAGATGTCTTGTATTCAAGAATGAATGTCCTTTACAAATGAGGCTTACATGGGTATTTATAAAAAAAGAGAGGAGAGAAGATTCTAGATGGGGTCTCCTAAGCTCTATTGGTTGAAAGAGTCTTGACCCATGTGATGTCACATGGGTCATTAACTACCTTCAATTACATCACATGCTAAAATATAATCTTCTAGAAGCTTTGTCTCAATCCTTACTATAATTCTTACTATAATTAAAACTGTAACAAAAATGTCAAACAACTAATAAAAGGGAAAACATAATAAGAAAATGCAAAAATAACCCTAATTTCCATCATCCTCCCCGGCTTAAAAAAGCTCGTTTCGAACGTGAAGGGTAAACGGCAACGCAACTAGGCCTCCTTCCATGAATTCTTCTACTTGAAACGGGAGACGTCCTCGTAAGCGACTCGTATACCTACTTGCAAGAAACCCCCCAAAAATGGGCAAGAAATTCAAAGGGTTAGGTTGAATTGGGTGTGGTTTGATTTGGGACCTAGGGTTTTGTTCTGGGGTAGGTTAGTGCTTTGGGTTTTCGAGTCTCTCGTTTTTTCGTTGGGATATGATTTTTTGAGGTGGGTGGGATTTGCGAGGCAGAGATGTTTTTTCTGGGAGGTTCAGGATAGCCGTCGAGGGGTTCCGACTGTCGGCCATAGTTTTTCCGGGAGGTTTAGGACAACCGCTAAGGGGTTCCGATTGCCGGCCATAATTTTTTTCATTCTCGATTTTTTCGGTAATATCCGGATGGCCGAGGGGTGCTGAATTTTGGCCGGGGGTTAAGGTGTTTTCGACGGGTTCTTTTCCTGGTCTTCGGGAGAATGGCTTCAGTGGTTTGAGTGTGGCGGTAGGTGGTGGCATTTTGGTGAAGAAGGGGAAAAGGGTTTTAAACTTTTGGTTGAGTTCTTGGGACATTAAGGTTTGTTGTTGTGCAAATCATCAAATTTTTGTCTCAATTCTTAAATCTCTCCTTGATGTTTCTTTGATTTTTTTGGGACCATCGAAAGTGTATCGTACGATTTTATTGATAATCTACACACCAATATACCAATCGGGGAACGACACCTCACTCTGATACCAATTTGACATAAACTATATTTTTAAGGCCCAAAACAAAACAAATAACAAATTTTAGAAAGAGAATCTAAAGATGTCTTGTATTCAAGATTGAAGATCCTTTACAAATGAGGTTTACATGGGTATTTATAAGAGAGGAGAGAAGATTCCAGAAGGGGTCTCCTAGGCTCCTATTGGTTGAAAGAGTCTTGACCCATGTGATGTCACATGGGTCATTAACTACCTTCAATTACATCACATGCTTAAGTATAACATTTTAGAAGTTTTCTCTCAATCCTTACTACAATTAAAAATGTAATAAAAATACTAAACACGTAATAAAAGAAAAACACAATAAAAAAATACAAGAAAAATACTAAAATTCATCTTAGAGAACTTATCCACCACGATAAGGATGGAATCATGGCTACTAGATTTACGGGACGACCCCATGATAAATTCATCGAGACATCCCGCCACGGTCTCTTGGGAGTCGACAATGGATTATATAGACTCGCATTGGTGTGCTAGTCCTTAGCTGTCTGGCAAGTGTAGTAACACCTAATGAAAGCGTTGTCATCCCTCCTTATTGCTCGGTCAATAAAATCGGTCCCTCAGTATCGCGTGGGTAAGCCTATCCCAAATGGCCCGATAATCCCCCTTCGTGGATCTCAGAGATGATCTTCTCTCGAGAAGAAGATGGAATACATAAGGCCGTCTCTCGGTGCCCATCCTGTATAAATACTTGTCCGACGCACCATTGCCCTGCTGGCAGGCTACAAAAATCGGTCCAAACTCCACATCAGTTGGGTAAAGATCACGGACCTCAACGAACCCAAAAACTTGACTTGGAAGAGTTACTTAGAATAGACGCCCTCCTACTAAGGGCATTCGCTACCTATCTCTCCTTTCCTGGTTTGTATTGCAAATGAAAGTGTAGCGCTGGAGGTAGGCGATCCACTTGGCGTGCCTGTCACTAATACGCCGTTGACTATGTAAAAAGCGTAGGGCCTCGTGATCCGACTTGATGACAAATTCCTTGTAGAGGAGATAGGATGACCAGAACTTCACCGCCTTTACTATTGCATAAAACTCGATATCATACGTCGAATAATTGAGGGCGACGTCTGTTAACTTCTGACTAAAGAAGGCGATCGGTTGCCCATTCTGGCTTAAAACAACACCCATCCCCGTCATGCAAGCATCGCAAGACAAAATAACTGGTCGAAATCAGGTAGTGCTAAAGATGGGCGCCGTCGTCATTAATTCCTTGACATGCGTGAAGGTACTATCCGCCTTCGAATTCCACCAAAACTTAGATCTCGAGGAAGTACTCATCAAATCCGTGATAGGCACCATGACAGTGTTGAATTTGGCTATAAAGCGCCGATAAAACCCTGCTAGGCCATGAAATCTGCGGACCTGGGATATTGATGTGGGTGAGAGCCAATCCACTAACACTTGAACCTTAACGTCATCCACTTCGACGCCCTTGCCTGAAAGCACATAACCCTTAAAGATGCATTTCTTCAATGAAAGGAAGAACCGCTCGGGTCGTAGGGCCTGCAATACCTGAGCCACATGGTCAAGGTGCTCCTCCTCTGATCAACTATAGATTAGGATATCATCAAAATAAACCACCACAAATTTGCCTATGAATGGGCGTAAGATTTGAGTCATCACCCTCATAAAGGTAGACGGGGCATTGGAGAGTCCGAAAAGCATCACTGTCCACTCATATAACCCCTCATTCATTTTGAAAACAGTCTTCTACTCATCTCCTAGCATTATGTGAATCTGATGATAGCCGCTCTTCAAGTCTAGCTTGGAGAAAATCCTAGCACCATGGAGTTGGTCTAGCATATCCACTGTTTTGGGGATAAGAAACCTGTACTTCAAGGTGGTCTTGTTAATAACTCGACTATCAATAGACATACGTCAACTCTCATCCTTTTTTGGCGCTAATAGGACTGGTACCGCACAAGGAGACGTACTCTTTCGAATGTAGTCCATGTCACATAGTTCCGTGACTTGCCTTTGTAACTCCGCGTGCTCCGTGGGCGACGTGCGATAATGGAAAAGGTTGGGGAGCTGCGCTCCGAGAACAAAATCTATGGCATGCTGTATATCCCGGAGAGGAGGATCATCTGGGGGCGTACACACATTAGTATAAAAGTCCGACAAACTCTGAACCTGTGGGGGAATAGATGCCTCCGGGGTGATAATGGGACTGATAAGAGCATAGCATAACCATGCCTCATCGGTCTTTGTGGCTAACTCCTCATGTGAGACTACTAGGGCGGAAGGGCGTGATATCATGGTCTCATGGGACGGAGAAGAATGTCTCTCCTCTTGTGCATGAACGAATAAGTGTTAGCTCGACGATCAACATGCTACGATGATCAAATTGCCATTGCCTCCTTAAAAGAAGATGACATACTCGCATATCCACTATGGTGCACAAAATCTCATCGTGCTAGTCCCCAATGGAAAAAGCTACTCGATATTGTCGGCTAGGGGCAAGTGTGGCTCCACTGTCCAACCACTCGATACGACATGGGGTGGTCAATGACTCCGTGGGGGGTTTCAATTTATCCACCATCTCTTGTGCCACCAAATCATCACTAGCTCCTCCGTTAATAGTCACCGTACATAGCCTTCCTTTTGCTGTACAACGAGTAAAGAAAATACTCATGCGGATTTTTGTATCATTAGTAGGTGGGTGATCGGGGATGCACCGACGTCGTTATCATCACAGTGTGCATGTAGGCGGTAGAAACTCCCCCAAGTTGCGTCTAGTTATGGCAAAATGAATGCCGTCGCCGACAAATAGATTGTGCGGAAGAAAATGGCACATGGGATGGGATTGGGAGGATGCCTAAGGAAGGACACCCAGGGTTGGATTGATGATTTGGTTCCATGGTCATTGGTTTAGGGTTTATAGGGTTGTGGTAAGAATTTGGAGTGATGGGGGAAGGTTGATGATTCTTTATCAATTTAGGTGGTGGAGGATTAGGGTTTGAATTAGGATCGTGAAGGGGATTAGAAACGAGGGTTTCTTGGGGAATAAAAATGGTTGGGGATGAAATTGTAATTGGGTCGGAGGGTTTAGTTGGAGAATAAGGGCCGTCTTCGGCCTTGTTTTGAGCACTGGCGGCAGTATTCTGGTGGCCCGAGGGAGTTCCGATGGTCCCTCCGGCGGGGAGATCTGGTTCGGCTAGAGTGGGGTTGGTTTGTGGAGTTTTTGTGGTGATCATGGGTGGTGGTAATGTCATAGAGGGATTTGGACAGCTAGGGTTTCTTGTTTCTAGGGCTAGGGTTTCATGGAGATATTTACGGGGATGTAAAAATTTATCAGGGTGAGACAAACCCGAATCCCAATCTTTGATGAACATTTTCGATCCAAGAACAAACTTGACTATGATACCAATTTGATGCAAAAATAAGATGCGGAAGCGTGAAAATTACTCTACGTCAACAACAAATAAAAAAAAGTCATGTAGGCTCTCAATTTCTCTCTCTAAGATCTCATTATCAAAATGTCAAAAGTGTTACAAAAGGAGCACCTTAGGCTATTTATACTAAAGATAAAAAAAAAATGCTAAAAAATTGAACAAATAAGAAAGAATGATAAAAAGGACGCTCATGTCCTTATGCTCCTGCATCAATTCCAATCCCAATCCCAATCCCAGGTTATGTGATTGGGGTTTCCACACACACTAGCAAAGTTATTCATTTATTAGATGTTGTCCTTCTCTTTATTACTTTGTAGTTATGTAAAACAAATAACTTTGTTTCGTCTTGACCCTACCAATTCAAATACAAAAACACTAGTGCTTGTACGGGTAATATATGAAGACAAAAAAAACATATTTTTTAAAACCCTACTCCATTTGTTGATGTGGTTCTTGGATGCTGAAAACTGATATTAATTTTATGTTTGCAATCGACTGTTTTCTCGTGTTTGTTCAGCTCCAAGATACTAAGACAACTACTGGGGAATCAGAGGTGAAATTTCAAGTTTCGAAAGATACTCTAGGTTCCATGTTGAGATCGATGGCCTATATTCGCGAGCAACTTTGAAAATATGTAAGTATCATCTTCCAAAAGCTATTTTCGTTCGGATAAACGCTCATTTGATCCCGCACATAAATAAAATGTGTCAAGTTTGAACATATTTAAAAGTTTGTTACCTTTTTAAGCCTGGCGATACTAATAGTTATACAAAAGTGTTTTCACTTATTTGGGCTTAAAATTTTATTCATATACACGTGTAAATAAGGTACACACTATGGTTATGTGATTTGGGAGATATCTTGAATAAAATTAAAAAGAAGCAAAATTTGGATGCACATAATGATCCTTACACTTCAATCCTTTTAAGTTTTCTTAAGGGTTATTTTGACTTGGGCTTGGCCCTCCAATTTTTTGTTCGTTTTTTCACTTCACTCATTCAAAAAGAAATTGCAATGGCCCCCATTTAATTAATTTTTGATTTATTATGTTGCCCAAACCTATTTAAAAACTTCCACCTCCATACAAACAACCTTCCTTCCACCATCACCACCACCGCCCCCACCACACCACCACTGACCCCAACCACCACCACTACCCCCCTCCTTGTTTCATGCATAAATGCGGTCATAAGTCACATAATTGTGTACAAATGGGGTATGCAACAACGTTTAAAATTTTAGTGGTGGTGGTGTTTGAGGGGAGGTGATTGTGGAATATAGTTTTTTTTTTAATTTTTTCTTTTGAGAAGATTTTGTTTAATCAGTAAAAATTTGTTGTGATTTAATTTATAGTTGGTCAAACCTTCTTGATAAGTTTGACTAAGAGATTGAATGGATCGTTAACAAAATGACGGGATATTGCAATTTTTATTTTTACTTTTACTTTTACTTTTATTTATTATAAAACGGGGGTGTATTGCAAAACTAGTCATAAAATTGGTTTGTAAACTCAAAATAACCTTGCTGATGAAAGTATGCTTTGCATCTTTAATATTTGATGGCTACTTCATTTCATATGAGTTCCATTGCATCGCAATTCAATACTTTCGAATTTAAATATAGAACTATGCATTTGCTTTTTTCCAAAAAACTCCCCTAGTGTCGCCATAATTTATCGCCTTTTGTTGCTAAAACATTCCTTTGAAGGTGTCTTTGCAAAACACTCTTTAAACGAGTTTTTTGCATTTAAAAGCGGTTTATTTTTTTAGTTTTTGTGTGTGGCAGTGTCCATATATATATGGTTTCAAAAGAGTTTCTCTTTGTAAAACTATTTGCTTCAAAGCTAAAAAAATCGCTTTTTGTTGCCAAAACATTCTCGTGAAGGGGGTCTTTGCAAAAACATGCATAGTTTTAATGAGGGTTTTGCATAGTTTAGGAGGTTCTTCCAAAAAAGTGCATAGTTTAGTGTTCTTTTGGCAATTCTCCTTAAATATATGCTTCAAAAAGGATTCTCTTTGTGAGACAATCTATTGCAAAAATCCCCCAAAGTGTAGTTAAAAATCAATGCTTTTTGTTGCTAAAATAGTCCCTTGAAGGCACTCATAGTTCAAAGGAGGGTTTTGCATTAAAAATAAGTTAGGGGGTTTACTACAAAAATAAAAGAATAAAACTATGTTGACCCACAAAAAACCCCCAAACCCGTACCCAATACATTAAAAGTTTATACCTTATTGTTGTGGGTCTCGCCAGGGCATAGAAGTGGGTCCCGCCCACTACATAAAAAGCTCGTACTCATTTGTGTCCTATTAGGCGGTACACTTTGTGGGTTTTTTGTGGGTACGTGTAGTTTTACTCTGAATAAAAAATGCCAATTTAGTAGTCAACTTATCTTTTAATATAGGGTCTAAGGTTTTTCATATTTGTACTCCGTTTTCACTTTTTGCGACTCTGTTTAATATTTTGGCACCAAAGTGTGAGTATGAAAAACTTTGGATCCCAGAATTCAAATAGCTCAAAATATGGTTTCAAAAAGCTCTCTGGTACAATTGATCTAATGCTCAAATTTTTTGTAGCAGTGGATATGATGCTGTTGAAGATGTGTTTATTATGGTTGATAACCACTTTGTATAGTTTGTTTTTTCTCTAACTTAATTTATAGATAGGCTTTGACCCATAGATTGGTGCAAACTTTATTTTGTACATTTGAGTTGTGAAACCCTGAAATTTATCTATAGACAACAGCAAATATTTGTATTTCATTTTAGGGAAATAGTTAGATTTGTTTGCCTTAGGTAGGAATACAACAGTTATTTTGTAAGCATGTGCAGAATTTTATCCTTTTTTCCTTGTTATTTTGGATTGTAGTGTTGATTTTCCTGTTGCAATTGTGGAAACAAGGTATATATATATATATATATATATATATTTTTTTTTTTCCCCAATAATTGAAGGGATTTTTTTCCAAAGATTCTTACTTTATGTAGGAGAACTCACGATGGAGATTAAGGGCTTATTTGGTTGTCAATTATAATTCTGTTTTCTGTGTTTAAATACAATGCTGATAAGAATTTGCGTTTGACACACCTGTTTTTAAATATTTTTGTGTTGTAATCAAGTTTTTTTTACAAAACATCAAAAAGGTGTTTTTCTATTTTTCTATTTTATTTTTCAACTCAAATTATTAATTCTTAATATTTTTATGCATTTATACCTTAATATATAAATACTTACATAATATGTTAATGTGTGTAATTCTAATTCTAATAAAATATATATGTACATGTACACAAAATTATATATATTTATATTTTATTAAATAATATAATATACTAAGATCCATATGTTAAATAATATTATCAAGTCATTTGTATATAATTTTAGTTTAGATTATTCTTGTAATATCATAATATATATATATATATATATATATATATATATATATATATATATATATACACACACACACGTATACATTTCTATTATGTATGTATGTTTATGTGCATATAGTCAAACGTCCCAACACCTAATTAAATATACATAAACACATGGTATATATATGTATGTATTTATTTATTTATGTATGTATACATTCATGTATCATGCGTGTATGCAAGTTTAATATATGTGTTTATATATATACACACACACACACACACACATGTATAATATAAATATACATGTTTGTCAAATTTTCAAAAATCTGTATTTAAAAACAAGTGTATCAAATGCACACTAATATTTATAAACACAGAAAATTGAATTTTACAACTGTATTTAAAAAGTGTTTAAATCGAGTTTTTTGAATACATAACCAAACGGGCCTTGATGATTGTGTGTGATTCAAGTGCTTTAGATTTTTTTTAATCGTTTGCTAATGGAAAAATACTCTAATTAATTAAAATGCATTGGGTTTTGTTTGGTTAAGGAGACGACATGATGCGGAAAAATTCGATGATATTATTTTTAGTTAAAAATACTCTTCTACTTGCTCAAGTTGAAAATATTATTTGGTTAAATAATATATGTATGATTAAGCACGAGTACTCGTGGACACAAATTTATAGCGTTGTAGACACGTGTAATTTATCTTAACTATGAATTTGGGTTGGAATGAGTATGAGTGATTCGTAGTAGACACAAATAATAGCTCGGCCCACTTGCTTAATAAACGAGTCGGGCTATTCAAGCTTCGTTCGTTTGTAGCCCTAGTAATATAGTATTAGTAAGCATAAGTAGTGCCACAATACAAAGGGATAAAATTACTAATAATATATGTAAACCCAGGTTGTAGTGCCACAATACAAAGGGATAAAATTACAATTGTACTATTGACACATCATATTATAGCGCTTTTATGTGATCCTCCCTTGGTGTTAGAATTAGTGTTAAAACATGTATAACAATCAACCAAATCATAAAACATTCTTAATGAGAATACCTTATCATCATAGAACCTATCTTTAGGATTGATTTGCTCCTTATACATATTTTGTCTTTTTCAGTGTAAATTTTAATATTAAATATCTTCCAAAATATAAGTTCATTTGAGACAAAATTTATTTATTTAGAAAGTTCTTGGCGAGATTTATCAAAAGAAATTCATGAAGGATATTTAAATTTGAAGTTTAAAATTTCGTAGTGCAATTTTCGACGTGTTTTGCGATGGTAAAAATTTGCAATATGAAAATTCAAATTTTGTAGCGTGAAATTTTACAATGCGAAATTTAGTGAAAATGCTTATTTCTACTAATTTCGCAGTGGAAATTCGCAATGAGAAATTTGTAGCGTGAAATTTCAGTATAATTTGACAAGAAATTTTGGTGATTGCCGACGCATCGTCGTAGTGTCTTCAGAGCATTGTCGAAGTCGCCTATATATCGGTACTCGCCAGAGTCACTGGAGCAACTGGAGTGTTGCCGGAGTGTCACGGACTATCGTCAGAGTTCACTGGAGCATCGTCGGAGGGTTGTGCCGGAGATGTAATGCCACAGGTTTGCCATAGAGTCACCAGAGCTATTGAGTGAATTAAGGTAAAAAAAATTAATTAATAATGGGTTAGTTATGATGAAGGGTATTGTTGCCTACTTTAAAAGGGGAGGGGGAGGGGGAGGGGGGGGGGGGGGGTCATTAGACATGTTTTACTCTTGGGTTTTATGTTCCAAACGTTAGTCGCAAGAGGGTATGAATGAACGCTTCTATGTCATATGGATCGTGTTAAAGGCACCTTTATTTTTTTCTCTCCGGCACCAACACTAAACACAAATGTACAATTATTTTACAGCATGCTTTGGTGCTGGAAAGAAATAATTAAGAGTGCCTCTAGTACAACCCATATTATTCATAATAGACACATGGATGATGTAAGCACTATGCACACTGGTGCATGTAAGAAAAACCCAAAATAAAACTAAAGAGTAATATTAGGTATACCCTTTTCTGCGACCCTTTTTGTCGCCTAATTGATGTGTCAAAAACACATTGGGTGGTGTTTGTAATGTGGCCATGTGAATTATAAATACCAACCGATGTGTCTTAGACACATCAACTAGGTAACCAAAAATGGTCACAGAAAAGAGTGTATGTAATATTACCCACTACTAAATGATACTTACGCACGAGCATTCCCTAATTCCTAATAAAGGGGTTGCATTTGTGATGGGATCAATTTAGGGTCCGATTGATTGATATGGAATTGTTGTCCATGAAAAATAGTAATTTTAGTTTCATTTTTACTTTTGCAATGCTTGATTTCAAATTCAGTGTATAAAAACAATGGTCATAAATATGGAAAGTGTTCTATAGTTTCATGAAAAGCAATTCTTACTCAAACTTTAAAGAATTGATTTTCATGAAAAACTCCAAAAGTAAGACATCTCACTCTTATATTTTTCCTCTAATATTTCAACTTATCGTGAAACTATACTAATTTAGAGTTGTCTTCCAACTTTGTTATGTCACTCCCCTTAATTTTTGATCAAGGTTTCTGTTGTAATTTGAACGAAGTGTTAGCCTTTAGAATATAAAAATTATGGAATTGAAGATTTCATCCTTTTAGTAGATCAAACCATGGACTGACATGATGTTTTGATATTAAAAACCGTACATTAATCCTAGAGTTAACTCAAGTACAAGTCTGTTGGTTGTAATCATTTTAAGCCACATCCCTGCATATTTGATAATTTTGGCAGTTAATAAATTAATATCTCCGTGATATTAAAGATATTTATGTCCAATAAATATGACAGCTCTTGATGATTTCAGCCTGTGAAGCACGTGTTCATGTTAGACCGTTATTAAATAAACAAATTATGCAAGTAAAAATTCTCTCTTTAAAAAATAAATGTTTTGAAAGGCAAAATGCAATTATTCATTGTGTTACACTAATGAATAATACAGCTAAAATGCAAATAACCCCCTGAACTTTCAAAATTCTGCAAGAGCCCCTCCCCCGTGACTATTTTTGGTGCAAGAAACCCTCTTAAACGCACAATTGTTACAAAGACCCTCTATATATCGGTAAAAACTCCCCACAGGGGGTGCTGGTAACAAAATCTTAATTCAGGGGCTTATTTGCAAAAGAATGAAAGTCTATTTTTTTTTCTTTAACCAAATAATATTGTGTATGATTTACATAAATGTATGTGTAATGAACAGTTTAGTATGCTAATAAACATGACCTACAATTGGAGAATTTTCTTTCTAGAGGTGAAAAAGGATTAAAACCAAGGACCTCAATTAACAACCTACACCTTCGGTCTCTACTTTTATAACAAGAAAAATAAAGTACTAAAAGGAAAACAAAGTCCACTCACTACAAATAACACCACCAAACATAAACAAACCCCAACAAACACTAAAAGGTTTAAATATTTTCCCAAACCTTTCAACTACTCACTAAACATTCCAAGAAACTGAGGTGGTGGTTGATGATGAAGACGACCATGACGATGACGACGAAGGAGAAGTGATCAAGTTACCTTCATGCCCTTTTCCTTCTTTTCCCAACATGTTATTCGAGTGACCATCTTGGAAAATGAGCTCATTGTCGAAGATCGGTGCATCGAATATGTAATCAATATTATCCTCAAAGCCGATATCGTTGAACAAGTCCGGTAGGTCACCGTGATTCTCGAGAGGCGTATTGGGAACCAGTAGTGGATCAAAATCCGTATCCAAGCACAAATTCCAAGGGTCCTCGTTATTGTGCTCGTCCATTACCAGCATTGCATGTGTGTCAATAGAAGGCGGAAAATTGATGATTTCATATTTGAGTACCGTCGAGTTTTCTAGTTCTTGTTGTTGCTTTTGTTGTTGTTGTTTGTTACATTCTTGCTCGTCTGCTTGAGTTTCGATGGAAGACTCGAGATTTTGGTTTTCAATTAGGGGTTCGGTGTTTGGAAGGGCATTTTTCAAGCGGTTCGCGTACGTACTAATGTCGAAGTTGGTCACTGCATTTGGCCCTCTGTACTCAATGGCTGCCATATCATATGCAGCTGCTGCTTCCTCTTGAGTGCCTTAAATCAACAACAACAAAAAAAAAATGTAAAAAACCTAGTTTCCAAAATTTTAGCGTGGGCCTATATAAAATGTCGATGCAACATAACATATTAGCACGATCCGTAAAATATCAGCACAAATTGTCAAATACCTTTGCGAGCTGTAAAATAGCATTCCGAGGGACCGCACACTTAAGGGCAAAAAGGATGGATTTTTCACTAAAGTATCTTCACATTAGGGGTCTAGGCTTAAATGGCCCTATACATTATCTATTTAATATGTCACATATTTTAAAGTATCTAAATCACAACAATAGCCAATGACCGAGATTATTAATAGGGATAAATATGGACATTTTGCAAACATAAGGGTAAAAAAGATTTAAAAAAACAGTTCTGCTTAGGGGCAAATGTGACTTTTTGCCAAAAAAAAAATGCAAAGTGATCTCCCCTAAACTTCTGAAAATATATAATTTGTCCCCTTAATTATTATGGGGGACGAATTTAATATAGTGTCATCAACACAAACATTATAAGATACTGTCATAAATATGAACATACTCTAGTATTTCTATATAAATTGATTCTAATGTATATACAACTAATCATGGCAAATCAAAACAAAATATACCACACTACAAAAAAGATAAGCATTGTCCAAATGGATGAGATCTCCACTTGGATCTCACGTGGCTGCTATAATATCTTTATATAAGCTGAAAGGATGAATCTGGACTTAATTGAATATAAATTTATCCAAATTATATATCTTGAATGTCTCAAGTTTACAGTTATCCATTTATACAGTTACAAACTTTTAATTAGTTTTCTAGAACATTATAACAAAGAAAAAAGGCCACTCAAAAAAATGTATCTAATATATATATATATATATATATATGTGTGTGTGTGTGTGTGTCTAATATATATATACAGACCGACTCCAGTAAATATCAAGTATACATACCGATTTTAATTGAGAAAAAATTAGTTTTTTGGGCTGAATTTTTTTATATGACATTTAAACATTTCAAGGGACGCATTTAAAAAAAATCAGCTCAAAATAACTGTTTTTGCTATTTAAAAAATATCGGTCTGTATGTGTGAGAGCCGCTCATATATATATATATATATACACACACACACACACACACACACACACACACACACACACACACACACACAACGGCGGATGCACAATAGGTCGAATTGGGGCGGCCGCCGCAGTTCAGATTTGAAAAAAAAAAGATTTTTTTTAGGGTTCGTTTTTCTCTGATGCACTCCGCATGTGGCTTTTGATGATTTCTTCTAGAGTTTCGTAGTTGTTGAGGGCTGGTGGGTTCTTTTTTACTTGATGATGTCTAGAGACTGGTTCTGCTTGTGCTTCATCTTGTGGGTTATGGAGGTTTTGGCCCGGTATCTTGGTGATTGAGGGGATCTACTCTATCTAAAGTTGTTCCCTTTTTCTGGGATATGGTGGCTGGTGTTTAAAGGTTTGGGAGGTTGTTGCAGACTTTGGAAATGTTTGGGAAGGTTTTTGGCTGGGTGTGTTTTATTTGAGTGTGTTTAAAGTTTGGGGTGTTTTATTTGAATTCGAGTTGGGTTTTGTAGAGATTCAATGGATTTTCATCGAGTTGTTTTTGTTCCATTAAGTGTGCTTGAGTTGAGCCTTAATGATGTCTTCTATTAAGCAAAATTCAGTTGTTATCACTACTAAAATTTGGGCATTGTGAATATTTATCAAGCATTGTTTATTTCTTGAATTAGGTATTGTTAATAATGATTTGAGAGTAGTTGTTTGGGCATTATAAAGCTATACTTTGTATAAAACTCAAAATAATCCCAAAAAAATCGCCTCGGGGGCTTCCGCTCTCGAACCCCCGGGTACCACTCGAAACTTTCACCCCACTTCACCTAAATTCCTGGATCCGCCACTGTACACACACATAAACGCACTCCATATTATTATTCTAATTAAAAAAATAATCAAATATCCAATCAATATTCAACCCAAAAAGACTCAACATGACACAAAATATCATTTCAATTCTTCGGGAATACAAACTAAAAATTCAATATTTCCGCAAATAAACGAATTTTCAATGTATTTATATAATGAAAATATTTTCTGAAATGAAACATATTAATCTTACTCGTGTTGTGTGCGTGCGACTATAAAAGCCGGATGTACACACGCGCGCGCACACACGTACTCAGAGAGATTTTGAATCATAGTATTTAAGAATCTCTAGGTGAATGTATATATATATATAGTAGTCTATCACGTGCAGGTGGTCTAAGGGAGGGTATGTTCATGCAAATGATATTAGAGGGTTACCCACTACTAACAACACCCCACCAAATAAAGAAAATTTAGTTTCAGAAAGTTTTGAATAGAAAGCACAAAGCAAAAAGTCTCCTTTGTACAGTCGACAAAGGATCTTTGAAATAAAATAAATCAAGACCCCAGTCAACATGTGCAATGTCAGCTTTGAGATCATTAGTCACAAATCTCAATTGAAAATGATATCCCATATTGTACAAAAAAATTATATACTATAGTATTAGTAGTACCCTCCCTCCTTGATCGCAGAACAATTTAAATATATACTACAGTATTAGTCATGATAATTTTTAACACGAGCTTATTTTTCATTTAACTTCCTGAACAAGTTAATTTGAATATTTGCACCAATTTGAAATTCTGACTTAAACGAAATATATAATCAGTTCTTTTGAATTGACATATTTGTTCTTGGCTATGTTGTAATTGGTTGGATTCTTACAATTTTATTTTGTTATTTTAGTTTATTTATCGTATAAACATGTCTCCCCTACAAATACTTGTTTATAACGTATTTACCTTGGAACCTACTAGGACTAGGAAACTAGTTTGGAGGTTAATTTTAGAAAAATCCTAAATAATTTAGTTATCAAAATTATTCTGAAATTTAAAAAGAAAGGAAGACACAAAGGGGAATTCAAATAACTAATGAAACACATAATTATGGTAATCTAAATTTGTGCCACAAATCGTTCAATCGATCCTCATCAAATGTTGTTTGGACAAATCGCGAATATCCACAAAAATTCGTTGCTTGAAAACTCTCAAAACTCAATATCACGAATATTTGGACGATCTAATTCTCCGTTTGAACGTATACTCAACTTTATCACCTTCAAAGAATTGGATCCGGCTCCTCTGCAATCACTGCAATCCATTTTGGAGCCATTAATCGGGATGCATTGGGATATTAATTTGATCCCAAGGCCTCCAAAATGCATTACATGGTGGTGTGACGGAAGAGGAGCCCAATCCCAAAAGAATTATATACATCTCATGATGAATCATCTCCAACACCCATGTTGATAATAAATCCACATCCTGAAGTTTACTTTTAAGAAAGATTGATTTTGAGAATTCTCGAGTCCAATCCCAAAGGATTATCTTCATCTCCACAAGCTTCAAGGAGTTCAACACCATTTCATGAACTCTTTTAGCCTCCCCTCCCCCCTCAAATTTCATTCGAACATTCATAATTGGCATTAAAGTGTTCATTGCGTTTTGTAATCTCCGTAAATCGATCCATGCACTCGTTTGGTGCATTGCGAGCCATCCACTACTAAGCTGGCAATCGTTGGATTAGCTCCCTAAGCCTTTCGTTATGCTTTCGAGCTCCTCTCTTCTATCCTCTTTGGTTGTGTATTAAAAGGAATATTAATTTATTGACAAGTTTTTATATGCACACATGTATAGAAATAAAAACTAGAGATGACACTTACTGTAAGTTCCCAAGTAGAGATACTTGTTTCCAAAAACTCTCCCAATTCTTGCCTCCCATCGTCCGTTGTGGTGGTGCCTGAAAAAATCCCGTGACGGAGCATTGGTTCATTAATACTAGTAGTCAGTTAAATTCAAATTGTAATTTGAATAGTTTCATACATAATGATTATTTTAAATTAATAGAGTTCGCAATGTACACGGGAATAATGAGAGCTATGTGGGACCCAATCGCCCAAGTATCTGATAGAAAGTGTGAAAATGCATTTACCACTATAGAGTTTCTATACTAGTGGTATTAGTAATTTAAAAAAAAAAAAGACTAGCTAAAACTATAGAGTTTCTAGTATCAACATGTTCACCTTGCCACCCCACGGTACTTAGAAACACCTCTAGAAAATCCGCTGCTCATCCGTCGTAATGAGGCTAAAAACTCTTCCTTTGACACATTTTTCATTTTTTCAAGCTCATCCATGTATGTCTCGATCTGCATTTTGACCAATTTTAAGTTGTAGAAACATAAAGGCGGAAATCGATACTTCAACATTTTCCAATCATTTTTTCTCTTTTAAAAAAAGAGAAATAAGTAGAAAATGAAAAACAATTTTTTTTCTTCCTTGTGTATTTTGGTTCAAACTAAATAAAAAAAGAGTACCGAAAAGTTGAGTATTGTTTCGGGACCCCAGTACTTTAGTGCTGCGAGATCATAGGTCCGGGCAGCGGCTTCCTCATTGTCATATGCTCCTATAACATCAAAATTAAAAATTGAGAATGGCATAAACAATAAATGCACCACCAAAGACTGGTCAAATTTCTCATTAAATGCATAATATGCAATAATATTACGAGTAATTTAATGTTTAATTTTTCTAAGAGGAACATAAAAACTTGCAAACTTAAATAATAAAACATTGAACCCAACCGATTTTCGTCAAAACATTCTACAATGTTACTACAACAAAATAGCAATTCTATTTTTGATACAATTTTAAGACATATTTCGATGCGGTACAATAAAATACATCCCTATTGAGTGCACTGTTTGGTCAAAATGTGGAGAGACCCCTAACCAATCAATAGAATTGTGACACACATTTTTCCTTTATATTAATGGGATGACATAGAAACTCATAAATTTAAATAACATATAGTTGAACCCTATTCATTTTTGCCAAAAAAATGTACAACAATATACAAGTAATTCTACGTTGGACCGATTTCAAAGACATGACTTTGAGTGCACTGTTTGGTGAAAAACAATGTATGAGATGCCCCACTTTAATCAACAGAATTGTACCAGGTCATGGTGTCTCAATCAAAGTACAAAACAAAAGACAATTTTTTTTTTTCATTTTCAAGTACACAAAAACTCATGAATTTAAAAGAAAAAAAAGTTGCACCCTCGCGATTTTTGTCAAATCAATGGGAACAATGTATGAACTTTGTATATAATGCTCGTGATTCTAAGGTGTATTTGGAAACCCAATTTCATTGATCAGAACTAAAAATGAAAATATTTTAAGTTTAAAACTTTCAAAATCTAATTTGAATTTTTCCAATTGTATTTGGAAACCCAATTCCATTGATCAGAATTAGATGGCATTCTTTGGTTAAATTGTGCCAGCATAGAACTTAAAAACACACAAATTTTACTAACAAAAAGTTGAACTAAAAATAATGTACCTTGTTAGTACAATGAGCACTTCTACATAGCCGAATTTTTGTCGACATACTGACGTGTCGGCTTGTTATTAGTTGGTTTTGGAATCCTACTGGCGGGACCCCACAAATCAATCAATAACAAGCCGACATGTCAGTGTGTCGGTCAAAATTGGAGTACAATAGAATTTTTATAGTACAATTCCAAATACAATAAATTCTAAAACTACTTGAGAATAACATTGAACACTAAATGTGGCTAGAATTGTACAAAAGATATTGTACAAATCAACAAAATCTTATAAAAACATTATTTTCTTGGCCAAAAAAGAACAATTAGAGTGAATTTAGAGAGAGAACTTACCAAGATAAACTAAGCAGCGACAACAGCGTAGGTGAACGTTACAACCACATAGATGCATCAAATATAGAAATAAAAAAAAAAAAAACATGGTCAGAACACGAAACTAACCACTACTGCCCACAATAAGAAAAATTAAATTAAATAATAAAAAAACACCCCAGATCCCCTTGATTTCTATCTAATTTTTTAATCCAAAAAACAAATCTAACTAGCAATAAAAAATTATATTTTATAATAATATAAAAAGATACTCACTTTGTCTCCCTTTCTTGCTTTGGTTACTATTCCATGTACTCTTGTCCCATAGATGTGCTTCATATCTCCCCGTCCATCTATGCCTATTTTCATTGCATGCAACTCATAAATACACACACACACACACACACACACACACACACACACATATATATATATATATATATATATATATATATATATATGAATCAAGAGTCTTGGCCGAGTGGTATAACGCTGATACTGAGACAGTCTTGAGGGTTAATTAAGTAATGAAAATTAGTTGAGGTGCGCGTAAGCTGACACAGACCACTCATGTTATGCTACCACAAAAAAAAATATATATGTATGTATATGTATATATATATATAGAGAGAGTTATATATAACCTGGTGACACCTCTGAAAATGGAGCTTCTTTTGGATGACGTGTCAGCTTGGGGATTTTTCTTAGCTCTTGTACGAGTGGTTTTTGGTTTTTGGTGTTGATGATCAAGAGAATTATTCTCAATGCATGAGGATGAAGAAGAGCAATAAGAAGGAGACCTCTTCATTTGATATGGGTTTTCTCTCTCCTCTCTCTATATTGAAATGGGGAGCAAAATGGTGGTATATATAGAGATTTGAGGTGGGTTTTGGTTAATTCTTCATGGGTTTTGTCTTTCTCATGAATTGGGAGTGGTGGGTGTATTTAGAGATTTTGGTGGGTTTGTTTCCCTCTCTCAATGGGGATGAAAAATGGTGGTTTATGTAGAGATTTGAGGTGGGTTTGTTTAGCTCCTGATGGGTTTTGTCTCTAAAGAAATTGAAATGGTGGGTGTATATAGAGATTTTGGTGGGTGGGTTTGTTTCTTTCTCTAAATGGGGATGAAAATGGTGGGTTATATAGAGATTTGAGGTGGGTTTGGTTAGTTCTTCAGGGGTTTTGTCTCTAATGAATTGGAAACTGTGGGTGTATATAGAAATTTTATGGGTTTATCTCTTCTGAAATAGGGACAAAAATGGTGGGTGTATATAGAGATTTAGCTCTTCAATTGGTGTGTGTTTTCCCTCCTCTCTATCCCCTGAAAAGAGAAGAAAATTGGTGGGTGTATATAGATATTTTGGTGGGTTCTCTCTTTCCTCTCGGCTTGTTTTTGTCTATCCTGAAATAGGGAACAAAATGGTGGGTTTATATAGAATTTTGAGGTGGGTTAGTTTAGAAATTGGTAAGTGGTTTACCAAAGAAAGAAGAAGCAGAAGAAGCTAGCAGCATAAACAGAAAAGAGAGAGAAGAAAAAAACATGAGTGTTTTGTTTGCTTATAAAAAGCCATAATGTGCTTAGTTGTATTAACCATGGTATAATTAAATTAACTAGAGTTAATTTTGTACACACCACTTGGCATATGGTTCAGCCATGCTGCCAATAGGATACCTCCTGGCCTGTTTTGTTCACAGGAATATATTTTTTCTCTCTAAGTTCAAAATTTTAATTTAAAAAAAACAAAAACAAAAACAAATTTAAGTAAATGCTAAAAGAGGTTAAGCAGGCTATTTTGTCACTTATTTGTGGGATTTTGTGGTGATGGACACGTGTGGGAGATGCAGATGAAGTGTGTTAAGAAGAAAGTGGAAAGAGCTTTAGTTTTCTAATTAATTACTAGTCAAACCCCTCTCCATAATGGTTTTACGTGGCTTGTTTTGGAAGAAGAATGATACACTTGTGAAAAACAATCTGAATATGTATTTTTCACTAAAATTTATGGCAAATTTTAGGCCTCACATTACATGAAGTAATATGATGGTCTGCATTGATGAGTCTTTGGAATCCGGTGGGTACTATTTTAAACACCAACTAAAAAAGATATGAGTAGCGCTAGGAGGATCCAGAAAAAAAAAAAACTCACTTCGTAAATTTAGTGCATAAGATAAAAATGGGTACAAATTTTTAATGCACATTTTGATGTCCTGGCGGGACTCGCAATCATAAAGTATAAACTTTTAATGCACTGCGTTTACGAAATGAGTTTTTTTCTAGGTCTCCCTAGATTTATTCTAAAGATATACCATATAAGTTTCTCAAATAAAATGTGTGGAACTGTTATGCTTGCACACACAATGTATTGAAGAATTGGAGTTTCGGTCGACCTTGTTAATAGAATTACTTGAAATATTATTATGTAGCCCTTTTAACGTGTTGGATCAGGTAAGATCAGGGTCATATAAAAGACAACACAGTCGTGTAGTGTAGTGTATATCTGTCTTTTTTCAGATCATTGTCAGGGAATACATATTCAGTCCGCATTGTTAAAATGCGAGACAATCTACACAAAAACAATACTATATATATATATATAGATAGATAGATAGATAGATAGATAGAGAGAGAGAGAGAGAGACTTTTAGATCACACTCTATACATCACATCATGTTTTAGATCCTAAGAAACTTTTTTTTCAAATTTTTTATTTTTCATAATTGAAATTATCCTTCTAATCAACACATGTTCTAAATATTAGGTCAAAATATATTTTCTAAAATTCTGATGGCGTAGATGCTTATAAATAAGGTATTTTCAGTAGTTTTTTGTTGAATTCTTTAAAAATAGCTAAATATTGTATTTTGACATAATTTTTTGAGCATGTGTTGATTTGAAGGTTATTCCATAGATAAAAAACTAGGTGTGATGTAGAAAACATGATGTATAAGAGCATTGCTCTCTCTCTCTCTCTCTCTCTCTATATATATATATATATATAATGCTCTTGTGCGGACTAGTTCGCATTTTAAGAATGCGGACTGGACATGTGTCACCTAACGGAGCGCCTAGAAATTATCGCCTCAATTATAGGCACACTCTCTCTCTTTTCTGGGTCACCGTCAGGTGACACATGTCTGGTCCGCATTCTTAAAATGCGGACTAGTCCGCATAAGAGCAGGACTTTCCATATATATATATACATAAAGTCTTCTGTAAGGACTCCTTATAGTACAGATCCCGGTACATACCATTTTTTCAAAATAGTAAAAAAATGAATTTTTTGATGAAACTTTATGGATATGATCTCCACGTTGAGAAAATCATCTCCAATTTTTTTTCTAAAAAAATTCAATAAAAAAACAGTTGAGATGAGGTAATATGTAAAAAAATGGAATAAATATGCATTTTCAACCGTTGAAATGTTGGGTTGGTGCGAGTCACTTTATTGCTTGAATTTTTTGATGAAACTTCATGGATATGATACTCTCACTATCGAGATCATATTCATGAAGTTTTATCAAAAAATTCAATCAAAAAGTGGGTGAGATGATCGCCAACATTTCAACGGTCAAAAATGCATATTTATACCATTTTTTTACATATCTCCTCATCTCAACAGTTTTTTTCTTGAATTTTTTGACAAAAAAAATTAGAGATGATCTTCCTACCATGGAGATCATATCCATGAATTTTCATCAAAAAATTCATTTTTTTACTATTTTAAAAAAATGGTATGTACCACAATAAGGAGTCTTTACACGAGATGACCTCTTTCTCTCTATATATATCAAAACTTATTGAAATTTGAACCATTGACTTCGATAATTTTGTGTCGAGTTGTATTGCATTATCATGCCGTGCCTATTTTTTTGAGTCCACTATTATGTTATATATTTTGGAAGGACAATTATACGCTCACCAATTTGCGTCATGGTTGTATTATAGTGTTGTGTGGCTTATTTTGTGTGAGTACAATGATACGCTTACAGAAAGAATTAGGGGTTCGTTTGATTGGAAATATTTGCCATGGCAAATGTAAAAAAGTTGGCAAATATGAATATTTACCCATTTTTGGCTGTTTGGTTGCATAATTTGTCATGGCATTATTTGTTGGTGTACAACAACACCCTTTATGCATAAGGTGTTGGCAAGCTTTGCTTACCTATTTGAGTGAGAAATATTTGCCAATAAATTTGCTAACTTCTTAAATAGTTTTAATATTTTAAAAAATAATTTAAAAACTGTATTAAATAATAAAAAAATTGTTATGAATATTTAAAAACTCTTTTGAATATATTATAATAAATGTTTTAAAGTTTTAAAAATAATTTTAAAAACTGTTTTAAATAGTTAAAAAAATTGTAATGAAAATTTAAAAACTGTTTTTAATATTATAAAAAATTATTAAGAAAATGTTTTACAAATAATTGAAAAATCGTCTTATAAAAATATTGTAAAAATTGTTTTTAACATTTTTAAAAACTGTTTTGAATATAATATAAAAACAGTTTAAAAAAATAAATTTAAAAACTGTTTTAAATAGTTAAAAAAAACTGTTATGAAAATTTAAAAACTATTTTTTTAAGGTTTTAAAAACTGTTTTTAATATTATAAAATATTATTGAGAAAATTTTTTACAAATATTTTAAAAAATCGTCTTATAAAAATATTGTAAAAACCGTTTTTAACATTTTTAAAAACCGTTTTGAATATATTATAAAAACTGTTTTAAAGTTAAAAAAAACAATTTTGAAAACTGTTTTAAATAGTTTAAAAATTGTTTTAGAAATGTTTTAAAATCTACTTAATGAAAACTGTTTTAGAAATTGTTTAAAAAATATTTAAATAAATGAATTGGATTGACTTTAACTTCGTCAAATGGTTGTTTGATAGCCTCGTGTAAAATGGACCCATGGCAAATTTTGCCATCCCCACTTTTGCCCACTTTTGAACCAAAACTCTAAGTACTATAGAATGCTCCACATGGTTGTAAAGTAAGAGTCCTAACAGGAGTTTACACGATTCAGGTTGTTTCGGTTCCACTTTTAATCAAGAATCGGAATCAGGGTTGATCAGTTATACATTTTTAGAACCGAAACAAGAATCGATTATATATAGAACAAAACCAATCCAAACAAAAAAATGTAGTAAAATAAATAAATAAAATAATTAAAGTTTCTCATATATAACTTAAAAAACAACTCTTTAAGCAAACATTATAAATGTAATCTCAAAAGACAATTAATTTCAAACCATTAAAGTAAAAAGAAATCAACATTTTTCATATATATAAAGTGTAAGAAAACATGTTAGGATAAAGCCGTAACTAGTTTGTCCTAGGTTCTTGGTTTGATTTTGAATTGGATTGACTTACTGTTCGGTTTAATTTGTGATGGTTGTGGAAGCGAAAACCGAATCAAAAAAATTATAGCTGTAAATTTTGGAACCAAAATCGAATTGTCAAGAAAAAAATCAATCCAACCCAATCCAATGCACCTGGTTTGGTTCGATTTATCATTTTTTTGGTTTAGTTGCACACTCCTAGATTCCACTATGATTAGCACCAAATTTAGTTGGTGTATCATATTTCAATCGAAAAACAATCAAAATTATAGATGTAACTATAAATTTTATTTATGTGAAATTGAATAAGTATACCATTACTCCATGATACTTTAAGAGTTTTAGTGTGTTAGTGTGTGCGTGTGTACACGCGCGCGCGCACACACACACACACACACACAGATATATATATATATATATATATATATATATATATATATATATATATATATATATATATTATCTTGATATTGGTCACCAGGTTTATTGTAATACCCCGTAATTTTAAATGACTTTTAAAATGGGTTATATTTTAAATTAATGGATTAATTAGATTTTATTATTAATTAATTCATTCGGGTTTATCCGGACGGTGGATATTAAAATGGAAGATTCTGAATATTACTTAAAGATATTTAGGTAATATATGAATGTGATGTCATTGATATGAGTGTATGATATAAATTCGGTAATTTATATTTTTAGTCAGACGCGGTATGGGACGTGTCGGGACTAGTTTATTAAATTAATAAAGGAAATTTATTTTCTATCGATCTAATAGTCATTTCGACTGCGTAGTTGCGTCCGGAAGGTTCGAAATAGTCAGAAAAGTCTATTTGAATGTTAATTTTGAGTTTCGGGTCATTTGGAAATGAATAGACAACCCGAAAGGGCATTTTGGTCATGTTTCTAGGGGGAATGAATAGTGATTACGGATTTGGCACTATTATAAGTATGGGTAGATTAAGTGTATGGGAGTTATTCATCTCCTCTTCACAAATAAGAGCAGCCATCTTCTTAGAGTGAGAGTAAGAGTGCTTGGGAAGGAAAGAGTCACTTGGGAAGGAGAAGAACTAGAACCAAGGTTCACCACCACCAACCACCATCAGCCACCACCGGAGTTTGATCGGAGAAGGGACAACCAACTGAGATAAACTACACCAAAGGATCAGACCTACACTAAAGGCAAGTGTTTAATAATAGCAATTTAAGTTTGTATATTGTCCATGTTAGAATAGTATGAAAATAGAAGATTATTCATGTTTGGAAGAGATAATGGATCATTAAATGGATTTCTGGAAGACTGAAATGATATAGGAATTTAACTCATGTGTTAGGATATTAATAATCCACGAATTAGTCATGAATCTGTTGAAGAAATGATGGAAACCATTGATGTGTTCTTGAAGAGGTTATGTTAATAAATTTCTAGGAATAAGGAGATAAACATGCTTTTTAATCCAATCCTTTGATGATTCTAGGATGTTTAGAGTATTGGAAATCGTTCATATATGTTGTTATATCATGTAGTAAAGTTTATAAGTCATTTGGGATGTTTAGATGAAGGTTTAAATGATCAAAAGTTGTTAAACCCGTAGTTGCAGAAAATGCAGAAAATCAGGCCTGGACCTGAGGGATCGATCGATCGACCCCTACCTTCGATCGATCGACCTCCCCTGATTATGTAAAGTTGTTTCTTTTTAAATGTTGATTCTTATCCCGAAACTTTTATGGATCTTTGGTGATTATTATTTGAATATTTTGGGACTTAGAAAATATCAGTAAACCCTTGTTAAGATTTGAATTAATTGGATTTAGATTCAAATGATTTAAATGATGAAAATTATATCGAATGGAATTTCGGTTTCTAGATTTGTTTGTTAATTTCCGAATGGTGATGTATGAGGATTTAAGATAGGACCAGTAGGGGTGATTTTATATAACACCTGGGTATCCTTAAGTTTACATGAGGGTTTAATCCAAAGTGAAAAAAGATGTGTTTATAAGAGATTTGAAACTATCGATTTTTAACCTTAATGAAAAGGAGAATTTAACTCGTAGTAATTCGGGAGCAATGATGTTATGGACCAGTAGGATATTAATGAATTCTTACTGAATATATGTTTAGGAAAAACCTATTTGAATCTTGTGTATTGAGTGAGGGTAGCCTTAGGGTTACAATTGGAATATCAAGGACCGAGTTTAAACTCATTATTGATTACGTAAGGACTGAGTGTAGTACAAGAGCGTAGTGGTATGACTCCTGGATAGAGATGGGAGTTTAAAACACTTTTTGGTTGAAAGAGGTTATGAGGTTATCCCGATTGCATAGTTAAAGTTTCGGACCTCCTCGATCGACAAAGTTAAGTAGTAGTGTATTGGAGGGGCTCCTTGTTTGGATTTCGCTTTGCGAGACGCTCCGCGCATGAACCTTAACGACGTCGGTAGTGGAGAGATGTTATAGGATGCGAGGATAATTAAATTATGAAGTAAAGATATGGTATTATAATGCTACGTATAGGGAATATCTTAGGGTAGTGATAATTACCTTATTGATATTATATTATAGGTATGATAATACCTATTTGATTGATTAATGATTTATGTGTATGACATACCTAGCTTACTTGCTATCGGTGGGAGGTTTACGCGTGAGGACAGTCATATCCTGATGAATCCATGGGATCTTTGATTTGTCGCTCGAGAACATAGGTCTATGAAAGACTTATCGGGGAGTTGATAAGTCCGCTGACTGTGGGTACGTAGGTATGTGCGTGACCCATGGATACGAGAACTATGTTTGCCTCCAATTTGTTTGTTGTTTGTGGTTCGTGGAATCTTACCGAACTTGTAGTCCCCTATTCAGCGACATGCGATGATGGGACATGATAGCAGAGTAATGCATTGCACCACAGCTGTGACTCGGGGTGCTGTATTATATATATATAATGGATTAAATGGTTACATAATTATATATTGTGGTTAAATCTATCTACGGTGATAATTGTAGATAACGGTGAATAGAGAAAGATAATGGAATTAAGTTAATGAATTTTTATTCTTAAAGAATTGAAAAGCTTAACTCATATTAATGAGTACTGATTCATGTCAATGAGAATCTAATAAAGGAGATATGTAAATGAATAATAAGGTGACGTATGGTATGGGACATACGGGGATTATTATATGGGAATGGAATTATAATATGGAGACTAGATAAGAGGAACCATTAAATAGGAGGTTAATAGGAAACGTTAAGTGTGCACTCTAGTTGAGAGGTGAGTATTGCAAGTGAGAGTTGGATCTAACTTGTACATAATAAATACTTTATTGCACTTGTTAAATACTTGCTGTTTTAAAAATACTCTACACATTCGGGCTCTGACCCGTTTCCTTGCATATTTTCTCTTCTATTGTATCTCTATATCAGGTGTCCAGCAACAGGGACGCCAACCATAGTTGATTGTGACGAGCTATGGAGTTATGGAAGTTTTGCTTAGACGCTTATCATCTTTTGATTCACAGTATTCTTAAGTTAGGGCATGTCGCCCAAAGGATTCAGTTATCTTTTCTATCAAGGTCAAATTCTATTGTATTCGGGACTTTTTAATACATTTAACATTGTTGGGATTATTGTAAAGGATTTATATTATTTGGGAATTTTTATTCCAGTTGCATTTAAATTCTTTTGAGTTATTTATTTAGCGATCTGTGTTGTAGAATAAAATGTGTTGTGTTATTCTTAAACTGGAAATGGATTTTGTTAAATTAAAATTTGGAAAGTTTTTTAAACACCAGCTTAATTGGGTATTGGGTGAGTTGTAAATGTTTTCGACAGTGATGCTAAGAATGAGCCAACTGAATATTCTGTTTTAATTTGGTATGGGACTAGCCACCCGGTATTTAATTAGGCGGGGTGTTACATTTATGTGGTTTATGTGAAGACCAAGTTATTTCACTCGATTTATAGTGGTCTCTTGTACACATCTTATAACATCAATATCAATACAATACATCTTTAATATCAATCTCTCTGTAGATTTATCTCAAGGTTCACATGGTATTTAGAACCTCTAGTATTGATAATCATCTCTTGAATTAATATCGCCAAGAAACGACATTTCCATCGGTTCTCAAATCCACACCACTCATAGAAGACTCTCCAAACCTCAAAACCCACTGGTAACTATCCCGTAACATCGTTGACAACTCAAACCCACCGAAAATTATCATGGTTCAATCCATTATGCGCTGTCACCAACACCGCGAGTAAGATATACTTGCTGCATCACTTCTCACAAATCTGATCCATCTTTTTTTCCATTGCCCACCCATCGCCATTGCTAACTACCACTATAGCCGACCTGATCTCTCTCTCTCTCTCTCTCTCTCTCTCTCTCTCTCTCTCTCTCTCTCTCTCTCTCTCTCTATCCTTTTCACGGACCAACCATCGCCGACCACCTTCCACCGTAAAATTTGACACTAGATTTATTGTGACACCCCGTCTAATTAAATACCGGGTAGCTACTCCTTTATTAAATTATACAGAATATCAAGTTGGTTCAGTCTTAGAATCACTGTCAAAAATATTTAATTAATTACTAACCACCTAATATTTAAAAAGTGAGATGGCAAATTTTATTAATTAAATTATCTTATAACTAATTAACGAAATAACCAACCATTAAACATTCACATAAACAATCTCATAGGCATAATCAATAGAAAGAAATAACAGAATCTGGAGTAACACTTCAAATATAATCTCCATGCCAAATAATCCCAATATAAGAGTCTAAATAAAATAAATCCAATAATTGAAATAAATGAACATTTAAAACTGCTATCTCTGAATAAGAATGGGCAACATGCCCTAACTGATATGAATAACTCCAAAGGAAGCAAAGATAGATGTGGAGGCGTCTAATACTTAGATCCCGTAACTTCCACAATAGCTACAACACGTTAACATAATGGAACTCCTATGCTTGGCGTCCCTGTGGCTGGGCACCTAAAAGGTTTTTACAAAAAAATAAAATAGATTTGGAAGCAAACGGGTCAGAGCCCGAGGTGAAAACATTTTAAAAACAGCAAGTGTTTAATTGCATTAAACAATAAATAATATATACATGTTAGTCACGTGCTCTCACTTGAGATTCTCATCCCTTAACTATTGTGCACGCCTAACGTATGCTCTTAATCCATCTCGGTTATGCTACTAACTAACTAGTCTATATTAAATATGACGATAAGAATTACTACATGGATCCACCCATATTACTCAATTATGACATACTTACATTCCAAAAACTAGTTATTTGAATCCATTATCTAGTGTATTAGTTAAGTTCCCACATCTTTAAGTCATTTAAATATCTTAGCCATTCTCATCCACTAAGCAACAGTGAATAATCACAAGTATATATTTATATCACACTTAATACATATAGCACCCCTAGGCTAAGCTGCGGTGCACACATACTCTGCTATCGAATCCCGGTACATCAAGTACATAAGGATCACGAGTTTCGAATCACTCAGGAACCGTATCAATACAAATCACACATATTGGAGGCGAACATAATTCACATACGCATGGGTCACGCACATACCTACGCTCCCATGGTTAGCTGACTTATCAACTCACAAATAAGTCTTCATAGTCCTATGTTCTTGAGGTACGAAATCTAAATCCCCCCGAAGGCACACAAAACAAGATTGTCCTCTTCCTACAACCTCCCGTGATATCAAGTATGGTAGGTATGTCATACACATGATAATCCATATATTAGGTGATCACACAACCTAAATATTCATCATTTCAATATAGGTATACTCCTATCCTATATTATAAGTCTCATACGTAATATAGTTTTATCCTGATTATTTTACATAATAACGTTTAGCGCGATAACTTTCGTCGTATATATCAGAGTACTTAAACCTATCCCAAAAGGTTACTAAGTCTCCCACTTGTCTCTAAGGTTAATTCAATAGTTTAAAGTCCCCCTACTACTGTCTCTAACCTCAAGTTATTTTTTAACCAAATTAAACTAAAGTTTCCATAATTTCCAATCGTAACACTCTTGTCGGACACTCATAAGTTTATTATTTAATTTCAAACTAAACTAATATTTTTTCGGCCTCAAATATACCCCTACTGACCTTCCCTAAGTCCCAATATGTGTAATTTGTCCACACCAACAATTCTTAAGAGCTGGAATTTGGTTAAACCTTAAAAGGAATTTTCATCACAAATGCAGGGGAGTCGATCGATTGACTCAAGAATGTCGATCGATCCGTTACAACCCAGAATTTTCAGCATTTTTGGCCATCGATTTGTCTCCAAAATTCATTACATGATCCCATTCTACAGTGAACATACATGATGTTATATCAATCTAAACACATGATCTCTAATGTTCCAGAATCATCAAATCGTCACGAAAATTGCATACGAATTTAATTGTTCATCAAGTTTTCATATTTAAACCCTAGGATAACTTCTCTCAATTCAAGATAGTCATTTACTCAGATTTGATCCGTGATTTATATCATTTAGGATATGATTCAATTCTCTAATCTTTCCAGAATTTATCTACATGCAAATCCTACCTATATTCACGATTAAATTCTCCCAATTCATGAAATTATCGATATTTCAAGTTAAATCTCCAATACTAAACTACCATGGATAATATATCTGCTGAATCATAACAAGTCACTGCTGAAGACAAAGGCTGATTGGTGGATACCGAGCATGAAAGGCCACTTGTGGAATGTTATGGACTGAGTAGTTTTCTTTAGAGATTTACGAAGATTAATGCATTATACTTGTAGCGGTTATCAAGTGGTCTGTAAGCTAACTATCTTGTAATATTTCTAAAGTGCTGAATAAAAGTTTTACCCGAAAGAGATTTTTTCCTCAAATTGCCTTGTCGTGTTTGCATTCTTATTTTATCTTCTTTATCACATAGATATATGTTTAGGATAAAAAGATAAAATTGATTTAAGATAAAAATTGCAAGAATTAATATTTGTTTGTGACTATCCTTGCCGAGAACATTTGTTTCCACACTTCCAAAATGATGTACGACTGTGAGTATGTTAACTGAGCATGGAGAATATATACCAGTGTGTGAATATATATACATGAGAAGAGAGCCTGGTGGAGATAAGCATGAGCTAAATATACAAGAAGTAAGCAAATGAGTAAAGGGAACATACAAGTGGGAGCATATAGACACATGTAGAAAAGTAGGAGAGTAACGAAGTAAGACCCATGTAGAAATATAGTCTAGTCCTCTAAAATGTTTCTAGCGAAGTCACCACTGTGGCCATCTGGGTGGGATTCATCCGGCACAGGCTTGCGCCTCGATGTCGAGACGATTGGGGAAAAAGGAAGGAAGAAGGTTCCCTCCCTCTCTCCCTCTCTTCCCTTTTTAGACTTGTATGTGCAGGGATTTGAGGATATGGGGGTCCTCTTTCCACCATGCGCATCAGCGTCTTCATGGTCCAGCCTCGGATATAAAGTTAGTCATCGTAAAATGGGGGTAACTCAAAGATAGAGTCTCCAACCAATTTTTCTCAAAAAAGGTAAAAGAATGTATCCGCCTCGAGAGAATGGCATCAAGGTCAAACTGATGCATGAGAAACCAAGTGATTCGAAGGTTCGAGGACTAAGTTATGGAATGAAAAAATGTTAGGCACCCATTTCGCCCTTTAGGTCTCTCATGGGCTATGTTAATCTTCTCCTTTTTTCTCCGTGATGTGTGTGTACATGTGTATAATATAAATACCGGGAGAGTGGAATTATCCTACTCGCATCATGGAATGGAATGAGTGGATTCATCTGTAAATGCACCAAAAAATAATGATAAAAAAGGATATAAATGTTCGCCGAATCACAAATCGCTACGAAAGAGCGAATGCGCATGTTGGACGAAACACTAATATGTAGGAGTCTAAACCTCAGAAAAAATATATAATAAGATATAAAAGATATATAAAATGGAAAAGGGAGGACTCGAAGCTTAGGATTGGCCCAAGATGCCAACATAGCCCAAGAGGGCATCAAAGTCCACGTAGTTCAGAAATTGCTCAGGGGTGGGGTTCAACCCATAAATCTGAATGTAAGACTCATCTTATGCATTTTTGAGGAAAACGTGTTTAAGAGTGAAAATATAAGAAAATGGAAATCTCACTTTTAAAATTTATGGGGTTTTGCCCTTTTTTGGTTTTTATTAAAATAGGTTATGTACAATACTAATACTAAAGAGTAGAGATTAATTGATGTGAGATATTAAAACAAAAGTAGAAAATAAAAATAAGATGAATAACACTAAAAATGAGTTGAGAAATGGACCTCCTTTTGGATTCTTGTTGCTGAATTTGGAATATAGGTATCCTGATTTTAAAGTGGTATAAAGGTGATGTGATAAGGTGAGGTGGGTAACCAAGTGGGGTAAGGAAGTGACATGAGAGAATATTGGAAAATGGACTTTTTTAGAAAAAGGAAGGCTCTGAAGTCGAGGAGAATGTTTGCTGAGAACTAAAAGGGACCTCCTTCCTAGGGTAAGCTCATGGCCCTTTTATAGTGGATTTTAGGGTTAATGGGAGTGTCGATTGTCATGTCCCCTAGCATGCTTATGGACATAGGGCCTGCCTTGTTGGGCAAGGAAAAGTACACCCTACCGATAGGTTGGGTGTCTGGGGAGACTATAGGTAGTTCATAACGGATTTAAAAAAAAGTGGGCATAAATGCAAATCGTAAGTCAAAATCGTGCACGAATGGGGCTGTTAGAAAGGGAATTCAGAGACCTTTAAGAATCCATTAAGCCACTCCTGAGTCCAGGAGTTAACCAAAGTAAAACGAGGCTAAAAAGCGCCCGATGGCCTCTAGATGAGAGGTTTTTGGAGGAAAACGGATTATTCGTGTGAACTGTGAGGCAGATTCGCACATGACGTGGATCGTTAGAAAGGGAATTCAGAGCCCTTAAAGATTTCATTGAGCTCTGCTAGATCTAGAGAGTTGACTAAGGTCAAACAAGGCTAGAAAATCGATCGTGACCCTTTGGAGTAAAATGGATCGTTTGTCCGAACTGTGAGGTTGTTTCATGTACATGACGAACTATTGGAAAGGAGATTTAGAGCCGTTCTAGGATTTATTGATCTTCGCTTAATTAGGAGCTTTTTTGGAGTCAAATGGAACCTAAGAGCACCTGGTGGCCTCTTGATCAGTACTCATAATGAAACGGATCGTTCCTGCAGACCGTGAGGCCAATTCACACATGGGATAGACCGTTGGAAAAGGAATTCAGAGCCCTTCGAGGATTTATTGAGATTCACTCAGGATCGAGAGTTGACTATAGTCAAACGGAGCCGGAAAGCGCTCGGTGTTTCAGATCAGTACTTGAAGTGTGACCTAAGGTTTATGATCAGTGTTAGGGACCTAAGGAGGTGCTTGGGGGGGGGGGGGGGTCCTAGGATGGGATGCCTACACTCAATATCAAAGTGAACCTAAAGGGTATGGGTAAAACATATAATCAAATATATTAAGGGAAGTTTAGAATATGGAATTTGGTACACCAAATAATGGTACTACTAGTATATTTGGTGCTTGTTATCATGTAAGAAACAACTTGGTTGGTAGAAATACTAAAAAACAAAATTGTATATTTTTATCTACTGCTGAGGCAAAATATATTGTTGTTGGTAGTTGTTGTGCATAATTGATATGAATTAAAAAATGCTTAAAGACTATGGAATTGTTGTAAATAATTTTACATTGATTTGTGATAACTAGATGCAATAAATATTTAAAAAAATCTTGTACAACACTCCAAGACTAAACACATAAACATCAATTATTATTTCATTCGTGAATTAGTTGAATAAGAGGAATTACTTATTCAATACTTACTCACTGATAAGTAAATGGCCGACCTATTTACCAAACCCCTGTTAATATTCATTTTGAATCGTTAAGAAAATATATTGGGATCATTGTTCTTGATTGATCAGTCACTTCATTTTATTATATATTCCTGTTAATAGCTTGATAATAATTTATCTTAGAGGATTTAGGGCATGGATGTTTTACAAAAGACAAAAAACTCATCCTAAATTCTAGTCAATGTAGGAGACACTTGATTTGACCTGTTTATATGATTTATTTGGTAGTTATTCATTTTATTCTCCTTTTCTTTGTTGTTTTTCCCGTTGCCTATTAGAGATGATTACATTCCATAGATATAAGATTTCATATTTCTTCTACTACTAACTTGATCTTGTGAGAATGATATTCTATGTTTTATGCAGGTATACACAAGATTGTTGGGGTATTATTGAGTAATAATTGAGTGATGTATTTTTTTCCTTATTTTCGATTCTAGGATGGGAAAAGGGTATATAGGATTCATATAGGACTAGGTGATTTTTTATTGAAGAGTAATCATGATGCACTGCAAGGATTTTGTCTCTAATATCCAAAGGGGGAGATTAAAACACCCCATGTAGTTGACTTTCTAGGTTTGTTTTGAGTTTATACTGCATATATCTTTCAACTAGCTTGGATATGTGGACAAAATATTTCTTTTTAGACATTAGCACCTCATAGCATTCAATTGAAGATCAAATATAATCAAGACTTCTTCAAGAAGTATCAAATTTTAACCTTGAGAGTGGTAAGAAAGTAAAAACGCCACACAACTAGGCCACACTATTCATATTCGCTCTTATTTTAATATATTTTTTGGCACATTTTTTCTGTATTTTATTTGATTTTTTTAAAAACAATTTGAAGTAATATTTATTTTTAAAATTTTAAATACTTTCTTTCTGATTTATTAAACCAATATAAATGTGTGTGATTAATTAGATTATAAATAGTTTTATTAATAATAATTTGATTTAATTAAGTCAGTTAGTGGGATGTGAGTTGTCATGTTATGATTGGACCGCAATATGTTTCTTTTGTCTCACAAAATTGAGACGTTATTCACACCATTGGTCAAACCAATGAATGACTAAGATTTTATCTTGAACAATCCTTGTTCAACCTAAAACAACCAATCATTGAAGACAACTTGTGGAACCTTTTATATTCACTCAAGCTTACTTAAAAACTTCAATCCTAACCGTTAGATTTAATCTCAACTGTTTATTTCAAACAAAGTCTCTAGAACCTTCCTAAGCCCTTATAAAAACCCTTATTGTCTATTGTTCTCAGACTTTGGCATTATTTTAGAGAGAAGAGATCAAAGAAAATAGAGAAAAATGGAGAAAATACACAATGAAACTAAATCATGTTTACAAAATCCTTTATATATTGTGAAATGAGTGAGTTGAGGGAGAAAGGAAGTCTCAAGGGGTATTTGAGTGTTAAGGGTTTCAGAGTTAACAGTAAACTCCTTGGTTTTCTGTTTTTCATATATCAACCCATTCTCGAGTTGAACAATAAACTCCTAGGTTTTCTATTTTCATATATCAACCCATTCTCGAATTTTAGAGCTTATTTTTTTTCTTCATAAAATCAAGGTTTAAAACGTAGGGAAACATTTCTTCCCACACTATGAGGATTTTCTCGTTAAAATATTCCTTTAACATTGTTTCGATTAAATATTTAATATTTTACTAATATTTCGAATGGGTCTTATATTTCATATGTATTTCTTTGAAAGACCCATAAATGTTCTCTTAAGTCAGAATATTTTAAAATATTTTATTTGTTTAGATACGATTATTGAAGGACTTATTTTATACCTTTTGAAATATTTTCATTAGAAATATATTATTTCTAGATCTTTTTTTTTTATCTTAAGATCTCAATATATAGAAAAGTTTTGACCTATTTTGGTTTAGATATGGTAGAATCTTGCATGTAGACTTACATTATAATTTGTCAGCACTTTTTGTATAATAAGTGTGTGTGACTCCGCATATTATATAGTATAGTAACCTTCAAAAACACTTTACACACCCCAACACTTAGTCTCTGTGGTTCATACTGGAGGACTAGAATCCTAGTCAACTAAAAGCTTGCTGGAATATTGATTACATTAGACCGAAGGATAAAAAAAATAACCTTGAGGTGTAGCTCATGTTAGATATTATTCTTTCTTATTTGATATATTTCTTATTTATATTTGTAACTTTATTCTTTGATTTAGTGGATTTTTTGTTTTTCTCCATAGAGGGAGCCGTGGATGTTTTCCCATTTTTAGGGGTTTTACCATGTTAAATCTTGTTTTGTGCCTACTTTACATTTTTTTTACTTATTTGCTACTCTTGATGGTTCTTGTTTAGTATAAACAAATTAGTTGAATTTTTTGTTAAACCAAGAATGTCAAATCTTAAGTCTGTTTAAGTGATTCATATTTCAATACATCTTGTGTTAATGGCTTTTTATAAACAATAAGAGTTTCCTCAAAATGCATTTTGGATTGTCAAAATTAGCCATCTAACTTTGTTAAAAACATATTGTTGATATTTTTCAAGATTAACATCCTTAGGTAAAAACATATTTCGTGGTAGAAAACTTGGAGTCCTTATTTGACTGAAAACCATAGTCTTTGTGTCTAAAAAGTATAAGACTATTAGGCTATAATCTATTGACTATGCCAAAGGCATAATAAATTTCGGTCTTTACACACAATATATATCAATCATGAGCCTTACCACCGCCTAAGCATTCGGTATATTCATCATTCCTTCCATCTAATTAAGTTTCCTAAGACATTAATTTACACATAAGATGAATCCATCTTTGAAAAGAACTATTTTCTTGGAATCCCAATGATAGCCATGTGTATACACCATTGATATAATTGACTTATAATAAGCCAAATATCATTTTCCATCGATATAATTGACTTAGGATAAACCAAATATTCTTTGGCAGTGATCTAGAGAAAGCTTGATCATAAAGACGTGTGTGTCTTGTCCTAAGTACTTCATATCGAATATCCTGACAACCACACTCCTATATAAGACAATACTCCCACCTCATTCCAGGTTAGGAAAATATTATCCACAAATTGTACTAGAAATAACACCACGTTTTTGTCATGTTTCTTATGAAAATAAGTGTTTTGGGGATTCTATCAAAATCATAACTTGATTACCTGATCAACCGAATGACCCAAGACTTATATGTTAGCTTAACTCCATAAATGTATTTCACAATCTTAGATCACTTTGTTTTTTTGACTTTTTATTATATACGTGTCAAGACGATCATTTAAGAGCGCAATCTTAAAGTTGAAATAATTCTAATATACTTTAGCAATGATACCGTGAGAAGATTCGCTCATAGTCAATCTTTTACTTTTTTAGCACACCCTTTCACAAGCCTTACATTGAAGGTTTTCACCTTCCATCCATTTTTAATTTAACTTCTTGTAGGTCCACTTACGCCCGTGGGGTTTTACCCCAACAACTAGTCTACATGTTCTCAAAACTTAATTCAAATACATAGAATCCCTTTTGGCATCCATAGTTACAAGTGAAAACAAAAGTCCATGTCTTGGGATGCCTCGTTGTAGTTTCTTGCACCCAATTAGTGTTTTCCTGGGATCTCATCGAAAAGATCACCCAAAACACTAACCATTTAAGATGATTCCTATTGCTCCCACTACGGTGTTGTACCACTTAATATCTAGCGTAAGTGACACATGTACCCTGATTATAGGTAATGCTCCCACTATGATAAGGTAGTGCATTATCGATATCAGGCTGTATTTCATCTTGTACGAGTGGTCTAACAACATTGGTAATATAACATTCCATTTTAATCTTGTAAGTCCAACTTAACTTAGGCCAATGGTTTATTACATAATTCTCTTATAAGAATTGAGAATGGATTAATCAATGACCGTCTTGTGCTTAGGAGCATGATACATGTTACCTTTGGGATAATCAAGAAAGATACATACCTCTATCTTAATTTCAACTTCATTTGCTCGTTCCACATCACGAGTGTCTGGCTCCCCCAAATTTGAACATTCCCTAGAATGAGATTGTGCCCACTACAATGTTCAATGGGAGTTGAAGAGACCGATTAACAAGAAACTAAATTTAGAATGTATATACCCATAATTTAAGTAAAATATCAATAAGAATCTTATAGTTATGAATATCTAACTATGATCCTTATTATATCGAAAAGAGTCTTGTACTTTCTTATCCTCTAAACCATTATGAAATGGAATACCTGGTATAGAGAACTGAGATGGAATACTAACCTCTGATAAATGACCCCTTAACTATTCCAAGGGGTAAACACCTCTATGATCAGATCATAGAACTAGAATTACTTTACTTCACCCACGCTCCACCTTAACCCTTCACACTTTGAACTAATCAAAAGTCTTCATATTAGTGGTGAATAAGGTAAACACATCCATACTTTTGAGTAATCATCAAAGAAATTGACGAAGCACTAAAAAACCATCTCTTGACTAGATAGTAACCGAACCAATCTAATCAAAATGAACCATTTTCTACATATCTTTGTCTCTTTATCTTTTGTCTATACAGGCCCTTTGGTCATTTTACCTTATAAACGGGAAGGATTCAAGACTAGAAGTGACTCCTTTTCCAATGAACTCAATTTTCCATTTTAGACTAGTATTTGAATTCCATTCAGAATAAAACAATATAATAATAAGTGCCAATATTGTGCTTGGTTCTATAAGGAAACTTTATCTTTAATGAATGTCCATTTACATTATTCAATTTAGTATTTAGAAGTATTGATTAGACTAACTTTATAATATGTAAATCATGTCCCAATGTACCGGAATAGATAAATGATATCTAATTTTGACAAACCAATTTTACAAAATAAATAAAAAATATGTTCAAACCCAATTTAGAAAAGCGAAATCAACTTTTATAAGTCAAGATACATTAAATACTTTACCTACATTAACTTTTTTCCTCACCATAATTTATAAAATATTTCCCAATTCTTATGATGTTGCCTTATTCTATTTTGCCCATGACTGGGAGCATCTTTCTTAAAGTAATTTCCCGGTTACATGGAAAATTAGCAATGAGTTTAAATCTTGATAGGTGGAACCCGAATCTGCATACCAGGTTACCGTATATCATTACATAAATCACACATTTTCTCATAGCGAAAAACTATTACCATATCCTTTTCCTTACTAAGCAAGGAAAAACTGGAGACTGCTGTTATAAATTTTCTAACTACTTGTAGTGAGAATACCTGCATTTCAGCTATTTGACTACTACCGAGGAATATGAACCTTTATTAACCAAAACCATTGTACCTGAGACTTATTCGTATCCTCCTATCACCCTTTTGGGAAAGAAGTCAAGCTTTTCTCAAACAAACTAACACCAACATTTGTTTACCAATAATCCTCACTCCCGGATTACGAAATGGTACCGAGTTTCCTCACCATGTCTAACCCAAAGATACTTTGTTCAACCAGTGATAAAATAATTCTAAACATGATTCTTACTTGAGCATCATCAACCAATCATATGTGTCTACAAATTCTCATTTGTCAATTCTTAAAAATCAAAGATGCACATATAAAAATTCCTTAATATGGGGACCAGACACATGTAACACTATTTTTTTTAAGAATTACCATATATATTAAAATATCATGATTAAGCAATTAAAACCACCTGACGGGAGGTCAGACCAAGCAAAGATGAGGAATTAATCACATCACAATTTTAAGATACTGATGGGAGTTGTGGGTTAAATAAGTTTATTATCCTCTTAAGTTAGAACAATGTACAATTACATTTTCAGTTCTTGAAACTTATTCCAGTTAAACTTTAAGACTAAAACCAATGAGAAAAATTTGAATTCATTTTTGAAATCTTAGAATCATCAAATTGAAAAAATTAATTTCCAATTAAACACGCGAATTAATTCAACTAAATTTTGAAGGGGTATCCCTCAACTGCCAATAGAAAAAATAATATCGCCGGACATCCAAGATCCATGTTGATGTGAGATGTATCGATGGGATCTTAAATCACATCACCTTGAACCAGACAGATTTTTATCTTTCATTATTGCATCTGGAAAGTTCAGGAACCTTTTGTCGAATATAAAGAATAGTCGATGACTTTTGGTCCCACTCCTAATGACAGTGACTCCGATGGAGAGGACATCAAAAGTTGTGTCTAAGTGTATGCCATCGATTCATTTATTAAAATCAAATTCACTCGTATAGAACATCCTAGATGGGAGGGCCTAACTCAATCATATTTAATTTCAATAAACTATCACTTAAGAATTTTAAAATTTCTATGATACCGCGATTAAAACCATCCGATGGGGCGATCAAACTGATATTAGTAATTAATTGCATCATAATTTTAAAATGATGATGGAGACCACGGGGTTTATGTTAAAATCTTACCCCAACTTAATATATTAAAAACTTGAGGGTTTTGTAAATACAATTAATTTAATTTTAAATGACCGAATTTAAATGCTTCATAATTTTTAATTTACTTGTATAAATTAAATTACCCCATCTCAATATTTTGATTTCCCAAAAAATATTTTAAAATTAAAATAAAATCCAAGGATCAAAATGTAATTTATAGCTTTAAATTAATTACCTCGATTAAATGCAATTTAGAAAAGAATAAATAAAACGAAATTTCCAAAAACAAATGATCTAGGTCGGTCTCAATATTAATCCATGTTATCCATAATAAACACGTGTCCCTAATTATTCTAATTAGCAAGCAAAATTATGCAACATAATAATAAAGAGATGTACATGCAAATAATTAAATAAAATCAAACATAAATATAAGGACAAAATTTTCCATTTCCATCATGGCCTAAACTTCTTCTTGACATAGAACTCTTTAATCTTAAGAATCCTTGTTGTAGAAGACTTCCCTTTGACATAGAGTTCAATTTGAAGTATACTTAATCAGAATAAAGAGTTCTTGCATATATTTCCTTCTGAAAACCAATCCAACCTGATCTAGAATGGAGATGAGGAAGAGCCACTACGAGAAGCCACTAAAAACCGCCCAGTGCCTACACCCGATCAAATCCAAAAGGTTGCTTGTGCCTGATCAGATCATCCCTACATGTAAATTGGACCGATATGATTTTCGAATCGGTCCGAGATGATTTTTTTCAGTCCGAATCACCTATATAATGATAGCTTCTTCTCCACTGTGAAAATTCATGCAAAAATGACAATAACTCTTATAAATCTTCATGAAACTTTCCCAAAACTAAAACCCACATAAATACATGATTCTATTAGTAAAGAAACATTACATCCCCTCACAATCGCCTAAAAATACATCGATAATGAAGTAACTAAAAAAACCTAATTATTATAATCATATCAAGTATAAGAGCGAAAAATAACTACGGATAAACTATCATAGGATCCAATAATACTAAATAGTTTCATTTATTCTCAGACTTAACTTATTTGCTACTCCACCAAGATTATAAAATAATCCGTTGATCAGGTTTTACTTGGTGGAAAGAAAACATATAAATCTACCATGGGGGTATCACAATCCATGGTATGCCCTAGAAATGGATTCCCCTGAAGTATGATGTAATACCAACTCACACAATTATCACTCAATATGCGTGGATAATTTGAGCTGATATAAAATCAGATCACCCCCATAGCAATCAAAGTGGCATTTTTGCAAGCATTACAATCCTTATAATTCTCGGGATTAAGAATCTATGCACTATATGAAATGGTGTAATATTGCCTCAGTCTAATTAAGACCTCCCCCTTAGACTCAAATATCATGGGTAGCCTTGTTCAATACATTACTGGGATGTACCGATCATAATCCTCTGTCGAACTATTAAACAAATTCTCGAACCATCAAACGGATTCCCATAGTTTAAGATATAGTACTAGGATTGCAACGTAACTATTATGATAGGATGTAAACTCAATGTTAGGTTGTGAGAATTTCAGTAGTGCTAGAACCAAAATTTCGATCTCCTAGTGATCAATCTGAAGCCGACTTACCAAAATTCCTGTTGAGCTCTACTTATCAACATATCTACAATATATTTAAACCAAATATAAGGCATTATCGTAACCAAATTCTTACTTCAAAATGAATTAAAACGCATTTACTAAAAAGTAAATGACATACATGTTTTTCTAAAAAAAAACCCACAATAGTTGGGGTTAGAAACCTTGGGCTTTTTTGGAATTTTTAGGCGAAGACGGGCAATGCTCGTCACTTCTTCGCATAAAACTGAGGTATTTTGCCACAATGGGTTATATGCCTTTCTAAATGGGGTATTATAGGACTTTTTGAAATTGTCCAAGGCGTTGGCCTTACTCTGGAAAATTTATTTGAAAGACGGAATGGTGTGATAATATTTGGATCATAACTCCTCAACTAAAGAATGAGTTGGGACATTGGAATGCCCAATCCTCGAATAATTTCCTTAATAATTTGTAATATTTGAGATAATCCTAAACTTGTACAATCCTCTTTGGTGAGTTAATAGAGACCCTGGTCGGAGATGTTTGGATTGAAAGATTGCCACTTGATTTAGTTTGAATTTGAAGCATCATGAGATTGGATAGTTTCAACATAATACTTGAAATGTGCCTCGACACCCTACAGATCCAAGATCAAGAATTCCTCAGAGCAAATCGTATCCACCTTCTACTGGGGTTGGATGCATGTAAAGAACACATCCGGATTAATTAAACTCCACACCATAAATAAATTTGTAAAATGTGATTTAATTGGTCTCTGACGAAATGAATTTATTAAGATGTGTGGGGGAAGGCTTACGAATCACTAAATAATTACGAAACTAGTGAATATGATTATGGAAAACTATTGAAAAAGGTTTAACGCAAGGATTAACTAAAGTGGAGGATAGATATTAGGGATTACCTTCGCATGATTTTTTTTTAATTCACATTGAAATGATCATAGTTAATTGAGACCAAACATCCATAACAAAGAGTGTAAAATAAATAATAAAGGATAAAGTTTCAATTGAATATGGTGACAGATGGTTTGATGTTATCGTAAAGTCAAACAAGTTAAAAAGAGATGATTGTACAATATCAACAAAAAAGTTTTCGCTAAAATGAATCAAAATCAAATCCTAGATTTGAAGCTCAATCATCCATGGCAATTTTATGATACTCCAACTTCTTACTTAGTACTGCAGAAACACGATCGATAGGGTATGTCAGGGATTGATCTATCTAGGGCTGGAAATATGAACCTTTCTCAATTTATTCTAAAATCACACACTCAAATGAGAACAAACATGGCTAGGATATTCAAAATTAGATTAATGCACTATCGATAACCATGCAAAGCTAAATCAATAATCTATGCATCCATTAATTTCTTCCATCTAAAATCAATAGTTTGAAATTATGAAATTTCCATTGAAGATGCATCATCCAACAAAACTTCCCAATACACAAACTTAAGTTGTAAGGTTATATGAACTGAGGTTATTTCGTAGAATATACACACTACACTATAATTTTTTTGCCAAATAGAGAAATATTCCAATTTTAATATCCTTTGCAAATTAGAAAGTTAGCATGAACAATTATCAATTAAAGTGATGGGATTGCTAACTTGATTAAGAGATATAAAATTAGCCAAATTTTATCCTTTTTACCCTACACATACATCTAGGTGATTAAATGATATAAAATAAGAAATCACAACCACAACGCGTCGATGTATGAGGAAAACCCAAATGGGAAAAACCTCGGATGGCTGGGCCTAGACAAGTCCACTATAAATAAAGGTTTTACACGGGACTCAAAGACTTACAGACTTGGGTCACTAAGACATGCTGATGCAGTCTCCTTTACCACCGTTTATAATATGCGAAGCTCCAATGCATTGTACAACATTGCTCGTGTCTCGGTATCCATCGAAGGCTAAAGAACCGTCTCCAATCAACTAGGACGCAGAAATCTACCGTATATGTCGAGATGAAATTCAGGTTGAAAGCATGGGGTTTTGGTTCATTCAAAATCAAAAATGTGTTGGAGAGTTTTTCATGAAAAAGGAAGATAAGAATTCTTCTTTTGAAATGTGCAAGTTCCTTATTGAAAAACTGTATTTTCATCCACTTTATGAAACTGGGAAAAGTAGTGGACCAAAGCACTTATGCAAAATAACTGCAGAAAAGATTAATTTTTTTTTCATAACTGACAAAACTCGTTCGCACGAGTTTTCTAACGATAATCCAGTGCAATATAAGGGAAATCTTTAGAAATATCATTAGAATGAATTCATTCAAACGAAAATTGTAATGAGCCTTCTAACGAGGTTCGTTAGACCCAGGTCGTTTGAACGACTTGGGCAGACTTCGAAAGAAAATTTTATTTTCTTCCAAAAATGATTTAAAATTAATTTTGAAAATTTTCATTAATATTTTAAATGAATTAAAATTAACTCCAACACATAAATTGAATTTGGGTCATATATCTTTTGGGAAAAGAGAATGGAATGCGATTTGATGAAGCGTGAAAAACTGGATTCCCAAATCTCTATGGATGATAAATGTGTAAATAAGGAAAAATTACATAAGACTGAAATAAACTTAAACATGAAGAAAATCATGGAGCTGGAGCGTCATTATGGGAATCATCTGGAAGGGCACCTGTACCAAATGAGGCTGCGCCACGACGCATCTCCATGCGACGAATCGCCTCAAGATGCTCAAGTAGGATGGAATCACGATGAGTCTGTGCTTCATCTCGACGAGCTTGAGCCTCCTCCCAACGAGCCTGAGCATCACAATCCAATTGCACGGTAAGCAAAAGTTCATGCATAATAGACCTGTCCTGGCACCTTTCTTCCTGAATTGGCTCCACCTGTGAACAAAAAGACCTAAGATCCTCCGATTCAAGTAGTGGGTGAGCACGAGAAGATGATGGTCTAGAGGGAGAAGGAGTTGAGGCAGTGGCAGATTGTGAGGATACGGATTGAGAGGTAGTGATCTGTGGAGTATCAGGGGATAAATGACCATGAGAGCGAGCAACGGAGGGCATATCAATTTTTTGGTAACGAGTCACAGGGACATCTGAAGGAATACGAGGGAATACCGCATCAAGATAATGGCAAGTGATAATAACCGCAAAAGGAAGAGCTTGCCTAATGGGACCGAATAGGATGACTTTGACAGATTTAATAACCATGAAAATGAAGGTGGGGGGGTCAATGACAGCTCTAATGCTGATAGCAAACATGAGATCCACGTACAACTTGGTAATCTGAGTGAAGTTGGCATGAGGGATGAGACAAGCACAAACAATACAATTAAGTACCATAAAATATGTATTTAAATTCTTATGATAAATAGTAACGGTACCAGAATGAATAATGCGACTCACAGTGCTCATGATAAGGCCAGATGCAGGACGAGAGTTGGGAGGCCAAGGATAAGAGGGATTTGTAACACGGGGTAATAGGACAAGACGAGCGATGGATTCAAGAGAGACGATGACTTCACGACCACGTACTCTAGCAAAAATATGATCCTCATGAACACTCATCCAAAAGAAAAATTCTCTAGTAAGGTCGGGATAAATAGAGTCAGTGAGACTGAACAACGGGTCCCAACCCAAATCAGAAATCCAAGAGTGAATAGTAGTGCCAGTTAGAGTGGGTAGATTGATGATTTTTTGGCGAATATAGGATCGACTGGAAAATCCTTGGGTATGGTATTGGGTATGACTAGATAGAGTTATCCAACGCAGTTTAAGATTTGGAATTGATGCATCGACATTGGTGTCCTCATCTGAGGAGGATGAAGATGAAGATGAAGAGGAACGTTTCTCAGGAGAGGAGCTTATTCTACATGTACGACGACTACGATTCGGCATACTAAGAGAACTAAACTAGAACTTACCCCAAAAAATACCAATCGAACCGCAAAACAACACCATGTAAACCAAACAGCAACACAATCCCATCCTCCATTAGAATAAACAAAAATATAGAGAAAGAAAAAAATGAAATAAGTAAGAGCAGATCCATGAAATTATAAATTTTTTTTGGACTATTAGAAAATTTGATAATATTCATGGAGCTCAAACTTATTGAAGGGCAAAAAAAAAAATAAAGGAATAAAATATATCCCCAAAACAAATATATATATATATATATATATAAGAGAAGAAAGAGAATACGCCAAAGAAATGGAAGAACTCGGATTCCTTGATTGAAGAAGGGTGATGGAAGACAATGGGGTTTTTAAGGTATGGAATAGGTGTAATGGGAGATGAGGGGATGATTGGAGAGAAATAGAGGAGAGGGAAAGAGGAGAAGTGGAAGAGTTGGTAAAAAATGGTGAGTGGAGATAGTGGGAAAGAGGAGAGAGGGGAAAAATGGAAGCTGAAACGGTGAGAAAAAATCGACTAAACCGCCATTTAAAAACGCAGGTCGTTCGAACGAAATTGGAAAGTCGTTCGAACGATTTTGTTCGAACGACTTCATTAGAACGAACATCAAATGAAAAGACAGTATCCTATAAGCAAAAACTAGTTAGAAAACTCGTTCGAACGAGATTTTCTAACGAAAAAACTAATTTTTGAAAACTTCAAAAGAAACACAAAAAATGTTAAAAATTCATAATAGAAGGCCTGAAAGGTTAGAAACCGAAAACAATAATTTTTAAGATGGTCCAAGTAGTGTATATATTTCCAAACCATGAGAGCGGGAATGTAGGGGTGTGAACAATGCGAGTGAGAGCATTATGAAGACAATGCATAAGTGCAAAATGCAAAACAATATATTTACGTAATATACAATCTCATACGCGTTGTGACAATAAATGGAATATGATGCAGTACTATCCACAAAAACAAATGCTTGGAAGATTGATGATTCTTATGCCAATAGCATCACCAAAACAAAAGCAATATGGATTAATTGTGCAAAACCATTATTCTTCAACCTATGTCTTCCATCATTATTAAATAAGCGCTTGAATTCTTTTGATTTTGAAAAAGCAACGATACTATCATCAAAATGACAAATTAGCCTTGGCTATCTTTTTGAAGCCATAATTGTTTTAGGCTCTTTTACATTTTATCAAATGGTGGCTATTCATGCAAAAACATTTTGTTTTTCGCAACCCATGTCCATTTCTAAGCACAAGCAAATCGGATGAATATAATGATTATTTTTCCAAATCCGGGTAATGGTTTTATATGCACAAGATCGATTTCTCATAAATGGGTGACAAAATTGATAAGATAACATCGCACTTCACTTAGAGTATGCCAAGTGACGTAGATAATCACGCAATTCTGTGAAGAGTGTGTTCAAATAAGGAAATATTATGAGGCAATCACAGTGAAATATATTATAAACAAGCATAAATGCGCACAAGTGAGACGAAGTTCGGATTAACATGTCAACGAAAGCCACACGGACATGGAATTAGATAGAGAGCCGAAAATATCATACACATTACTTATATATATCATTGCTTGGAGTGTTTGGCACCACGAATTAGATAGAAAGCCACACGAACGAGATTTCTGACAAACTTCATTTTTCCTTTCTGGAACCTCGTTAGTAAAGTCATTCGAACAAAAAGTCGTTCGAATGAAAAGTCGTTCGAACGAAATTTTGAGGGAACAGTTATTTTGGGCGTTTTTTTACAGTTTTCCCACTTTTTCCATTATCTTTTTACAGAACTACTTAGTGCGAAAACCAACTCTTTTGAACCAACTTTTTCACTATCCTCCATCTCCTAGCGAGAGTTTTTAGAGAGTTTAACTTCAAAAGAAAAAGTTCAAGTTTGAGTGTTTCATTTATTCAAGAAAAAAATCCTTAAACACTTTTACACCCATATTGTTTATTCCAAGTTTCAATATATATATATATATCATTGCTTGGAGTGTTTGGCACCGATTTTTTCTCTACCATGTTGAAGATAAGTTTGTGTTTGCTTCTACATCCCACAAAGAAGACGTTCCATTTGCGTTGACTTACCCACTTGGAGAAAGGCTCCTTGTTCGGGTGACCGTGACCAAAAAAGTCCGATCGGTGGATTCCGAGACCGCGGTGGAGCTCCGTGGTTATTCGCTAGGCAGAGGTGTGTACAAGAAGAAGCGTCGGGGATTGCAAGGAGTCAAGTCGAGTGTTGTAAGTCTTTCGTGTCTTGTACGTGTAAAACCATACTTAGTGAATTTGTGGCTAGGGCCGTCCGAGTTTTTTTTCCATTCTGAGTTTTTCCTCGAACATCGCGGCATAGTGGTTAATTTTTTATTTTATCTTTTGCAAAATCACCTAGAACGCATGCTTAGGTAAAAAGATAAAATTGGTTTAAATAACTACTCATGTTTAATTTAGTGCTACATTAATTTTATGGGTTAAATTGGTTTAAGTGAAATATCCATGTGTCGTTTAATTTAATTTCACTAAGGTTTAATTTTAATTTGAAAGAAATTAAAATTTGGTGTTTGTGTGTGTTTAATTGAACCATCTCGCTTTCGCGTCTCAAAAAGGAAATTGAAATTACTTTTTGTAGTAAAGATTTTAAAATTGGGGACCTCGTGTTCCATCAGCTTTACTATAAATATTATTTACACAAATATTTATATATCATATATATACTATACATCACCGTATATATATTGAAATCTAGGCTACGGGTGTACTGTGTCCATACATAAGCCTAAAACATGTAATTCTATGGTCCGACTTCATTTCAATTTATTATACACTAATTAATTTTTATTATTTTGGTTTCACCTTACCAAGTATACCCAAACTCTCTATCTCTCTGCCCGAAATTTAATAGTTTCAATCCGTCATTCAATTTCATTCAATTAAGTCTACCCACTTAATTAACAAGGTTATAATTCACTAAATCATGAACCTTAATTCTTCAAATTCATTAATCGTCTAATTAATTCAAGGATAAGTACTCACAAATTAAAGCCTAAATCATACCCAAAATTTTAGAAATCAACTGAAGCAAAAACTCTGGATCTCTAACACATAACATGTCTGAATTAGGGGAAACCAGAAATCTGACAGACTTAATAGGTCATTGAAATGAAAATCCCTGTAATTCGAACGACAGTGGCTCTCGTTTGAATGAGATACCAGGTCGTTCGAATGACCCTGGTATCATCTTCTTCTCTCTCTTCTACCCAGTCCGCCATTAATACCTTTTTGACCTCCATTATGTACACATTTCTTTATCAAAACGTCCCCAGATTCATCCTAAATCCATGCTTTTATCATATTCAATCTAACCCCAATAATTTCATCAGTTAGGGCATCAAATTCATCAAATCTTAACACCTCTACAGATTTATAAATTCCCAATCAAAGAAATCTCCAATTTCTCATGAACACAAACCCTAACACATTAAATTGATTCCCACCTCCTTTAATATGAATAGGTAAATACAAATTAACAATTAAAAATTAAACCACTTGCCTTAATGTGTAGATCAAAGGCTTTAGATGAAGATGTTGGATTGAATTCAAGGATCTCCTCTTGTTCTTGAAGCAATCTCCTAAAATCCCCAAATTCCCTTCTAATGGCTCTCCTCTTAAGCTCTCCATAGTTTTAGTCTTCTAAAATGAATTTAAGTTACCTTACCTTACACAATTAGGTTTAAAAACTCAAATCCCGTTTTTGGTCCCATGGGCCTCCTAAAAAGGGCTCAAACTCTTTATTTGGAGCTCAATTATGTCTAATTAAGTCCCAAAATCGAATATATACATATGACCACTCATTTCTAACTATTTTGAGCCATCTGAACTCAACTGTGCAGTCCAATTTGCCATCCGAATTAATTTATAACTTTTTCCAAATTTTGAGACCTCAAAAGGCAACATAAAATAGTCCAAAATTTTTATTCCTTAATTTGCCAAATTAATAAGTTCCTCAACTTTAAAAATTCTCAAATCATGAATTTAATTCCTCCAAATAAAATAAATTCTTTTTCTTCAAATATTTTATTTAATTAAAGGTCCTTGAATTTACGGGGTGTTACATCTGCCTCTTATGGGGACTTTTGATTTGTTTTCCATGCGGCATGGATCAAAAATTGAGGACGTTGGTTTTATTATAAATGGTAATCCACGAACTTGGTAATTTTTCACAAGACTATAAATATCAATATAATTTACATAACCTAATCTTTGATGCCAAAGGTCGATAGGGGGACCCTGACACTGTTGTAGACGAACACAACATTTTGTTTAATTAAATTTTATCGCAAGATTTTCATTGCACAATTGGATTATTCCTATCAAGTTTTGTTTTAACCCATAAACATAAAGCACGCTGTCTGGGTTTGGGAACCTAAAAATTTCAATGGTACCATGTCCTAAGACATTAGACTAATTCCCATCACCGAAGGTGACTTTGTTATCCTTATGATCCTTAAGTTTTATCAAAAGAGACTTGTCACATGTCATGTGCCTAAAACATCCACTATAAAAATACCATTGGGAGGTATTGTGAGCCTTGAGAGAAACATAAATAACAAGACTTTTGTGTCATTTTCCTTAATAACCTAACTTGGAGTGTAATGTGTGGGCGTTGTCTTCTTCTTACTCTTTCTTTTGTTGTTACTACTCTTTGGTTCGAAACTATTACCATGAGGCGTAAATAACCTTTGTAATTTTTCCATTAAACCTTTAGAAGTGTGGTTTATATAGTCAGCTTGTTCTCTCAGAATAACCAGTTAATTATCGTGAGGGTAAGGAGCACGAGTATGAGATTCCATCTCAAGCTTTTATAAAAAGTCTCTTAGATGACCTCTTTTTCTATATGTACAAACATAGGGTTAAATAGATTTTATCTTATTAGTTTGCTTAGGGGAGTTTCACTTTGGCGGGGAGGTTTAGAAGTCGTTTCACCCGTGACAAACATACCATTAGGTTCAGATTTATATTTAGATGTTGAATATTTAGCATCATCATAACCTATACCTGTTTTGTCCTTATAACCAACGAAAGGTCCAATAAACAACTTCCCCATTCTCGTGGAATGGTCCTCAAGAGTAAATTTGACCTCTCGAGAAAGTGCAAGATCTCTATTTAGAGTAGGATTTTTGAATTCTAGCTTTTCACAAACTTCCAAAGTGTCATAAAAATCCTTAAGAAGAATTTATTTTCAACTGTCAAGTCGTCCTTATCTTTTCCCAGCAAAATAAGCTTCTTAGATAAAGAAACTTTAATCGCCTCGAGTTGACTCACCAATGCCTCATCCTCCTTCAAGGCATTCAACTCCTTTCCAAGAAACAACACCTATGTGGTCAACTTTGTATTGCTATTTTAAATTTTCAAGGACTCGATGTAGAGCTCAGAATAGGGGAATTGGAGATCACCTTCACACACATCTCTATCAATAAAACCATCATCATTTTTACCGTCTAGGGAAAGATTTGACCGTGTGTTGAAGGCGTCATGCATAAGATTGTCTTCATTGGAATGAGACATCCCTGAGTCACTCGCATGACTAGTTGTGAACGGGGTGAAATTACATTCAGGAGGTGAAAACTTTCCTGAATCATGTGACTCGACATCACTATTGCTTAGAGTATTATTATAATTAGCTTTGTTCTTGCCCTGTTTCTTAAGCTTCGTGGGACACTCAAATGCTATATGGCCATGATCCTCTCCTTTAAACCATATCTCCAGATCGCCTCTTTCATATTTTTCATTTTATTCTTATTATAATCACAATCATTAAAATTCTTTCCCTCCTTATTATTCTTGTTCTTCTCATATTTCTATTTGTCAAAATTTGAATTTTTTCCTTAAATTTAAGAATTTGTTAGAAAATAAGACCATGTCATCATGATCAATGTCAGACTTAGACATATCTTTCTTTAGAGTTTTTAAATAAATACCCTTAGCATTTTTCTTCTTGTTGTAAGAAAACATGTTAAGATTGTGAGTCTTGAGGTCACCAATAAGCTCTTTGAGTTTTTTGGTATCAATCTTTCCCAGTGAATTCAAGACAATGACTTTCAGGTTAAATATTTCAGGTAAGGACCGTATGATTTTCTTCACAATTTGATTTTTGAGAATCATCTCTCCCAAATTGAATGACGAGTGTACGATGTCAGAGAATAGTGCATAAATCTCATCAAACATTTCACTATCATTCATCACGATGGTTTTAGTTTGAGTGGTGAGATTTTAAAGATTGGAAGCTTTCACGAAATTAGATCCCTTATGAGTGAGTTGGTGTTTGTCCCATGCTTACTTGGACGTTTCAGAAGTCATGATTAAGCAAAACTCCTCCAATGAGATAACACTAAACAAAGCAATGAGATAACGATATTTATAATTACAAATGTTCATCTCTGCTCCAAGTTTAAATCGGTTTAGGGACAGTAAGATCTCATACAATAGTGGAGTCCACCCTCTAACTAAAAGCATCCACACTCTTGCATCAATGAACTTAAGAGTAACTTTCATACGGGATTTTCAATGTGCATAATTTGACTTATCAAACATAGTTAACCTATTTATCGACTCCATTGAAAATCCCCCAGAGTTCATGTCGAACTAACTTGTAAACACCCTCTCTGATACTAATTGAACGTTTAATTTTTAACTTTGATGAGAAACTAATTAACAGAGTGGTTAATAACTAAATGTTACTTATCAAAATATAGAAAAATTCGCAAGCACTTTTAAAGCAATGAATATCAGTCTAGACAAGAAATTTAATTTTTTTAGTAATTTTAATCTTGTTAACCCAGTTACTCTATAGGCATGCAATATTTAAATTGTAAAGTAAGCAATCAAACATGAGGCGCCGATGTATGAGGAAAACTCAAATGGGAAAAACGTCGGACGGATAGGCCTAAACAAATTCAATATATCAAAGTATTGCCAAGACACACATACGAATTATAAATTGACACGAATCATCAAGACTAAGAAGATGTTGTCTTCTTCACTTGCCTATAGTTCCGTGCAGTCCAACATGCTTCATAGCAAGTCCATGCCTCGGTATCCTCCGATCACCTTTATTGTATCCAACAATGCATAATCCACCACGTAAAATATATGTAGGAAATGTTTTATATTGGTTTGCATTTGAAAAACTTGATCATAAATGATAAAAGATATTTGGAGAGGATTTTGAAAGATTTTCATAATTTAGGAGGCATGAAAAAGGCTTATTTTAAACTGTCACTACACAATCTTATAAAAGTTAGGTTTTCTCAAAATGTGACGAGGATGAAAAACATAATGAATACTTAATTCTTAAAAATCACACCACCTCGTTTAAACAAAGTCATAAGGATCGTTCGATCGATGTGCCTGATCTCATTTGAACCATCTTCTAACAAGATATCCAATTAGATAATACTTTAAGGGGAAACTGGTTCGTTTAAGCCTTATTTGACATTCATTCGAATGAGGGTACCAATCTCGTTGGCACGAGATTCAAACAAATTATTCAATGAAAAACTATAGTAGGGCAATTTTTCCTCGTTTGATGTTTTTTTGGATCCTGGTATTAACGAGATATAACAGCCCATTCGAATGACAATGGTAATGTAATAAGAACAACGTGAAAAATTTCTAAAATTTTTAAAAACACTTTAAAAATCATTTAAAAGACATTTCAATGCCTTAAAAGTTATTTCCAAATATTATATAGGTACATATTCATTTTCGAATGAGATAGTGACATGTTGAATGGATGAGATGCCTTGTTCAAGTACGCCCCCTAACTTGTTTTCACATGTCGGATCGAGTATATGACATCCTACCAAACTACGTGTTTTGGCCAACAGAATAAGCCAATGCATATATGATACTTGATTGTAAAATATTACCCTTACAAACATTATAAGAACATAATTATAGGAATTAACGTGGACATAATTGAATGAGTAAGTATAAAGGGTAATAAATTTAAAATATATGACTAATCATTTGAGGTTCCAGTGCAACCGGTATAAACATAGCTCATGCTAAAGAAAGAAGAGGGAGCCTCACTAATCTGAGCAGAAGTTTCTCCATGGGGGACTTTTTTCGGGATTCCATTTCCTTTATTATCTTAGCTAGATTATAATTGGTAGTAATGATGATTACGGTTTCTTCATAGAGGTGAATTTAGAAAACCAATGTTCTAATATATATTGTTAAACTGATGATACTAAAATCCGTTAAGACCCTAAACTCTTAAAATTTGCCTCCTTGAAGTAGGAGGAGGAATTCTTTAGGTAAAATATTAAGGACACGAGGATTTATAGTGGTTCAAAATACATGTTGAGGTACGTATGCGCACTATTAAGGCATCTTGTATATTCATTATGAGGTGAATAATATAAATATGACTAATTTTTGGCTTTGGCTAAGGTCAATGATGATACTAGAGGTATATCCAATTGAACTTATGGAGCTCAATATAGAAATTAACGATAATGGAGATAAAAGTTCATTAAAGTAAATGCAAGAAAAGGAGATGAGGAAAAAAAGATAACACAATGGTGCAAGTGGTTCAACCGTATCTTACTCCATTGTGCAAGGTGGTTGGTGATGTTTTCACTATAAAATGAGGCACTAATGGCCTTAAGAATACAAATCTAAAACTTTCTCTCTCTACTATATATCTGGATAGATTTAATCTAGGATTTCAATCTTTGATCCTTTTCAATGAAGAGGATGAAGTGTATATATAGGCTTGGGGGTACACAGTGCACCCCCAAGTATGAAACATAAGTCTGTGAGGTACGTAGTCTAATAGGGGTCCAACACCTGTCCAACACATGATTAATGAATGATGATGAAATATTCCCTCACGCGTTATCAAGATTTGTTATAACTGTAAGACCACGTGGACAGACCATGCCTGAATCTTGCATTCCATATGTGGTGTAAGTGTCATCCTTGGAGGTCCCGGACTAACCGAGATTGACATATAAGGACCTTTATTGTAAGCATTTATGAAACTGAGTCGAAAGTGTACTCTTAGCTTACCAGGGTGGCACAAAGCTGAGACGAAATGTCCACAAGAGATGTGGGAGTCGATCATGTAGTCTCGGCTTGCCAATCGTTAAGGTCAAATTGGACGGGTCGAAGCCGATCAAGGATGAGGCCGTATTTATGTATATCAATCACCCCTTGACCTTAGTCTTCAATGTGAATGGAAGGCTGAGTGGTATAGTTGGCTGCCCCCCTATGTGGATGAAACCCCCTTAATGTCTGAGTCGGCTTTGAGGACATGCACCTGCTTAGATGACGGTGAGGGTTCCCTTTCACTATCCCAGGAAGAAGTGCCTATCAAGCATCTTGGTTTGGACACTTGTTGGCCAAGATAAGGCGGATGCAGCCTGCCTTGAGAAGAGTTCCAAATGATGACTTCTTTGGAAGTTGTGCACAATGATAAGGGTGTTTAAACCCCCCAAATTTTATTTCTCTTTCTTCCCCAAACCACTCTTTTATGCCTAGACTTCCTTCAACATAGACCCACTTTCTATCTCTTCTACTAGCAATTTCCAACTTATTTTAGGGCTTTATTCCAATTTCCAAAGGTCAACTTCTTCTCAATTAACCTCCCATTCCTCTTCTTCTTTGCTTCTAGTTTATTTTTGCATCTTTTTCCCACTTGTTTGAATTTTTTTAGCGAACTGGCATATTTTCAGCAGTTATTAGGGTTGTTTTAGGCCTGTCATTTGGTGGTTAGGTGGTATTATTATGGTTTTTAGGATGTTAAAGTTATTTAAGTCGAGTTTCTAGGTGTTAGGGGCTTTAAACGTCGGGGTCGGTTGTTAGTCTTCCAGGTGAGCCTCTGGTCATCTTCTCTAGTGAGCCACCCCTTGGGTGTTCTTAGTGTTCTTAACAAATTATCTTTGAGTTCCCCATTTTTGATCCAAAAGTCAACCCAAGTCAAACCTAGAGCTGTTTGAATGTTAAGAACTCTATACGAGCTTTCTAACCAATACCCAAAACTTAGGGAGAGAATATTTAGTGAGATACATAAGTGTGAGGTCGAGGTCGAGGTCGAGGTTGAGGTCGAGGCTAAGGGTAAGGCCAGAGACGACCCTTCACTTCCCATTCACCCAGTCCCATCGGTCGTGATACACCTTCCTATTACTAAGATTGGTGATTAGATGTCTAAATAATCTACTTCGAATTCTAAATCTACGTTATCTTCTTCAGACCATAGTCCTTTTACCTCTCCTGAATTCGGGAGTAAATATTCTTTCCAGTAGGAAAGAGGGTTCCCACCTATAATTTTGAGGAGTCTGAGATACCCGAGGCCTCTTCTCGCGTCTCGTCTTTTAATCAGGCTGAGTTTTACAACCGTGCCGACTTTTTGGTCCATGAGATTTTGAACTCCGATGAACCAAAAGTGGAGGTCGCATTCCAACCCCCTCCCGTGGTTGTTCCAATTATTTCCATATTTAATGTCGAATAAGTCAGAAGGTGTCAAGAAGGAGTTGCGGCCGCTAATGTTGAGAATCTCTCTTTTGATTCAGACGAGGATCCACTTGACACCAGCTGTGCCCATAAATTCACCAGCACTGTCAGGAAAACTAACCTATTAATGTGGAGCATATGTACGGGATAAAATCTAACGTACATATGAGAGTGTCGGCCAAAGATGAGAGGGCCTATAATGGATGTGATGGTAAAATCGTCGTCTATGTACAAAGGTTTAAGGTTGTGTTTATACTTTCCGTTTACCCTAATGTATGAGCCATTATTTCCAGTCTGGCATTAACCCTATCTCAATATCTCCCATCACCTCGAGGATCCTCATCGACTTCGTACAAATTTGGCATTTTATCCATAAGACCAAACTTCCCATTCTGGTGTTTAGAGGCTGTTATAATGTCTCGTTCTTTAAGGAATCACCTGACTACTATCATCTCATAGCGAGACACACTACCAAAGAATTTCTTCATGTTAATAAAACTTCTAATTATTATGGAAACCTCGATACTTTTTCATCTACGGTGCTTGTGAGTTTGATGCCGACACCCCCAACAGTTCTTTTACACCAATAGTACTTACGAGGTGGGTGAAGGCTCCAATGTCGGACAGGCTTGACCCCGACCTTGACATAGACAATAGGGATGAAATTGATAATCTATGTTACAAGGAGGGTGATGATGGGATTGTGGAGTATGAAAGGCTGATGACTCCTAAGTATTTGAGAAACACGGGTCTAAGGGTTGACCCTTTGTCAGGGTTGTGTAATCGATTTTTTTTTCACATTAATTTTTTCATCTTTGGCTATTCTTCACTGATATTAATTTTGTTTGTTTGTTGCAGATCGTCTAGGCATCATATCAGAAGAAATTTGGAATATGTCTTCCCCAACCTTCTCAATGCCTAAAACAAAATGGGCAAGATGCCCTCATTTATTGCTATAATAAAGAAGTCCACAACGGTTGGGGTCGGCATGGCTGAGGGTTGTCACAAAAGAAAGGAGCCGACAGGTGATGGGTCAATTCATCCTCCTCCTCTAAAGAAGTCCAAGGGGACCACTAACACGACAAAAGAAAGGTCATTCCCGACTATTCTGATCTTGTCTGATGGGGTTTTAAGGTATCGTCTGGACCAGCTGACTATTAGAAATGATTCCCTAATTGGCGACCCAAAGAGGTTCAAGGCTGCTGTGACGTCCATGATGGCTGAGACCGATAAATATTTTTTAGAGGCTATGGATGCCTCTCGTCTATACGAATGTAGACTTCACAAGGCCGCTCAGGTAACTGTCTAATCTTCTCACTTGTTTGCTGACACATCTGTCCCAAGTGTTATCTCATACTAAATTCTCTTCTTTTATTCTTCGTAGTCTCTACTTACCTTTGTGAAGGTCAGTGAATGGGTACCTGAGAATCCCCCTCAGATACAATAGACCGAAAAGGCCATTCAAGGTAAAAAATACCTGAAGGACAAGCTAAAAGCTAAAGACTCTGACCATAAGAAGGCTATAGAGGCCCTAAAGAAGGAGCACTTAGATGCTCTTGAGGCATTGAAGAAGGAGGATTGTCGACTAAGGATGGGGCCAAGAAGATTGAGGATATGGACAAAGGGAAGAGTGAGGCAGAGGCCTTCAAAATTTCTGATGAGTTTAACGGATACGGATGTCAGTACCTGGAAAGGGGTGCGAGGATGGCCTGCTATTGGTCCATCCTGAAATTCCCTAATGTCATAGGTAAACTACAAAAGGATTTTGAGTAGGGGTGCAACCGGTACGGTATGGTCGGCAACGACCCCTTACCAATACCAAAACCAAATTCTATATGGTAAAACCATACCGTACCAATTTACCGACCGGTATATCAAAACCAAAACCAAAACCAAACCGACCGATTTTTCGGTATTTTCGGGTTTTTTTGGTTTCGGTAATTTCGATTTCAATTCGGTTTTTTCCATGTATATACCAGAATTTCAAATTGGTTTATGCATTCGGTAAATCTGGTATATATTTCGATATACCCATTTCTAGCTGTTACAATTTCTAGCATTTATAGCTATTACAATTTCTAGCATTTCTAGTTGTTTGGAACAATTACAAACATACACAAACAAGTACAATTTATAGCATTAGTAGCATTTGGAACAATAGATTTAAACAGATACGAGACCAAACTAATCGATTTGCTTTTGTTGGAGCCGGAGGAGAGTGAGACGAGATGAGGGAGCTGGTGCCTGAGGAGAGTGAGCCAAGATGATGAGACTAAAAAAATGAGGGATCTGTTACCTCAAAAAATGTTTATCGAAAAGTCAAAATCATCCACACCTATAACATCGGAAAAAGAAACATTCGCCGAAAAAGCCAACTCACAGGAAAATCCAACTCGTCGGGAAAAAAAATCCCCGAAAAACACGGAGGGAACTTAGATCCAAATACAACTGGCGCTAAAAAAATTATCACCGGAAACCCGATCTCAAAACGAAGTAACCACACCAAATCGAAAGCCAAATCTCAAAACAAAAAAATGGTGTTCTCAAATAAAAGTCCCCAAAAAATTATTTCTTAAAATCAACCCAAAGTTGAAGAAGAAAAAAAATGAGAGAGAGAGCTCAAACAAAAATGACGGCCACACTTTTTGAGTGAGAAAGAGGTACAAAAATGAAATGAAAACCCTAAACAAAGATCTTTACACAAACCACAATATAAAGCCCAAATGAAATAAGGGCAAAACAGAAATATAGCCAACAAAACAAACGTCTCTTTTTATTTTAACAAAATACTGCCTAATTCATTTTGTGTTAAATGTTTGATAAATTAAACAAATATATGTTTAATTAACATGATTATTTAACACTTAAACCAAATACTCAAATAAATAAATTTAAATTCAAAGAGAATATAAAAACTCACTCATGAGAAATAAAATAAATAAAAGTAGTATGATACCCAAAATAATTTGACATTGCACAAAAAGTTGGGTACGGTATTTCGGTATGATATCGGTATGATAAATTCGATAAATCGGTTTTTTTGTATCTAAAAACAAAACCAACCAAAATTTTGACGGTATTTTTGGTTTTGGTAAAATCGGTTTTCGGTATTTCATAATATGAAACCAAAACCATTTTTTTCTGGATCAAAACGCTACGGTATGGTAAAAACCCGTACCGGTTACACCCCTAATTTTGAGGCTCTCTACCTGGCCGACCCCTTGAATGTCGCCACACTTGTCGATGTTAAAGCAATAGATGCGGTCGGGACCACCATGCAAACGGTGAACGATGGAACTGAAGATTCAAGGTACGTTGATGATGCTCAAACTGAGCAAGCAACTAATTTAGATAAAGAGGTTAAAGTTGCTAGTGTCATTTATCCCGAGTGATGATGCTGGGAATCAGCACCACCAGGTAAGGTGTTTCCAAGCTCTATATGTATATAACAATGGCAGTACAGCTATAAAAAGAGAAGAGAAGGAGGTGAGGATATGAGGAGATCAACACCGGAATATGGGTGGTTCAGCCTGTCTGGCCTACGTCCACAATGAGTGTGTGAGTAATATCACTGACAGATGGTACTAATGACCATGGGTACAATTCCCTCAAGCTCTCTCTCTCTACTGTATATTTTGACAGGGTTTATGCTAGGGTTGCATGAATGAGATCCTTTTGCAAGGTAGGGGATGACCCCTATATGTAGTGCCTAGGGGGTGTAATGTACCCCCCATGCATACAGTGAGCATGTGTGTGATATCCTCACCAATGGGGGAATGCCACCTGTCCTAGTCACATGTAAGCAATGATAATGAAATATTCTCCCCCATGTGGAGAATAATCTTGTTACAACTGATTTGTGTCCAGGTGTCCTTATCCAAATGTCAACAGATGCTCGGCAGTCATGTTGGTGAATGACCTCGGTTTGGGAGAGGCCGAGCTGTAAATGATTGATGTCCGTTCAATCCGTAATGTCATGTGGAGTCTCGGCCTGATCTCAGCCGAGACATTATGATGAGTCGGCCCCAGCCGAGGTAGGGATATGCCGCATGCTGATGATTATTAATACCTCTGGTAACCTCGACCCAAGCCGAGGTAGGACTAATGATTATTAATACCTCTGGTTCCATGTTGAAGATGATCAGTAACTCCTTGTCACCTCGGCCTACTGATGGCCGAGGTTGCTATTCCTAGGTACTTGAGGATGTTGCTGATGCCTACAATGCGCGTAGTGTCCCTGGAGAGGTGTATGTAGTAGTGTCGGCCTGGGCCGAGGTAGGCCTAATCGAGGGATGATATCGTGGGCCCTTACCCCTCATTGGGTCAACCCATGTCTCGGTCATTATCTCGGCCGAGGTACGTATCCCTGGGCCGAGGTTGTACTTGGGTATATCAATCACCCCCAACCCTTAGTCATTTGCGAGAGCAGGTGGCTAGGGGATTCTCACCTCCGAGGCCTGTTCATCCCAAGGCTAACACCTGCGTGACACCTGTCCCAGGCTAGGGCGTGCCCACTTGGCTTGCATGCGCCATCAGTTATCCATTGAGTTTCCCAAGGCAATGATGAGCCTTGGGAAATGTGCCTAAGTATTTAAGGGTTAAACCCTTTCTTTCTCTTTCTTCTTCCTCATTTCTCTCTTTCGCGCGCACTGTTTCCGCAAATTTTCTCTCAGAAGCTTCTTCGTTCCACCGCTCTTTCTGCAGAGGATTCGCCTAGTTTCTTGCGAGATTTCTTCTTTTCCATCCATCAACTCATCTTCAGGTACCTCTCCCTCTCCATTTCCTTCATTTTTGGCATTTGATTTGAATTTTTCGGCGAGGTTTTGGATTTTCCGGTAGTTCTGTGAGTTTTTCGGCGAGGTTTAGAGTTTTCCGATGAATTAGGTTTTCTAAAAAACTCCTTAGTTTGATCTTTGGGCTCCTTTAATTTACAAGCCAAACTTGTTTGTAGTTTTAGGAGTTTTTCCTCAAGTTTAGGGTCGATCAAAGTTTTGGGTCGTCCTTTGATGCTCAGACCCCTGTACCAACTTCTTGAGGACTTCCCCTCTCTTAGTGAGAAGACCTTAGAGAAAATTAGGCAAATAGAGAGAGCTCAGGAGGAAGCTCGTAGGCCACAGGAGTTCCCTATCAGACCCCTCTTTCCTCCACCTCTCAAGGTGGTATACCCTGATCCACCTGAGAATTTCTATCAGACAGACGTCTCTGCCAACAACTTGCCGATGTCTGAGTCTGAGTCTTCCACCTCCGACCCAATATCTGTGGACTCTTTCCAAGAGGCCATGGATTTTACTCCTCAGACTGGTCAGGACCCTGGCCAGGCCGAGGTCTCCAGCCGTGCCTCATCTCAACATGGCTCTAGCACCTCCAATTCTTCTTCTGAGGTCGAACTTGTTGAGCCAAATGTGGTTGTGCCACCCATTTTAGATGCTATCCCCCTGTCGGACGTTATCGGGGCCGAGTTTACTCAGAGGTTCCCTGGTAACCCGTCTATGTCTGCTCCGACCGACGTTGAGCCTGACGATGATGAGGACGCCGAAAGTGATGTTGACGTATCTGAGGCGGCTGAGTATGAGAGCACAATCACTGAGATGGATCTATTGCACTTCAGATACTTATACTCCATCAGTCCCTCAATCCAATTAAGGAGACCTCTGAGGGAAGAGAGGGCCTACCACGGTCAAGATGGAGAAATCTGCTTGTACGAGCAGATGTTCAAGTTAGGTTTTCGTCTTCCCTTTCACCCTGTCATTAGGTCCATTCTTTCCTTCATCAACTTGGCCCCCTCGCAGCTCTATCCCAATGCTTGGAGAGTTATTATAGGGCCATCATCTTATGGAGGGCAGTCCACCACTCTGACCTCCCAGTTCAGGCCTTTGCTGGTTGTTACGTCCCCACCTCGGCCAAGAATCATCCGAGCTACTATCACTTCGTGGCTCGGAGGCCTGAGAAAAAGATGCTCTTGGTCACTCAGACCTCGAATCATAATTGGAAACCTCGGTACTTTTTCACCTCGGGGCCGTGGGAATTTGGCTCATCTATTCCCTCTTCCATTTTTGAGCCGAGAATACCCCTGAGATGGGGTAAAGTCACCATGTATGCAAGGGACGACCCTGGACTAAGTGTTCAAAATAGCAAAAAGGTGAAGGCCCTGCAAGACCAAGGGGCACATGGGCTGTTTGTCAGGTTCGAACATCTGCTGAGCCCCCAGTATCTCTCGGGGACGAGCTTAGGTGGAAGTCCCCTAATTGACTTTGGTAAGTATTTTTCTCTTTAGTTCAAGTCTAACCTCTGATCATTAATATTTGATTCCTAACTCTTATCTTTTCACATTTGCAGAGAGACCACCAGGCCTTTCGGACGAGTTGTGGGAGATGGCAGCCCCAAGTTTGGCTAGGCTCGTCAAGAAGACTGGTTTGAGCGCTCCTCCACCTGCTCCCTCAACATCCAAATCGAAGAAGAAGGCCCCTGAGGTCCATGCTTCTGAGGATCAGAGGCCGACCTCTAGGCAAAAGAAGACTTCAGATGCTGTGATCCCTATCACAGCCGACACATTATTAGCTCGTCTGGACCAGCTAAAGCTTTCCGATAGCGTGGTCGACCACACCCGACAGGCCATGGACGCCCTTAACAACATGATGACCGAGGCCGATAAGCATTTTTTTAGGGCCATGGAAACTCCTATGATGGTTGAATTCGTCCTTCACAGAGTCGTCCAGGTATAACTTGTTCCTTTGTCAAAAGTGCAACGTCTGATTTTTCTCTCACCTAACTTCTTCATTTACTGTGCAGGGTGCGGTTGCCATGTACCAGCTATCTAACTGGGCCCTGAGGAAATCGCCTCTCATTCAAAAGGGGCAGGAGGCTGAGAAAGTTGAGAGCACCCTGAAGGCCGAGGTTGACCGTCTGAGGTCAGAGTTGCAGAATGCCGAGACCAAGGCCTAAAATTATGAGAATAAGGCCCAGGGTCTGGAAAAAAATATCTCTGCACTCGTCCAAAGCCACGCCAAGGCCCTTCACGATAAGGACGATGCCCTGCAGAGGAAGGTCAATGCTGCTGTGAAGGCTTCTCTTGTAGATGCCTCAGACAAAACAATTGCTGATTACAAGGTCTCTAAGGAGTTCATAGGTTTTGGTCTGGAATACCTTGAAAGAGGTATCAAGGCCACCACCAAATGGGACGAGGTTAGGGAAAAGGAGGTTGGCACCATAAAGGCCTCTGACTTTGTGGGCCTCGTCTTGGCCGACCCTCAGTTTGCCCAGGTCCTGCATGAGATAGAAGACGAGGCTGCTGCCCCTGGTCAGACTGCTACTCTGGAAGGGACTGATCTCGGAGGGACTGACTGTGCTGATGATGTTGCTGAGGTGACCAATGCTGAGCAGGTCAACCCAGTCGAGACATTAAATGTTCCTCCCTCAGATGTTTAACTTGGCCTTGTTCTCTTATGGCCTTGTATTTTGTATTTTTTGACTTGCAATTTTGAACTTGTAATTCATCAGACATCTTTATGTAATCTCTTCTTTTATTGAATGCCAATTTCTTCCTTCATTTTGATCTCTGAATGTATTTGGATGCTATGCAATCTCTGAAGTCATTACTTAATACGATGTTGTCATAACCATTACTTAAGGGTCTGAGGTGATCTAACCCAGGTGCCTGAACTCAGACCTCGTCACCACCGAGTGATGTTATGAGGGTCTGAGGTCATTACCTAAGAGGTTAGCCTCATAATAAGTGTCACCAAATTAATGATGTTAAGGGTCTGAGGTAATCTAACCCAGGTGTCTGAGCTCAGACCTCGTCACCACCGAGTGATGTTATGAGGGTCTGAGGTCATTACCTAAGAGGTTAGCCTCATAATAAGTGTCACCAAATTAATGATGTTAAGGGTCTGAGGTAATCTAACCCAGGTGTCTGGGCTCAGACCTAGTCACCACCGAGTGATGTTATGAGGGTCTGAGGTCATTACCTAAGAGGTTAGCCTCATAATAAGTGTCACCAAATTAATGATGTTAAGGGTCTGAGGTCGTCTAACCCAGGTGTCTGAGCTCAGACCTCGTCACCACTGAGTGATGTTATGAGGGTCTGAGGTCATTACTTAAGAGGTTATCCTCATAATAAGTGTCACCAAATTAATGATGTTAAGGGTCTGAGGTGATCTAACCCAGGTGTCTGAGCTCAGACCTCGTCACCACCGAGTGATGTTATGAGGGGCTGAGGTCATTACCTAAGAGGTTAGCCTCATAATAAGTGTCACCAAATTAATGATGTTAAGGGTCTGAGGTGATCTAACCCAGGTGTCTGAGCTCAGACCTTGTCACCGCCGAGTGATGTTATGAGGGTCTGAGGTCATTACCTAAGAGGTTATCCTCATAATAAGTGTCACCAAATTAATGATGTTAAGGGTCTGAGGTAATCTAACCCAGGTGTCTGAGCTCAGACCTAGTCACCACCGAGTGATGTTATGAGGGTCTGAGGTCATTACCTAAGAGGTTAGCCTCATAATAAGTGTCACCAAATTAATGATGTTAAGGGTCTCAGGTAATCTAACCCAGGTGTCTGAGCTCAGACCTAGTCACCAGCGAGTGATGTTATGAGGGTCTGAGGTCATTACCTAAGAGGTTAGCCTCATAATAAGTGTCACCAAATTAGTGATGTTAAGGGTCTGAGGTCGTCTAACCCAGGTGTCTGAGCTCAGACCTCGTCACCACCGAGTGATGTTATGAGGGTCTGAGGTCATTACCTAAGAGGTTAGCCTCATAATAAATATCACCAATCTGAGAATGGAACAAGAGCTTGTCATGGAAACTTTTCTTTATTAATAACTTCTTCTCGATAAGATGGTACATTTACAAATTACAAATCCTATGCAACATCATATGAAATATCTCTTCAGGTGGTCAGCATTCCACGGGTTGGTGAAAGGTTCTCCCTCTAGGTTCTCTAGCCTATACGTGCCAGGCACAACCTCTTCCGTTACTCTGTAGGGGCCATGCCAGTTCGGGTGTAGCTTGTTTGTCTTCTGTAGGGTCTTCTTAAGCACTAGGTCTCCCACCGCAATGTGCCTTGACTTCACCCTTTGATTGTAGAATCTTGCTGCCCTCTGCTGATAGGATGCTTTCCTGACTTCTGCGTCTTCTCTTCTCTCTTCAATGAGATCCAGGTCTAGCCTTCTCTTCTCCCCATTGCTGTCAGGGTCGTAGGTCTGAATCCGATGAGTTGGCAACCCTACCTCCGTTGGTATGACTGCCTCTGAGCCATGTACCAGCATGAATGGGGTTTCTCCTGTGGGTGTCCTTGCCGTAGTTCTGTAAGCCCACAGCACAGCGTAGACCTCTTCTATCCATCTCCCCTTCGCGTCTTCTAACCTCTTGATTCCATCCAAGATGGTTCTGTTCGTGACCTCGGTCTGGCCATTTGCTTGAGGTCGACCAGGAGATGAGAAGAACTGTCTGATCCCCACACTTTGGCAATACTTCTCCAAGGAGGCATTCTTGAACTGGGTACCGTTGTCCGAGATGAGCATGTTCGGGAGGCCATACCTACATATGATGTTCTTCCAGATGAACTGAAAGGTCTTCTGATCCGTAATTGTTATCATTGGCTCTGCCTCTACCCATTTTGAAAAGTAGTCAATGGCAACTATCAAGAATCTATAGTTGTTAACAGCTCTTGGCAAAGGTCCTACCAAGTCAATTCCCCATACCGCAAATGGCCAAGGTGAAGAGATCGATGTCATAGGTTTATGGGGTTGGTGAGGGATAGTGGCGAACCTCTGACATTTGTCACACCTCTTCACATGGTCGGCAACATCCCTAGACAAGGTGGGCCACCAGTATCCCTGAGTGATGATCCTCTTAGCTAAGGGTCTTCCTCCTATATGGCTAGAGCAGGAGCCTTCATGAACCTCCTGTAAGATCCGAGGTACCTCCACAGGATGCACACATCTGAGGAGGGGCAAGAGAAACCCTTTTTTATACAAGATATCTCCTATCAATGAGAACTTTGCAGCCCTGTATCTCAACTTTTTTCTTTCCATCTTAGACTCAGGTAGCTCCCCCTCTCTTAGGTATCTGACAATCGGGTCAATCCACGAGTCTCACAGGTTTACACTGTGACAAGGGTTACATACCTCATCCTCCTCGATACTTGCCTTTCCTAAGACTTCAATTGGGATGGTTCTTCCCAAGTCTGTCTTCATTGCTGAGGCCAGCCTTGCCAATGCATTAGCGTGATTATTGCTCAGTCTAGGCACTCTCTTCAGTTTGGCCTCTTCAAAGTACTCTAGCAACCCTCTTACTTTCTTTAGGTATTTAGCCATCCTTTCATCCTTGGCCTCGTATGCCCCCAGCACTTGATTGACAACCAACCTCGAGTCGCTATGGAGTAGGAGACGCTTTACTCGAAGAGCTGTTGCCAACGAGAGACCTGCTATCATGGCCTCATACTCAGACTCGTTGTTGGAGGCCTTAAAGTTAAATCTCAAGGCGTACTCAATGTTGGCGCCATCTAGAGCCGAGAGTACTAGCCCCGCGCCGCTTCCATGGTCACAAGAAGATCCATCAACGAAGAGGCTCCACACGTCCGCATCGGATGAGAAGACCCCTTCACTCATAACCCCCTTCTTGAAGAGGTATCGATCCTCCTCGTTCTCTTCCACTCTGCTCTGGGTTTTTCCTGGTACAACCTCTTCTCGGCCTTGGAAGACGTTTGGTGCTGCCTCTTCTGAATTTCGGAAGACACTACGGTTTGTCCCTTCACCATCATCCAGGACTTTCTCTGTCTCGGCCTCTTCCGAGCCTCTATCTGCCTCTTCCCAGGTGAACTCTGAGATAAAGTCTGCGAGGGCCTGCCCCTTGATGGCTGTCCTGGGTTGGTAGGTAAGGTCATACTCTCCTAGCTCGATGACCCAGGTCATCAGTCTTCCAGACTTCTCAGGCTTGTGCAAGACCTACCGCAGTGGTGAGTCGGTGAGGACTGTCATGGAGTGAGCTTAAAAGTAAGGCTTCATCTTCGTAGAGGCGTGTATCAGGGCATAAGCCAATTTCTCCATGCGGGGATAGTTTTGTTCAGACCCTTGAAGGGCCTTACTATTGAAATACACAGGTCTCTGAACCCCATCCTCTTCCCGTATGATGGCCGCGCTAATGGCTGACTCAGAGACTGCCAGGTACACAAACAACCTTTCCCCTGCGATAGGCTGGGACAGCAGCAAGGGAGACCCCAAGTAGAACTTCAATTGATCAAAGGATTTTTCACACTCTTCATCCCATTGGAAGGCCTTTCTCAGAACTTTAAAGAACGGAAGACACTTGTCCGTGGCTCTGGAAACAAACCTGTTAAGGGCCGCCACCCTTCCAGTGAGTCTCTGAACATCCTTGATACTCCTAGGAGTCTTCATGTCGAGTAATGCCCTGATTTTTTCTGGGTTTGCTTCAATCCCCCTCTGATTAACGATGAACCCCAGGAACTTCCCGGCTCCTACCCCGAAGACACATTTCGCTGGGTCGAGCTTCATCCTGTAGGAGTCCATGACATCAAAGGTCTTCTCAAGGTCCGCTACGTGAGTACATGCTTTCAGGCTCTTCGTTAGCATATTGTCCACGTACACCTCCATGGTCTTACCTATCTACTTCTCGAACATCTTATTGACAAGACATTGATAGGTCGCACCCCCATTTTTCAAACCAAGGGGCATCACCTTGTAACAGTACGTCCCCTTATCAGTGATGAAGGCTGTCTTCTCAGAGTCTTCTGCATCCATGAAGATTTGGTTATAACCTGAATAAGCATCCATGAAACTCATGAGCTCATGCCCTGCAGTCGCGTCTACCATATGGTCTATCCTAGGCAAGGGATAGCTGTCTTTCGGGCAAGACCTGTTCAGGTCAGTGAAGTCTACACACATCCGCCACTTTCCATTGGCTTTAGGCACGATGACTGTATTTGAGAGCCACTCTGGATAAGTAACCTCTCTTATGAACTCGGCCTCTTCCAACTTCTTCACCTCTTCTCGGATGACCTCATACTTCTCTCTGGAGTAGATCCTTCGCCTCTGTTTAATAGGCCTAGCATCTCTGTCTACGTTGAGCTTGTGGGTCATGATCCCAGGGTCGATGCCAGGCATGTCTGCATGACTCCACGCGAAGACGCTCTTCCTCCTCCTAAGGAAGTTTATCAGATCTTCCTTGATCCCTTGTTCCAGGGCCTTGCCGACCTGGACGGTTTTTTCCGGCTCGTCCTTATTGAGGATGATGGATTCTACCTCTTCCGCGGCCTCGCCCTTCTTTAATTTTGTTTCATCTCTGGGATCAAGTGTGTCAATGCTGTAAGTGGCGGTTGCTCTCTTATGGTCCTCTCGCTCTTCGTCCGAGTTGAAATAACACTCCCGCGCCGTGGTCTGGTCCCCTTGCACTTCCCCTACCCCATAAGGAGTCGGGAATTTTAGCATCTGGTGGACCGTTGACGGCACGGCTTCAAACTCTTTGAGGGACACTCTTCCGATGATGAGGTTGTAGGCCGAGAAGACATTTTCGTCCATCACAAAAAAGTTTATCTTCTTAGTCAGCCTCTTAGGCCACTCATCTCCCATCCGTATATCCATTTCATACATGCCCAATGGGTGCACCTTCTCACCACTGAAGCCTATCAATGGGTGATGGTAAGGCACCAGCCTTGCCCTGCTAAGACCCAAGCTCTTAAAACAAGGCCAGAACATCACATCTGCTGAGCTTACCCCATCTATGAGGATTCTCCCTACATCGCACCCATGCACCCTTGTTGTGATGACTAGAGGGTCATCATGGGGGGCTAAGATGCCCTTGAAGTCAAGTCTGGAGAATCCCACCACTAGGGTGTCCATGTCTACCTTCTTTCTCTTCTGTACTGCATCAGAAGAGGTCAGATTCACAACTTCAGTCTTGACCACTGACTTGGCCTCCGCTACATGAGCCTTCCTATCGGCTACCTCAGATCCACCTCCCGCGAATCCCCCACATATGGTGCTAACACCAAAGGAGATCATTCCTACCCTCTTCACTGGGGTGTTGTCATCCTTAGGTGGGAGATCCGGGTCATCGCCATCATCACCCTCTGAATCATCATGCCTTCTAGTCGGGACATCGCCGCGGAACCTGTCATCTCTTCTCTTTCTAGGGTCTTCTCTTCCACCCTTCGGGGCCTTGCCATCCACATACTTTCTCAGCTTCCCGTATTTCAGCATCTTCTCGATCTCGTCCTTCAGAGCGAAGCATTTTTATGTGATATGTCCGTGATCCTGATGGAACTCACAACAGAGGTTTTTATTCCTCTTATGTGGTGGGGCCTTCAGTTTTTCTGGCCACCTCAGAGCCCGATCAGTCTTGATTTCATTAAGGATGTGCTCACAGTCACAGTCAGAGGAGTGTAATGAGCGAACTTGTCGTCTGCTGACCTCTTCTTCCCCTCTTTCTTACCCTGGGACCTCCCAGTGCTACCACGGTTCTCCTCCTCATATTTGGCGGCCATTGCCTCTTCCGCATTCATCACTTTCCCTGCGGTGGACAACAGCTCTGCCATAGACTTGGGGGGGGGGGGTCTTCCGCCAGCTTCCACAATAGCTTCCCCTTCTGGAGGCCTCCTATCAGGGCGGTCATGGCTATGCTCTTTTCGTAATCCTCTACCTCTAACTTCTCCTTGTTAAATCTTGCTATATAGTCTCTTAGGCTTTCACCCTTAGCCTGTTTGACATACAAGAGGTGGGTGGTCTTCTTCTGAGGTCTTACCCCAAAGCAGAAGTTATGGATGAACTGCTCTGCTAGGCCCTTGAAGTTTTCAATCGAGTTCTTTGGAAGATAGGTGAACCAACTATGAGCTGCCCCTGTCAAGGTCCCTGGGAAGGCCATACACTTCATCTCATCAGGGATCGAGTAAATATCTGCCGCCGACTGATACATCTCGATATGGTGCACTGGGTTAGTGCTGCCATCATACTTAGGCGTCACCGTAGGAGGCTTGAACTTAGCTGGGGTTGGGAATCCCACTATCCAAGCTACAAACGGGGAGCCCTCCGAGTAGCCCCTCTGTAGTGGGTCCCTGCTCTTTATGAGGTCCCCTATCTTCTCCTCGAGACGTTGGATTGAGTCATTCCAGGGTCTTCTCTCTTCAACTAGGCCGAGGTTATCCCCTGCCACCTCCCTACGATGGACAGAGGGTTCCCCAGCCACAACACGCTGACTATTGACTTCTTCCTGCTCCCTGGATCTTCTTTCCACGGGTCGGCCTTGATCTGGCCGAGCCTGCCTATTCCCTCTTTGAGAGCCTGCCGCGCTCCTTGACCTCGATAGCCTCTGCCTTAGGTCATTGACTGGGCCTAGCCTCTCGAAGGACGACCCTCTGCTCGACCTGTTAAAGGCCGACCCTCTCTGCTGGGCCTCATCTCTTCCACGGCCGCCACATCCTTGGCTCTGCCTATCAAAGGCCGACCCCCTATGTTGGGCCTCGTCTCTTCTTCGGCCGACAATATCAAAATATCAAAATATTCGAGATAATGGGATAATGCGGGGCCTATCAAAGGCCGACGAATTCAAAGTGTTCGGAATGAAAACTCGAGATAATGGGATAATGCGGGCAATATCAAAATAGGAAAACAAGTTCCAAAAAGGCATTAGATATATCATTGGGGAGAGTAATAAAAGCTTATTGAACTATATACAACATATACAAACTTCTCTTTCTTTTTCTTTTCTTCTTTTTCTCATTTTCTCTTTTGTTTTCTTTTGCTTTTTGCTTTCTCTTTTTCTTCACTTTTTTCACTAATTTCTTTTCTTTACTTATCAAACTCTCATATGCCTAAACAACAACCGACATCATAACAACATCATTCAATACCATGTAACATTCCAAACAAAGGTATGGAAAGTGTATGTATGGGCTAAAACTCCAATTTAGAGTTAGTTATGGTAATGGGGTTATGAAACGAAAGGCTAATATTTAGGCTCAAAGGGGTTAACGAGGGTAAACATATAAGGGTGAGGTCAAGGCTAATATGGGTGATATATCAAAGAGGGACTATGATCATTTCACAAAGTTTACGCAATTCTCGAGTCAAAACAATATATGAAAATCATGCTCAAGTAACACATTTCAAGTATGAACTCAATTAATGAACGGTCAAATGAAAGAATAGTGAGATTACCAATGAATTCAACATTTTCAATGAGAAAAGAATAGTGTATACAATCACAAACGACGAAAGGTACAAAGCTTACTCGGTGTAAGTATATAAAATGCAACAAAAGATTACCGAGTTATAAAAATCTTAAACCAAATCAATATAACAATAAAAGTGCATGTGCTCATGGGATTAAAGTTTAATTCATGAAGTTATTCATCATACCAATAATTGAGACTAAAGTCTAATAACTTCTAAAATAGAGAACATGCATCATTGGGTTGTCTATTGGATCGGGCAATTATTGAAATTTATCATCGGAAACAATGGCAAAATGCCCCAAAAAGGAGAAAAAATAAAGAAAATCTTTTTGAAATTTTTGAATTTTTCTAAGAAAAGCATACTAAGTAACTAACATGTGAGCAAAAACATGGACTAAATAAAGAAATGGATAGAATATCCCACACCCCCTAACTTAAAACTTGACATTGCCCTCAATGTTAATTAAGAACCAAGTCAAAGAGAGGAAAATAGCGATATTACCCAAACGTGGAGCGATCCCCATAAGAACAAGTCCAAAGAATCTACAAAACAAGTTAGTACCGAGCATAGCAAAAACAAATAACAAAAAGTTAACTAGTTACACTAGAATAAATTAAAAAGGAAAGAAAAAATAAAAAGCTAATTATATACAACCTACTATTTAGACTTCACGCTAATTGTACACTAGAAGTCTAAATTGCTGAGGGTCCACCATAAGAACGATTTGACTTTGGAGGATAACCGGTGTACCCTCACATACAAGCATGCCTTCCGAAAAATATGAATTCCGTTTTAACAATGGAAGGCATGTGTAAGGCAGAAGAAATGAACCATCGCCAATTAAAAGTTTTGGTGGGACAATGGGGGGTTTGGATTGAACGGGTGACAAAAAAAAGTGGGGACCGAGAAAAGCTGAATATCCTCCCAAGGATTTTGAAGTTGGAATGGGAGGCGACGCACATAAAGGCAAAGATGCGATCGTGGAGGGCGACTCGAGCAAGTACTCCTCATCGGCGATAGGGTTTAAAACATTAAAGTTCAAAACCGAATCATCGGGTACTTGTTCCGGTGGGGGTAATAGAGAATTAAAATGGGGATGAAAGAAATTCAAAATCATGAGATGAGTCATCATCGCATGAAGTTGGAATTTCAAAGGAAATAATATCATTTTCAATGAAATGTTCTTCTTTGGGAGCCAAAGAAGAAATCATTTCATTGCAAATAGATATTACGTCATTATCATCCTCACTTTCAATATCTGTTACGCAATGGGCAAAGTCTAGAATGTCTTGTTCCAAAGTAGGCAGAAGTACCTCGTTTGGTTCAAAACATTCGTCAACCTCGAAAGTCTCGGAAGCAAAATCGTCATCGGACTCAAATAATAAATCCAACTCATATTCCCACGAACAATTTTCTTCCCGATAACGAGTTTTAATTTTCTCATTTTCATACATACGCAAACCCTCATCGAATGTCATCGGTCGAGGTGCAGATGCATTAGAATGGGAACTTTGAAAATTAGCATCAGACTTAAACGAAAACTCATTATTATAGGAATTTTGAAAACTATTGCAATTAGTTTCAAAAATCCTATTATAAGGAGTTAAAGGCCCAAAATCAATGTTATCATCGTCAAAATTCCAATAACCTAAGTTTTGACTTTCGTTATACTCGCCCAAAGTCATATTTGAATTTGTTTTACTTTGGGATGCTAAGTATTCACCGAAAGTCATAGGCCTAGAATTTTGAGAATTATAACAAGGATTACCGAAAGAATTGGAATAAGACATGCTTACCCCAAAAATGGCTCGAATGGCGGATTCCACAAAGTAAGTGCGCGCGAGAAAGATTCGAGCGTTTCTAAGTGCTCAAATGTGGAAGTCCTACAAAATATTAGCAAATAATACAAATAGAAAGAAAATACTATGAAATACTAAATCAAATAAAGTCTAAAACAAACTAGTCCCCGGCAACGGTGCCATTTTGATAGACAGGATTTTACCGCGGCGCGAGAGTCACCTACGCGCCGGTCGTTTTGTGTTCGGCTCACCTGAACTATACAAAAACCTAAACTACGACTACACTCAACGGGTGAGTATAGTGGTAAGTCGGGTATCGAAAATCCACAAAGACGAGTTGCTAGAATTCAAGTGATTTAATATTCCGAAATAAAAGTGTAAAAGATGATTACAAACTAAAAGAAAAGATGCATAAAGGGAAATGATTAACTAGGCAATGGATTGAAACTAGATTATGAAAGCGAGTAAAAACTATAGGTTGCGTCGAATATCCCTCACCCGAGTTAATTAGTATAAAATGGTCACATGGGTCGACAAGTTATTACAAATGCATCTCGTTTCGACAGTTAATTAAATCAAGGGTTGTTACGCCCTAAATCGTCATAAAAGCCTAATAAGATTTTGGCGTCAACAAATATCTCGGAAATTACGCGCGAAAGGTCGTAAGCACGGGACATACATGATATGCCCCATCAAATCTCCTAGGCATAAAAACTAGGACAACACACCCGAAATAGACCCGTAAACTCCATCACCAAAGCAAAGCAACGCGTCAACCCGAGTGAGTTCAATTCAAACACAACCTAATTTAAATTACCTAGAAAGCATGTTAAAAATGCGATAAATGGAAAGAGGTAAATAAACGTGGTAAAATTACACTACAAAGCAAGTAATCAAAGCATGTAAACCTAAATTAGAAAGATTGTAAATTAACTAGAAATAAATAAATGAAGAAATACAAACTATATTAATGGAGAGGATGATGAATAGTCAACATTCAAGCCCAAAAGTGTGTCAATCCAAGAAGAAATGAAGAAGAACTAAGAAAATCACCCAAAACCTAACTATTCTATCCTCTAAAACTATCTAAAAACGTTCACTTCTGTTTATTACATCAACATTGGCTTATATACCCAAGTGGGAATTAAATTAGAAAAGAAAAGAGAAAAGAAATGCAAAGTATCTGCTGAAAAACAGGGGGTCGATCGATCGATCATATAAGACGGGGAAAAAATGGGAAGGGTCGATCGATCTACCATTTGGTCAATCGATCGATCAAGTAGGGGCAGACTGCATTTTCCCCTGTTTTGACTTGCATTTCCTCTCCGCTAAAATAGCCGTAACTTCTTCGTTCTGAATCGGAATCGCGCACCGTTTGCAGCCACGCGAAGCTTGCGATGAGGGATACAACTTCCATGAAGATGCTAGGCCAGGTGCCCAATATGTAAAATGACTAAAATGCCCTTGAACGTGCGGTTGTGTGCGGAAATAGAGCGGAACGCGTCCGAAGTTCACACTTAGCATCCAATTACCTATAAAAGCTCAATTAACCCCTACAAAACATGTTAACGTAGAAATACGAGGTTGTCTTGTTAAAGAGCATAAATATAGGGAATAAGATACCCGAGGGGGCTAAAATGCGTCCGTTCGGAGGATGAAATATGCAGTATTTGCGTATTATCACCCCGTTTAAGATTTCAATAGAGATGGTGCATCTTATCTTGGCCCTGCTTGCCGATACTGGTCTTACCAAAGCATCAGCTCCGCTATTCTCACTCCTAGGTATTCTCCTGAGTTATACTTCTCAAAATCTTGCCACCACATTCTTGACCCTTTTCTAGGTACTTGGCGCTTTTTTTATCCTTGGCCTCATATATGCCCAATACCTAATTCACTATCAACTGTGAATCACTATGGATAATCACTTGGCCGACGTTGAGCGCTTTTGCAAGGGAGAGGCCTTCCAGTAGGGCCACATACTCTGACTTATTATTTGACGCCTTGAATTTGAATCTTAAAGTGTATTCAATGTCAGTTCCATCCTGAGACAAGAGTATCAGTCCGACGCCACTTTTATTTTCACAAGACGAGCCGTGAACAAACAAGCTCCATACAAGATCTTCTCCTGAGAAGGGTATTTCACACAAGATACCATCCTCCAATAACTAATATTTTTTTTTTGTCAACCTTGTCAGAGTCAGTCGTGGATGGTTCTTTTAAATTTTCTGTAGTCTCAGCCAATGGTTCAATAATCTATACCTGTTTATCTGTGTCGGCCTCTTCTCAAGTGAATTTTTCCATAAAATTTTCTAAGGCCTGGCCCTTACGTGTGGTCCTCAACGGATACATGATGTAAAATTCTCCTAACTCTATTGACTAAGCCTTTAGCCTACCCGATTTCTCAGGTTTATGGATGACATGCCTTAATGGAGTGTTGGTGAGCGCCACCATAGTATGAGCCTGGAAGTATAGCTTCACTTTTCTCGACGCATGAATGAGTGCATATGACAACTTCCATTTTAGGTCATTTCAACCCCGCCCCCGTAGCGCCTTGCTGTTGAAATAAATTGGCTTCTATACACCTTCATCATCTTATATAATTCCAGTGCTGATGGTTGACTCAGATACCACCAAGTATAAAAACAACCTATCCCCTTGAACTGACCAAGATAATAGCATAGGAGATCCCAAGTAATTTTTCAGATCTTGAAAAACTTTCTCATATTCTTCATCCCCAACGAATGCTTTTCTCAAAATCTTAAAGAATGGAAAACACTTATCTATAAATCTAGAGATGAAATGGTTGAGAGTCAAAACTCTTCCAATACACCTCTAAATGCCCTTTATAGTTTTTGGTGTTTGCATATCAATCAATGTTTTGATTTTTTCCTGTTTGGCCTCAATCACCCTTTGGTTAAAAATGAAGACGAGGAACTTACCAGTGCTAACACCGGACACACACTTTATCGGATTCAATTTCATCTTATACCGATCCATGGAGTCAAACGTTCTTTTAAGGTCGGCCACATGATCCTCATCCTTGAGGCTTTTTGTTAGTATGTCATCCACTTACACTTCCATCGTCTTCCCAATCTTCTCTTCAAATATTTTATTAACTAACATTTGGTAGGTTTCTCTTTGCATTCTTTAGGACAAAAAGGAATGACCTTTTAGTAATAGGTTCTTTTATCAGCATCGTCTTCGTGCATGCGGATCTGATTATACCCCGAATAAGCATCCATGAAGATCCTCAATTTGTGCCCAGTCGTGGAACCCAAAATTTGATCTATTCGGGGTAAGGGAAGCTATCATTAGGGCAAGCCTTATTTTAATCCATGAAGTCCACACACATCCTCGACTTTTTGTTGGTTTTCGCCAGAATTACAACCTTAGACATCCGATCTGGTTAGTGTACTTCACAAATAAATTCGACTGATTGGAGCTTTTTAACGTCATCTTAGATGACCTCAAATCTGTCTCTAGCATAGGTCCTCCTTCTCTGCTTCACTGGTTTGGTACCTTTATCAATGTTTGGCCGATGGTAGATAATCTCAAGGTCAATACGATCCCTGGTATATCCCCATGGCTCCTCACAAAGATACTCTATATCTCCCTTAGTAGTTCCACTAACTTTTCTTTCACCTCCTTCTTCAAAGTTGAGATGATTTGGAAGGTTTTCTTCTTCTCGTCCTCATTGAGGATGATGGATTCTACCTCCTCTGTGGCCTCACCTTTTTTTAACTTCCTCTTATCCCATGGGTCGAGAGTGTTTATCTTGTAAGAGGTTGTGAACTTCTTGTGGGCTTCCCTTTGTTCAGCTGAATTGATATAACTTTCTCTTGCTTCCACCTGGTCACCTTGGACTTCCCCTACCTCATAAGGAGTTGAGAATTTTACCATTTGGTTAATTATATAAGGGAATGCCTCAAATTCCTTGATCACCACCCTACTAAGGATCATGTTATAGGCCTAGAATATGTTCTTCTCCATGATAAATAAACTTATGATCTTTGTTAGGCACCTCAGCTAGGTGTTTATATAGACGTCCATCTCGAATACCTCCAAAGTGTGCAACTTCTATCCAATGAAGTCGATTAGTGGTTGATGATACGAAACTAACCTCTTCTTACTAGTTTCAACCCCTTGAAGCAATCCCAGATCATGAAATCGACTGAGCTTCCACCATCAACAAGTATTGAGGCACATCATACCCATGGACCCTGGTACTAATGGCTAGCAAGTTATTATGAGGGGCTAAGATTCCCTTAAAATATTTTCTTGAAAAACTTACTACCAGGGTATCCATGTCCACGTTTTGTATCTTACCCAATTTCAGCTCTGTAGCGACTAATTTCACATCGAACCTCTTGGGCGCTGATTTTGCTTCTATAATATCTATTTTATGATCGATCGGCTCAGTTCCTCTGCCAGCTAACCCTCTACTGATCATCTTCATGTAAAAAAAAACATGTGCATGCATCTCTTGGGCTCAGGGATATTTGGTGGGAGATCTAGGTTGTCTTCTTCACTGTCCGACTCTTTATCATCTTTTTTGTTGGCCTGTTCTTGAAGGCTCAATTTTTTGCCCTTTCCTCCACTGCACTTTTTTCTTGAATCCTCTTTAGCACCGCTTTGGTCGATGTATTTACGGAGTTTCCCTTACTTCATCATCTTTTTTATCTCATCTTTTATAGCGAAGCACTCGTCAGTTGTGTGCCCATGATCTTGATAGAAATCACACCATTTCTCTTCTCCCTCTTTTGAGGAGGGAACTTGAGCTTCTCGGGCCACCGAAGTGCTTTGTCGCCCTTAATTTCTTTAAGGATTAGGTCGGGGCTCACTATCAGTGGAGTATAATTGACAAAATTATTGTCAGCCGATCGTTTTCCATCTTTCTCTTTTGCCTTCTGAGACTGCTTCTTTTTCATCTTCTCATTTGGACGCCATGGCCTCCTTAGCATTCGTGGCTCTCCAGGACATGGCCAAAACTTCTTTCATGGACTTGGGAGGATCCTTGGATAGCTTCCAGATAAAATTACCTTTCTATATCCCACTCATAAGGAATCTCATAGAAATATTTTCCTCACAGTCCTCCGCTTCATGTTTTTATTTATTGAACTGAGAAATGTAGTTTCTTTATGTTTTATTTTTTCTTTGTTTCACATACAAGAGATGCGTCACTTTCTTTGGGGGATTCATCCCAAAACAAAAGTTATAAATGAATCTTTCGGATAACTGTTTGAAGTTCTTGATTGAATTTTTAATATATCACATATGGGTCATACCTGTGAGGGTGCTGAAAATTGCCTGACGCCTCATTTCGTCTGAAATGGAATAAATACCGATCGCTGACTGGTACATCTCTATATAGTGTATCAAATTTTCACTTCCGTCATACTTCGAAGTTATAATAGGACGTATGAACTTTGCAGGATTGGGGAGGTTTACTATCTTGGCTACGAAGGGAGATCATTCCATGTACCCTTATGGATTGGATCTTGAATTTTTAATAGATCGTCGATTTTATCCTCTAGCCTCTGAATTGAGGTATTCCAAGGCTTCTCGATTACCACTACATTATCTCCTCTGACTTTTCTATCAATTGGATTGGGCATCTGCTCTTGTCTAGCTGATCCTTGATGATTCGTCACTTCCCTTTCTACTCATCCGCTTAGTTGAGGTTGACCATCGCTATGTACACCATTCCCTCTAGAGACAACATTGATCCGATAAGTAGAGAGCTTATAAGTCCCCTATAGGTTCGAGATGATCAAATGCTGACCTTTTTCTGAGTCTGTCAAAGGTTGAAGTCTGTGATCAGCCTTCCGGTATCGGCCTTGCGCTCCTTCCCCCGTAGGTTGACGCTGGACAAACAGTGTCACCAATAATCTCATATGGTTCCCAATAATCATCCTAATCAAGATCCTGATCATTTGGACCCTCCTGTACTTATTTTTCTAGGCAGAGTCACCTACGATGAACCATATCTCTTCGTCGATGGTGGAATTGTGCCTCTTTTTTTGGGGCCGGGGGTGGTTCCCCTTTTGCCTGATTTATAACTTTGTTGGCAGCCGGAGTGATGATATTTGTCACCACGCTTGGAATCCTTGCCATTATAGCCTGGGTTAATGCCATAAATTGTTCCTGCACCTTTTGCTGGCTAGCCACAAGGGAGAGTAGCGATGCCGCCACGTCAGCTATTTCTGACTGAGGTGGTGCTTGGTTGGAGATGGGGCTAGCACCTGGATGTAAGCCTGATGTCGTATATCTGGTGAAAGTGTAGATGAACTAGATGATCTTAAAGAATCTTGAAGACCCCCAAACTCTTTCAATGGTGATTCAGGCCCAATTATAGTGGAACTGGATCACCACCAGAGATTCAAGTAAGGTCAAAGCTAGAAATGAGAGGAAGAAGATTAAATCTCTTCCAACAAACGGTGCCAAAATGATAATGTTAGATTATCTCCACTTAAACTTGTGGAGCTTGAGCTAGCTATCAACATTAATGGAGGTAAAAGTGTAATAATGTAAATGCAGGAGAAGGGGATGAGGCAAAGAAGATAATACCATGGTGTAAGTGGTTCAGTGGTGGCTTACTCTACTGTGCAAGGTGTTTGGTGATATTTTCACTATAAAATGAGGCACTAATAGCCTTAAGAATATAACTCTCAAGATTTCTCTCTCTGCTGTATATTTGGACCGAGTTTAACTAGGGTTTTAATCTTCAATCCTTTGCAATGAAGAATATGAAGTGTATATATAGGCTTGGGGGTACACAGTGTTCCCCTAAGCATGCAACATGAGTATGTGAGGTAAATAGTCCAATATGAGTCCAACACCTGTCCCACACATGCTCAATCAATGATGATGAAATATCCCCTCATGCGTTATCAAAATCTGTATAATTGTATGCCCACGTGGACTAACCATGCCTAAATATTTCATGCTATATGTGGTGTAAGTGTCACCCTTGGAGGTCCTGGCCTAGCCGAGATCAACATAGAAGGACCTTCCTTGTAAGAATTTATGAAGCTGAGTCATAAATATAGTCTCAATTTGCCTGGGTGGCACAACGCTGATACGAGATGTCCACAAGAGATGTGAGAGTTGATCATGTAGTCTCATCTTGCCAATGTGACATACGGCCGAGACGATTAAGGGTTATTTTCCCAATGGCGGTGGATGGGTAGGGTCAACTTGGACGTGTCAAGGTTTGTTAAGGACGAGGCCACATTTATGCATACATTCAGGAAGAAGTGTTTAACATCTTTATAACAAGAAGAGAACCCTTTGAAAGTAATTGAATGACTTCTCTAAATGCTTCTTAAATACGTGTTTATTGTTTTCACTTGGCTTGGTTAATAAATTTAATTGTGAGCATTCCAGAAAAGGTTATGGTCTTATTAACCAATTGATTATCTTAGCCTAGTGATATTTAGGTAATTGTGTTTCGTTCGATGCATTAATGAAGAACACTTGTGCTTCCCTTTGGGAAGACTTTGATGTGTGTTCTAAAATACTGTAATTAACAAGAAGAGAAAAAGGATAAAAAAATTGCATAAACTCTAATGAAAGAAAACTTTTGAAATGAAAGAAAGATAAATGTGATAAAGTAAATGGTTACACTGTAAAATGTAAAGGTTGGAAGTAAAACAAATAAAATGTTAAGACAATAAACTTTTAATAAACTCTAAAGAAAGTTAGAGTCTACCTTAAAATTTACTTCGAATGAAAGAAACGTTGTAAAAAAAAAGAAAAGCAAAGAAATGGAAAAAGGGTAAAATGAGTAAATCTACTTTTTTGGTGAGTTGGTAATTTTTTATCCATTAGTTTCTTATAGATTTTTTCTCCATGCAACTCAACCGTTTGTATCCGCTGGGTGGTTACCCATCTAAATTGTTCTCCTCATAGTGCACTAATTCCTCTATATAGATCTTTTCCTTCATTTTCTGCACCATATCCCCAATCAGGATAGGTGTCAAGCATGCGGGATACCAATTACTTTGAGCTTGTGTATTATAGTTCAACTATTGGTATCGGTTTGAAAACCCGCATGAATGATAATGTGTTGTAAACATATTGATTTTTGGAAACAAAATTAACTAGTAGATTGTTAATGTTCTCACGCCATAACTCCACGTATGGTCATCATTACTGATGTAGCTAGGGTAATCAAAATAAAAGTTATTTTTTTTATTTTTACTAAATATAAAACTTAAATAAAATTAACCCTTAGCACTAATTTTAAACAGACTTTGTGATAAGTGGATTACAAAATTTTATCTTGTCATAGAACATGTATCTAGGTGTGAACAAGAATAAAATAAAGCAACAAATCACAACATGTCGATGTATGGGGAAAACAGACAACGAAAAAACCTTGGACGACCCAACCATACATATTCATTATGATGAGGAATTACAAAAGTTGACATATGACTTACAACACAGGATCGATGCCATCTCAAGCTTTGACACATTTTCAATCTTCAATCTCTCTTCCTCAATGACACGCATGAGTCCACACACTCAACTACCACAACATGTCAGGACACATATGCCTCGGTGTCCATTGATAAGACTCATCTAACATCTATGGATATGGAATAAAAATTCACAACTTGTTTACCACCACACCACACCACGAGGTTCACCATGTGTATATAGTAAATCGAGTACGGAATCCACCGCATGAAATGATTCTCAACAGTACGAAGATAATAAATTATTGGTGCCCACAAATAAGATCTCAAAGCATATATGATAATGAAACTTGGATCTTAAAGATTTTGGGTGAAACTTGAGCTTGGGAGCTTTTAATTATGTATGGTAAAATAATTTTTGCCAAAAGTCTCTAAAATAAATTCTAGAACCCCTTAATTTAGAAAATACATTTTTTGAGGTAACATGTTTTTTGAGAAATCTCGTTTGAACAAAAATGCAATATAATTTGGACCAAAGAGGAACTCGTTCGAACTAACAACTCATCTCATTCGAACTAGCTTTGAACGAGCTTCGAATAACATTTTTTCTGCTAATAAAAAAATATCGTTTGATGTTCACGTGAAGTTTATTTGAATGAATTGCTATTATCATTCAAAAAAAGACTTAAAGTCATTCAAACAACTTAAAATAACAAAATTCTTTTAAAGTATTTAAAAATATTTCCTCTAAAGGTTTATTAAAAACAAACTCCCCAAATAAAATTCCGAGGACCAAAATTCATGTGGATTCATACCTTAGAGATCCACGGAAACATGGCACTAAACACGACACGATAATGAAATATCTGAAGCTTTGCCACTACGTCATCAACCAAATACGTCATTGGCTTGAAAGGTCAACCTACAAAATATTTTGTTCGGAATTTATCCAATACATACAAACTGACTCTATCGCAAATTTGTCCTTACAAGTCTCCCCCTTTGGTTATTCTGGGATAAAACACCAAACAAAAACCGATGGGCTATCAAGCTCTCTATAAGACTTAATCCCCAACCCCCTAAAAAGTATAGACTTGACAGATACAAATGTTGAGTATTTTTTCATGCATGTAAATTTTGCTTCATATTGCAAACCTGCACAGTTAACCACACCTTTAAATGCAAAGAAAATATATGACAGTATAAACTTCATAAGAATAAAGTCCTCCCATGTTTAACAATCCTCACCTAGGTAAGATGTCTCCCCCAAAATAAAAATCACCTATCGGGTGGGGTAGTGAACGTAAGCATGGATCAAATACAAGTGGTGTGTAGTAGTGAACCTAAGCAAGATCAACTATAAGTGGTGTGTGACAAGTGTGAGTGAGCATGGATATATACAAGTGTGATAAGTGTAGGTGTGTGTTAGTAACACCTAAGCATGGATATTCTAAGTGGTGTGTGCAACATGTGAATGTAAGTGATCCTATGTGTATGTAGTGTGAAGTGTACATGGAGAATATCTACAAGTGTGTGAGTGAGTAGTGATATAAGCATAAGGTATATATGTACAAGAAATAATAGAGGAGAAAAAGGGAACATAAAGGTAGGTGCATATGCACACAAGTAGAAAACAAAAACTTCCATGTAAACAGAGTCTAGCCCTCTTATGAAAAATACTCCCCACCAAAGTTGCCATTGTCTCCATCCCGGAATCTCGTCTCCTCTTTCTCTTCCCGGGTGGGGGGAAGGGAGGGGGGGAGAAAGGTCTCGCGCCCTCTTTACTCTAGGAGATCTTCGGCCGTCGTTGATATGGGGTGAATGTAAATATATGGAGTTGCTAGCCTATTTTGCACAAAATAGGCAAAAGAAAATGTCGCCGCTTCGAGAGAGCGACATCAAAGACAATTTGATGCTTATGAAACCAATAGTTCAAAGGTTCGTGGGCTAAGTTATGGAATGGGAAAGTGTTAAGCACCCATCCTGCCCTTTCAGTATCTCATGGGATTGTGTTAGTGTTTTCCTTTATTTCTCCGTGAAGTGTGTGTGTGTGTATATATAATGGAGATTGGAATCGCCGAACTCATACCGTGGAAAAGATAGAGTGAGGTCATCCATAGGAATGTTACCAAAATAATATTTAGAAAAATATGATTTACACGTTTAGCGAGATATTGATCGTTATGGTGAAACGATAATATATGTTTGGACAAAATGCCAAAAATTATCTCAAGTATAATATATATTCAAAAAATGTATAAATGAAAAGGAGACAAATGCGAAAATGGGAAAAATTGGAAAAATAGGAAAATTAGACTCGAATCTCGGGTTTCAACCCGAAATGCCTACGTAGCCTATAAAGGCATCAAAGTTCGCGTAGTTTGCATGTGTCATAAGGATGGGGTTTATCCCATAGATTCGAATGAGAATTTATTATATGTGTGTGTGTGTACAAAATGTGTTTTAGTTTTGAGAAATTGTGATGGATAATCCCATTGGAATTTACAGGTGTAACTATCTTTTTTTTATAGAAAATAAAGTATGTGCAACATAACTAATAAAAAAGTGAGGTGTTAATGTATATGAAATACAGTTAAAGTTAGATTATTAATGAAAAACTAAGAAATTTAACGAGAGAGAAGGATTTGAAACTTCTTTGGAAACTTGAAACTTGATCTTGATCTTTGATGAGATGAATGTTGGATGTGAGAGAATAAAATTTTTCCAAACTGGCTATGAAAAGGATGGGAATGTAATATGGGAAGAAATTTCACATAAGTAAACTTTGCTGATTGTAAGAGAATGTTGCTGAAATCAATGATGCTGATGGATCTGAGGTGTGCTTTGGGAGTGAGGTCATGCCCTCTATTTATAGGGTAAGGGGGGTGATGATCGTCCTAAACCTAGCCCTTCCAATCTACAGGTAAACCTAGGCACACTACCAATATGCAGGGAAATGCACCTGCCGATCGACAGTCTTGTGAAGGTTTTTTCTGAAAAATGATCGCAGATAGCAATCCCTTGGTCCAAATCATTCACGGGGCATACATTTAGAAAGACAATTTAGATATATTCAGGAGTCCTTTGGGCCTCTCTAGAGTTCGGGAGTTGACTTTGGGTTAAACGTGGCTTGGAAGTGCTCGTCGGTCCTTTAGACGGAAGATCATCGGACGGAGACAGATCGTTCGTCCAAACGCTAAGTCAGAATCGCGCATGGGGGTGGACCGTTAGAAAGTTTATGTGAGGTACTTTGACATTCCATAGAGCTTCACTCGATTCAAAAAGTTAAATTTGGTCAATCCGGGTCCGAAAGCGCTCGGTGACCTTTCAGAGTAAAACTGGTCATTAGTCCGTACCATAAGGTAGATTTTTGCATGGGGTAGACCGTTGAAAAGGATATTTAGTGCCATTATAATTTTCATTCAGTCTCATTTGATCTGAAGAGTTGACCTTTGTCAAATGGAACCCGAGAGCACTCGGTGGCCTCCAAATTAATTTTTGAGGGAAAATGGATCGTTCGTCTGAACGGTTATGTCATTTCACGCACGAGGTAGATCATTGGAAAGGGGTTTCAGTGCCCTTTAAATATTCAAAGAGCTTTCTATCTGACGATAGAGTTGACTGGGGTCAAATCAGGACCCGAGAGTATTAGGTGGCCTCAAAATCGATTTTCGGTGGTAAAATTGTTCGTTCGTTTTAACCGTTATGTTGATTTGTACATGTGATGGACTGTTGGAAAGGTGATTAAGAGCCCTTTAAATATTCAATGATCTTTCGCTCTGATGATAGATTTAACCCGATTCAAATGGGGTCGAGGAGCTTCTGATGACCTCTAGATCGGTACTCAGAGTATGACCTAGGGTTCGTAGTGAAATGGGAAGGTGTTGGGGACCTAAGGAGAGACTTAGGGGGTCCTAGAATGTGGTGTCTGATATGACAAATATAGTGCCCTTTTTCAGACTTACCGAAAGGCATGCACTGAAGCTTATAGGACGCAGAGTTTTATGGGGTTCCTCAAATACAGGTAGCAACCTTATACAACACAAGCTGCGGCACCCTGTTTGTATACCTATCTGGACGCATCCCCTTTATTCATATATGTTCCTGACTTAATATATGCCATGTGCTCATGACACAAGACACAACTCACACACCTCCTATAAATAGAGGTCCACACCTAGAGATTGGGAATTCGAGTTCCAATTTCGAGTTACGATCTCGATATCTGAGACTACTACACTAGGGAAAGCCCTGTCAAACTTTCTATAAGCCCCCAATTTAGCTTAGGGGCTGCTCATCTACTTCATAGTCATCTCTCCAGCTCACTCGAAACCACTACAAACATGTATTCTTCTCTCTCATCTATCTTGTACGCTAATTATGACATTATAAATTTGCACTATAATGCACATATAATGAGGGTAGGGCAAAAAACTGGACGTAGGCTCATTTTAATAGCCGAACCACTCTATATCTTGTGTTTTGTCTATCTACATACTTTATATCTATTATATACTTAATATGTTGATATAAGAACAACATGTGTCTGATTTCTTGTATCATCAATCTGGCACTATTTGTGGAAAACAAGATATTTATATCATTTTTCTCTATATTTCAGGCTCTTAGCACCTTATTTCATTGATGGGGACCCCCTGGGTCATCATCTCGTGGGTGAGTTTTGGTTTTTGATCTCGTATTTTGTATATACACCCTTAAATGGGTATCGCACATTTTCAGATATATTCGTTGGTCTCCTTTTGATGACCTTAGATCTATTTTATATACCCTGATGATGTTACCTCACCTAGATAGTGCTAAAAATGCAAAAAGGCTCTAGCCTCGAAAAAATGGGTAACTAGGGATGAGTTTTATTTTGCTCATTTGCTATTCTCTCAGCCTATGATCTAGGATTTTCTACCATAATTGTGCCATTTTTGGGGCACTCGAAGACTATTCTGCTCCTTATAGACCCCTAGTAGGCTTATATTTTGTGATTGCTAGATGGTTTGAACCCATCTCGTGGGTCCTTGGAGTCGTACCACGCTGCAACAAGAAGGATGTTGCCTAGTACTTAAGTGCCGCAACCCTTATAGAGGATGCTGCATAGATTTATTTCATCACCTTGGAGGACATGGTAAAACTGTCCTCGGATTCAACTCTGGTGCTCCCTTGAAAAGGCCACGGCAGTGACTTCACGAGTTCAGTATACCACGACCACAACTGTGTAGCCTGGAAAATTGCGACACTCTGCATCCTTATTACTATACTTGGTTATTTCTACCTTCTTTCATCGCTCACCCATGTTAGTTTTGTCTCAAAATATATATATTTTAAAGACTAACAAAGAATAAATGGAAGGAGAATCCAGCCAAAGTGGAGAGATGAAAAATGAGATTGCTTAGTTGTAAAACCATATCAACCACCTATATAACAACCATGCCTCACTCCAGACTCAGGTCAACTTTCTGACCCAGAAGGTTCTTATATTGGAGGCTATAACACCAAAGGTTGTTGTTCCAACCATCATGGCCACAGTTGTAGAAGCCACAGCCCCCGAGGCAACGGATAAGAACCAAAAGAGGTTGATGGAAAAGGCAGGAAAATGTTTTAAGGCCCACTGACATGTGAAATTGAAGATGTTTTTAAGTGCATCAAAGAAGAGAAGTTGCTCAAGTGGCTTGAAAAGATGAAGGCTCCTTCCCACAAAAGGAACTGGGACCAATGGTGAAAATTTCACCAAGACCATGGACATAGCACTGAGAAATGTTTTGCGTTGAAAGATGAAATCGAAAGACTTGTGAGGAAGGGAATGCTGCAGTGGTTCCTGAAGGATGCATAAGGGATGAAACTTAGTCTAACAGGCCGCATGCCTCATATATGCCTTAGTTTCCACTATGTTTCTGTTTTATCTTTGAGAAACTCTATTGAAATATTTCCTTTCGACTTTGTATTTTCCTAACAAAGTCATTAATATATGCATACATGGATATATGAGTTGGGCTTATTCGCCATATCTCATTTATTTTGTTATCATTATCTAACAAAAGGCCTTCATCTTAAATTGATTTCAAATAAAGATAACATATTATCTTGGGTATAAATACCTAAATGGGCTCGCAACTTCCTCATGACGCCCATGCATACGAATGCATATGATATTTTAAAAGGGTGAAAGCAACTCTCAGGATTATTCTACTAGCCACCGGGGATTACAATGCCCATTATTCTATTCCGGAATGCTTCAATTAGCCAGGAATGGCTTGACCTTTCCTAGGGAGGCCTTGTGACACCCTACCTAATTAAATCCCTGGTGATCAGTCCTAATTAAATTAAACTAGGTTTCTCAGTTGGTTCATTCTTAGCATCACTGTTGAAAACGTTTTAATTACTAACCACCTAAGTGAAATTAGACCGGTGCCAAATTTTATCTTTCGTTATCCCAAATTATTTTCTCATGCGGAACTAATAATTAACATTCACAAGATGCTATAATTCAAACCACCACACAAAATATAAAGAATTAAGTCTTGTCGAGTCAACATTCGGTTAATATCCAAACTGCTAAATAAAACTAACATAATCCAAAAACTGAATATCTGAAATAGTGACAATGGACAACATGTCCCAATAGAGAGTACTAAAATAAGATCCTACACTAGATCTGAATGAATTAATTGTTTATGTAAAGTCCTACCAGCCTCCATAATTCTACAGCTCCGAGTCCCCGAACTGAAACCTCAAGTCTGGCGTCCTTGTGGCTGGACACCTAAAAGAGTTTTGAAAATATTTTGATAGCAAGAGTTAGTAATCAAAACATTTTGAAAATATTTAGCAAGTGGTTATCACAATAAAATGAGTTATTGATTATAAATGTTAAGATTTAGCCTACACTCTCTTGAGTTACCTCACCCCTCATCTATCGTGCATGCCTAACGTCCCGTACTTAGCCCACCTAGCTATACCACTCAAGCTAACTGAACTAAAGTATTCAACTGAACTTATCTACGCGACTAAGTTCCCATACCACCCACTTAGTATGCAATAGTATCCATATCTCATGATTTATAAACTTAGATAACTGTTTAGGCCTTGTTACCTTTAACCGAATTATAATTAAGTTTCCATACTTAATTTTCTTTTAGATGTATTCATGGCATATCATTATCTAATAACTCGCATAAGTAGATTATTAATATAGTATACATTTCACACACAATATATAGTTATAAATTCATTCATTACTAATATGTCCTTTTAACACACATCAAGGAATCTTGATTCAGAATTGTCTATTGACACCAAGTAAAAGGTTTGGTTTGGAATGTCACCTCGACCCCAAGTTCATTTTATGTAGTAGTTCAGAATATCACCTCGACCCCACTAATGAAACTTTATACATGTATTGGTTCAAAACTCTACCATCAAGACCCCAACTTACTATTTCCATATATTAGTTTGAAAATAGTTCTCGTACGTAATATTTCCTCTTTAATATTTACCGTACTTATTAATTTATGATTTATCTCACTATCGTATTTTAATTGAGTATTCACATAACTCTAAGGGACATAGTTACCCCTCTATTGATTTCAGTAGTTAAGCTATCTCTAACCTACTAGTATACTTCTTGGGATAACGTTTACTCTTTTCGAAACTCAAATCCCAAATTCTCGATACACTACTCGATCAGTTTACCCTCGTCGGTCCATCCCTTCAATTCTTGCACTCAATGATTCTAACGGACCCCCAATATACACCTACTGGTACTCTATAATTCCCTACATAGGTATAAAATTATCACTAAGGTTCCCCTCAAGCGTTGGCCATCGAATAGAGTTCTACCAATAAAAGAACCCAAAATCAGCCTGGGTCGATCGATCGACTTTGAGCATCGATCGATCGAGCAGTGACAGATGCAGTTCTTATGCTTCTTCATGAATTTTCCACTATATTCAATTATCTAACTCCCATGATAATCCACCAAACTTGTAGCTAACAATACCTAACTAGGATGATTTCCAACGAATTAAACATTAGAAATCCTTCCAATTTAGCCCAGAATAATTCAAATCTTCTAATTATTCAAGAACCCTAGTATGGCATGTTCTTACCATGTCTTCAATCATCAACCTAGATTTTAATTCGTTTTAACATTCATGATCCCTCTGATTTTTAATCCCCTACAGATGTAAATCTAACTACATGTGATTTCAACCCAAACATGTAGTTAATCAATTCTTTTTCTCCAAGAATGTTCATCAAAATTAATTATTCACAAATCCTACACATGGATATTATAACCCAAAATAATTTGCAAATAACCACTTACATTATTCACAGATGACCTGATTTTGTGATTGTTGTTGGTGACTGATTGTCTTTCTCCTCCAATCTTCCTTCCCAACTAGTTTGTGGTGAATCCTTCACCAATTCTTCCTTAGGTTTTGAGAATTATTTCTCTCTTCTCTCTAATGGATTTCCTTTGTGTTATAAGGTTTCTAAACCTAACCCCACTTTTAACCAGCTGATAAAACACTCCAAAATTCGTAGGTCTTCTCACCCCCATATCCCAAAAGACTAAAACGCACCTGTATGGTCCCGATTTAGCCAAAAAATGCCCCAATATCCGATTAGTACCCCCGGGTATACTATTTCGACTAATTCAACCCTTTCGGAATCATTTGTGACCTCCAAATTTTCATTTTAGTCACTTAAAAATAATTTCCTATCTCACCCTCAATTTTGTCTACACGCGACACTCGGTTGAGATATAATCAAGTACATCCATATCACTCACTATGTCGTAAAAATTAACTGTCAATATTTACTATTCACACTTAGTAAATTTGAATCATAATATTAATTAGTGTCTATCTCTCGATTAATATTTAATAATCACAATTATTATTTAATCCCATAATATTCATAATTATCATTAAATCGCATTAAATTACTTCACTCGCGTAATTTAAATATTAAATCACATTAAATTACTCCACTAACATAATTTAATTTAAAACGTATTTTCTATTTAATTACTCAATTAATTAAATTCTAAATACATAGAAATACGGGATATTACAGGCCTGATAATAACCCAATTAAAGCGACTAAAAGAAGCTGCGAAAATGGCTTCATGCCAATTAAAGAAGCTAAAAGATGCTGTGGTAATGACTTGGATTTGGATACAATTAAAGCTACAATGGATAAATGGCCGCAACCCTATTCAAGAATCATGAGAAATGCAAACAGAATGAGAAAGACAAACATCATTAACTTGGTGATCTCATACTTGAAACATCATTAACTTTGTGATGTGAGACGAACATCATTAACTTGGTGATCTCAGACTCAAAACATCATTAACTTGGTGATCTAATACTCGAAACATAATTAACTTGGTGATATGAGACAACCAGCATTAACTTGGTGATCTCATACTTGACACATCATTAACCTGGTGATATAATACAAACATCATTAACTTGGTGATCTCATACTTGAAACATCATTAACTTGGTGATATGAGGCGAACATCATTAACCTGGTGATCTCATACTCGAAACATCATTAACTTGGTGATATGAGACAAACATCATTAACTTCGTGATCTCATACTTGAAACATCATTAACTTGGTGATATGAGACAAACATCATTAACTAGGTGTTCTCATACTTGAAACATCATTAACTTGGTGATATCATACTCGAAACATCATTAACTTGGTGATATGAGACAAACATCATTAACTTGGTGATCTCATACTTGAAACATCATTAACTTGGTGATATGAGACAAACATCATTAACTAGGTGTTCTCATACTTGAAACATCATTAACTTGGTGATCTCATACTCGAAACATCATTAACTTGGTGATATGAGACAAACATCATTAACTTGGTGATCTCATACTTAAAACATCATTAACTTGGTGATATGAGACAAACATCATTAATTTGGTGATCTACTATCTGAAAAAGAGACTACAACCTATGTAATACAACTATAACCCTAAATGCTGCAGCCCCAGTGTAATAGACATTCAATTGGGCAACAAACCAACTTGTCAAGAGGAGAAGGTGCGACATTCAGTAAAGTTCGCAACATCTAGACTTGGAAAAATCATGGAAAAATTAACCAAGAGGGAAAACGCGTTAAGCCACAGCCCCAAAGTCATTTTCCTTTGGCACCACGGCTTGGGGAATAATAAGGCATAAATATGGAATGAAAAATCTCAAGGAAAAAAATAACAAGCCGTAGCCTTCTTCAAAAAGTCCTTTATAAGGTGTTGCCGCGGCCCTATTTCCATACTATCATTATTGAAGAACATTTTTCCATGGAATAATTGTACATGCAAGGAATCAAAGATATATAGAGATAACAGTCATTCAAATATTGAAGCAAATAAAGTGGAGGAATAAAAAGCATGCAGATGAGAAGGTAAAAATAATCAAGTTTAGGATAGAGTCCGCAATCTTAATTAAGTTCAAATGTTAAAGGGCTGCAGACCTGTGTAAAATACAAAAAAAGAAACAAAAAAGATTCTCAGTCTAAGAGTCATAATCATCTTCATTATCTCCCTCTTCCCCCTCTGTGGCTCTCTCTGTTTCTCCATCCTCTGTCGCGGCCTCCTCTTACTGATTTCTTGCTCTCTCCTCAGCTGCAAACCTAATTTCAGCCACACAGGCATTATGCTCAGTGTCACCAACGCTCTAGGACATGATTGGGTCGTTGGACTATGGAAAGTTCTTAATGACCCTGTACCTCAACTCCTGGTAGCGGTGGATATAAGCCTTTTTATTAGTAAGGAAGAAATCTCTTTACTTCTTGTATGCGGCAACAACTTCTGTAGCCTAAGTGAGTGTCGCGAAATGAGACTCCTGCATCTACTTCATGGCTATGGCATGCTCATTTTCCTTTTGGGCGTATTTTTCTTAGAGTTCCTTCAATTGTCTCTCAAGACTAGAGGCATGTTTAGCAGTATCCGCAGCCTTTGTTTATTCAGCGTGAAGAGATGCTATGGTTATCGATTTCCTTTCATCGTAATTCTTTACCTTGACGGTAGTTTCATGGTCCATTAGGGTAGCTTGAAGTACCGCGATAGAAGATTGCTTACATGCCTAAAAAAATTGGCACTCTCCAATTCTGCAACATGAACCCTGTCCACAGCCTCCTTCAATTTATGCAAGTCTTTATATTTCAGCCTCTGGGATAAGGTAACGTCCATGGCCTGCAGAAAAATTAAAAATGTTAACAAAAATATACTATAGAAAAAAAATGAAGTGAAAATTAAAATAGCCTTTACCCGCAACAGGCTGTGAAGGCCATACTCCTCAAGATGCTCATGGTCCTCATCTACCAAATGGTCTAAGTTAATGTTGTCAGCAACCTTTCGTATCCTGTAGACCGCCCTGGAAGTTGTGTCCCAGAAAGACTGAGGGTTTGGATTCCGTAGTTGGGGCCACAGACGGCCATCAGGGCCAATTCTAGCATGACTTTGAGGAGGCGCCAAGTTGGAATTTACATCCATTATAACCTACGAAGGTTGAGAGTTGGAGGTGGTAGCTTGAGGAACTCCGCGGCCACCTTGCAGCTCAGACCCAGTTGGTATCAAGCCTCCCATTATTCAAGCCTCTCCTGGGATGCGAGATCATGAGTATGCACAATTCATGCTGCAGGATCTTGCTAGGGGCTCAATAGTGGCCGAGGAAAGTTACTTACCCTTTGTTCTCTACCTCTTTCCTTTTTTGGCAGCATTGTTGAGCGATTCAACATCCTCATCCATCTCAACCAGTTGAGCAACCAAGAGGTCTCTATCAATTTCCTCACCTAAAAAAGCAATAAAGTGAAAATCAAATATTGAAAATTCGAAGATAACCGTTGTGGCTTGATTAAAGAGAATGGATTATTAACTTCTGCAACCATCATTTTTGGTAAAGATTTATTGGGAAAGTAGCCTCCCTCAAAGATTGAAGCAGAAGTCACTAAAGTGCTGGAAAATTTATCCTTAGCACTAAAGGCTCCAGCCCTTCCTACTCTTCTCTTTTGCCTCTAACTGAGTAGTAAATTATCAAGAGCTGCATAAGGGGTCAATATTAGTATAACGCAATAAAAGATACAAAATAAATACAACTACAAGAACTAGACGTGGGTTGATTAAAAGGCTGCAGCACTACAAACCTAACATTAATGGGCATCCTCATTGTCGCGGCATCCTATGTGATTTCTCTCTCTTTGTCTCTTTTGGGTGAGTCTCCGAACCTGCAAAAACGTAAAAATATTTACCCTTATAGCTCTTTACACTTGAAGGTTTTCCAGTAAATAAGACCCCTTCATTTTTACGAAGGGCAAAGTAGTAATACCAGGTAAAATTAACGGAGTTCTCCTTTAGTCTGTAAAAATAAAAGAACTCCGCGGTAGTTATATACCTTTTGAACTTTTCCTTACAAAGGACTAAAGATGCTAGAATTTCCCTCCAACCATTGGGATTTAATTGGGTTGGGGCCAACTTCATTGCACCAAAGATCTTTCTAATTGGGACAGGTAAATAAAGGCACAAGCCGTACATAAAAACATGTAGGGGAAGCAGACCCCATCACTGGGAGCCACAGAGTATGGCCTTTGCTCTACGGGAGGAGCTGAATAAAGTAAATTATCTGGAAACTCAAAGGTCACGGCAACTTGGTTGAACCATTCCTCAGTTATGATGCAATAGATGTTTAAGGCTGCGGGATGACTCTCAGCTCTATTAGATGGGCCCCCAGGTGCATCTCTGGCCTCAGAAGGACTAAAGGCCGCCACCTCAGTATTAACAGGTTGGTTACTGGAGTTGGTTTCTTCTTCCATTGTCGCAGCCTCAGTAGATTCCCTATAAGTAGAATCTGCGAAGTTAGAATCTAGAATGACACAGTTGGGGAAGGTTTTGAGTAGGCAAGGTCCAAATATCTTTAGAGGGCGCACATATGGAATTTTAGGGGGAGAAAATCCAAAGTGTTCTCTCCAAAAGTCCTTCTGAAAGTTGTCAGGATCCCAACTCATATGGTCGCAACAAGACCTGAGAAGCATAAATATTTCGTTGTTAGGTTTCGTAGCCAATATGGTCAGAGAAGCGTCTTAGAGGCCGCGATAGGAACAACATAATAAGTTTGAAATCAAAAATAGAGGTTTAAAGTATTTCACCCAACTACACTAAGTTACAACCCCAGATTCCTAATGATCAGGCTACATGTTACGAAAGGTTATTTAATTGGGAAAAGAAACATCTGGCATGCTCCTATATCCTGTAGTCCTACAGTTCAAAGGTAAATGTTCCGCGGACAATCGGTTTAAAACTAAACCCTAAAGTCAGAGGGGCTATTATCGTTGAAGTACTGGCATGTTGCCGCAACAAAATAACACATTTTAATGTTGGAATTTATCTACTCTAAAGATTGAAAACCTAAAATTTAAGGGGTTTACTCAAGAACACGAAGAACATCAGGAATAGATTTGGTATGTTTCCAAGCTACGAAATCCAAGTTTCATTTATAAGCGAAAATAGAAGAGCTTGAAAACCTAAGCCTAAACCAACAAATTCAGTTCAAACCCTAGATCCTATGCAAATTTAAGGGATTCAAAAAATCATTATGGATTCAGCAGTTCATTTCATTGATTGAAGTCGATTCGATTGAAAATTAGTTATTTATTATGAGTTCAACCAAATTAGTGGATTCCGATAGTTCATTCTGTTATGGATATGAGCAAAAAATAAGAACAACCAATAAAATAAGAATTACAAATGCTATTGATGTGATTTTTGATTTGAAAGTTACCTGGGAATTGAAAGAAATTGCTTGCTCAACCTCTAGCAGCATGAAGATTGCCGAAAAAATTAAAAGAAGAACTGGAAGAATTTTACTCTCGATTTTCTCTCAAAGGTTTGAGAAATGTAATGAAGGCCACGACCAAATCCATTTATATAAGAGGGCATGGGAAGTTGTTTTGGAAATTTCCACTACAGAGACGGTACACCACAAGAGTCATGACTTCATACCGCAGCACCAAATCACCCCTTGGCACTACGACTTGGGGGCTTACTGATATGACAAATATAGTACCCTGCTATGGACTTACTGAATGGCATGTACTGAAGCTTATAGGTCGCAGACGTCTTTTGGGGTTGCTAGAATACAGGTCATAGCCTTATACAACAAAGGGTGCGGTACCCCGTGTGTCGACCTAGTTGGCCGCATCCCCTTTATTCATATCTATTCCCAACTTACTATAGCCTCGTGTTCATGGCATGATACACGTATCACATACTTCCTATAAATAGAAGTCCACACCTCGAGATTAGGAATTCGAGTTCCAATCTCGGGTTGTTATCTCGAGATCTGAGAGTACCACACTAGGCAAAGCCCTGTTGAATTCTCTACACACGCCCAATATAGCTTGAGGGCTGATCATCTACTCCATAGTCATCTCTCCGGCTGACCCAGAACCACTATAAACATGTATTCTTCTCTTTTATCTATCTTGTACGCCAATTACAACATTGTAAATTTTTACTATAACGCATATATAATGAGAGTAGGGCAACAAAGTGGACGTAGACTCATTTTAATATCCGAACCACTCTATAACTTGTGTTTTGTTTCTTTACATTCTTTATATATATTCTATACTTGATATGCTGATATGAGAATGACATGTGACCGATTTCTCATATCATCAGTCTCTTTAATACCATTGCTCCCTCTTTTTGTTCAGGAATATAAAAAGTAAGAATGCATAATAACCATTTCTCCCCCATAAATGATATCTCTCCCAATATATGAGAACATGTGATATCGATTGGAAATATAAAGGAAATAATAATATCATGGAACGATGTGAAGTGCAACAAACACAACATGGAAATGCAAGCAAAAATTCAAACAATGATGAATTAATGTGAATATTGATGAAAATATGATACCAACTTGAATGCACAATGAAGCATGAGATCCCAATGTAAACAAGTAATAAGATATCCCAATATGATGATATAACATGACAAATATGGATTAAATTCAAATGTAAAGACTCAAAACAAAACAATACCATATATATAAATATACAAAATATACTAATGACACACATGCGCATATATAAAGGTATAATGCCCACAAACCGGCACAAAACACATAAGCTTTGCACATTAGCATAAAATCGATGTATCTAAATATGTGTGATGGAGTGAAGGGGCTTGAAGTAGGAACAAATTAATAATAACCCAATCACTCAAAAATTTCCAAGGAGTTATATTTGACCGTAAAACTATATTAAACTAAAATTTAGCCTAAAGTAATCGATAAAGTAAAACTTAATAAACAAACAATCACAATACACAGAAGCCTATAATTTTGATGATTCTACAAATCGATGGCATCATGACTTGATAAGCATAACCAGGAGGATTGTGCAAAACCATTAACACCCTCAAAATCTCACATTTTAACCATAAACACTCAAAAAATTTTAAGGAATCATATATCTAATGACAATGAAGAATTAATGAAATAAAAAAATTGCCCTTGGCACGTAAGTTTTTATGTGCCAAAATCATCTTTTAGGAATGGTAGCCTTTTACACAACGAAGATTGCTTCTGTTATAGCCCCTTTCCATTGCTTAAACATAAATCAATTTTTTGGTAACAAAATTCGGGCAATGGTTCTTACATGAACCATTAGTTCTTAGTACATTTGGTTCATTATTAAGAATGATTGAGATGAGAATATCCTATTCGATATATGACAAGCAAGCATAATGTTCAAAATTTAGTGCATGTGTGCAATCACGGCGATATAATGAGTCTAGAATGATGGAAGTAATCAATAAAGAACAACAGGATGCTAAACATGAATTTTTAAGCACACAAAAGAAACAAATCCAAGTCTCATAACACCATAAGCAAATCACATGAATGGATGGAATGTAATTAAGATTCGAACATCTTAAATTCACATCCATATATGGTGTAAAACAAAATACAAAACCTTTTTGAATTTTTAAAATTTTGTTATCAAAAATAAAATCCTTTTGAAACTTTTCTCCAAAAGAAAAGAAAATATTTTTGTATTTTTCAAAGTATAAACATAAGAATACAATCTAGTTGTGGGGATATATGATAGAAATATGAAAATTACCCTAAACTAGAAATAATACCCAACCTTAATCATTTGTTATGGAGGTTTTTTTGAAAGGCATAGACATCCTTTCAAATTTCTCCATTAAACATTGAGAAGTATGGACAAGAAACTCGACTTGATCATGACGACTAGCAAGGACTCTATAATGGTGTGTGTGAGAATATGTGAGAGATACTCTTCCTAGATTGAAATAAAAATCCTAAGGTGGCCTCATTGTTTGCACTAGTTACAAACATTAATTGGGTTAGGCCGACCTTGGTTAAAATGCCTGGGCCGAGTTTTCTTTGGTGGGTTAGGTCGAAGCCCATATGGATCCATCACAAACTTATAAACTGGTTTGGGTGTGATATTGGAAGTAGATGCACTATCATAGCTTCTACCTTATCTCTATTTAAAACCTAATGCGGGACATATGAACTTATTTCCATCATTCTTAGAGCTGTCCTCTAAAGTAACTCTGACCTCCCGGGCACATTCGAGATCTTTCTCTAGTTGGGAAACATGGGCTTCAAGTTTATTACGAGTGTCCAATGATGCTTGAATATATCTTGTAAGATTATCCACTTTATTAGTCATGTATTTTTTCCCTCCGAACAAAATAAGTTCCTCATACAAATATTCTTACCAAGATCTCGTTCTCTCTCGATACTTTCAACTTTTTCTATAAAGCAAACACCCTAAAAGTCAAATTTTTATTTTAATTTTTTTAAAGACTCGGTGTAAAGTTTGGAGTATGCGCATTGGAGAACTCATTCTCCCCCACTCAAATCTTCACCCTCACTCAAATCATTACCTTCACACTCTCCAGAATGGTTCGACACATTGTTGAGGCTATCATATTTAGAAGTGTACTCTTCAGTGTTAGACACACTAGTATGTGACAATCCATGAATTCATATAAATTAGGTTCATGTGGTGATTCATCCCAGAAATTTACCGACTCAACATTACTATCACTTAGAGTATCATTATATGCAACTTTGCGTTTGCCTTATCTCTTAATCTTAGTGGGACAGTCATCGGGTTTGTGACCTTTCCCTTTTCACACACGACATATTTCCAATTCATCTTTCTTAGAATAGTTACCTCTAGCTTCCTTCTGCTCACCCTTAAAAAGTTCTTAGCCTCTTTTTAATTTTTGTTTTTCTTAAAATTTTTATTTTTCAATTTGGAAGAATTTTGTTTTTTGAATTTAAGGATTTTTTTGTATTTTTAGTGATAATGGCAAGATTATCGAGATCGATTTTGAAATCAAAGTCAGAAACCATTTCTTTTGGTTTAGACTTTAAAGCTATTACTTCTTTTTTTTTCCTTTTGGTATTGGGGAATATGTTTGAAGATCACCTACGAGTTATTCTATCCTAATCATGTATAGAATTCCCAAAGAGTTAAGGACGATGACTATTGCACTAAAACGAGGAGGGATAAAATTTGAGGACTCTTATTCGAACAAAAAAAGTCCCATTCAAATGAAAATACAATCTCATTCGAACCAAACAGTAACTCATTCGAACAAATAGTTAATCTCGTTCGAACCAGCTTTAAACGAGTTTCGAACAACATTTGTTCTTTTAATAGAATTTTTTTGTTTGATGTTCGTTTGAACCAACTACTAATCTCGTTCGAATGAAGTCTTAAATTCTTTCAAATGACTTAAAATAAAAAAATATTTTTCTTATAAATATTTTAAAATTAGTCCTCAAACTTTATATAAAAACAAACACCTAAAATAAAATTTCAAGGATCAAAATGTATATGCATTCATACCTAAGAGATCTTTGAAAAAATGAATAGAAAATGTGGAACTAAACACGACACGATAATTCAATATTTAAATCTTTGTCGCTACTTATTCAATCAAACACGTCATAGGTTTGAAAGGTCAACATACAAAGCGTAACCTATGATTCAAAATATTTTTTTCAGAATTATGCCAATACATACAAATTAAGTCTATCGGAAATTTGTCCTTACAATTACTCTGAGGTACGTGAAACATAAATATGTGTCTGTTGTTGGTGATAAATCTTCATCACAATCAATCAACCCTCAATTATTTCTCCTGACCCACTTGTCTCTTCTTCTTCTTCTTCTTCTTCTTCTTCTTCTTCTTCTTCTTCTTCTTCTTCTTCTTCTTCTTCTTCTTCTTCTTCTTCTTCTTCTTCTTCTTCTTCTTCTTCTTCTTCTTCTTCTCCTCTGCCCAAAATTAGCTCCTCAAGAAAACATCAATGTTGGCTCCAAACACCCTCACGAATTAACTTCAAACCAATTTAGTAATGATGTGAATCCATGGGGAGTTTCTGTTGTTTCCCTGAATAATTTTTGTGATGAGTAATTATTTCATATAGTCCTTTGAGGTAGAACAAAGTGCGAGTATTATGAAATTTAAACTCCTTCTTCTCTTGGTGCATCTGATTCTAATGCCACTGTACCAACTATTGTAGTACCTCAACAGAAGATTATGAGGATGCTATGGAGATTGATGTTGATGACAAAGAAGATTAGTCAGTGCATAATCCTATTTACATACTTCGTAATTTGTTCGATGACTATGGTGAACGCCCTATTTTATTCAATGATAGCCCTGCCAGACCCTCCTATGGGGCCTCTGTGGGAAAAACCAATATTATGCATCTTTGATGCCCCAAGTTTTGGCCATGAACCAACTCTTTCTTGTCCATGTGTCCCTCTTGACAATCACACATAAATGATCTTCCAAACTTACACTACTCATCCTCATAATGATTATGCTTGTTCAAGGCTAACCCAACCTTACTTTCCCTTAGAAATCTGTAAGGGTTAGTATTTTAACCTTTTAGGTGCTTGAAACAATTCGTCTTGATAAGCACCCAAAAGTGTTTAAATAATACCATGAATGGACGATTTTTAATTGCTAATTATCTGCAAAATGGATCTTATATGCGTTCATATCTATTTTTTTAGGTCAAATGCTGCTTGCGGAGTTCAAATGCTTAAATCAAGGTAAAATGCGGTGCAGATGTGGCTAAATACCTAACCCCTGTCCCGTAACCTTCACCTTAACCCCTTCCCAAGCCTTGTGTGTTTAGTTTGCAACTTTTATTTTATTTTTATTTTTATTATTATTTTTTAGATTTTTATTTGATTCGTTTCTAATTTTAAGGATTTATTTTTGATTTTTGTACATATTTTTAAAATTTATTCGTACGTCGTTTTTTTAATATTTTCTTTTCTTTTATAGGTGTGCATTTTATTAGATTTGTAATATTTTTGTTTTAGTTTTTAGTTTAATTTTATTATTGTCTTATTTTATTTTATTAGGTTAGTTTTTTTTGTTTTGGGTCTTATATTAGTTTATAGGTTAGAAATTAAATTTTTAGTTTTAATAGAATTTATTATTTTTATTTTCATTTTCTTTTAATTTAGTTTGATTTTTATTTTGTGCCTTTTATTAATAGAATATGATTTGTTATCAAATGTATATTTAAGTGGATGTCCACTTATATTCCAATCCACTGGTATTCCGCCATTATTACGGGGTCTATTTGATTACCTTATTGTGTACTATAAATATGGGTCATACCCTTTTAGTATTGATAGATCAATGGAATGACAGACTCACTCCCTCTAAATTTCCCTTCTGTCCCTTTTATTTTACAACACGTTATTAGCACAAGCGTCTCAATTAAAAAAATTAAAAAATGATGTATGAAATGCGTGTCGACAAAAGAGAAGGCTTACGTCCTCACGTACAGAAAACCCATTTTATTTTGTGGGTGATGAAACGAAACCAACCCACAAAATTCCCAAACCAACTCTTTAAACTTATAAAGTTTTGTATAATAAAAAAGTGGTTCAACTTTGTCTTTATGCTCAGATGAGTTTTCCTTAACTAGCATGTTTTATATGGTGGAGATTATGGATTATATTAGTAACTTTCAAAGTGCATCTCTAGCATTTTAAATTCTGGTTACCATACTCTATAAGAAAATCATTTTATAAATATAGATCCTGACCTAGCTGTGTGTGCTCTTGGATTTTTGTCTAAAGAAGACCATGGTGTATTTTTAGCAAGGAATTTTTTTTAGGGTCGTGTCTTAGGAGTCCTATTCATAAATATGGCCTATATGTTTCCTCTCATCTCGTAATCAAAGCAAGACCCACACATCTGTATCGGGTACGTTATTTTATATATTATCGAGGAATTCATCGTTATCTAGTACTAGATATTTTTAGTTTGATCTTATATATATATACACACACACACACACACACACACACACACACACACACACACACACACACACACACACACACACACACACGAGTATAGTTACCCTACCTTAATTGTTTATATCATCCAAATGCTTTAGATCTTCACATTACTTTGTAAATTAATAATGGTTTATTCTATTATTGTAGTACCTTAAAGTGTAGGGCATGACATATCATAGGATTTGCATATTATATATTTATAGAATGATCCTATTCTTTTTTGGTACTTATAGTTCATCTCCTAAGTTCTTGATATTGACCGTTCATATTCGGGACGTTAAAAGTACCATTATGCTCATTTATAGTTTGGATCTAAAGTTCCAAATAATTTTACCCTTTTGCAAATTGAAGTTTGGATGTAATTGGGCAAGATATTTCAAGTCCTTTAGTATTTAATGTTGTGATATAAATTTCTCCTTAATATGTACATTTGGGACATGAAGTTCCCCAATAATGATTCAAATATGGAAATTTAATTTTCTTCGTTCAAATTTTGGAACGTGGAGAACAAAAATTATATGGACCTAAAGCGTCAAAAGAAAAAATATCACACTTGCACTTGAAGTTTTGATTGTCAAATGAAAGGATATACCCCATGATTCCCCCAATTATCATTAATTTGTGATATGAAGATTCATATTCATTATTGTGATCAGAAGTTCACAAAATATATTTTAATTAGGATATAAAATATGAAGTTAGAATCTCTCATATTATTTCTGATTATTTGGACTCGAAGCTCCAACTGAAATATACCATATATTAAAACTTAAAGTTTTGGTTATTCACGGGGTATGTGTTTTGAAAGTTCTCTAAATAATTATTTATGAGTCGGACCCGAAGCTTCATCAAATATTATTTTTGGGTTTTTAGTTTTAAAATAAATTGGATATTTAAACATATCTTTTCAACTTCTCAGCTTTTAATTTTCTTTATTAAATGAAATGTCTTTTTAAATACTCCGCTAATGGTTAAGGGTTCCTTTAACTATCATATTAATGGTTTTTCCATTAAATTTTTGTCTCTTGACCTTTGGCTTTATTTGAGTATTAAATTACTTTTAATAGTATTTCATTTCAACTCCTTTTTTCATTCTAATTATTTAATATACATTGTAGCCTTAGGAATGTGTTGAGAATGTGAAAAATTAATACCCTCATTTTTTTAATAAAGAGGATAGATTATTATTGGTCAGAGTTAATAAAAATTATTTGGCACTTGTTTGGAAGATTCTCTAATATTTTTACCCACTAATCAAACCTGAAGTTTTGATATAAAAGGATAGAGAATTTAATGTCCTTCGACATTATTAATATTGAATTTAAAGTTCAGCTATTTGTGTCGAACCAGAAGTTCTCACATACAAATGATAAAAACTTGAGTTTTTATACATAATTCTCACTTGGAACTTTGTCAGTTATTGTAATATAGGACCTGAAGTTCTAGGTTTTAATTTGATAATTTATATGAATTTGAAGATTCATATACATGTGACATTAGATAGGGAACCTTAAGTTTTTATTACTTTTTAAAATGAAACATTTGTCATAATTATTTTAGTGGTCATAGTTATATATTAAAAATCTAAAGTTTCTTAATTTCGAGTCTGAATTCCCTCACATATCATAATATTATGAACTTTTGATTCATTAGTTACCAACCCAAGGTTTTGAACTTTAATTGGCAAAGTTTTGGTTATTTATCCCATTCTTTGAATATCTGATAATTATCTAATACGATTTTTTAAATACTTTCACTTCTTAAAGTGTCTCTATCTTTCAATCTTGAATATTAAAAGTAGCAATTGTGAAAAATCATCAGGTGATAACATTTGTCTAGTAGGTAACGAACAAATCACACTATTATGAAAAACCATAAGTTTTTTTTGACTTGATGTATAATGTAGTATAGGTTTCAACCATAGTTGAACTTAAGGCTCCAGAAGAGCCTATGCGATGTTGTTATTTGGTACCCTCCCATACACATGCGATCAATTATATAAAAGAAATCCCTGAAGTAATTTGCTTTGTTTTATGGGCATCAGTATACATGGGTACCATATTGAAATAAATAGTGAAAAGTAATTATGCATTACTTCTATTGTTAGAAGCCAGAAGCTTACACTAGCAAATAATTGTTACATTATTCAAGGAGTAATTCTATATAGTATTTAATATTTTAAAATTGCACTTTTTCATTGGCTTGCAACTCCATGGTTCAATTATTTATTATTATACAATGACCATTTTGGTCACCACAGTTGTTATTCATAATATGTGGTTACTGAAATGATATTTATCACAAGGGTATATATGGTTCTTAAGATATACCCTCTATTTAACCATTGATAAATACAATGTTAATGGTATATCCATAATTTTATTTTGACGAGACACTATTCTCGTCGATATGGGGAGGATAAAACATGCTAGGAGTACAACTTATACTTAAAGAACAGTCTATTCCTGAAGAATGATGAGAATAATTGTGGAATACTTCCACATTGTCTCATATAATCCCCTGTATTGCTAAATGCGAAAATAAAGTGAAAAATTATATTGTAAAATGAAATGTCACATGGACTAGTTGCAAATCTGCTTGCCAAAATCATTATCCCACCAGGATAAAATAAATTTGGTAATAAATAAATTTATTACATGCCAAAAGCGTGGGAAACTTATAGGTCCTAACTACTTGACACCCTAAAAGTGGAGGTTAAATAAAATCACGCCCAATATACGTAACACTACAAAAGAGGTTATGATTATACAAATCCACGCACATTTAATATGAATTATAAGAATGTAAAGTGCTAAAACTCACCAAAAGGTGCATGATTTATGGCACAAGGATTCCTGAAGAAATAAAATTGATTATATACAAACATAAACATACCATCCCATTTTGGCCGTAAATACTTTTCAGATATCTGACTAGCTAAGCAATTTAAAAAAAAAAATATTATATGAGACTTGTGAATATTATAGCTGCTTATATATACGAGACTTAGACAAAGAATGAGTATAAAAATCCTAAAAGAATTTTCTTTGCCTGAAGTAAAGATAATGAGTACGTACTCAAATGCACCAAGATGTTCATTGTACAACTGACAATCCAAATGGATATAGGCACAACTGCCTTAGTAAATATTTGTCTAAGAAAAGGTATGAAAACAATCATACATGCAAATGTGCCGTTATAAAATATCTTTAATGAATGTGCTCCTGAAGATCTAAATTGAAATGAAAAAATATCCTTAAATAGATGTGCCCCTGAAGATCTCAACTAAAACGCAAAATATCAAAATAAAGAATATAAAAATGAATAACGTAAAATATCAAAATAAGGAATTCAAAAATGAATAGCCCTGGGATAACTGATTATTGTCTCGACCTGCAGATCGAGTATAATTTATGTTAAGCTCAGATCCATTAGTCAAATGGACAGAAAAGTCCTACAATGCTTTAACATATATTATGCATACAATTTTAGTATATCCATAGCCTCTCCTATTTGAATATTAAATTATCCATATCATCTTAAAGAGGATGACAAAAATAAATTTGGTCCCTAAGTACCATATGTGCATGTTATAATAGTATTTGGTCTGGAAATACCATACTTGTACGTTATTAGTATATTGATATATGTAACATAATGCATGATACTGGATATTATAATTGTAGTCAATATCTTGGCAAGAAACAATTACCATTAACTTGCATAGCATGGAACTAATATCAATCATATCATATGATATTTTTATATCTAACCATCTATGTCCAGTTTGTTATATAGATGCATGTTATCTCTGGAATCCTCTTAAAGAATAATAAAAGTACTTTTGAATTGTCTCAAACGACATATGGTTTTACCACTACTTATGAAGGAAATGTTATTGTATAGCTCAAATTAAAAGAGGCTATATTGAGGGAGATATGAATAACACATTTTAGTTCTTCTACATTCATGAACTCAAGAAGAGTTATGCAATGCATAAACTTCAGAAGAGTTATGCTAATGAAGTTAAGTATATCTGATGAAGATACATGTCCACCGCTCTTCACCCAAGTTTCATGGAAGCCAATCTTATGGTGAAAAATGAATTGAAGTAACAACCGATAAAAGCTATTCACCATGTTAAAGCAAGATTTTAGAAGATGGTATATGAGACTGATATGCATCGACTCAATCATCGGAGAAATATCAAAATCAAGGGGAATATCCAATCAGGTGGAGCATTTGATCATGGGCAGGATTTAAGAACATGATGTTTTAGACATATGAGCGTTGTACGCTTTTTCCTTCAACTAGGTTTTCTCCCATTGGGTTTTCCAGTTAAAGGTTTTAAGGAGGCAACACTAAGCGCGCCCGACACCGATTCAATGATCATAAAGTTGTACTCTTTTTTCTTCACTTTGGTTTTTTCTCACTGGGTTTTTCCTTAATAAGGTTTTAATGAGGCAACAATCATTGAATGGTGGATATAGTGTACATCCAAGGGGGAGTGTTATAAAATGGATTTTTAAGTGGATGTCCACTTATAATCCAGTCCACTGGTATTCCGGAATTATTAATGGGTCTATTGAATTACCTTATTATGTACTATAAATATGGGTCATACCCCTTTAGTATTAACATATAAATGAAATGAAAGACTCACTCCCTCTAAATTTCCCTTGTGTCCCTTTTATTTTACAATAGGATTTTAATTTTTTTTAGATAGGTAGTCTCGTTTTTATTTTATTTTTTATAAGGGTACAAAATAAATACACACATACACATTATCCCATACACTCACTTACACCCAAATTAACTCTCATACTCTCACCTAAGTCCCATACGCCACACACATCCAATCACACCCATAATCATCTTCAACCTCCCACACTCTCTCTCTCATCTCACCTACATTAACAAACCCAACCACCTACTCTCTCTCTCTCTCTCTCTCTCTCTCTCTCTCTCACCCTCCCCATCTCCTAACCCACACTCAACCAAAACCTAAACCCGACACCCATTCTTGCGATTTCAGTCAAAACCCATCTCGGTCGAAACCCAGCTCCTCCCTTTCCACATCCGATTTTAACCCGACCACCTACGAACTACACCCGCGAACCCGCCGACGTCCTACTCCAATACCCGACCACCCCCCACCTACAGACCTGATTTCAGTACTCATTTTAGCACAAACCGAAAAATCCAAAAACCTCATACCCATTTCCCATTTCAAGCAATCCGAACCCATTACCCATATACCCAAGTAACAATTTTAAACCCATGAACTAAAATCATGTGTTACCTTCTGCCAAATCCCAATGTAAAAAATAAAACAACCTACACATGTTTTAAACCTCGGCCCTATTTTAACAAAATACCCCTTAGCCCCCTATTCCCATCACACCATACACCGATCCCCATACTTTTATCACCTTACTCACCTCATCCACATGCACATGTGTGCATTATCCATATTACTCCCTCTCTCACCTCATACACCCCATGCACATCTTAATTCTTCCAACCTTGCCCCTTAACTTCATGCATCTCTTATAAGATCAAGAGAAGACCCATTTGAGGAAAAAAGGGTTAGTGAGTTAAAAAAATAGAGATTAAGAAGAAGATATAAGAGAGAGAAACACCATAATTGTAGTTTTAGTTTATTTTTTTAGGGAGTGATGGCAATTAATTGAGGGACCCTTTGGTTGTAATTGAAGATTGCAATTCAATTCAAGTAAAATTTGGGTTTGATCAACTCTTCTCTAATTACTCATTTCATATTTTTAATTGATTATTATTATTATTGGATGATTATTATGGAGGGATAATCTCCTAATCAAGGGATGAATTAAAGCCCCCATGAAACCAATTGATTTAGTTTGTTGATTTTAATTTTGTTGATTTCCTTTGATTAGTAAATTTAATTCCTGCCCTTATTTTTGCATTGAGAAATGGAAAATCATCCTTGAAAACGATTGAAAATTGTGTTATCTTTTTATCATTTGATTCAAACTAGAGATAGAATTATCAAATTTATTAAAATCTTAATATAATTTTCTTATACTATTATTTGAATTTTCTCTAATTAAAATTAGTTGGGTGAATCGATCCTAGCGGGTGATTCATTTGATTAATTTTAATTCATTTTGAGTAGTGTTTGTGAGAATTAAACTTACATTTCTAAAAGGATATTTAATTAATTCATTAGTGTAATGATAATTACCTTTTGAATTAAATGTATATTTTGGAAATAAATCAAATTAAAATAGTTCAAGCTAGATTAATTATGTGAAGTGGGGGTGGATTTACATCCTTTGAACTTTCCCTCATTTAGTTACATTTCACCCATTTTTTACCGTTTACTTTCTAATATTTCCATGTACTATATTCTAGTTTTATTTAGTTTTATTCTTCATCACTTTCTCTCTCATTTAGTTACATTTCTAATTTTAGTTTAATTATCATCATCACAAAATTGTTTTAATATTAAGAAAAGTATAAAAAAATAGAAAAAGAAGAACCTTTAAAAAATATAGGAAAATTAAATAAAAATGAATCACATCTTTCTTCTCTCATATGTTTCATCCTTAGATTAGGATTGACACTATTACTTACCTCTACACTCTAGTTTTATTATATTTTTGTAGCTATTTGAAGGTTTTAATTAGCTTGGATTCAATAACGACATATACAAAAAGTTAAAGTTATCAAATGGCATCGTTGCCGATATTTGGATTTTGATGCACTTGGAAAGGATTTCATATTGTGATTCATTTGTATTCCGTTTATCTTTACTTTTTCGTACCATTTTCCAATTTGTTACAAGGCTTGTATTAGGATTCTATTATTGGCTTGTATTGCGGTGCTTGGAGACACCATTTATCTTTCATTTAAATTTGTAATAAAATGAAGCGTGATATGGAAACCGAACAAGGTAGAGAGAGGGCGTCCAAGGCGAGGATTTAGAAGCCTCTCTATTTTGGGTCTGTAGGACTCCTCGGGCCGATTGAGATAGGCGAGATCTCCCCTGGTCGACTCAAATCGTTCATCAACCCACGGTGTAAAAACCGCGGGAGGTACATTTTTCAAACTCTCGCGAATCCCCTACAAGCGAGTCAATTTTGTGTGTGACTACGGGCTCTTATTTCATTTTTATTATCGCATTTATTTTTGAATGTGTGTGATGAATTATTCAATTAAGACCTACACCCGGTCATTCACGAAAAGGGATTTCATCACCCGACTTAATCGCTTATCATTTGTGTACTACCCTATCTATCATTAAATATTAAAATCAATTATCTAGCTAGACCCGTAGGAACACATTTTTACAAAGCCGATCACTAAGATAAATTTCGTGATTTTTATCGCCCACGGACTTAATTAAAATTTGACTACCCCTTTCACTAATTTTCAAAATAAGAATTGGCTATGTGTTAGTTAGGATTTATCCTTGACTTGTATGTGTCCAATTCAATCTTTAGGTACTCAGTTTCAGTGAGTTCATAAAATTCGAGTCTCCACCTATTTTTCTTCCATCTTTTCTTCCCCAAAAAATCCAAAAACATTTTCTTCCTTTAATCTTCCAAAACAATCCAAAAACTTTTTCGTCACTCCATTTTCTAAAAATCCAAAAATATCTTCCTTCTCTTTTTTTTTGAAAAAAGCTTCAAAAATATTTTCGTTTTCTTTTAACAAAAACAAAAAAATTCACTCTTTGCATGCCCACGTGGCAACGAGTTAATCACCGATTAATTTCTTCCCGTAGCCTTTTTCCCATCTCTTCCACATTAGGCGAACCACGTGTTCCTCTTGAGTTTTCCATCCCACCAGTCACGTCGAGTTGTCCCCGAGTCGACATCTCTACTTCATCCATCCATCAACCCACCATGGCTGACGAGCGTGCCTTAAGGGACTATTTTCCCCCAATAACGGCTACCCCACCATCTTGCATCGTTCTTCCATTCACCCCAGTAGACCAATTTGAAATTTTCCTGGAGACCACTTCCATGTTACCCAATTTCCGTGGCCTTGAATGTGAGTGTCCATACACTCACTTGCGAAAATTTCTCACGGTTTGCACGACTTACAAAAATCAAAACTTAAATGAAGAAAATGTTTATTTTCTCTTATTTCCATTTTCTCTCCATGATAATGCATCCACGTGGCTCCATTCCTTGCCACCGAATTCTATCCATACATGGGAAAAACTTGTGAAGAAGTTCATGGCCAAGTTTTACCCAATGAGTAAAACTAATGAGATGCGCCAAGCCATCCAAGATTTTTGTCAAAAGCCAACCGAGCAATTTTGTGAAGCATGGGGCCATTTTCAAGGTTAAATCAATAGTTGCCCATATCATGGTCTCGAGAAAAGTAACCTAGTCCACAGTTTTTACAATGGTATTATTCCTTCCTCTCGCACCATGATCGAATCCATGCACAAAGGCAAGTACATGCACTTAACTCCCTGTCGCCTACAATAGTCTCCTCGAATTAGGCGATAACTCCCAAGATTGGAAAGGAACCAATGACTTTTCGAGATCTGAGCCACCAAGTGTAGGAAGCACTTATGAGGTAAAAATGATCCCGATTTTAAGACTTTGCTTCATGACTTAAACACTTTGACTAAGACAGTTAACATTCTCAGTTGTTCTATGCAACAAAATGTTTCTCTTTCTAAGCAAGCGATGAATGTCAACGAGTCTAGTCCTTCTTGGAATGTATGCTTAAGCCACGACCATTCATCTCATTTATTCCCCCTAATTCAATATGATCTCGAGCCCACTCTGGCCCAAGCATGAGCTTTTAATACTGCTAGGAAACCCACTCCCCCGTCGTTTACTTACAGTCCCAATAATAGGAACCATTCATATTTCTCTTATAAGTACGACAACAACCTTGATCCATCACACCCAAAAAAAATGTTGGTGGTCCACTCGGATTTCACCAAAACCCACAAAGGAGACATCGCGCTCTTATCCAGAACCATCATGCTCAATACCATTAATAACACCATCCATCATCCTTTGTCCCCCACGGAATACTTTCAAACACCAATCATCAAATTGCCCATGTTCCTCCTCCCTCATATGAATATTCACCACCTCTTAGTTCTAATCGTGAGTTGGTCCCCCAACCCCTTATTCCCCTCCACCCCAATCATCCACCTCCTCTCTCGAGAATCTTCTCATTCAATTTATCACGACTCAACAGAAAACTATGCAAGCACATACTCAAGACATCCAAAGGCTTGAGCAACGTGTTAACCAGTTTGGGTCCGAGCATGAGAAAGGTCATTTTTCGAGTCAAAACATTGCTAACCTTAGGGGGGGGGGGGAAGAGTCGGCTTACGAGGTTGGATCCATTTCCACTCAACCAACATACCAAGAGGACATGAAAGAAGTGAGTACTCTAAGATTCGGTAAATATGTTGACAATGGTATTGTAGATCCTAGGGATGTGCGAATCCCACGAACCCAAAATTTCCCATTAGAACCTTTTCCAAAGGTTAACACACCTAGAAAATCCACTGAAAAGAATGAGTCTAAACCCAATGAGTCCACAACTATCTATGTTCTCAAAGCACAATTCCCTCATAGGTTGGATCCAACAAAGAAAGCCCAATAATTTGATGAGATAAAGAAAGTTTTTCAGAATGTTCACATTGACATTCCCTTCCTCACCGCGATTCAACAAGTTCCGTCAAATGCCAAATTCTTGAAGGACTTGTTCACTGTCAAGCGACGGACGAATGTGCCTCGTGATGCCTTTGTCACTGAGAAAGCCACCTCCCACATCCATGAGAATGGTATTGTGAAGTCTAAAGACCCCAGTCATCCTACTGTCTCTTGCATGTTAGGAGATAAGTTCACTACTCGGGCTTTTGCTTGATCTTGGGGCTAGTGTTAATTTCTTACCTTAATCTCTCTACCTTGAGTTGGTCTTACAAAACATGAAACCTACATGGGTTACAATTCAACTTGCAGACCATTCTGTGAAAGTGCCTAAAGGAATAGTTGAAGATGTTTAGGTGAAAGTTTCTGACTTTTACTACCCTGTGGATTTCATCATCTTCGATACTCGTTCTCTCGACCAACCAATATTCTTATCATTTTGGGTCTCCTCTTTTTGACAATTGCAAATTCCATCATCAATTTTCGAGATGGGTCCATGAATCTTTCTTTTGGCAACATGATCATTGAAGTCAATATCTTCCACCTCATACAACAAAAGACCGACGTTGATTCTATTCATGAGGTGTGTGTGATTGGCTCCTTAGTCCAAGAGATGTTGGATCAAACATACCCCGAAGATCCTATCCAACAATGTTTGGCTCACTTTGGGTCCGACTTTGATATAGATTCCTCCATCTCTAAAGTAAATGCCTTACTAGACTCTACACCATTGATGGAAATTTCCAATTGGGCCACTCCATTTGAGCCCCTCCTTGCCGACACTCTTCTTTATGTGGATGACCTAGTTAACCCAAGCCTCAATATTTCCTTGGAATATGTTTCTTCTTCTGAGTTAGATAGCTCTCCCGAGTCTCCACCTAGTTTGGAGCTTGAGCCATTACCTACTGAGTTGAAGTATACTTTTTTAGGCCTAAACCAACATCACCCAGTTATAATTGCTTTCGACTTGACCCCGAATCAAGAAGATCTATTGGTCCACACTCTCACTCAACATAACACTGCTTTAGGGTGGACCATTTTAGACATTCACAGTGTGAACCCCACTATTTACAGCCATCACATTCATTTGGAGGAGAGTTCCAATACTTCTCGTGAGCCATAACTTCAACTCAATCCCTCGATGAAAGAAGTGGTGAGAGCTAAAATTTTAAAATTATTTGATGCCGGTATCATTTAATCCATATCGGATAGCCAATGGGTCAGTTCCATTCATGTGGTGCCTAAAAATTCTAGCGTCACAATCATAAAAAACAGTGACGATGATCTTGTTCCAACCCATATAGAAACAGTCTGGCGTGTTCGTATTGATTATAGAAAGCTCAATGCCATCACTTGTAAAGACAACTTCTCTCTCCCATACATTGACCGAATACTTGAACGCTTAGCATGACATGCGCATTATTGCTTCCTTGACGGATATTCAGGGTACAACCAAATACCCATTGCCGTCAAAGACCAAGAGAAAACTTCCTTTACTTGTCCTTTTGGAACCTTTGTGTACTCTCATATGCCTTTTGCCTTTATGGACAATTTTATTTGTTTGGTTCATCCTTTGAACAATGGCTGTCTCACCTCACTATGGTCCTTCAGCGTTGTCAAGAAAAGAAGTTGGTCCTAAATTGGGAAAATTCCATTTCATGGTCAAGAAGGGCATTATTTTAGGTCATATTGTCTCTAGCTCCGGTATTGAGGTAGATAAAGAGAAAGTTGAATTGATTCCCACGCTTTCCATTCCTAAGTATGTTAAGGACATTCTCTCCTTATTAGGACATGTGAGCTTCTACCAGAGCTTTATTAAAGACTTTTATAAAATTGCTCGACCTTTAACAACCCTTTTATCAAAAGATGTCCCATTTGCTATGATGATGCATGTGTCACAACTTTTGAGCACCTCAAAGCCGAGCTCACTCCCGCTCATATCATGTAACCTACCAATGAGTCTATCCCCTTTAAGCTTATGTGTGATGCATCTGATTTTTCACTTGGTGTTGGGCTTTGTCAGAAAGTTGACAACCGCCCCCACATCAACTATTATGCTAGAAAAACCCTTCATGATGCTCAACTTCATTAAACCACCACCAAAAAGGAGTTGTTGGCGGTAGTGTTTGCTCTTGATAAGTTTTAATTATATTTTATAGGTTCCCTTATCATCGTGTACATTGACCATGTTGCCCTTAAGCACCTTCTTCATTAGAATGATTGTAAACCACAATTGATATGGTGAATACTCTAAGAGTTTAACCTTGAAATTCTCAATAAGAAAGGTTGTGAAAACGTAGTTGTTGACCATCTGATTAGGGATAAATTCTTCCTAATTTATCACTTGATTTAGTCACTTTTAGCACCTCGAACAACGTAATTGTGTCGACTTTATCTCATAATCTTGCTACTGACTGATCCTAATGAGTACATCGAGTTTCTGGTATTTCGTAGTGATTTTTATAGGTATTTGATGTCAAGAAACGGAAGAAGGAAACCGGAAGAATCAAGGAAGAAAGAAGGAAAGTCAAAAGGGCAGAAGCATAATTTCCACCCGAAATTCGGATGAGGTACCTAAAGATAAGTTAAAGATATCTCATTCACAAGCACATAGGAAGAAAAGTCACCTCAATCGGAGTTTCGGAACAAAAGACATGAGCAGTCAAAGTTGAGCCAAAAAGTCAAATATCCGGACCGGTCCGCCCCTACCCCGGACCGATCCTCTTTGCAAAACTCCAATAGATCCCGGACCACAAGCAAACCGAAAAAGGCAAAAATAAAAGAATAGGTCTGGGGGCAGACCGGTTCGCCCCAAAATAAAAGAATCGATCCGCCTAGAAAGCAGACCGGTCCGCTTAAGGCCTGGACGGGTCCAGCCTTCGAGATTTGCAAATCTTGTTTGTTTCAAGGAAGAGTCCTAGTGCAGCTGCAATTCCTAAATTCATGGAGGGTATAAAAACCCGATTTATTATTGTTATTTGGACGGATTTTTAGATAGGATAATAGTTAGTTTTTCTTTTCTTTCCAAAAATCTTAGTTTAGCAAAAATTTCCAGTTTTAATTAAAAGATTGAAGATTGATTCAGAGATTAGTGGATTACCAGTTTCATTCATTGTTGCAATTACTGCTTGGGTAATTTTAGTGAGTATTTATTATTTCCAATTCCTTTCTACATCTGATTACAATTTTCCTTAGAGTAATTATGAATTCCTGCACATCATTTGCCGATTTCGTCACTTTCATCATGCTTGGATAGATTTTCTAAGGCCGGGATACATGAACCCAGCCTGATGTGTTAATTGTATGTTTATAACATTAATCCCCTGTATTTAGTGATTAAAGACGACTGTATTGCGTAGGAACATAACAATTGTACGTCTTTATATCTCTTTTGCCTCTGGGTAACCGTGATGATTTAGAATACAATTCGAGTGTTACTATTGCAATACTGATTTACTCATCCTCAGATTAGGTATGACGCGGGCTTGAACCTCGTATACATAATGCTTGGGAGTACTAAATTTAGGGTTGGATTTAATCAGTCAAATTTATGATTAGTATTATAACTGCAATTCACTAGGGTTGGGGGATTGTATTCCCGTCCTATTTTTCTTATCAGTTAGTCAAAAGTTCTAAACCAGTTTTCATTCACATCTTAGGCAAATTAGTGTAGTTGCATTTCTTCATAATTTCATAATTGCATTTAGCATAATCATTCTCAAAAACCAAATCATTTTCTTTTTCCTCTTCGAGTCAGAGTTAGGGTTCCTTCGTCTTTTCCAGTCGTTACAACTTCGTTGTCCTTTTTCCCTGAGGATCGATACCCGACTTGTCGGATTATTACTAACGCGACAGGCTTGCACTTGAGCCTAGAGTGAATGCACATTAGAGACACATTCTGAGTCGCGTTAAGTTTTTGGCGCCGTTGCTGGGGAATTAGGTAGACTTACGATTAGATCGAGTCAATCCAAAGCTTGGACCAAAAATTTCCAAAAATCCAAAAACATAAAAAAAAATTTAAAAAGCACAAAAATATTCACAATCATCATCTCTCCTAAGCTTTAATGCACAAATCTGAAACCACTCCCACACCCCATAATACTCCAACCAACATTCACGAAAATCCAATTGTTGAGTATAATCCCGATAGTCCTCACACTCCAAACGCCCCACTGTTTTAGATCCCACCTCCCACACCGTCGCACACAATCTCCAATAACACTCCGTTTTCCTTCTTAGGACACACTCCGAGCAAACCTAGTGAGAGCACCGAGTCAATAAGTGAGGAAGAGATGTCACAACACGGCAGTGCACCTGCCAGTAAGGAAGAGCCCCCATACCGCCCGATGAGAGAATTCTTATATCCCGAGCGCACTGTCACTCCGGGATGCATTATACTCCCGTATGATGTCGGGAAATTCTGTTTCAAAAATGGGATGATCCAGATGCTACCACATTACCACGGTATGGATTCTGAAAAGCCATACCTCCATATTAGGGAATTTGAGGACGTGTGTGATACTCTCAATGATCAAACCTGCACACAAGAGGTAATCCGCCTCAAACTCTTGCCTTTCTCGCTCAAAGATAAAGCTAAGACCTGGCTATGGTCTTTACCTCGAAGCTCGATTCCATCTTGGAACGAGTTGCAATCGAGATTTCTCAAGAAATTCTTCCCACTACATCGAACAATCTCCATAAAGGCTCAAATCCAAGCGTTCAGACAAGATGAAAATGAGCCATTCCATCGATGTTATGGACGTTTAAACGAGTTAGTTACTTCATGCCCCCATCATGGATTTGATTCAGCGCAAATCATCTCTTTTATCTATAATGGGTTGAATCTTAACTCCAAACAACTTGTTGAAACCATGGGAAGTGGTCCGTTTGTTGATTTAGATGCCCACGATGTTGAGGTTCACATGAGGTATGTCGCCGAGACTACACAATCCTGGGATACTGCTGATCCTAACACTCAAAATCGAAATCGACAAGTGACCACCACTCCACCGGCATCCGGCCTATTCCACGTACATAAGAATTCTATGACGGACAGTCGATTGGACTCCCTTGAGAAAGGATTTAGAGACCTATACGAGGTATATGGAAAGGGACCAGCTGGATCCGTACCGAACCCCGTAAAAAAGGTGTGTGCTATTTGTGAGGCGGGACATTCAACTGAGGAGTGACCGAAGATACCCACGTACAAAGTTATGCTTCAGGAGCAAGTTAGTGGTATAGGATGATTTAAGGGAAATTTCGGTTCCCCGTACGAAAATTCATATAACCCTTCATGGAAAAACCATCCCGGTTTTAGCTATGGGCAACAACATGCTGCAATGAACCCTCCTTCACATGTTGCCCTTCCTCCATCGCAACACTTTCAACAAGCTCCACACATGCAAGGACATGTGCAAGCACCACCACCTCAAGGATCGTATATTCCGCCACCGCGGAGGACTCTCGAGGATATCATGAATCAATTCATCGCAAGCCAGACCGCAACCAATGCCAAGTATGATCATCTGATTGTCGACATAAATGTGAATTTGTCAAAGATACAGTCCTCGCTGAGTGTCCAAGAGAAGGGCAAGTTTCCTGCCCAGGGCCAAAGACCTCCCCAAGGTCAAACTAGTGTTAGCTTCACCTATACTGAACATCAGGAGCAATGTCAAGCTATAACCTCTCTTCGTAGTGGAAAAGTCATTGATTTATCACCTCCCCCACACGACACGATAAAAGACAAGGAGGTTTTGCCCGGCACAAAAGAGGCCGAAGATGTCCCCTTGAATGAGAGTGATAAGGAAGACGCTAGTGAGCCAGAGGTGGTAGTGAAACCACCCTCCGTGGCACCATTTCCTCAACGGTTGATTCCCTCCCAAAAAGGAAACCCACGTGAAGACCTGCTAGAAGTGCTTAAGCAAGTAAAGCTGAATTTACCTTTCCTCGATGCCACCAAACAAATTCCAGTTTATGCTAAAGTTATCAAAGACCTGTTGACTGTTAATAGAAAGATGAAGGTGAAGAAAAACGTCTTTCTAGCACAAAACGTGAGCTCCATTCTACTAAATGAACTCCCGCCTAAATTCAAAGATCCCGGTGCACCCACCATATCCTGCATCATTGGAGAGAATAAAATCGAAAAAGCTTTACTTGACTTGGGAGCAAGCGTAATATCCTCCCTTACTCCATCTATAGGCAACTTGATTTGGGCGACCTCAAGCCCTCACTCTCCAGTTAGCGGATCGAACAGTGAAGATCCCATGAGGCATAGTCGAGGACGTGATCGTCCAAGTTGACACTTTCTACTTTCAGGTAGATTTTGTCATTTGGGACATAGAGCCCTCCTTCAACTCGAGCAATCATGTTCCCATCATCCTTGGGCGCCCTTTATTAGCTACGGCTAACGCAATCATCAATACTAGGAATATGCGAATGCAACTCACGTTTGGGAACATGACCTTGGAAACCAACATCTTCCACATAGCCCAACATACGGGGGAGGAAGATGATTTTCACGCGGTGAGTCTTATAGATGAGATAGTAGAAGAGTATTTTGAGGAGAATTACTGTGGCAATGCTTTAGAGTCCTGTTTAGCGGCGAGATATGAGAGTGAGGGGACATACACCGACTTCGAGAGGGAAGCTGGGGAGTTGAGAGAGTTACTCAATGAGAGTGCGTCGGACGAGGACGTGAGAGATGTTAATTGGGTTTCTAGATTAGAGGAGTTGCCTCCGAGGGATACATTCATGGTTCACTCTAGTGACAAATTTCCAATCCTCGAATTAAAGAAACTCCCCTCCCATATTAAATATGCATACCTAGGAGAGGACGAGACATTTCCTGTCGTTGTCTCCTCTAGCCTAGACGAAGGGCAGGAGGGTAAATTGTTGAAAATTCTGAGGAATTACCAAAGTGCTTTTGGTTGGTGCATCGCTGATTTAAAGCGGATAAGTCCATTGATTTTCACTCACAAGATCCATCTCGAAGAGGATGTCAATCCCTCTAGAGAAATGCAAAGAAGACTAAATCCCAACATGAAAGAAGTTGTGAGAACTGAGATTATCAAATTATTGGATGCCGGGATTATCTACCCAATCTCGGATAGCAAGTGGGTGAGCCCCATTCAAGTTGTCCCGAAGAAGTCGGGTATGACTGTGATTGAGAATGCCAAGGGAGAGATAGTTCCCCAACGTACCACCACCGGGTGGCGCGTTTGCATTGATTATCGAAAACTCAATGCAGGAACTAGGAAAGACCATTTCCCCTTGCCATTTATTGATCAAATGCTTGAGAGAGTAGCGGGCCACCCTTACTATTGCTTCCTTGATGGTTATTCCGGATATAACCAAATTGAGGTAGATGTACTTGACCAAGAGAAGGCTACCTTCACTTGCCCTTTTGGTACGTTTGCCTACAAACGTATGCCATTTGGCTTGTGTAATGCACCTATGACCTTTCAAAGGTGCATGTTGAGCTTATTTGGCTACATGGTCGAGAGAGGTCTCGAAGTGTTCATGGACGATTTCAGCGTTTTTGGCACCTCTTTCGATCATTGTTTGGAAAAGCTGGAACAAGTACTCGCCCGGTGTGTGGAAAAGAACTTAGTGCTGAATTGGGAGAAATGCCATTTCATGGTCACGGAGGGAATAATTCTTGGCCATATAGTATCAGCCAAAGGAATAGAAGTTGATAGGGAAAAGATAGATGTCATAGATGATCTTCCCCCACCAAAATCACTTAAAGACGTGCGCTCATTCTTGGGTCACGCGGGGTTTTATCGAAGGTTCATTAAGGACTTTAGCTCCATCACTAGACCCTTAAGCAACCTACTCATGAAGGACACCCCATTCGAGTGGACGGAAGCATGCCAAAGCTCTTTTGAAAAATTGAAAAACATGCTTGTGTCCGCTCCCATCATGCAAGTTCCGGATTGGTCCCTACCATTCGAATTTATGTGTGATGCTAGCGACTATGCAATCGGGGCTGTTTTGGGCCAACGAAAAGATAAGTAAGCTCATGTCATCTACTACGCTAGCCGGACCCTTACCGGACCTCAACTCAACTACTGTACCACGGAGAAGGAGTTTCTAGCGATAGTCTTTGCCCTTGATAAATTCCGGTTATATCTCATTGGTTCTGCCATCACGTGTTTCACCGATCACGCGGCTTTGAAATACCTACTTACAAAGAAAGATGCCAAGTCGTGCCTCATAAGGTGGATCTTACTCCTACAAGAGTTCAATCTCTCCATCAAAGATAAGAAAGGAGTAGAAAACGTCGTTGCTGACCATTTATCTCGGATTTCGTCTGACGTACCTAGTGATCCCACACCCATAGACGAATACTTCCCAGATGAGTAACTTTTTGCTACCTCTTCGTATCCATGGTTTGCGGATATAGTGAACTATCTTGTCACGGGAGTCGTCCCTCCCGATTGGACACCGCAAGATAAGAAGAGGCTTATTACTTGGTCGCACATGTCTTCTATGATGATCCATTCCTTTTGAAATATTGCACCGACCAAATCATTCGACGATGTGTACCAGATGACGAAATCCCAAAAGTCATCCAGTTTTGTCATTCGGAAGCTTGTGGAAGCCACTTTTCGAAAAAAAAGACGGCCGCAAAAATTCTGTGATGCGGCCTCTATTGGCCCACAATCTTCCAGGATGTAAACGATGCTTGCAAATCCTGCAGTAGATGCCAACGAATGGGGGCCATTACCCGATGAGACATGATGCCTCTTACCCCTATACTCATTATTGAGATCTTTGACTGTTGGGGTATTGACTTCATGGGCCCTTTTTCCCCGTCCTTTGGTTTTCTATACATCCTTGTTGCGGTAGACTACGTTTCTAAATGGGTGGAAGCCATAGCTACCAAGATAAATGACAACAAGGTGGTGATAAAATTCTTGTAAGAACACATACTTTCCCCCTTCGGTGCACCGAAAGCGATAATTAGTGATAATGGCACTCACTTTTGCAATAGGCCATTCGCGAAGCTCATGAGAAAGTATGGTGTCGTTCACAAGGTTGGAACGACTTATCACCCACAAACGAATCGGCAGGCTGAACTAGAAAATCGGGAAATCAAGAACATTCTTGAAAAGACCATCAATCCTACCTGAAATGATTGGTCTCTTAGATTGAACGATTCTTTATGGGCCTATCATACCGCATACAAGAATCAACTCGGCATGTCCCCTTTTCGCTTTGTGTATGGCAAACCTTGCCATCTTCCCATAGAGCTCGAACACAAGGCGTATTGGGCAATTAAGCAATTGAATTATGCCATGGACAAGGCCGGTGAAGCTCGAAAGCTTCAATTGAATGAGTTAGAATAACTACGCAATGATGCGTACGGGAATGCCAAAACTTCAAAAGAAGGGATGAAACTGGCTCATGATAGCATCATTCGACGAAAAGAGTTTCTTCCCAGGCAAAAAGTTCTTCTCTATAACTCTCGACTTCACCTCTTTCCGGGCAAGTTGTGGTCACGATGGTTTGGCCCGTTCGTCGTGAAGAATGTTTTCCCCCATGGAGCTGTTGAACTAGACGATTTAAAAGGGGGAAACACGTTCAAAGTGAATGGACAACGCCTTAAGCCATATCTCGAGGCGTGTGCGAAAGAAGTCGACACCGTCTGGTTGTCGGACCCCGCTTACGGGGTAGATTAAGCTAAAAAAAGTGAGGTCATTGCACCCCCGACGCGTATGGGGTGAGAGTCGTGTGTGTTTTGAGAGTCGTTAGGACTAGGTTTCGTTCGGGAGAAGCATTCGTGTGTTTTGGGAATTTTGAGTCAAAAGGTTGTTGACTAGTGAAATCGAGAGGGTTTTTAGTCTAGTTGGATAGAGAGTATGTCGGGAAAGTGAAATTTTTTGAAGAAGAGAGCTCGAAACCAAGTTCGAAGAATTCCAGCCCAAAAGCCCTGGGGCGGATCGGTTCCTTTTAAGGCCAGACCGGTCCGACCCCGGACCGGTCCACCTGGAGAATGGTTGAAAAGTCAAATAGCCGGACCGGTCTTCCCTTACCCCGGACCGGTCCGCCTTCTGCAAGTCTGTTTTCTCCCCTTCCCAAGATTCACTTCCCTTTCTCCCAATCCCATTCATTCCCTCCAATCCGTTTTCCTTCTTCCCAACCCCAACCTTTCCCTCCCAAATCCACCCCCTTTTCCCTCCAAACCCTTTCCCTCCAATTCCTGCCCCTCCCCTCACCCCTTCCACTATAAATACACACCAATCCCTCCCTTTCTCCTCACACCTTCAGCCCAAATCCTCTCTTCTCCCTGTCTAGCTTTCCTAGCAAAAATCCTTCGTGTTTCCATGGCCCCCCGCATTGCCCCCACCAAATATGACTTCACCGAGATCCAACCCTACGGTCACGGCGAGTTTCGCTCCCACCAAGAGGAGATATGGTGCACCCAATTTTCCGGTTTGGGCCACAAACTCCATATGGAGCGCGCTGTCCAATGGGAAGGGCTGCCCAACTCCGTCACCGCCCTATTCATGGCTCGAAGGTGCCGATTCCTTAACCAACCCTACTAAGCATTTTGGGCAACCGAGGTCCGCTCATTGTATGGCACTCTAGTTCGGACGGCCCAATTCGAGGCCGAAGCTTTCGTGGACGGGAATGTCATCTCATTTTCCTTGGCACGTCTCACGGCTAAGTTGGCCAAGTATGACGCCCCGGACGTTCCCGCATTTACCTATCCCCGAAATGTCCCCCCGGTTGACAAGGATATCATCATGGCCCGAATTGCGCCGAATGTGGCTTGGACGGGGAAAAACATCATCGTTGGACGCCTAAACGAGAAGGTGCACCTCATATTTCAGATTGTGCGCGCCAACATACTGCAAACGTCCAACGATTCCTCCATGCGGCCTCGGCAAGCTACTTTGACCTATTATCTCTTAGACCCCCAAACTTCCATCCATTTGGGCCGCACTTTATACGCGGATATCATTAACACGTCCTTAGATGAGAAGGGCACCTCCCCACTTCCCTCTGCCCGTTTGATCACTTCCATCCTTAAGGATGCTTGCATAGCACCCCGGGTCGACCACACTCGCATCCCCGATCCTTTCGGATAAGGGACCCGCACTAAGAACGCCAAATAGCTAGCTGTCCTACGGGCTAGGAGGGTAGGTGATAGTGAAAAGGAGGTTGCCTCGAGCGAGAGCGAGGAAGAAGCAGGGCCAGCTGGTGAGGACATCGAGATGGGGGATCTCGGTCCGGATGAGGAGTCGACGGACGAGGAGGATGACCTAGATTTTGAGTGGGCGGGAACCGACCTATCCGCCCACATGTCGACACTTGAAACGAACTCCAACACCTTTCAGACCAACTACGAGCGCGGCATGAGCATCGTTCTCCGCTTTCAAGCGGACATCTATGGCCGCATAGGGGATCCTAATGAGCCACTACCTTCTTACTACCAGAACCCCTATGACCCCAATGCACCCGGTTCTCCATCGCCCACCCCGGTGAAGCTTTATATGGTGTTGGCAGCTTTTTATTTGTTTTTTCCTGTTCACATTTGTATGCTTTTCCCTGCACATGTAACACAGTCCTAGTGTAATAAAAACTGCATTTTCTCCATTTGTTTGTTTTATTTATCGCACTTATTATTTTGCCTTATTTAGATTTTAGTCCTTTTTGCTTGAGGATAATGCAAAAGTCTAAGTTAGGGGGGTCACAAGTGCATATGTCTAAAACTTCACAAATTTTCAAAATGCCCGGAAATTTCCAAAAAAAAAAAAATCCAAAAATTTCGAAAAAATCCAAAAATATTTTTGTTCAAAATAAATAAAAATTGGAATTCAAAATTTTCAAAAATATCATTAAAAGTCGGTTTAAAGTCTCAAATTGTGAAAATTCAACATACACAAAGCCTAAATTGACTAAAGATGGAAATTGAGCGAAAATTGACGACTTAACGAATAAGTGTGGAGATTAACAAACCCGGTGAGATTCGAGCCTATCACTTTTTGCGAATTTTTTCATCAATCCGAGTTAATTGTTAACCCAAAGTTCTTTTCAGCGCCTAAAAAGTTGTCAAGGATCTCAATCCTTTCATTTTGATCGGTTTTGAAAAACGTGTGTAATATTGCTTTGAAAAACGTGCCAAATTGATCACTAAACTTAAATTCATCTCAAAACGCATATGGTAACGCAATTGGCAGTTTGGGCAATGAAGTAGGCCCTCGTTTGTCACCCAAAAATATTGGCCAGAAAAAGTAGCAAAAAATTAACCCTTTTGTAACCCAATTTGAGCCAAGCAAATTTTCTCCTTTCGTTTGATAACCCGAAAAATCCAAATAGCCGGAATTGTGAAAAATGGAAAAATTCAGAATTTAAGTCCGAAAAGTGCATATAAAGGGGTAAGAAATAAATAGATATGCTTAACAAAAATAGCAAGAAAAGAAAAGAAGTGAAAAAAAATAAGAAAAATATAGAAAAAGAAGAAAAAATGAGCAATAGCCCGGAAAAAGCACAAATGGACATCATTAATGACCTTTCCAATTCCAACCTCCCTACCATTGTCATTTCACCCCATATACCTTTAAACCTGAAAAGTCCTAACCGAGTCTAAATTGCGAAATTGGTTATCGTGTGGAGAGCTAATACACCAAAAGATATTAAAAGAGATTGAATGCGCGAAAAAGAGGCAATGTTCCCGTTTTTAAAACTGTAATCCGTCGATGAGATCCTTTCACCATGAAATTTCCGTCTTTCTAATTGTATGCGTGATTTTGCGTTCATTACATTTACTCTTTATATATCACGCATACCGAGAAAATAGCCACATTCCGAGTGATTCGTTTGAGAGAGCATTCCGTGAGAAATTGAAATCAAAACAAATTTTCGGACAAGTAACGTAATGATCAATCGGTGGAAATTGGCAGTTATATTTCCGGCTACGCACACACGCACGATGATTTGAGACTTGTAAATATGACTTGATGATGACTATTTTTCTAGAAAAGTTCGAATTGTACAATTTTTGCGTATTTTGAATTTTTCTTGAGTCGAATTTTGTGGGTATATTCTCTGCAAACCCTCACGAGACACCACTCGTCCTACTAGGGTAACCTAGAGGTTTAAAGGCTTGTTGTATACGCTAAATGCAACCGCTTGCCCGCAAAAAAGGTATTCTATCCCAATAAAATGTTTTCAAGAATTGAGCTTGTCTAGGATTCTTTTACATTGCTCAGTACGCGCAAAGTTCTAAGTTAGGGGGATTTGATTAGGCATAAATTCTTCCTAATTTATCCCTTGATTTAGTCACTTTTAGCACCTCGAACAACGTAATTGAGTTGACTGTATCTCATAATCTTGCTACTGACTGATCCTAATGAGTACACCGAGTTTTTGGTATTTCTTAGTGATTTTTACAGGTATTTGATGTCAAGAAACGAAAGAAGGAAACCGAAAGAATCAAGGAAGAAAGAAGGAAAGTCAAAAGGGCATAAGCGTAATTTCCACCCGGAATTCGGATGAGGTACCTAAAGAGAAGTTGAAGAGATCTCATTCACAAGTACATAGGAAAAAACGACACCTCAATCAGAGTTTCGAAACAAAAGATGTGATCAGTCAAAGTTGAGCCAAAAAGTCAAATATTCGGACCGGTCCGCTCTGCAAAACTCCAGAAGACCCCGGACCATAAGCAAACCGAAGAAGGAAAAAATAAAAGAACTGGTCCGGGGGAAGACCGGTTCGCCTCAAAATAAAAGAAACGATCCTCCAAGAAAGCAGACCGGTCCGCCTAAGGCCCGGATCGGTCCGGCCTTCGAGATTTGCAAATCTTGTTTGTTTAAAGGAAGAGTCCTAGTGCAGCTGCAATTCCTAAATTCATGGAGGGTATAAAAACCCGATTTATTATTGTTATTTGGACGGATTTTTTGATAGGATAATAGTTAGTTTTTCTTTTCTTTCCAAAAACCCTAGTTTAGCAAAAATTTCCAGTTTTAATTAAAAGATTGAAGATTGATTCAGAGATTAGTGGATTACCAGTTTCATTCATTGTTGCAATTACTGCTTGGGTAATTTTAGTGAGTATTTCTTATTTTCAATTCCTTTCTACATCTGATTATAATTTTCCTTAGAGTAATTATGAATTCCTGCACATCATTTACCGATTTCGTGACTTTCATCATGCTAGGCTAGATTTTCTAAGGCCGGGATACATGAACCCAGCCTGATGTGTTAATTGTATGTTTATAACATTAATCCCCTAAATTTGGTGATTAAAGATGACTGTATTGCGTAGGAACATAACAATTGTAGGTCTTTATATATCGTTTGCCTCTGGGTAACCGTGATGATTTAGAACACAATTCTAGTGTTACTATTGCGATACTGATTTACTCGTCCTCAGATTAGGTATGACGCGGGCTTGAACCTCGTATACATAATGCTTGGGAGTACTAAATTTCGTATTGGATTTAATCAGTCAAATTTATGATTAGTGTTATAACTGCAATTCACTAGGGTTGGGGGATTGTATTCCCGTCCTATTTTTCTTATCAGTTAGTCAAAAGTTCCAAACCAGTTTTCATTCACATCTTAGGCAAATTAGTGTAGTTGCATTTCTTCATAATTTCATAATTACATTTAGCATAATCATTCTCAAAAACCAAATCATTTTCTTTTTCCTCTTCGAGTTAGAGTTAGGCTTCCTCCGTCTTTTCTAGTCGCTATAACTTTATTGTCCTTTTTCCTTGAGGATCGATACCCGACTTGTCTATTTATTACTAATGCGACAGGCTTGCACTTGAGTCTAGAGTGAACGCACATTAGAGACACATTCTGAGTCGCGTCACCATCTTTCCCGCATTACTGTTACGTCTGCCTCTGTTCATGTTCCCATTTCTGAGTCCTTTCCAGATGAAATTTTTTTCTCCATCTCCACCTTGCCTTGCTATGCTGATATTATCAATATCCTCATTACCGACCAACTTCCCAATCATTGGTTAAAATAAGATCGCTCCAAATTCATAGCGAGTGTGAAGTTTTACTCTTGGGATGACCCGTTCCTTTACAAGTATTTCACTGATCTAGTCATTCGTCTTGATGTTCCTGAGTGTGAACCACTCAGTATTATTTCCTTCTACCACGATGGGGCTTGTGGAGGCCACTTTTTCTCAAAGAAAACTGTCATGAAAATTTTGCAAAGTGGTTTCTATTTGCCCACCTTTTTTCGAGATGCCCATCACTATTTCCAGGCTTGTTCTAATTTCCAACACTCTGGGCATATCTCTCATCGTCATATGATGCCTCTCATACCCATCCTCATTATTAAAATCTTTGATGTGTGGGGTATCGATTTCATGGGACCATTTTCCTCCTCTCATGGTTTTCAGTATATCCTAGTTGCAGTTGACTATGTCTCCAAATGGATTGAAGCAATCGCTTGCCGCACAAATGACCATTGAGTTGTGGTCAAATTTCTTAAGGAGTATGCCTTCACGAATTTTGGAATCCTCAAAGCTATCATTAGTGATGGAGGTAAGCATTTTTGTAATCGAGTCTTTGAGCACCTTGTAAAAAGTATGGTGTTACCCACAAGGTTGATCTCTTTTACCGTCCTCATACTAGTGGTGAAGCTGAGATCTCCAACCGTTAGATCAAGAAAATTCTTGAAAACACTGTCAATCATAGTAGTAAATATTGGTCCTTACGCTTGAATGACGCATTGTGTGTATACCGTAATTTTTATAAGACTTTGATTGGCATGTCTCCTTATCGATTGGTCTTCGGCAAGCCCTGTCACCTTCCTGTCGAGCTAGAACATCATGCATATTGAGCTATCCAAGCCCTTAATTTTGATGTTAATGAGGTAGGAGTCCATAGGAAGTTGCAACTTAATGAATTAGAGGATATCCGAAATGATGCCAATAATTTGACTAATAAGTATAGGGACAAAATGAAGTGGATCCGTGAATAAAGTATTGTGTGCAAATAATTCCACCCTGGTCAAAAAGTTTTGTTATAAAATTTTTGGCTTCATCTCTTTCTGGAAAATTAAAAACTAGGTGGTTTAGACCCTTCATTATTGAATTAGTTACTCCTTATGATGCCATCACCATTCAAAATCCAAGGGATGGTAGCCTCTTTCAAGTTAATGGTCAACGCTTAAAGAATTTTTTAGAGTTAGGCTCCACTCACATTGAAGAAATTAACCTTGTTGACCCAACTTATGAAGACTGAAACATCAGTCTTGTTTGGGGGTGATTCTTATCCCCCATTTTTCTACCACCCCGCGCTTTCATAGTTCTTAACCTTAGGGTGAGTTCCCTTCGGTCTGGCTGAAGACATTAAACTTAGTGCTATCGGGGCAGATCATTATTTTTGAGTACGAGTCTCATCCTATTTGGGGGTAGTGTTTCACATCACCCAATGCTTTACCATGTTTATAAACTTGTACACATTTTTATCTCAGGTTCTTCTTAGATTCGTTTGTACACTTCATTAGTGGTTGATTATTGAAGGTACAAGAATTGATACCACCAAGTTAAAGTGATAATGAGCTCACACAGATACAATAATGGCAGTAAATAAGCAATATAACAATAGGAAGGGATGAGGCAAAGAGGAAAAACACCAGAATTAAGTGGTTCTGCCTATTTAAGGCCTACATTCACTATGCAAGTGTGTGAAATCCACTAATGCGGGCTTTAACTGCCTGAAGATACATGCACTCAAGCTTTCTATCTCTTACAGTAAGTTTGACAGAGTTTTAGTAGGGGTTCTAATATGTGAACCCCTTTACCATGAGTAGAAGATAAGTATTTATAGTGCTTAAGGGGTATAATGAACCCCTAAGCATGAAGTAGGTGTGTGAACATGGAGGCTCCCAATAGGATGATGACATTTATCCATATCACATGTAACTAATGATGATGAAGATTTCTCATATTAGGGGATAATCTGGTTGTAACACACTTGTCCACATGCGATAAGTTATCTTGGAACATTGTAGTGCTCGTACAATAAGTGTCCTCTAGGGAGGTCTTGGCCTGGCCAAGTATGAGGTTACTGATGTAGTGCATGACTTTATGCTCGTAAGTGACAAGTGTGGTATCGATTGAAGGCATTAGGCTGAGGGGGCTATACAGGTCGTTTCTTAGTATCAGTTGGAGCAGAGGATGAGAGATGTCATTGCTATTGAAATTCTCCCTTGAGGTCTCAATTGACTAGATGGCCGAGGTTGTGGATGACGAGGTCGACCCTAGTCTGGACGAGTCTTGGAAACGACCTAAGTGAGGTCCTTTGAGAACTCGGTTGTGAGACTTAACATCCCTTATCCTAAGACGAGGTCACACTTGGTCATATCAATCATCCCCTAGACCTTAGCCTTTAGTGTGAGTAGGAGGCTGAGGGGTACGAGTTCATGGTGGCTTTGATGAGACGTCTCTGACGTGTTAGTTGTATACGACTTGATGAATAAGGGAGTGACACATGTCATTGTTCTGGTTAGGTAACGTCTGTCCCAAGTAGGATTCAATGGTTGAACGCTTTGGGCTTTGCATCTCAAATAATGATGTGTGTTGGGAAGTGTGCTTAATCATTTCATGGTATTTAAACCCAAAATATTCTCTCTATCCTCCTTACCCAAATTTCCCGTTCTAAGCCTTTTGTACCGCCATTGAAGCTTTCTCAAAAACCTTTTGATCTTTTCTGTTTCAAATTCTTTTCCAGTCAATATTCTTTCCCATGAGGTTTCTCCTTGTCCAAATAATCTCATTGATTGAATTTTTTAACTTTCTACGTTTGGTTTGTTGTAGTTTTTTCTTTTGCTTTTTTGGCTAGATTTATCATTTTTCAGTGAGTTTGTTTGGTATTTTAGGGCTTGAATCCTCCATTTGTATGAGCTTTTCTAGACATCACGTGGTAATAGAGGTTAGGTTTAGGAGTTTTGGGGGTTAGATAGACGTCATTTGCCTTTTTAGGCGTGTCTTTGGTCATCTGCTCCGACTGGACTTCTAAGTTCTGTTCTTAGTGTTTCTCGGAGAAATAGATTCATTTTCTTGGGTTTGATCTTCAGTCAACTAGAGTCAAAGTCACAGTTTATTCACTCATTTTTTTTGTTTTTACCCAAGTTGGGTCATTTACTTTAATGTTGCAACCCTTATGTAAGTTATGTGAGTTTCCTAGCATTAAAAAGAAGTGTTTTAAACAGATAAGGATGGTAGAGGCTGAGAAAGCCGAGAGTCGTAAAGTCGAGGCCTTCCCAAATCATCCCATTTATCCACCTCCACTACTTATCATATACCCTTAAGTTGCTGAACTCAGTGATCCAATGTTTGAGTTATCCTCTATGTCAGATGACCCTATGTCTAACTCTCAGTCGATTGAGAGTGTGGATTCATTTGAGGAGGCCATAGCCTATTCTGCATCCCAAGATGAAGGTTCGGAGGTGAACCAGACTTCTTCTTATATTTCGTCCTCTCAGAGGGTCGGGTCATCAGATCAATCTGACTCTATGCAAATACTTGAGCCTAATATTTCCATTTTGCCTCTGGTAGATGCCATTCCTCTCTCGACTGCATCTAGATCCGAGTTTCTCTATAGATTCCCATATGGGGATCGAAACAATCTTCAGGTCGAGGAACCAAAAGCTAGTGGCAAGGAGAGTGAACTTGATACCACTGTAGCTGAATCTTATGAGGGTATTGTCTTTGAGGTCGACCTTCTAATTTAGAGACACCTCTATAGTATAGGATCCACCTTTATTATGAGGAAACCTTTTAAAGATGAAAGAGCCTTTCATGGCCGACATAGTGAGGTATATGTCTATGAGAAGATGTTCAAAGTTGATTTTCGACTACCCATTCTGTGCCATCTGAGCTTGTTTAGGACTTGCCCCCTCTCAGCTTTCTCCGAATTCTTGGAGGGTTATTCTCGACTTTTTTTTCCTATCGAAGATTGTCCACCACACCGACCTTTCAATTAACATTTTCCTGTCTTGTTATACTCCCTCATCTTCCAAGACTCATCCTGGATACTATCATCTCATAGCTAGGAAGTCTGTGAAGAAACTTTTGTTGGTCACTCAGACCACAAATCACAACTGGAAGCCCCTATAATTTTTCATTTTCGGGGCTTTGGAAATTGGTCCCAACCAAACTTGTGGAACCTCTGAGCCTAGGACTCCTCTGAGATGGGATAAAGTCTCTACATCGGACAAACTTGACCCGGGATTGAACCAGGCCTTTGAGAAGGTTAATAAGCTTCATAATCAAGGTGATATTGATCGTCTTTTTAATCTTGAGCATTTAATAAACCCATATTATTTGCCTCAAACAGGTCTAGGGGTTAACCCCTTAGCCGAGCTACGTAAGTAATTATTCTCACTAACTATTATCTTGTATCTCATAGTTATTCATAATTAACTTTGTCTATCTCTTGTAGAACGTCTAGCTGAATGTCTTTTGGAAAATGGTGTCCCCTAACTTAAGTAAACTAGTCAGCAAACATGGCAAAAATGTTGATCCCCCTGCTGCCCCAACCAAAAAATCTACTGTGGGAAGCCCCAGCAGAGCCGTTGGTGCTAAGAAGAAACGAAAGGGCCGAGTCAAGGATACTACTACTAGTCTCCCTTCAAAGAAGATTCGTCCTGATCAGGTGATTCCAATCTCCACAGACAAGGCTTTGGTAACTCATCTTTCACAATTGAAACTTGATGACGAGAGGGTCCTTGGCCATGTCATGAAAGCGATAATGGTTGCCCTTAATTCAGAAGGGCAGAGATGCAAAGACCATAGAGAAGGATCTTAGGGACGAGCTTTCAAAATCAAAGTTGGCCCTACACACTACAAGAAAAATGATAATTAAGGACACCGGTATTAGGGTCATCTTTCAAGTTTTCCTTTAAAAAAATATATAAGGGACAACAAATTATAGCTGTCCTTTTAGATCTACTATAAAGGACAACTAATTTTTTAATCATCCTTTATAATAGTTTTAGGGACATCAAATATTTACTATCCTTTATAAGTCCTCTAATAGGACCGCAAATAGCTGTCCTTTAAAATTTTCGTTTCCTATTTTTTCCCTCCATCCCTGAAATTATTTTTTCATTCCCTATTCGATCAAATAACGTACTCACTTGATTATCTCTCCTCCCATCACCCGATCAAATCCAAATCCTATATACAAATCACACACCATGGTGAAACCCGTATTCTCTCACTCTCTCTATCGTAAAATTTTCGGACGGTGAAACTTCAGCTCTCTCTCTCTTTATCATTATTTGTGAAACTATGAAAAAGTCGTGAAACTCGTGAAAACTCTCTCTCTCTCTCTCTCTCTCTCTCTCTCTCTCTCTCTCTCTCTCGCTCGTGAAACTCTTGAAAAACTCCTAATAGGTATGCGAAATTGCTCATATAGAACTGATTTTTCATTTGATTGTGTTTGATTATAGAACTGATTTTATTTTTGATTGTAGAACTGATTTTGTGTTTAATTATAAAACTGATTTTGTATAGAATTGATCAGTGTTTGATTACAGACTGATTTTGTGTGCAAAGATTTTGTGTGCAAAGTCATCCATGTTCATAACTTATGAACTACATTACAAAACAGTTATAAATCATACATTGTAAATTTTGTGTGCCAAGCCCTTTCAGTTTCAAGCTGTTTCGGAAATCGATGTTTATAAGTTTGAGCCTTGGTAGTTTGCAGGTTTCTTTTTTACGATGTATTTTTAGATTTATATATATGTATGTCTGAAAATGTGATGATGAAGATAAGATTTTTTAGAAAGAGAAAATAGAGGCTTGTGGAATGATTTAGATTTAGAAGTAATTGCATATATGTTTATGTGTGTGTGTGTCGAATTGGAGTTGGAAGGGTAGAAATGAAATAAAGATGAGATTTATCACTGAAACTTTATAATAAAATGAGAAATAAAGGTTTAGAGAGAAATCTTGAATTATAATTAATTGTCACACCCGCGTGTGTGTTCTCATTAATGAATTGATTGTTTATGTATATATGTGTGCGTGCACACTGTGTGTGTAATTGGAGGTGGAATTGAAGAAGTGCAGTAAAGATCAGATTTTGATTGTTATGACTATATGTATACTTGCACATGTATGTATATACGTGTAATTGTACACTTTGATTTTGACAAAAAAATCCATGTTTTCATTGTGTTTGTGTTCTATTGGTCTTTTTGGTTGCCAATGTGTCTTTTGTTTACTCTACTTGTTTGTCGTTGTTGGTGCTGTTAATGAGTATCTCATATTGTTCTCTCTCTATATACACACTCACATGTAGATTTTTTCCTCTTTCTTCTACAATTTTGTGAATTAATTACCTCGTGGTTTATGGGATTATTCAGTGAAATTAGGGGATCCACATGTAGTGAATCTCACCATAAAGTCACAATTTAGTAAAGAAAGAACGCTTACATAAATAGTGCGGAGAATTTGATCATAGTGAATTCAGAATGGTTTATATTGACATCACTGATTTGATAATTTATATTGACATCAAACCATAAATATCTACACTTTGATTTCATGAATTAAGCATGGAATTTTTAAGTTAATGGAATTTTTTATAAGTACAAAAATCATATGCATAAATAATGTCTACACTTTGATTTCATGAATTAAGCATCTCGACATTCAAAACTCCTTATCTCGATACCATGCCATGTGTAAGCGTATCCTCGACGTGTCTAAACATGCCCAAAATAATAAAAAGTTACTATTTTTTAACAAGTTAACATGTGTTTAGGCATGTTTAGAACACGATGTCTTACAATGACACTTAAAGCACTACCTACTGAGTGTACGTGTTTCTTAGTTGAAACCACTATCAAGGAGGCTCATCACTGCAATACATAAAAATCCTTACACATTGCTCAAAGGATGTTTCCTTTAATATTATGTCATACCAACTTTCTATATCTTGTATATGTATATGCGTGCACACTTGTTATGCTTAAATTGTATATCTTGTATTTGTATGCTAATATATTTTTGTTATTTATCAAATTACGTCTTAGGAGTTGATATGGATAAAAGTTGGATCGAATCACGTGATTGGAATTAAAAAGAATACATAGATGGGGTTGAAAGGTTTATTATCTTTGCATATTGGAATTATAATATGCAATCGTCATGCATCAAATGCCCATGTAGTAAATGGGTAAATTGAGTCTACCTCAACCTACACACTGTGAAGGGTCACATAGAGATTCATGGTTTTGACAGAAGTTATAAGGATTGGATTTATCCTGAGGAGTTGATCTATGCATTGGAGGATAATACAAGTAATTTTGGTAATGATGTGTCACTTGATGATATATCATATGAATCGAGCTTAGGAGGAAATAAGATTGCAATGGTTCAAGAAGGAAAGAAGGTTCCACAGACATATGAAAATTCATATATGGATGAACATGGAGTAGAAGATGTTTTGCCTGGTAGTGACTTGACAAAGTATTTCAAACTCCTAAAAGATGTGGAAGGAAAGTTATATGAAAATTATCCAGAGGGCATTACTAAACTCCCATTTGTAGATGAACTCTTACACTTAAAGAAACTTAACATATGGATGGATAGTTCTTTCATAATGTTGCTAAAACTATTGCAGAACACATTCCCTAATGCCAGAATTCTAAAATCCTTTTATCAGGCTAGCAAGCTCACTACTGATTTGTGATTCAAGTATCAAACGTGGGATGCATGCCCTAAGAGTTGTATGCTATTTCGAAATAAAAATAAGACATTAGAGAAGTGTGTCATTTGGGGGCTTCCAGATATAAATAAAATGTTGGTAGTGATGTTGATCAAGTGCAACAGAGTAATCAAAGTATAAAATTAGCTGCTAAAAAGGTAAGGTATTTTCCTTTAAAACCAATATTGCAAAGATTATTTTGGTCATCACATACTGCTTCGCTAATGAAATGTCACAACGAGGATCGTATTGATGATGGTGTGCAAAGGAATCCGATTGATTCTCGTGCTTGGAAATCATTTGATATGCGTAATCCATCTTTTGCAAGTGATTATCGTAATGTTAGACTTGGGCTAGCAACTGACGGATTCAATCCTTTTGGTAATATGAGCATTGCTAACAGTACTTGGACGGTTGTGCTCATGCCCTAGAACGTGAGCCTATGGTTGTGTATGAAAAAACAAAATCTAATTTTATCGATTCTTATTGATCGGCCAAAAGGTCCTGGTGATAAGATTGATGTAGTTTTACAACCATTGATTGATGAGCTAAAAGATTTATGGGGTGATGGAGTGACTACTTATGATGCATCAAGTAAATAACTTTTCCTATTGCGTGCAGCGTTGTTGTGGACAATTAATAATTTCCTGGTATATGCCATGCTATTGGGATGGAGCACGAAGGGTGAATTTGATTGTCTTTGTTGTAACGAAGATCATCAAGCGACTCGATTAAAGAATGGTAAAAGGTATTATTATTGGAGTCATCGTTGATTCTTACCTTTGCACCATAGGTTTCGGAAAGAGAAAACAAATTTTAATGGTAATGTTGATTTTAGACCACCTCCGTTGAAATTATCAAGATCACAAGTTTTGCAATAGTTAAATGAGCTCAACATTGAAACTGAATACAAGAAGGAATGTGTTTTTAGAAAGAGGAAAAGAGAACAATTATAAAGGGAGCTTGTGAAGACAACAAAAGATATGGTGTCGAAGACGAGATTAAATTGGAAAAAGAAAATTATCTTTTTTGAATTGCCATATTGGGAGCATAATTTGATCCGCCACAATCTTGATGTAATTCATATTGAAAAATATGTGTGTGATAATATCTTATTTACATTGCTGGGCATTAAAGATAAAACCAAAGACATTTTGAAGGCCCGAAAAGACCTCCAAGATATGCGCATCAGACGACCACTACATCCCCAAACACGCAGGAAAAATTTGGATTACATAGCTCCAATGGAGTTTACAGTGAGCAACAAATAGAAGGATATTTTTCTAAAAGTGTTGCAAGATGTTAAAATACTAGATGGATATTCATCGAATATTTCGAGATGTGTTCATCCTAAAGAGAGATGTATATTGGGACTAAAGAGACATGACAATCACATTTTAATGCATCAATTAATTCCAATAGAACTAGAAGGGTATTGCCGAAACATGTTGTCAAAGCATTAATTGAACTTAGCACTATTTTTCAGTATTGTGCTGAAATACAATTACTTTAGCTGATATAGAAAAATTGGAAGATCGTATGGCTCTTACACTTTGCACCCTTGAGAAAATATTCCCACCCGAATTCTTTGATGTGATGGAGCACTTGCCAATACATTTGATTGATGAGTTAGTAATTGCTGATGCAGTAATCTACCATTGGATGCATCCAATTGAAAGGTATTTGCATACTCTAAAACTCTTTGTACGCAATCGTGCTCATCCCGAGGCCTCAATTGCTAAATCTGTTATTATGGAAGAATGCACCACATTTTGCTCGAGATATATGGCTGATGATGTGGAAAATAAGTCTAATCGACCTTCCAGAAATGATGATGGAGGTAATGACCTTGGGAATGGTGTGAGGCAAGGATGGTGATTCCGGCTTGATTCAGTAACTCGTATACAAGCACATCAGTATGTGCTTGCTAACCGTGATTCAGTTGCGCCATTTATTGAGTAAGTTATATATTAACCGTAAGTAATTTTTATATAAAATGCATTATTGAATGCCCTTTCTAACTTGACCCACGTATGATATTTTCAGAAAAAAAACATTATTAAACTTACAAAATAATATCCTCTTGTTTCACAATAGCATTTTGTGCAACGCCTTCACAATGAACATTTTCGCACGTGGTTTATGGATTATGTAAGTATGTTTATTCATTTTTTGTATTCTAATTATATTTCCAAATCGTAGTTTTCTTGTTTATTGAAATATTAGGTTGATGGGCTGCCAAAAGATATCGAATTATCTAGCGAAATATTGAGTTTGGCATTGGGTCCTCTGGAGGATGCGTTAAGCTTCAAGTCACATATTATTTGTGGGTTTAGATTTTGAATAAAGGAAGTTGATATTCGTCAGAAAACTCATAATAATGGAGTTATTTTAAAAGCTGAAGAAAAGGGCTATGCTAGTCGAAAAGACTCCAATCCTTTGTCTGGGGATGTTACTTTCTATGGACAACTGACTATCATTATTGAAATTCAATATTTTAATGGAAAAGAGTTTGTACTATTCAAATGGAATTGGATAGAAAATCGTTTGGGGAAACGAGTAGATGAGTTCAACTTTACATTAGTAAATTTCAACCACTTGTTGTACAAACATAATCGATCGAGCGATGAGACTTTTATCTTTGCATCCGAAGCAGAATAAGTATGGTACGTGAAAGATCCTTTGGAACCATATTGGCATATAGTTGTTCAAATGAAGCCTAGAGATAGATTTGATAGTTATTCAACCAAAGAAGAAGAATTGGAAGTGCATACATTCGATCCATTTAGTGTGCAAGAGTTGGAACACGATCAAAATGTATATTGTGTGCGACAAGATGTAGATGGATCCATAATTGATACATCTATGCCTAATGTTGATGATTGTGAGGATGATATGAATGAAGAATGAGGGTTGATAAGTTGGAAATTTATATGTAAGCATTGTTGGCAGAGCAAATCAAAGTGAACAAAGGAAGCCCACTTGTTACATGTTTTATTAAAGGCCCCAGTGGCAGGTAAGTGTAGAGTTATCTGGCTCTTGTCATGTGATTTTCATTTTTTCTAAATCTAACTGTCTTGTACAGTGGGAAGACTAAAATGGCAACTACTGTTGGTATCCACAGTGATTTTTTTAACAAACATTGGGATCGAAGGCATGGGGATATTTATATCACCACTGTTATTTTTAGCCTCTTTAAGAAATCATATTTGGACTACCACCCTACAACTAGGAGAACGAATATTTTGTTCACATAACTAAAAGAAGAGTAAAAGCAACAACATGATGTTTACATACATGTACTAAAATAGGGGCTAATCAAAATAACTCATACTCATTCTCATATATCATTATATAAGATTTTTAGACGTGCTACACATGACAGAACACAATATATATTATGTTAAATTACAGGTGTAACAATATCTACATACATCTGTGTTTTAATATACTAATATTCTAACTGTAGTACATATGACACAACACTGTATATATATATATATATATATATATATATATATATATATATATATATATATATATATATATATATATATTACAGCTTTAATAATATCCCTATAGAACTCTATTTTATTATAATATATACTACAAAAATGGCATCAATCTTAACTATCTGATTCAAAACCTTCATTACATTTAGACAATTGTACAAAGTTGTCCTCCTCATGAGCAAATAGGTTATCATCTATGGAGGATGTTTCCTTGCTTGAAGATTCCTCTCCAGGTACTAATGCCTCTCCTCTAACCTGCACGATAAAACTAGCTTCTCCTTTAACCTTCTAAATATTTTGCATTTTTTCATTGCCCCCTATGAGCTGCTCCTGCGGAATTTAGGAATTTTCACTCAACATTATAAGAAATTTCAGATAATGTGTTCTATTAAAATTCCAAACAGAGTTATATTTACTTCCGCCCTACTCTCATTTATACTCTATTCTTTCAACATCTATCACATGTAGGGCTTGATTCTCCTTATCTGTCTAAAAATGCAGAAAACCTTTACAGAAGATAAAAATTGTTTGTACAAACTATATTAAAGTAGCATATTTACCAATAAGAAAAAAGAGAATTTACGTTTTAAGGGGAAAAAATGTGGAACCCAAATGAAGGGCGATTAACTCCTGATTATTGTCGACGATAGGGACAAACAGTACTAGAAGATATCTATATATCTGAATTTTGTAAATTTTTATATACGCTTGCTCATTATTTTTGAACAGGTGACACTAATAGTACATACTCTCTTAAAAGGAAAGTTAGAGGGAGTGCCAAACAATTGAATGAATGCACGTAATATTAAATTAATCTCGTATTAGTGAAATCGAATATTTATAATTATTAGTATTTCTAAGTAATGTATTTTTTTTGTTATTAGATTAACACAAATGTGCCAGACAATTACCGAAACATATGTTGTCGTAAGCATGGAATTCAATGGAGACCCATTAACTATGAGACCAAGAAGAAGTATTATACGTAATTGAACATATATGAAGAGATTTTAGCAACTACAACCCCCCCAAGTCAACCCGAATCAATGGAAAGTCTTAGTGAAACAATGGGGTCAAGAAGCAACAAAGGTATCATATTAAATTGGTAGACGGGATTTTCCATGTTATTTTTTTAATTATTGATGTTATGTTGATTGACGCGACTAAGAATGTGTCTCAGAAGTGCGTACTCTCTAGGCTCAAGTGCAAGCCTGTCGCTCAAGTAATAATCTAATAAGTCGGGTATCGATCCTCAGAGAAATAGGACAACAGAGTTATGACGACGTTGGAAAGACGAAGGAATCCAAACTTTGACTCTAAAGGAAAAGGAAAAAGTGATTTGTCTTGGGAATTGACTACAACTAAATGTAATTTTGAAAATATTTATTTAATGAACTAAAGTATGAATGGAATGAAACTATTCTAAATTACCTAAAATACTAATGATGACTGACTTAAAACTTGAACTATATGATGAAGAAAATAGGACGGTAATACAATCCCTCAAACCTAGTGTATTACTGGTATAAAACTAATCGTAAATTTAAGTGATTAATTAGACCCAAAATTTAGTACTCCCAAGCATTACGTATATGAGGTTCAAGCCCGCACCATACTTAATCAGAGGATGAGTAAATCGGTAATGCGCGATAGCAACACTCGCATTGTATTCTAAAGCATCTCGGTTACCCTGAAGCAAACGAGATCCAAAGATCTATAATGGTTTTGTTGTTACGTAATACGGTCGAAATAAATCATTAAATTCAAAGGATTAATTTTATACACATGCAACTAACACATCGGGTTGAGTTCATGCATCCTGACCTTTTAAATCTAGCTGGACATATGGAAACTTGAAAACAACACGTTTTGAATGGAAAAAATATTTTTACTGCGGGAATAAGATGAATAAATATGAGATTATAAAAACTAGAAAAAAAGTTGAAACATAAATTAGAATGATTTTACTTGAATTGAAACTTGAAAGTAACTAGGGTTTGTTGTTCTTCTCCTATAAAATGGATTACAAAGCTTCCCTAATGACCTAGAAGCTTCCCCTTTACGTTTGGGAGGAGTAAAATTTATTAACTACGAAATACAAGAGTTTGAGCCAAGTAAAACTCTAATATTTACAAGTGGATAAGTCCGGAAAATTGAGAACATAACCGATCCGGGTAAAGGGTTCGGTTCGGTTCCATCTTTTGTAGCCTTTACTGAAAACTCTTCCAGGTGCAGGATTGGTTCGTTTTTTGCCAGCTTTGGTTCGGTTCTGTTTTTCCATCCTTTACATAAACTTCTCTCATAATGGATTCGGTTCGTTTTAGTTCTCTTGGGTTCGGTTCTCTTTTGTCAGTTTTTGCAGAACCCTTGCCTTCTTGTGTTTCTCTGAAGCTTTTGATACGGAACTCGAATTACAACACTGAACGTCTGCGAAATAGATGACGAACACGCGAAACCCGATGCACTCATTATAATTTTTCAATAGAAAAGATATGATATAAATTAACTTGAATTACACTACGTGGAGCGATAAAAGCCTCTAAATTAAGGGGATAAATGGGAAGAATTTATGCCTAATCAAACCCCCTCTAACTTAGAACGTTGATCATCCCGAGCGATGTAAAAGAATCAAAGCATGGTCTAACTTGAAAATGGGATAGTATACCTATTTTGTGGGTGCACGATTGCATTTAGCGTATGCAACAAGCCTTTAAACCCCCAGGTTACCCTAGTAGGACAAGTTGTGTCTCGTGAGGGTTTGCATAGAATATACCCACAAAATTTGACTCAAAGAAAATTCAAAATACGCAAAAATTGTGTAATTCAAACTTTTCCAGAAAATAATCATCATCAAGTCTTTACAAGAGTAAATGTATTGGGACCAAGTTCACGCGCACAAGTAGAAGGACGAAAATTTTATGGTAATCGGATCTCATCATTGGATTACGGATATAGAAGATGGGAGCATTACCTCTAATTAGTATTTTTGATCTCTTTTATTATCTTTTTGTATTTTTGCTCTCCTCACGGTAACTAATTTCACAATTTTGGACTCAGTTAGGACTTTTACGGGTAAAAGGTGTATTGGGTAAAATTGGAAAAAGGTTAAAAATTTCAAAATTGGAAAATTTTTCTTATGATGTTCGTTAGTGCTTTTTTGAGCTTTTGCTCATTTTCTTCTTCTATTTTTTCTATTTTTCACTCTTTTCTTTTCTTGCTATTTTTATTGACCATAACTATTTTTGTTCTTACCCCTTTTTCTGCACTTTTCGGACTTAATTTCTTGGAATTTCAACTTCACAATTCCGGGCCAATTGGGGTTTTTCGAGTTGTCAAACGAAAGGGAAAAATTTATTTGTCTCAATTTGAGTTACAAAAGGGATAATTTTTCACTACTTTTTCCGGCCAATATTTTTGGGTGACAAACGAGGGCCTACTTCATTGTCCAAAATACTAATTTAGTTACCATATGCATTTCGAGATGAATTAAGTTTAGAGATCTATTTGGCACATTTTTCAAGGCAATATCACACACATTTTCTATAACTAATCAAAATGAAGGGACTGAGATCCTCGATGACTTATTTGACGCTGAAAAGAACTTTTGAGTTAACAGTAGCTCGGATTGATTTATGAATTTCACAAAAATGAAAGGTTCGAATCTCACCGGGGTTGTTAATCTCCACACTTATTCGTTAAGTCGCCTATGCTCGCTCAATTTCCATCTTTGGTCAATTTCGGCTTTGTGCATTTTGAATTTTACACTTGAGACTTTAAACCGACTTTTGATGACATTTTTGAAAATTTTGAATTCCAATTTTTATTTATTTTGAACAAAAAATATTTTTGGATTTTTAAAGTTTTATGATTTTTTTGAAGTTTCTGGGCATTTTTGAAATTTTTTGAAGTTTTAGAAATACGCACTTGTGACCCCCTAACTTAGACTTTTGCATTGTCCTCAAGCAAAAAAGGACTAAAATCTAACTCAAAGCGAATTGAAAGTGCGGAAAAATAAAACAAATAAATATTTAAAATGCATATAGACATTAAATGACCCTAACACATGACTCAATAATACAATAAAAATCACCCTACACGCGTCGGAGGTGCGACAACCTCTCATCTCTCCAAAAACTGACCCGACCCCACTCACGAGGTTCGATGCTCTCCTCATCTCTCCCGTCTTCATATCGTAAACCAATAATTGGAACAATTTGGGATTTCTCCCATCGATAAGGGGAAGACCGGAAGACGCATCGTGACTACTTGGAAACGGATCCCTGTGATACTTACTCAAAGCATGGCCTGCGTGCACCAATTCAGAGGGGACACCAAAGTTTCTTTTAATTTTTGGAACGCATGAGTCTGGCTCTAAGTCGGACGAAACATAAATTTTCTCCTCAATTTCCTTTGAGACCTCTAGTGGTATGGATGGATGGTCATAAAGAAGGAATTCATCGATTTTATCCTTCCATTCGCTTTCTTCTGAGTGACTAAAAGAGCCTAGTAGGGATTGGACTTTAACAGTAAGTCTCTCTTCCACCGGCCCGAATTTTTTTTCAAAGTCTTCAGGACTTATATCTCCTAATTCTCTCTCTCGGGTGTTGCCTACATCCTCGCTTACTCGCTTGATCTCTAACTCCACTATTTTTCTCTCCTCTAAGTCGGTGTACGCTCCCTCACTCTTATTGCTCAATACTAAGCACGTCCCTAGGGCATCGCCACAATGGTCTTCCTCAAAGTGCTCCTCTACGATCTCATCAATTAGGCTTACCGCATGAAGATTGTCTTCTTCCCCTGTATGTTGGGCTACATGGAAGATGTTAGTCTCTAAGGTCATATTCCCAAAAGTGAGTTTCCTGCCCATTTTGAGTATTAATTATTGCGTTAGCCGTAGCTAAGAATGGGCACCCGAGGATGATGGGAACATGATTGCTCGAGGCAAAGGAGAGTTCCGTGTCCCAAATGAAAAAGTCTACCGGGAAGTAGAAAGTGTCCACTTGGACGATCACATCCTCAACTATATCTCTTGGAACCTTCATGGTTCTATCCACTAATTGGAGAGTGATTGTTGTGGGTTTCAGGTCACCCAGATCAAGTTTCCTATAGATGGTGTAAGGGAGAATATTGACACTCTCTCCCAAGTTAAGTAAGGCTTTTTCAATTTTATTATCTCCAATGATGCAGGAAATGGTGGGTGCACCGGGATCTTTGAATTTTGGCGGGAGATTATTAAGTAGGATGGAGCTCACGTTCTGTGATAGAAAGACATTTTTCTTTACCTTCATCTTCCTCTTCACTGTTAACAAGTCCTTGATGACTTTCTCATAAGCTGGAATTTGCTTAAGGGCATCAAGGAAAGGTAAATTTAGCTTTACTTGCTTCACCACGTCTAGTACTTCATCACGGGGGTTTCTTTTATGAGAAGGAACCAACCTTTGAGGAAACGGTGCCGCGATGGGTGGTTTCACTACTACCTCGGGCTCACTAGTGTCTTCTTTATCACTCTCATTCAAGGAGACATCTTCGGCCTCTTTCTTGCCGGGAAAAATCTCCTTGTCTTTAGGTACGTCTTGTGGGGGAGGTGACAAGTCAACTACTCTCCCACTACGTAGAGTGGTTATTGCGCTACATTTCTCAGGATGGTCATGGGGTGTGGAGCTAACACTAGTTTGACCTTGGAGAGGTCTTTGGCCCTGGGCAGGAAACTTTCCCTTCTCTTGGATACTCAATGATGATTGCAACTTTGAAATGTTCGCATTCATGTCATTGATCATGCGCTCATGGCTAACATTAGTTGCATTCTGGGTATTGATAAAGTGCTTGATCGTATCCTCGAGATTTCTCCGCGGTGGAGTGATATATTCTCCTTGAGGTGGTGTTGCTTGCACATGTACTTGCATGTGTGGATATTATTGAAAGTGCGGTGGTGGAGGAGGGGAAAAATGTGAATTAGGATTCATCGCAACCTGTTATTTCCCATATCTAAAACCAGGGTGGTTTTTCCATGAAGGGTTGTAAGAATTACCGTACGGTGCATCGAAATTTCCCTTAAATCTTCCTATACTACTTACTTGTTCTTGAAGCATAACTTTGTAGGCGGGTATAGTCAGGCATTCTTCAGTTGAATGAATCGCCTCACAAATCGAACACACCTTCCTGATGGGGTTTGGGATGGATCCAATTAGTCCTCTTCCACATACTTCAGGTAGGCTCACATTCCTTTCTCAAGTACATCAAGTCGACTGTCCGTCATAGAATTCTTTTCTACGTGAAATAGGCTGGACGCCGATGGAGTGGTGGTCACTTGGCGATTTTGATTTTGAGCATTAGGGTCAGATGTATCCCAGGATTGGGTTGTCTCGGTGACATACCTCAGGTGAAGCTCAGCATCGTTGGCGTCTAAGTCGACGAATGGACCATCGCACATGGTTTCAACGAGTTGCTTGAAATTAATGTTCAGCCCATTATGTATGAAGGAAATGATTTATATTTTATCAAAACCAGGATAGGGACACAAAGTAATTAACTCATTGAAATGCTCATAGCATCGATCGAACGACTCATTTTCTAATTGTCAGAAAGTTTGAATTTGAGCCTTGATGGAGTTCGTTCGATGTGGAGGAAAGAATTTCTTGAGAAATTTAGATTGTAGTTCATTCCATGATGAAATCGAATTTGGAGGTAAAGACCATAGCCAGGTCTTAGCCTTATCCTTTAGCGAGAATGGGAAGAGTTTAAGGCGGAGCACATCTTTTGTGCGAGTTTTACCACTGAGAGTCTTGCACACCTCCTCAAATTCCATGATGTGGGCATATGGCTTTTCTGAATCCATTCCATGGTAAGTGGGAAGTATCTGGATCATCCCATTCCTAAAGCAAAATTGCCCTGCATTATACGGGAGTAAAATGCATCCTGGAGTGACAGTACGCTTGGGATATAAGACGTCTCTCAAAGGGCGATACGGGGACTCTTCCTCACCAACGACTGCACTACCGTGTTGATACATATTTCTCTCACTCAAAGGTTCTATGTCCTCACTGGGTATACTCAGAGCGTTCTCTTTAGTGTGTCCTAAGAGGGAAAATGGAGTGTTATTTGCAATTGAGTGTGACGGTGTGGGAGGTGGAACCCAGAATTGTGGAGCGTTAGGAGTGTGAGGGCTATCAGGGTCGTACTCAACTATTGGATTTTCGTGAATGTGGATTGGAGTATTATGGGGAGTTGGAGTGAGTTCATAATTTTGCATTAACCGGCTTATTAGAGATGATGAAGAGTATTTTTGTGCTTTTAATTTTCTTTTATGTTTTTGGATATTTGGAAATTTTTTGGTCAAAATTTCAGATTGACTTGATCTAATCCTAAGTCTACCTAAGTCCCCGGCAATGGCGCCAAAAACTTAACGCGATTAAGAATGTGTCTCAGAAGTGCGTACTCTCTAGGCTCAAGTTCAAGCCTGTCGCTCAAGTAATAATCTGATAAGTCGGGTATCGATCCTCAGGGAAATAGGACAACAGAGTTTTGAGTACGTTGGACAGACGAAGGAATCCTAACTTTGACTCTAAAGGAAAATGAAAAAGTGATTTGTTTTGGGAATTGACTACAACTAAATGCAATTTTGAAAATATTTATTTAATGAACTAAAGTATGAATGGAATGAAACTATTCTAAATCACCTAAAATACTAATGATGAATGACTTAAAACATGAACTATATGATGAAGAAAATAGTACGGGAATACAATCCCTCAAGCCTAGTGTATTGATGGTAAAAAACTAATCGTAAATTTAAGTGATTAATTAGACCCAAAATTTAGTACTCCCAAGCATTATGTATATGAGGTTCAAGCCCGCACCATACTTAATCAGAGGACGAGTAAATTGGTAACGCACGATAGCAACACTCGCATTGCATTCTAAAGCATCCCGGTTACCCTGAAGCAAACGAGATCCAAAGATCTACAATGGTTGTGTTATTACGTAATACGGTCATAATAAATCATTAAATTCAGAGGTTTAATTTTATACACATGCAACTAACACATCAGGTTGAGTTCATGCATCCCGACCTTTTAAATCTAGCCGGACATATGGAAACTTGAAAAAAACACGTTTTGAATGAAAGAAAACATTTCTACTGTGGGAATAAGATGAAGAAAGATGAGATTATAAGGGAACAAACAACTAGAAAAAAAATTAAAACATTAATTAGAATGATTTTACTTGAATTGCAACTTGAAAGTAACTAGGGTTTGTTGTTCTTTTCCTCTAAAATGGATTACAAAGCTTCCCTAATGACCTAGAAGCTTCCCTCTTATGTGTGGGAGGAGTAAAATTTATTAACCATGAAATACAAGAGTTTGAACCAAGTAAAAGTCGAATCTTTACAAGTGGATAAGTCCGAAAAATTGAGAACGAAACCGATCAGGGTAAAGGGTTCAGTTCGGTTCCATCTTTGACAGCCTTTACAGAAAACTCTTCCAGGTGCAGGATCGGTTTATTTTTTAACATCTTCGGTTCGATTCTGTTTCTCCATCCTTTACAGAAACTTCTCTCATAATGGACTCGGTTCGTTTTAGTTCTCCTATGTTCGGTTCCCTTTTGTCAGTTTTGCAGAACCCTTGCCTTCTTGTGTTTCTCCAAAGATTTTGATAGGGAACTCAAATTACAACAGTGAACACCTGCGAAATAGATGTCGAACACACGAAACTCGATGCACTCATTAGAATTTGTCAATAACAAAGATATGATATAAATCCACTTGAATTACACTACGCGGAGAGATAAGAGACTCTAAATTAAAGGGATAAATGGGAAGAATTTATGCCTAATCATTGATGATTAAACAGGTTGGATTACATGTAAAAATAAAGAAGACTCTGTCAAAATTTTCTAAAAATAATACATTGAATTGGTGAGGAGAGTATACAATACCAAGTAACTCTAAATGTCATTAACATTATTTATTTTCAGTTGCAGCGAGTGGCAAATAGAAATATCACCAATCGAGCTTATCTTTGTTCCCACCATAAAATTGGGAGAACTTCAATTGCCGTAATAAAGCAATAAGTTAGTATGTGTTCTTACTTTAGTATAATTATATATATGTTCTACTAAACTATGATTATATTTATGATCTTTTAGGATTTTGTTAACATGTTTTCTATTTATATATAAATTAGATGAAGTCAAAACAGGAGTCCATCGACAAATTGAGTGTTCAGAGATGGACACATAAGAAAAAGGATCTCACATACGATGTCGATGATGCAGCGACTGGTAGAAAGGTATAAGTATGTTGATAATTGCAATGTAAATGACTTAGTTACATTAAATTTTTTATTTTGGTGGATGTTTGCAAGTTTCATTTACGAAAAGAGGTTGATTATGCTATATGTTTTTTTCTCAATTTGTAGGCAATGATTAAAAGACAATTGGATGTGCTGCGTATTGATAACCAAAATCGGATTGAAGTGAGAGATGCTATATTTGAGGACATGATAGGACCTAACGAACATGGAAGAGCATTGTGTATGGGAGTATGCATTAAACCAACTTATTCACGTTCAACCACATCATCCCATTATCATCAGTGAGATTGCTCGACTAGAGAAGGAGGCCAATGAGCGAGAGACTCCTTATCAGGAAGAGGTTGAGGCGCGACAGAATCGTCATCAAGAAGAAATTGATATGGTGCATACCGATTTAGAAAATGAAATACAAGAAAGAGTCGCGAGGGCCAAGAGAGAAACTCTAGCAGAAGCTAGGCTTGAAATCGCTCATATGATACGAGAGGCGGGCATCCCACTACCACCAACAGTTGATACTATCAATAACCACGCTTGATTATGTATTAATGTAACTAACTTAGAAGTGGAAATGATAATTTTAAAGTATGTGGTGATGTTTATATTTTGAAGCGGGATAAGATACTATTTGGTTTTGTTATTATATTCAAGGTTAAATTTTGGTATAATGTCTTTGCGTTTTTATTTTTTAATTTATTGTTATTATATTAAATATTGAATTTAGGCTGACTATAATATATATATATATATATATATTAGGACATCAGCAACTGTCTTTTAAAATATTTTTTTGACACCAAAATATATTTGGGACAGCTGCTTCTGTCTCTAATACTTCGTTTTAAAGGACAACATCACTGTCCTTATAAATATATAATAGTATTTGGATTTAAAAGGATGAAACAAAAAGGACGACAGTTGCAACCCTAAATACTCAAAAAAGACAGCAATTGTCGTCCTTTTAGCCTTTTATGACACCCATCTATTAGGATAGCTCTTCCTGTCCTTATGACTGTCCTAAATACTATTGGGGCATCAAATGAGCTTTTGGGACAGAAAATTAGTTGTCCTTAATTGTCATTTTTCTAGTAGTGAGAGATGTCCTTGCTGAGGGGGGATATATAGGTCATTTCTTAGTATCGGCTGGAGAAGAGGACGAGAGATGTCCTTGCTATTGAAATGCTCCCCTGAGGTCTCGACTGTCTAGATGGACGAGGTTGTGGACAATGAAGCCGACCCTAGTCTGTACGATTCTGGGAAACGACCTACGTGAGGTCCTTTGAGAAATTGACTGTGACAACCTAACGTCTCTTGTCCTAAGACGAGGTCACACTTGGTCATATCAATCACCCCATAGCCCTTAGCCTTTTGTGTGAGTAGGACGCTGAGGGGTACGAGTTAATGGGGACTTTGATGCGATGTCTCTGACGTGTTAGTTGTATACAACTTAATGGATAAGGTAGTTACACATGTCATTGTTCTCATTGGGTAGCGTCTGTCCTAAGTAGTATTCAATGGCTAAATGCTTTGGGCTTTGCACCTCAAATAATGATGTGTGTTGGGAAAAGTGCTTAATCATTTTCTGGTATTTAAACCCAAAATATTCTCTTTCTCCTCCTTACCCAAACGTCCCACTCTAAGCCTTTTGTACCGCCATTGGCGCTTTCTCAAAAACCTCTTGATCTTCTCTGTTTCAAGTTCTTTTCCAGTCAATCTTCTTTCCCATGAGGTTTCTTGTGACAACCCGAATATAATTATGATAAATTATGTTTAAATCATGATTAGGTTATGTGATATGGACAATTTTTTATTAGTATATCTAATGTTAAGTCATCATGCTTATTCTAATCCTACCTTCATAAAGCATGAAATACTGATTTAGTTACAAATATAAAATTTTGAAGTTTTTAGTAGGAATGTTCATGTTTACGACTAGTTTTGACCTTTATAAAATATCAATTGACTTGAGGTGAAAACTAGATAGTTGTACACAGATGAGTTAGGGTTGTAACCCAGCAAACATTGTATGAAACGGAGGTCCGAGTAAGAATTTATACCGAAATTACTAACCAACGACAAATCTGTCCATCCGTTTAAGTGGTAATTTATCCTTTATACCCAATAAGTGTCTTAAAGTGATTGGTTGGAGGTGTAGGATGGTTTGGCCGACCTTATACCTTTGAAATAACCTTTTCCTTTACCCAAAAGAAGATATGAAAGAGTTTACCTTGAGTAAAGAGAATTAGGGAGTTTAGGAAGAAAAAGTGAGGAGAAAAAGTGTAGAAACATTTGTAGGAATTACGTAAAAGTCTCAACGGTAATCCGAATCGTAAATCTTGTTATTTTTCAAATATTACTGATTTATATGATAGAAATCATCATTTTGTCACAAAAAATTTCAGCACTTTATATATATGTATGATTAGATGCAAGTTTAAGTTAAGTTGAATGTACAAACCCTTAAAATTGCATTGTATTGAAATCCCTTGCATTCAAACCTGAATATATTTTTGTATGCTTACTCTAATTGTGAAATTAAAATTGGATATGAAAATAGACTCATATATTCATATCATATCCAAAAATTAGAATTTATCTCCTTGTCGTTAGGCCTTAATGACGATTTCAAGTTGGTACATAATTGCTGTTTGTATGTTTCATTTCAGTATGCTCAGAGTTTGGTCAAGCTTTTGACATAGTAAATGAAGTCAAACAATTATGAAACTTTAATTATATACTATTCAATACGTGTAAGGATCATGGGTTGAAAATCATGGAAATTTAAAATTTAAAATTTATGATTTGTTGCATTTAAAATTTATGCAATAGTGTAGTAGTGGTGCATTCAGTGAGCTGTGTTGCTCACGATTCCAATATTTATGTTTTTCAAGTAATGCGAGGTCACTGTCAAGTCTAGGAAGTTGGGTTGGGTTAGCCAGGAATGGGAGAAACAAATATTTGGTTTAATGTAAATGATGTAATTAAGTTAACTTATCCTTAAAGCAAGTTTTTATGGGCATGACACTACTCTGATGTTATAAAGTGTTTAGTCATATGGAGTTACGTTGATGACTTTGAAATTAAAATGTGTGTTTATGGTTTGACTCACCTTAACTTTCAAACTTAATTATAAGTAATTGGGTTGGGATGTGGTAGCTTTTGGTATCAGAGCCTAGGTTTTAGAGGTTCTGGAGGGAGAAAAGTGTAGATTTGGCAGTGAATGTTAAAAATGTGTTTTGTTTGGTACTAACAACTAAGTTGGGAAATATATGGATATATGAATGTTTTTATGTGTTTGATCCATTTCAGATATAAAATAATCGAAGGAGGGAATGTGAATGTGGGAATAGAATTTGAGGCTTCAAATATGGCAGCAGAGGCGGAGGTTGAGCAACCAATTCATGGAAATGTTGAACTCGACCCAGAATAATTGATAGACATACAAAAAATGGCACGCGTTATGAATTTAATGGAAGAGCAATAAGCTAGATTTATGGATGAGATGGAAGAACAACAGGCCAGGAAACTGGAGGCACAAGCATTGGCCAGAGCTGAGGAGGTGATACATCGGGAAGAAAGGAGTACTTCACACGAGAAATTTATTAAAATGAAACCACCCTCATTTGAAGGAGCCGTTGATCCAGTAGAGGCAGAAGTATGGGTTAAAGACATTGAACTTATTTTTGGGGTAATGAGAATGCCTGAAAATCAACGAGTGACCTTGGCGATGTATATGATGAAAGGAGAAGTTAAGTATTGGTGGGATGCCATAAAAAATTTATTGATTACTTGAGGAGGCAGGAATGTGATCTCATGGGATGCTTTTATCAAAGCTTTATATGATAAGTATTTTTCCCCAATGTATCAAAAACAAAAGGAGAAGTAATATTTTATGTTGAATCAGGGGAGTATGACAGTTAGAGAATACGAAGATAAACTTACAGCTTTATCTCGATTTGCTTTGAGGTTTATACAAAACGAGGAAGACATGTGTAGCCGATTTCTCGACGGACTAGAGTTAGCTATTAAATCAAGGTTGTCGGCTTTAGAGACTGTTAACTATTTAGCCTTGGTGAATAAAGCGATGCTAGTAGAAAAGGATGTGAATGAACCAAGAGGAAAATGATAACAAATCGCAAAAAGAAGTAGATTCGATCCAAACTATCAAAAGGGTAGCGATACCGAATATTCAAGGTTTAGAGGACAGAAATTCCAACATGGTAGAGGTGGAAGTATTTTACAAAGGGGTGAAGCTAGTGGTGGAAGAGGTTCAGGGAATTCAACACTAAGGAATCCAAATGTATGTTTCTCTTATGGGACATCGGGTCATATACAGAGAAATTGCCCAGAGTTACTGAATATAAAATGTTTTAACTGTCACCAAAAGGGTCATCTGAGAAAGAATTGTCCTATGTTATCAAGAGAATTTCCAGTTAGTAGTGTGGGGACTCATAAAGGATCCTCTCCAGGCGGTGCAACCAGGGGAAGAGGTACATAACAAGCAACTGGATCTAGGGCAAGAGGAAGAATGTTTGTGATGACATTGCAAGATGCCCATGCTACATCAGAAGTGGTTACAGGTAAACTTTTTTTTGCAAATAAAGATTTATATGCACTCATTAATCCTGGATCTACGCATTCATTCGTAGCATTGCATATTGTTTCATATTTGGGTAGACCGTGTTCATTTCTCAATTGTGCCCTATATATTTCTATCCCAATGGAAAGTGTAATTCTAGTTGAGCATGTTTATAAATATTGTGTCCTACGAATGGGTGAGCGAGATTTTTATGTTGAATTGATACCGTTGGCCATTCGGGATTTTGATATTATATTGAGGATGGATTGGTTATTATCGCATCATGACTCCATTTATTATTTTCGAAAAGAAGTTACATTTCATCTGCCTGGTGAACCCGAGTTTCAGTTTATAGGGGAAAGGAATGTTGTTCCTAATTGTCTTATATTAGAAATTAAGAGTAGGAGATTGTTGAGCAAAGGTTGTACATGTTATTTTGCTTATATTGTTGATACTAGTAAAGAGACAGTTAAAATTAAAGATATACTAGTGGTTAGAGAATTTTCTGATGTCTTCCCAGAGGAATTGTCAGGATTGCCGCCCGATAGGGAAGTTGAGTTTTCCATTGAATTAATTCCAGGTACTGGTCTAATTTCCCTTGCTCCATGTAGAATGGCACCAATAAAGTTGAAAGAATTGAAAGTGCAATTACAAGGTCTGATAAGAGAGGTTTCATTCTGCCTAGTGTTTTTCCATGGGGATCCCCCGTGTTATTTGTGAAAAAGAAAGATGGGACAATGCGATTATATATTGATTATCAACAATTGAATAAGGTGACCATTAGAAACAAGTACGCTCTACCTCGTATCGATGATTTGTTTGACCAATTACAGGGGGCCACAGTATTTTCAAATTTTGATTTGAGATCGAGTTACCACCAATTGAAAGTAAATGACAGTGATATTTCCAAAAGAGATTTTTGAACTCAATATGGGAACTATGAGTTTTTGGTGATGCCATTTGGATTGAATAATGCTCCAGCAGTTTTTATGGACTTGATGAACCGGGTATTCCACCCTTTCATTGATTCATTTGTGATTGTATTCATAGACGATGTATTGATTTACTCGCATAGCATGGAGGAACACGAGAAACATTTGAGACTTGTATTACAAATTTTGAGAGAGAAGAAATTACTTGCTAAATTCATCAAGTGTGAGTCCTGGTTGAATGAAATTGTGTTTTTAGGGCACGTTGTCTCGAGAAATGGGATATATGTTGATCCAAAGAAGGTAGAAGCAATCGTTTAATGGGAGAGTCCTAAGAATGTGACAAAAATTAGGAGTTTCCTAGGATCGGCAGGTTACTATCACAGATTCATTAAGAGATTTCAGCAATAGCATTACCATTGACAAAGTTGACTCGTAAAGAAGTGAAGTTTGTATGGGATGAAGAATGCGAGAGGAGTTTTAAAGAATTAAAGAAGCAGTTAGTTTGAGCTCCTATACTTACTATTCCGTGTGGGAATGAGTCTTTCGTAATTTATACAGATGCTTCATTTCAGGGGTTAGGATGTGTTCTTATGCTGAATGGGAAAGTAATAGCATTTGCTTGCAGACAATTAAAGACGCATGAATAAAACTACCCTACGCATGATTTGGAGTTAGCAGCTATTATTTTTTCTTTGAAGTTATGGAGACATTACTTGTATGGAGAAACTTGTGAGATATATACGGACCATCAAATCTTGAAATACTTGTTTACACAAAAAGAACTGAATTTCAGACATAGGCGTTGTATAGAGCTGATTAAAGACTATGATTGTACCATTCATCATCCTGGTAAGTCCAATATAGTAGCAGATGCTTTGAGTCGAAAATCATCGGGGATTCTAGGTTGCATAAAGTGTGCATGTGTTGGAAATATCCTTGACTTGGCATTAATGGGTTTTGAATTAAGGTTTTCAAAAAGGGGAGGCTTATTAGCACATGTCACAGTGAGAACTTTATTGTCAGAACGCATAAGAAATTTGCAGATCGGTGATCCACTCCTTGAGAAGAGCAAACGAGATGTCCTGGATGGTAAAGAGAGTGACTTTGAGATTAAGAATGATGAATCGTTGTGTTATAAAAATAGAATTTGTGTACCGAATGATCCACCCTTAAAGAAGGATATATTAGAAGAGGCACATAGTTCTACTTACTCTATGCATCCGGGAGGTACCAAAATGTACAGAGATTTGAAAGAGTATTACTAGTGGAACAATATGAAACGTGAGATTGCAAAGTTCGTAGCTAAATATTTAGTATGCCAGCAAGTAAAGGTGGAGCATCAGAATCCGACAAGATTATTGCTGTCATTACCTATTCCGTAATGGAAGTGGGAACATATAACGATGGACTTTGTTACAGGATTACCCCGGTCACCAATAGGGCATGATTCTATTTGGCTGATTGTAGACCGATTGACGAAGTGAGACCATTTTATAGCAGTTAAGACCACCTACACTCTTGAAAAGTATGCACGTACGTACGTAGATCAGATTATCCATTTACATGGGGGCACCAGTGTCAATTGTATCAGATAGAGATCCAACTTTCACTTCTAAGTTTTGGCCTCGACTAAAGAATTCCATGGGCACAAGTTTGAAGTTCACCACCGTATTTCATCCACAAACTGATGGGAAATCAAAAAGGATGATTCAAATATTAGAAGACATGTTACGAGCTTGTGTATTTGACTTCAAAGGTAGTTGGGATGATCAATTTCCATTGATGGAATTCTCGTATAATAATAGTTATCAGTCCACCATTGGTATGGTTCCGTATGAAGCTTTACATGGGAGGAGATATAGAACGCCTTTGTGTTGGGATGAAGTGGGTGAAAGGAAAATTTGGGGCCCTGAATTGATAGATATGACAACAGAAAAGATTAAAATGATTCGGAAATGGATAAAGATAGCGCAAAGCAGACATAAATTTTATGCAGATAAAAAGAAGTATCCATTGGAATTTCAGAAGGTTGGTTTTGTATTCCTACGTATTTTACCATGGAAAGGTGTCATGAGATTTGGAAAAAAGGGAAAACTAAGTCCAAGATACATTGGACCATATGAAGTGCTGGAAAGAAAACCTGGCATATAGATTAACATTACCTCCAGATTTATCCCATTTACATGATGTGTTTAAAGTATATATGCTTCGTAAGTATTTGGCTGATCCATCTCATGAGTTGAAAACTCAACCAATTGAACTGAAGGAAGACTTGTCGTACATCGAGGAACCATTGGAAATTATTGATTGTAAGGAGCAGGTATTGAGGAATAAAGTTATTCCCTTAGTTAAAGTTATGTGGATGAGCCATGGAGTTAAAGAAGAAACTTGGGAAATGGAGGATAGCATGAAGAAACAATATCCCCATTTGTTTGGTAAGTGACCTTTATATTAAATTTCAGGGACAAAATTTTCTTTGGGGGGGGGGGGGGGGGGGAGGTGAGTTGTGACAACCCAAATATAATTATGATAAATTATATTTAAATCATGATTAGCATATGTGATATGGATAATTTGTTATTAGTATATCTAAAGTTAAGTCATCATGTTTAGTCTAATCCTACCTTCATAAAGCATGAAATATTGAATTAGTTACAAATATAAAATTTTGAAGCTTGCGGTAGGAATGTTCATGTTTCGGACTAGTTTGGCCCTTTATAAAATATAAACTTACTTGAGGTGAAAATTATATAGTTTTAGATAGGTGAGTTATGGTTGTAACCCAATAAACGGTGTGTGAACCGAAGGTCTGAGTAAGAAGTTATACCGAAATTACTAACTAAGGGAAAATATGTCCATCCGTTTAAGTGGTAATTTGTCCTTTATACCCAACAAGTGTCTTAAAGTGATTCCCTTTATAAAATATCAATTGACTTGAGGTGAAAACTATATAGTTGTAGACAAGTGAGTTAGGATTGTAACCCAATAAACGGTGTATGAAACGGAGGTCCGAGTAAGAAGTTATATCGAAATTACTAAGGGTAAATCTGTCCATCCGTTTAAGTGGTAATTTGTCCTTTATACCCAACAAGTGTCTTAAAGTGATTGGTTGGATGCATAGGATGGTTTGGCCTACCCCATACCTTTTAAATAACCTTATCCTTCATCCAAAATCATCCATGAAAAAGTTTACCTTTGAGGAAATAGAATTAGAGAGTTTAGGAAGAAAAAGTGAGGAGAAAAAGTGTAGAAAAATCCGTAGAAATTACGTAAAAGTCTCGAAGGTAATCCTAATCGCAAATCTTGTTATTTTTCTAATATTGCTGATTTATATGATAGAAATCATCATTTTGTCACCAAAAATTTCAGCACTTTATATATATGTATGGTTAGATGCAAGTTTAAGGTAAGTTGAATGTACAAACCCTTAAAATTGCTTTGTATTGAAATCCCTTGCATTCAAACCTGAATATATTTTTGTATGCTTAATCTAATTGTGAAATTAAAATTGGATATGAAAATAGACTCATATATTCATATCATATCCAAAAATTAGAATTTATCTCCTTGTCGTTAGGCCTTAATGACGATTTCAAGTTGGTATATGATTGTTGTTTGTATGTTTCATTTCAGTATGCTCAGAGTTTGGTCAAGCTTTTGACATAATAAATGTTTGGTCAAGCTTTTGACATAGTAAATGAAGTCAAACAATTATGAAACTTTAATTATGTACCATTAAATATGTGTAAGGATCATGGGTTGAAAATCATGGAAATTTATGATGTAGAGAAATTGTGAAAATTCTTGGAAGTTGAAGGAACAATAGAGGAGCTTGTAGGGCAGATTTCTTGTGTTGTAAAGAAATGGTCATAACTTGCTCTAGGAAGCTTGAAAAATTACACCTTCACTTGTAATGTAAAGTGTATTTGTATATGTTTTCATATTTATAAGGTGGGACACCTGTATTTATACAATTCAGGAATATAGGAGGGTTGAGTATAGAGGACAATAGTTTGAGGCTATACTGGATACCCCATGGAAGAATATTGTTATCTCCTCTTTCCAAAGAGTATTTTGAGTACATGTTTCATGTGTTTTTACATTGAGAAGTATTATTTAAAATTTACTTGGGTTTAGTTATAAATCCCTTATGAGGTATTTCCTATTGTTGAATGTTTATAACTTTATCAACATGTATACCATCGTTTTGTCTTTACTCGTGTTTCATGGAATGTGACTTAAGTGGAATTATATTGTTATTGTATAGTCATTGAAAGTTACATAATTATGTTAGGATAATACTTATGACTGAGATTCAATACTTATTTAGTTGGATTGACAGGTGTAAGGTCTAATCAACCCAGTTCAGCTCCACCCATAGGACACATAAATACATAGTTGACAACCCAAGGTGAGTGTACTCACTGGAATAATGTATTTGCATATTGTTACGAATATGATAATAATGTTATGAATATAAAATTTTTCATTTTAGTTTAATGAAATGGGAGGTTACTCCCCGACTCGAAATAGGGGAGATTTGTCTATTAGTGACAAGGGGTTACTCCTCGACCAGGAATGGGGGATAATTGTCTATTTAGAGAGGGTATGTGAATTATGATTCGAAAAAGTTGGTTAATCTTATGAATGAGCCAGATAAATATATATATATATATATATATATATATATATATATATATCTATTATTATAGGAATATGATTTGTTGCATTTAAAATTTATGCAATAGTGTAGTAGTGGTGCATTCACTGAGTTGTGTTGCTCACGATTCCAATATTTATGTTTTTATATATATATATATATATATATATATATATATCTATTATTATAGGAATATGATTTGTTGCATTTAAAATTTATGCAATAGTGTAGTAGTGGTGCATTCACTGAGTTGTGTTGCTCACGATTCCAATATTTATGTTTTTCAGGTAATGCGAGGTCACTGCCAATTCTAAGAAGTCAGGTTAGGTTAGCCAGGAACGGGAGAAACAAAGATTTGGTTTAATGTAAATGATGTAATTAAGTTAACTTATCCTTTAAGCAAGTTTTTATGGGCATGACTACTCTGATGTTGTAAAAAAGTGTTTAGTTGTATGGAGTTACGTTGATGACTTTGAAATTAAAACACGTGTTAATGGTTTGGTTAAATTAATTATGGTTTGAATCACCTTAACTTTCAAAGTTAATTATAAGTAAGTGGGTTGAGTTGTGTCATTTCTCCTTGTCCAGGTAATCTCCTTGATTGAATTTTATGACTTTTTACATTTGGTTTGTTGTAGTTTTGCTTTTCTTTTTTGTCCGGATTTATCATTTTTCGATGAGTTCATTTGGCATTTTATTGATTGAATCCTCCATTTCCATGAGTTTTTATAGACTTCAAGTGGTAGTAGAGGTTAGGTTTAGGAGTTTTGGGGGTTAGAAAATCATCGTTTGCGTTTTTAGGCGTGTCTCTGGTCATCTGCTCGACTGGACTTCTAGGATCTGTTCTTAGTGTTTCTTGGAGAAATCGATTCAATTTCCTGGGTTTGATCTCCAGTCAACTAGAGTCAAAGTTGCAGTTTATTCACTCATTTTTCAGTTTTTACCCAAGTTGAGTCATTTCCTTTAATGTTGCAACCCTTATGTAAGTTAGCTGAGGAGTTTCATAGCCTTAGAAATAAGTGTTTTGAATTGATCAGGAGGGTAGAGGCTGAGGAAGCCGAGAGTCATAAAGCCGAGGCCTTCCCAAATCATCCCATTTATCCACCTCTACTAGATATCATATACCCCCAAGTTGCTGAACCCAGTGATCCAATGTTTGAGTCGTCCTCTACGTCAGATAACCCTATGTATACCTCTCAGTCGGTCGAGAGTGTGCATTCATTTGAGGAGGCCATGGCCTATTCTGCATCCCAAGATGAAGGGTTGAACGTGGATAACGCTTCTTCTCGTGTCTCGTCCTCTCAGAGGGTCGAGTCACTAGATCAATCTGACTCTATGAAAATCCTTAAGTCTAATGTTGTCATTCTGCCTCCGGTAGATGCTATTCCTCTCTCGACTGCAATTGGATCCGAGTTTCTCTCGAGATTACCAAGTGGGGATCGAAACAATCCTCAGGTCGTGGCACGAGAAGATAGTGGTAATGAGAGTGAACTTGACACCTTTGTAGCTGAATCTTATGAGAGTATTGTCTCTGAGGTTGACCTTCTAGTTTAGAGACACCTCTATGGTATAGGATCCTCCATTATTATGAGGGAAACTTCTAAAGATGAAAGAGCCTTCATGGCTGAAATGGTGAGGTATGTGTCTATGAGAAGATGTTCAAAGTCGTCTTTCAACTACCCATTCCGCACCATCGTAGCTCGTTTAGTACTTGCCCCTTCTTAGCTTTCTCCGAATGCTTAGAAGCTTATTCTTGGCTTTGTTTCCCTCTAGAAGATTGTCCACAAAATCAACCTTTTAATTAACATTTTCTTGGCTTGTTGTACTCCCTCGTCTTCCAAGATTCAGTCTGGATACTATCATCTCGTAGCTAGGAAGTATGAGAAGAAAGTTATGTTGGTCACTCAGACCTAAAATCACAACTGGAAGCCCCGATAATTTTTCATTTTTGTGGCTTGGGAATTTGGTCTTAACCAGGCTTATGGAACCTCTGAGACTAGGACTCCTCTGAGATTGGATAAAGTCTCTGCATCGACTAAACTTGACCCGAGATTGAACTGTGAGGCCTTTGAGAAGGTTAATAAGCTTCGTAATCAAGGTGATAATGGTCGTCTCGTTAAGCTTAAGCATTTAATGAACCTATATTATTTAGCTCAAATAGGTATGGGGGTTGACACCTTAGTCGGGCTACGTAAGTAATTATTCTCACTAACTATTGTCTTGTATATCATAGTTATTCATAAATGACTTTGTCTATCTCTTGCAGAACGTCCAGAAGGCATACTGGATGACCTTTGGAAAATGATGGACCGTAAATTGATCAAACTAGTCAGCAAACATGGCAAAAATCCTGATCCCCCTACTGCCCCAACCAAAAAATCTACTATGAGCAGGACCAGTAGAGCCGTTGGTGTTGAGAAGAAATGAAAGGTTCATGCCAAGGATACTACTAATAGTCTCCCTTCAAAGAAGATTCATTCTGATCACGTGATTCCAATCTCCACAGATAAGGATTTGGCAGTTCGTCTTTTATAATTGAAACTTGATGACGAGAGCGTCCTCGTCTTTGTCAAGAAAGCTATAGATGGTTTCGGTTATCTGGTCTCTGAGGGCGATATAAATTTTCTCCAATCTCTGGACATCTCATTGCTGACTGAATTTTCCATTCATAAGGCCGTCCAGGTATTTTCAAAACTAACCCAGTGTATCCTATTCATTAATTCTGTCTCATACTAACTTTTCACCATACACTTTGGTAAAGTGTGGTTTCCTTCCATCGTATGGGAGATTAGATCAACAAGATGTTGTCCTTGATTCAAAAGGGTAGAGATGAAGAGACCATATAGAAGGATCTTAGGGACGAGATTTTAAAATCAAAGTCGCCCCTGCAGAGGTCGAGGGATGAGGTTACCAACCTGAAAGCTAATCATCCACCACCCAGAAGAAGATGCCGAGAGTAAGTAGACCGAGGTTGATATTAAGGTTAAGTCCGCTCTAGATGAGGCTAAAGCCTAGGCTATTGTAGAGTTCAAATAATCTGATGAATTTGGAGGCTATGCTTTTGAATATCTTGAGAGAGGCATCAAGACTGCTGGCTGATGGGCTGCCCTCAAACATGTTGAGGTTTGAGACCTGTCCTATGATGGCTTCATTGGTCTTGACTTCAGCAAACCCCATCTCGGGACTGCTCTAGCCGATGTTGAAAATCTTACAGACCCTGTGGAGACCAACCCCATTGAGGTTACAGAGAACACCGGTATTGTAACTGACACTGGCATAAATGATGATGGGGCTGAGACTACCAATATTGAGGCCGAGATCACCCCTGACGATGGGATACCCAGAAAAATGTTGATATTAAGTTTTTGCCATTTTTTATTTTTATTGGGATGTCCCTTCGTGCCCTTGTATTATATTTTGGTACAACTCTTTGTTATTTTCGAAGCTCTTTGTTCTCGTCTTCTTCTTATGGTATGCAAATATGTCTTCTCTATTCTGATTTTTCATTACCATAATTCACAAGTCCTCTCTCATCCATGCACCGTCATCTGAGACGAGAGAGAATTTCCTCCAAGTTAATGATGTTTAATAAATGAACAACAACTAAGTGATTCTGAATTTGAATCCGCCAAATTATGGTAATGTATTACAAGTCCCCTCTCGTCATTTTGAGAGTGTATGGATGAGTGTCTCCTCGTCCATGCACTATTATCTCGACCGAGGAGAATTTTCACCAAGTTAATGATGTTTAATAAATAAACCACAACAAAGTGATTTTTAATTTGAATCCACCAAATTATGGTGTTGTATTACAAGTCCCTTCTCGTCGTTTTGAGAGTGTATGCACGAGTGTCGCCTCGTCCATGCACTATCATCTCGGCCGGGAGAGAATTTTCACCAAGTTAATGATGTTTAATAAATGAACCCCTCTCAATGTTATTGATAGTCCATGGACGAGATCAATGTTGTCAATTTTATAAAATACTGCAAGTGCACGGGCTATTTTAGAATAACGAGTGTAAGTACGGGTCGAACCCATGAGGATTTATCAATTTATTTTCTTTAAAAATTATTGTGACTGTCCAACTAGACGTAATGGTTTGGAGATGAGATTTAATATTAAACTAAGCAAACATACACAAAAAATATAACTACAAGAGATATAATCAATGGAGCGTGAAAACTAGGACGTTGGATCCATTTATCACGTTTAACTAACACTGTTCAATAATCTAAATTCATCATTCTCGATTTTATAATTCAAATTAAACCGACTCCCATCATATTTAATTCGAAAATAACACGTTATAAGTCCAAAATAAAATTTAACGTCTCTAAATTTAGACGCCTAAAATCCCTATTCCATTAAAAAGTTCACTTTTAAATTTTAAAATATAGTCTTTAAGCATGAGCTATCAATCAATTTAGTAAAAGTATAACCCATCAAAAAGTACTCATACTTAATATAAAATAAAAATAATTTTTTTCAAACAATGCCGAAGGTTTAAAACGCACTCTCGTGTCATTTTAAATGATACCGAATGTTTAAAACATTTAGCACATATCGGGAACAAAGACGAATTTAAATCACGCACAATATTAACTAAACATGATATATTTCACCTAGTGCTAGTAAAAAAATTAAGCTAGCATAATGGAAGACATCATAATATTGCAAGAATGAATACCCATTTTAATTAATAAAATAACTTACAAATGATGTGTCTTACAAATATTCTTGAAAAAATTCCTCCTCAAAGATACAATTCTTGGCCCTCAAATATAAATAAAACTCTCAAAATAAAACTACCAAAAATTGTTCTAAGGTGGCTCTCTAATTTTTCTCCCAAAATAATGAACCTAAGGGTTCTATTTATAGGCTTAGGGGTAGGGTATTTGGATGAGATGAGACTCTCCCTAATTGGTTATATTTGAGATGACAATTATCTCAGGGAGTCTTGGGAAAAGTTGGTGATAATTATCCCCAATTTTGTCACTATTCACATCACTATTCACAATTGTAACTTTAATCGCATTTTTGACCTCCAAAATTTCAAAATCTCATTTCCGTTCGAACTTCAAAGTTGTGAGTCTTGTCAAGACTTTTAGAAAAGGTATGGCACGGCCTCAACGGACACTCGAGTAATATTATAAAAAATATTTGGTCCAGCTATGTCAACCGTGTCGTGTCGTGTCGCGATGTATCCTGACAATTTTTGCACATCGACTCCTTTGTTGTCCAAATTTTTGGGGTACCTGTAAAAATGCAAAAAAAAAATAAAATAATTAATTCAAATTTATTGTCATAAATATTTAATATTTACAAAATCGCCCTTCTTTGCATTTTAGCCCCCGAAATTCATTAATTGCACGTTTTAATTCAGAATTCAACTAAATTTCATAGAGAACTTTATTTTGCCTAGATAAACATTTAAAAATTATTTTCAGGCTCATAAAGTTTCTAAAATTATGATTTTACCCCTTATTGTATTTTTTAACTCGAATTTTATTTAAACTTGTATTTTTCTTTTATTTTACGAAAAAGACTCTAAAAGCTCATTATTTATGATAGAACGGGCCTAACAAGGCCTAAATTTGGACATATTTCATGCAAAATAATGCACTCATCAAATACTACCAAATCTAAACTTCTCTAGTCCTCGAGCAAAACTAAAATTTTAAAATCTAACTCACTTTCATAGGAATCACGGTTGCCTTTAGCATGTGCAACATGCCGTTAAACCCTCGGTTACCCTAGTGGATGAGTTTTATCTCGTGAGAGTTTGAAGTGAATATACCCACAAAATTCAAAAACTTGACTCAATATAAAAGACTCAAAAGTAATATAACCAAGTTTGAATGCAAACTTCATAAATATAGTAGAACTTCATTTCTCAATCTCAACTTATCATGTGTGTGTGTGCATAGCCAATATAGCCGTCAATTTCAAAAGATTTGATCGTTACATTTCTTATTCAAAAGTTCATTTTGATTTCTAAATCTCATAGGATGCACTCTCAATTGAACACTCGAAAATGGGTTATTTTCTCTTGGTATATGTGAAAAAAAGAATAAATTTAAATGAACAGTTTTCATATATACATGATGAAAAACGGACTTTTATAATGAATGAATATGATCTCATGAACGAAACATCAATTAATTTTTGAAAACATTGAATCACACCATAGATCCTATTCATCTTCTCTCCACACTATAACTAATTTCCCTTGAGACCGATTAAGGCTTTCTTTGGTAGTATTGTAGGCTTGGATTTTAGCTAGAAAGAATGACTTTGGAGTTCAAAAATTTCTGAGAATATAGAGATTTTTTTTGGTATTTTTACTTTTAGGCACTTTTCTTCCAACCTCCATTTTCTTTTTCTTTCGCTTTTTCTTTTCAAACTCACATTTTCTTTCTTCCTCCGTTTTTTCTTTTCTTTTCACACATTATTTTTGCAACCTCATTTTCTTTTGGCCTTTTTCCTACCGTAATTTTACCATAGTATTCTCAGAAAATGTGTACGGCTTCTTTTTATTGGCATTAAACTCCCAGTTGGAGTTGGGTAGGATAATGGGCTTTCAATAAAAGGCTTGTCTTATTTTTGGTTCAAATGATCTTGCAATGTAATCATGTAAAAAAGTTGGAGTTTGGGCCTACTTTTTGGGCTTTCAAACGATGGCCCAATCTCATTTCTCAAGTTTCATTAGGTTGATTTATGTTTCAAGAGGACTTACTAAGACTTCTAGTACTTAAGATTCAAATTTGGCCTTTTGTTTTTCGTAATCGAACAAAACAAAGAATTTGATATCATCAACAAATTTATCACTAAAGAAAAGCTTGATTTATTTTAACTCGGATTGATTTAAATCTCTCAAAACGATGAATGGCACAAAATCTCACAGGGCTAAAATCTCTACATTTATTCGTTAAGTATATTATTTTTTGCCTCAATATCCATTTTCGATCATATTATACGGCTAATGTGTAAAAAAATTCATAAGTTGATAGATTCATGAATTAATTCTATATTAATAAATGGTTTCAAAACACAATTATATTTTTTTTCAAAAATATTATCCTTACCCCCAAACCTAATTTTTACATTGTCCTCAATCTATGCTCAAACTATAAATATGGACAAAGCAAATAAAGTACATAAGTGAAAGGACGATATTACTCGTGAATTTCCACTTGTGTTACCAACTTCTAACCGATCTCGCATGCATTGCATCATAAACCAAAAGTCTGAGCAATTGAGAGTCAACCCAATCTACAAAGTATACACATGAAGGCACATAGTGAATATGGTGAGTGAAATTATTGAGATGCGTAGTCACATCATAACATAGATGGTCATTCTCGAAGAGACTATCATAATGAAATTCTGAATGACACGCTAATCCTAGGTTTCCCTCAAACTCGAGAATGAATAAGTCAGGCTCTAAATCGGACGATCCTCTACTCATGTCCTTGATCTCATCCAAAGACTCAAATGACAGAGGTGGACATGGTGGAATTGGACAATATGGCATGCCAAAACATGTGTCACTAGGTGGAAATGATCGAATGCTTTTTTCAATCTCATCACTAATAGATAAAACCTCACGTGTCAACATACTCTCAAAAGGATCGGGTTCACGTTTACAGAGAAGGAATTGATTGATCCTATTGTCCCAGTCTCTCTCATCTAAATGACAAAAAGAATCCAATAAAGATTGGACTTCAATAGTAAGATCCTCATCAATCAGACCGAATTTTTTCTCAAAATCTTCAAGACTCATATCTAGAGGCTAATCAAGTGGCCAAGCACGTAGATCGATTATGTCACTATCCCGTGGGCTAGTGACATCGTTCACTTCTTTCATGTACTTGACTTCAGTCTCTCCCTCATCAGATGATGGCTTCTCTAAATTAAACACATTTAAATCCATTGTCATGTTACCAAACGACATGTTCAGTTGCCCACTACGACATCGAATGATAGCATCAGAGGTGGGCAAAAAGGGTCAACCAAGGATGATCGGGATTTATGTGGATGAGTTTAGTACGTGTTGCGTGTCTAAGACCACAAAGTCTACTGGAAAGATAAAATCACCCACTTTAATCAAGACATCATGTACAACACCTCTAGGAACCTTAATATATCGGTTGGCTAAGGACAAGGTCATCTTAGTGGGATTTAACTTCCCCAAACCTAGTTTCTTATACATGGTGTATGGAAGAAGGTTAACGCTAGCTCCTAAGTCTAAGAGAGCTTTCTCGAAGTGATGATCCCCTAGCTTAATAAAGATCGTCGACATCCTGGGATCCTTGTACTTGGTGTGAGTTCTATAGGAAATGATCGATCTAGATTGCTCGGCAAGAAAAGCTTTCTTGGATAACTTGGTGTTTCTCTTGAAGGTACAAAGGTCCTTCAGAAATTTGGCGTAGGATGGGACTTATTGTATAGAGTCAAGCAGTGGGATATTGATTTATACTTGCTTGAACACTTCCAACATCTTATAAACTTGCGCCTTTTTCTTTTGGGGAACCAATCTCTATGGAAATGGAGCTTTTGGAACATAGCTCTTTAGATATGGCTCAGAAGATAAGGGTGGGGAAGAAGGTGGATCCACATGTGGATCTTCCTTCTCCTTAAATTTCCCGAATTCACTCTCGATGGGTGGTGAGACATTCTTTTTGACTTCCTTTATAGACCTAAGTGTGATGATTGCATTGACATCCTCTTGGGTTTTTGATGAACCGACGTTATCTTGCACAAAATATTGGCCTTTAGGTAAGTTACCTTTAGGATTGGGCTAAGGTTGACACGAGAATGTTCCCTTGTTTCTCTTACTCAACGCGTTCACTAATTAACTCACTTGAACCTCAAGTTTTGCTATGGATTGAGTGTTTGCATGCAAGATCTGTTGGGTGGTTTGGAGGACACTTTGAGTTGACCCAGAATTGGAGGGTACTTTGAGCGAGCAAATTCATCGTATCCTCTAAAGATTGGATTTTTTGGGATGAAGGATATGATGGTTCAGGGGTATTCTTTTTGAAACCCATAGGTGGGTTACCAGAAGATTGACCTCCACTTTTTTGGTATTGAACCTTGGACCATAAAAAATTTGGGTGGTTTCGCCACCCCAGATTGTACGCATTAGAATATGGGTCATGCTTTGGCCTCTTTTGGTAAAGGGCATTGGCTTGCTCGGTACGTGACTTATGGGTTGGAAGGGCGGGATAATTTTTGACTAAGTGGTCAAATGCGTCGCAAAGTATACACATATGGGAACCTACATGTTGTACAACCGCATGTACGACTCGATTGCCATCTTTGCTCATCTCTAAAGACTCTAAACGTTAGGCTAATGTGGCCACTTTGGCATTTAAATCATAACTTTGTTTGACTTGGTGAGAGAAACCCTCATTGGACGTGGTGGACCTAGATTCTCTATTGGGTGCCCATCACTGGGACTTTTTCGGTACAACTTCTAGGGGTATCCACGCGTCAACCTCACTTTTCTCGATAAAATCACCATTACATAGTAACTCGAGCATAGTTCGAGTATTATAATCGAACCCCTCATACGAAATTTGGACTTGGCGTCATATCTCAATCCCATGGTGCGGACATGGCAGTGGCAAGTCCTTGAATCTCTCCAAATACATCCATAATGCTTCCCCCTCTTTTTGGCTAAATGTGTTGATGGCGTGACATATAGATGCCGTCTTTTGGTTGGGAAATAATTTTTGCAGTAAGGCGACACTCATTTCGTTCTAAGTGGTGATGGATTCGGGTGTTAATGAGTTAAACCAACTCTTAACTTTATCTTTCACCGAGAATGGGAACAATTTAAGTTTGACAATCTCATCGGGGTGTTATTGATACTTAAGGGTCCCACATATCTCCTTGAACTCCCGAATATGAAGATAGGGATCTTCTTTGTCAGTACCTCGAAACATAGGCAACATTTGGATTGTTCTATGATGGAATAGGAAATTATTTACAGTGTGATCGGGTAGACGTATGCACGAAGGTTGCCTACACGTGGTCGGGTAAAGTCAATATTTAAGGGCACATGGCGTTAACTCGTCCCCCATTTCAGTGAAAATTAAAAATCTACCTACGTAAGTATCGGGAATGCTAGATTCCACACTCGACAAATGATTGGTAAGAACTCAAAACCAACTTCACATACACTGAGCTCACTCGAAATTTTCTCTCTTTTTTTAAATCGATTTTTTTTATGTGAAGAAAAAAAAATGAGTTAAACCACGTAATTCCTAGCTAACACAAAGCAAATTGAATTATCTAATTTAGGTGAAGGGAATTTCAAATTTTAGAATCCAGTTTTCCCGAGATTAATCGACGACAGTAGGGGTCTGTGAATTAATCTCCCTCTTCGCGTTGGTGTAGCTTTTAATTCTAGTCTCGTTAAGAGATCTCCTATGAGCTATGCGATATCCTAAGGTCAATGTCTACTTGATTTTAAATTAAATGTGATGGCTCGGGATATGCAATTTCTGGGTTAATTAGTGATTTTCGAGCCAAGAAAGGGTGATGAAATCCCCACCTAATCTTTCACACGAGTTCTTGCCCTTAAGCCAATTTATGCAACGTTCTAAATTAAGTGCAAAATTAAACCACGTAGGAGCAAACAAAAACATACCTCCGGCATGGACTTTTTAAGGTCACTTGTTTAAGCCGGACAGAAGTTTAAGTTGACGTTGATTGGAGGGAAATGCCGCTTACATTTCAGTCGTCATCGAGAGTTCCTTGTGATCGTGGCAAGATTGCACAATTTTTTCTTTCACGTTCGCGCACCGTTGAACACTTTTCCGAATTTTTCTTTTTTTTTTTTGAATATGCTTTTGGAAAAAAAAAGTACACCAAACGTAAAGTGCGACACACACAAAAAAAATAAAGAAAAGAGAAAGAAAAAAACACGACACACGCACTAGGGGTGTATTCAACACATACAAAAAACAAAGCACACTTATGAATCAATTTTTTTTATACTCGAAAAAAACAGAATTACTGTTGGGAAAAAAACTGAATTTCATTTTTTTTTAAAAAGTTTTTCTAGGGTCCTCTAAGTGGAAAAACGAATTTGGAACTATCCAGAATTTTTTTTTCAAGTTTTTTCAATATTTTTTTCTGTATTTTAGGATAAACTAGTGCTAAAAGTGCTATTTATTAAAAAAAAACTTAAATATGTTTTTTTACGCAGAAAAATAGAAATATTGTTGCTACTTTTTTTCCCCAGAAATTTCTATTTTTTTATGAAATTTTCCTAACAAAAATGCGAAAAGTAAAAAAAAATAAACTATTCTGAAAGTCACCACTTTTTTTTTAAAGAAATCGAACAAATCCTCGACAATGGTGTCAAAAACTTGTTATCAATTTTATAAAATACCACAAGTGCACGGGCTATTATAGAATAGCGAGTGTAAGTACGGGTCGAACCCACGAGAATTTATCAATTTTTTTTGTTAAAAATATTTATTGTGACTGTCCAACTAGACGAAATGAGTTTGGAAATGAGATTTAATATTAAACTAAGCAAACATACACAAAAAAATATAATAACAAGAGGTATAATCAAGAGAGCGTGAAAACTAGGACGTTGGATCCATTTACCACGTTTAACTAACACTGATTAATAATCTAAATTCGTCATTCCCAATTTTACAACTCAAATTAAACCGACTCTCGTTGTATTTAATTTGAAAAAATAACACGTTATAAGTCCGAAATAAAATTTATTGTCTTTAAATTTAGACGCCTAAAATTCATATTCCCTTAAAAAGTTCAGTTTTAAATTTCAAAATATAGTGTTTAAGCTTGGGCTGTCAATCAATAAAATAAAAGTATAACCCATCAAAAAGTACTCATAATTAATTAAAAAAATGTTTTTTTCAAATAATGACGAAGGTTTAAAACGCACTCTCGTGTTGTTTTAAATGAATACCGAATTTTTAAAACGTTTAGCATATATCGGGAACAAAGACGAATTTAAATCACGCATAATATTAACTAAACATGATAAATTTTACCTCGTCCTAGTAAAGAAATTAAACTAGCATAATGGAAGACATCATAATATTGCAAGAATGAATACCCATTTTCATTAATAAAACAACTTACAAATGATGTGTCTCACAAATATTCTTGGCCTTTAAATATAAATAAAACTCTCAAAATAAAATTACCAAAAATTGTTCTAAGGTGACTTTCTAATTTTTCTCCCAAAATAATGAACCTAAGGGTCATATTTATAGGCTTAGGGTTAGGGTATTTGGATGATACGGGACTCCCCCTGATTGGTTGTATTTGAAGTGATAATTATTTCATGCCTCTTGGAAAAATTTGGAGATAACTATCCTCAATTTTGGTACTATTCACGTCACTATTCACAACATCAACTTTAATCGCATTTTTGACCTCCAAAACTTCAAAATCTCAATTTCGTCCGAACTTCAAGGTTGTTAGTCTTGTCAAGACCTTTCCGAAAAGCTATGGTACGTCCTCAATGGATACTCGAGCGATGTTATAAAAAATATTTAGTTCAACTATGTTAACCGCGTCGTGTTGCGATGTATCTTGATAATTTTTGCACATCGACTCATTTGTTGTCCAAATTTTTGGGGTACCTGTAAAAATGAAAAAAAAATGAAATTAATTAATTAGAATTTAGGGTCACAAATATTTAAAATATACAAAATTGCCCCCCTTTGCATTTTACCTCGAAATTCGTTAATTGCTCATTTTAATTCAGAATTCAACCAAATTTCAAAGAGAACTTTATTTTGCCTAGATAAACACTTAAAAATTATTTTCAGGCTCATAAAGTTTCTGAAATTATGATTTTACCCCATATTATATTTTTTAATTAAAATTTTATTCAAACTTCTATTTTCTTTTATTTTACGAAAAAGACTCTAAAAGCTCATTATTTATGATACAACGGGCCTAACATGGCCTAGATTTGGACATAATTCATGAAAAATAATGCACTCATCAGTCGACTCCATCTGGAATGTCGTGTCACCGAGAGCAACTTAAAGCTACTTCACCACGAATCATGTTTTATAGCTTAAGATGAGTTGATACATATAACCAACAAATATTCAAACAAATAGACAACATATAAGGGATCACTTGGAAATTTTTATTGAACTTCATTCATTTCTCATTCATCATTTGTTTCTCATATACATGTATTATATCGAAATTAAAAGGAGACAATAAGAATTCTTACTGGTAGTATTTTTTGAGATGGTCGACGTTCCATCGGTTGGAGAATGGCTCTCCTTCTAGGTTTTCCATCCGATACGTCCCTGGAACCACCTCCTCAACCACTCTATACGGACCATGCCAGTTCGAATGAATCTTGTTTTGCTTCTACCACGTCTTCTTCAGCATAAGGTCTCTTAGTACCAGTGTCCGGGATTTCACCCTCTTATTATAGAACTTCGATGTCCTTTACTGATAGGTAGCTTGCCTAACCTCATCATCTTCCTTTCACTCCTCCACAAGATCCAAGTCCAGTCTCCTCTCTTCTACAGTCTGCTCTTGGCCGTATGTATGAACTCTTTGGGTTGGGAGACCTACCTCTGTCGGCACTCCTACCCCTAAGCCATAAGCCAACTTGAATGGAGTTTCCCCAGTTAGAGTCCTCTCCGTCGTCTTGTAAGACCATAGGACAACATACACCTCTTCAACCCATCTTCCTTTGGCATCCTCTAATCTATTCTTGATTCCATAAATAATTATTATGTTAATCATTTATGTTTTCCCATTGGCCTGGGGTCGGTCGAGAGTGGAGAAGAACTGCTTAATGCTGACTCGTTTCCAATATTTCTCCAAGGAGATGTTCTTGAACTGCATTCCATTATCAGAAATTAGGTAATTAGGTAGGCCGTATCTACAGATGATGTTTTTACAGATAAACTGGAAAGATTTCTTCTCTATGATTGTAATAATCGGCTTGCCACTACCCACTTTAAAAAATAGTCAATCGCCACAATCAAATAACGATAATTATTCATGGCTCTTGGAAATGGTCCAACCAAATTAATCCCCCAAATCGCAAATGGCCAAGGAAAGGTAATGGAGGTAAGAGGCTAATGGGGTATGGTAGGAAACCTCTGGCACTTATCATATTTCTTAACATATACAGATGCATCTTTAGCCAATGTTGGCCATTAATAACCCTGAGTAATGATCCTCTTAGATAATGACCTCCCTCTAATATTTCTAGAGCAGGAACTTTCATGTACATCCTTTAAAATATACTCTAGCTTAGATGAATGTACACATATGAGTAGAGGAAGCAAGAACCCTCTTTTATACAGGATGTATCCTATGAGGGAGAACTTAATAGCTTTATACCTCAGCTTCTTTCTTTCGACTCTGGACTCTGGAAATTCCCCCTCTTTGATATATCAGATGATAGGATCCATCTAGGAAGCTCCCATACTCAAGTTGAAGAAAAAATTCACAGTAGTTTTTTCTCCTTCGATCGTCGGCCGATGGAGAATCTCTACTTGGACTATTCTTCTAATTTCAATTTTAGTGACTAAGGCTAACCTTGCTAAAGCATCGTCTCGACCATTGTCTAGCCTGGGTATTCTCAATAACTTTACTTTGCTAAAATGATTCAAAGTTGCCATCACTCTTATCGGGTACTTGGCCATTCTGTCATCCTTAACCTCATATACCCTCAAAATTTAGTTAACAACGAACCTAGAATCATGATGGACAAGGAGTTAGACTCCATTCAGCACCCTAGAAATGGAGAGGCCTTCTAGGAGAGTCTCATTATCTGATTCATTATTGGAGGCTTTAAAGAGAAATCTCAGTGCATACTCTATATCAGTCCCATCTGGGACCGACATAATTAACCCTGCTCCACTTTCGTTCTCACATGAATATGCATCAATGAATAGGTTCCATGCAGTTCCAGTTTAAGAAAAACTACCCTCTTCCAGGGTTACATTCCTTCAGAGGTAGCACTCTTCCTCATTCCCAGACACCTTATTTCTTGATGAACGTATCTCGATCTCTACCGGGGATGGACACATCCTGCTCTTTTGTTCACAAGCTGTAGCTTTAATATCTTCAGTATCGATCTCGTCCCAGGTGAACTCGACTATAAAGTCTTCCAAGGCCTTCCTCTTAATGGTTGTTCTTGGCTGCTAGATGATGTAGAATTCCCCCAACTCAATTGCCCAAGCCATCAGCATTCCTAACTTTTCACTCTTGTGAATGACCTATCTGAGATGAGAGTCGATGAGGACCACCATGATATGTGCTTAGAAATAGGGCTTTATTTTTCTCGAGGCATGGATCGGAGCATAAGATAACTTTTCCATTTTGTGGTATCTTTGCTCGCCCCCTTAGAGGGCCTTGCTATTAAAGTACACTAGTTTTTGAACCTTATCCTCTTCTCTGATAATAGCGACACTAATGGCCGACTCTGATACTGTTAAGTAAAGATACAACTTATCTCCTTGGACTGGTTTAGACAACAAGAATGGAGAGACAAGATAGTCCTTCAAATATTAGAAGGCCTTATCACACTAATAGCTCCATTAAAAAGATTTTCTTAACACTTTAAATAAAGGAAAGCATTTATCAGTAGCTCTACACACAAACCTATTTAAAGCAGACACTCATCTAGTTAGTCTCTGCACATACTTTATTATTATGGGACTCTTCATATCCAGCAAAGCTTTGATATTTTCGGGGTTAGCTTTAATCCCCATTTGATTCACAATGAAGCTTAAGAAATTTCTTGCTCCGACATCGAAGAAATCCTTGGTGGGGATGAGCTTCATCTTATATTTATCCATCGTGTCAAAAGTATGCTCAAGATCGGCCACATAAGTGTTGGCTTTAAGGCTCTTTATCAACATGTCGTTGACATAAACTTCCACCGTCTTTTCAATCTGGTCCTCAAACATTTTGTTGACCAACCTTTGGTATGTGGCCCCGATATTCTTCAATCCAAATGGCATGACCTTATAGCAATAAGTCCCTTTATCGGTTATAAAGGTTTTCTTTTCTGCGTCGGCTAAATCCTTGAATATTTGATTATAGCCTGAGTAGGCATCCGTAAAGCTTATTAATTCATGGCCGGCAGTAGCGTTTACCATCTGATCAATCCTCGATAATGGGAATATGTCTTTGGGGTGTGCTTTTTCGGATTCGTATCCTCCATTTTCCATTGGCTTTGGGGACGATGATAGCATTCACAAGCCAGTCTGGATAAATGACCTCCCTGATAAAGTTGTCCTTTTCCAACTTCTTCACCTCTTCTCGGATGGCATAATACTTCTCCCGAGAGTAGACTTTCCTTCTCTATTGGATTAAATTTTCACTATCGGCCACATTAAGCTTATGATAGAGAACTTTTGGATCGATTCCGGGCATGTCTTCGTGGCTCCAAGCAAAGATGCTTTGCCTCTTCCTTAAAATCTTAACCAACTCCTCTTTGACCTCCATTCTTAGAGCTTTGCCAATTTGGATGGTTTTTTTTGGCTCGTCCTCATTGAGGACGATGTATTCTACCTCCTTACTGGTCTCACCCTTCTTCATCTTTTTTCGGCTCATCCTCATTGAGGACGATGGATTCTATCTCCTTACTAGTCTCACCCTTCTTCATCTTCTTTTCATCTCTAGGGTCTAAGGTATCAATGTTCTAGGTCGTAGCAGCACTTTTGTACGCTTCTCTCTTATAGGCTGAGTTGAAATAGCATTCGCGTGCGTCAACTTAGCCCCCCTGAACTTCCCCTACCCTATATGGGGTCGAGAATTGAATTATCTGGTGGATTGTTGCGGGCACGACCTCAAATTCCTTGAGGGCTACCCTTTCGAGAATTATATTGTTCAAGTAGACGTTTTCATCCATGATGAAGAAGTTAATATTCCTTATAAGACATTTCGGACAGCTGTTTCCCAATATCACTTCCATTTCATATATACCTAGGGGATGCACTTTCTCACCACTAAAGCCAATGAGTGGTTGGTGATACGGAATCAACCTCTTCTTGCTAAGACCCAAACCTTTGTAACAGCCCCAAAACATAACGTCGGCCTAACTGCCACCGTCCACCAAAATCCTTGGTACTTCATAACCATGTACTAGTATGGTGATGTTCAAAGGGTCATCGTAAAATCTAGTCTTGAAAAACTAACAACTAAGGTATTCATATCAACTTATCTCTCTTACCTTTCACAGGTTCTAGTGCTACTGAGTTCATAGTTTTTGGCTTTGGGGGGATAGCTTTGGCCTCTGCTACACGTGCATTTCTATCATCGACTTCATTTCCTCCTCCAGCAAGCACCCCGTAGATCATCGTGACATCATGCGAGATTATATGGAGCCGACCCTTTGGATTAACAAACTTGAGAGGGAGGTCAGGGTTATCTTCATCATAGTCGTTCGACTCATCGTCATCTCGATCGGCTAGAGAATTTGGCTTACAATTGTCATTTTTCTTCTTCTGGGTGTCGTCTCGGCCACCCCTTGAGCTACTCTTGTCCACATACTTTCTCAGCTTGTCGGCCTTCAACATCTTCTAAATTTCATCATTCAAAGAATAACATTTTTCTGTCAGGTTCCCATGGTCCTGGTGAAATTCACACCATAGGTTTTTGTTCCTCTTACGAGGAGGATCCTTTAACTTTTTAGGCCACCTCGAGGATTGATCATTCTTGATCTCGTTCAATATGCGTTTGTAACTGACTGTGAGGGGAGTGTAGTCAACGAACTTGTCATTCGCTAATATCTTCTTTCCATTTTTGTTCTTCTTTTGGAAATTTCTCCTACTTCTAGTACCCTTCTCATCCTCTTACTTTGTCGCCATAGCTTCTTCATCATTCATGACCTTACCGACCATTGCCAATAGCTCGGCCATGGACTTTGGTGGGTTTTCATCAAGCTTTTAGAGTAGTTTTCCCTTCTACAGACCTCCTATCAGAGCCGTAATTGCAATGCTTTACTCATAGTCTTTGACTTTTATCTTTTCTTTATTAAACCTTGCAATGTACTCCCCGAGACTCTCATTCTTCCCCTACTTGACATACAATAGGTGAGTTTTCTTCTTTTGGGGTCTCACCCCAAAGCATAAGTGGTGTTTGAATATCTATGTTGCTTAAAATTTTCAATTGAGTTCTTAGGGAGTGAGGTGAACCATACATGGGCTGCTCCGGTCAAAGTGCTTGAAAAGGAATGACATCTCATCTCATATGAGATTGAGTAAATGTCTACAGCTGACTGGTATATCTCTACGCGGTGAGCCGGATTAGTGCTCCCATCATACCTATGAGTGACCATTAGCGGCTTGAACTTGGCCATGGTTGGAAAATTGACGATCCTAGCCACGAAAGGAGATCCCTCTGAAAAGCCACTCTGCAAAGGGTCTCAAATTTTGAGAATGTCTCCAATATTATCTTCCAACCTCTGGATCGAGTAATTCTAGGGCCTCTCGATCGCTGCCATAATATCATCCTGGATAATATTTTCTCCTGCCACCTCGACTGGTCAAATAAAAGGTTCCATGGCCACTGACCTATGTCGACTGTTCACTTTTATAAGACCCTCGTCTTGGCCGCATGGTAATCGATAGCCTATTTTTTCTCTCCTAGAGACATCAATACTCCTTAATCTGGATAGTCTATCTCTAAGATCACCCACTAGGTAGAGACCCTCTGCTTAGTGGATCAATGGCTGAGACCCTTGGTAGAGAGTCCTAAATAGACCTCATACTGTGTCCTCGGCTAACCTGAATGGGGCGTACAATGTTTCCTGATATTTCATATGTCTCCCAACATTCAGCCTAGGCATCTTCGGCCTCATAGTCATCATACCGATCCTCAAGGCAGCGTTGACCTTGCCTCCCCGGGCATAAATACCTAGGGTCAGCAATGTATCTCCGTTATTAATGAAGTGGAAACTCTTTATGCGGTGCTTGGGGTGTTCCCCTGGCATCTAAATGATGCTCCATAGAGACCTTCATAATCATCTCTGACACTAACCACATAGGTTTCACCAATACATTTTGGCTAAAGGTAGCCAGTTGCTCCTGCATCGCCTGTTGGCTAGCCACCAATGATTTCAATGCTGCACCCACCTCCTCTATTTCTGATTGAGGGGGGCATGACTGGAGATAGGACCATCAACTGGTGGTGGAAATTCTAATTCCACATTTTAAACCTGATGGATGAGCTGTAAGCTGAAGAGTAGAAGCTTAGAAGCTTAATAAGAGATCTTTCAATGGTGAAATAACTCCACAATAGGGGAGGACTGGTTCACCACCTGAGACTCCGGTGAGTACAAGCTAGATAAGGGAAGAGATGACAACCCTCGTTCCCATAGACAGCGCCAGATTGATGGTACTAGAATTGGTACCACAAGGTCAAAGTGATAATGAGCTCACATAGATACAATAATGGCAGAAAATAAGCAATATAATAGTAAAAAGGGATAAGGCAAAGAGGTAAAATACTAGAATTAAGTGGTTCATCCTATTAAAGGACTACGTCTACTGTGAAAGTGTGTGAAATCCACTAATGCAGTCTCTAGTGTCCTAAATATACATGCTCTCTAGCTTTCTCTCTTACAATAAGATTGACAGAGTTTCAACAAGGCCTCTAATATGTGATCCCCTTCACCATGCGATAAAAGACAAGTATTTATAGTGCTTAGTGGGTGTAATTCACCCCCTAAGCCTGCAGTATGCATGTGAACATGGAGGCTCCCAATAGGATGATGACATCTGTCCATAGCACATGTAACTAATGACGATGCAATGTCCCCTCGCGTGAGGGGATAATATGGTTGTAATAGACTTGTCCACGTAGGACATGTTATCTTGGAACTTCGTAGTGCTCGTACTGTAAGTGTCGTTTGGAGATGTCTCAGCCTAGCCGAGTACGAGGTTGCTGATGTAATGCACGACTTAGTACTGGCAAGTGACAAGTGTGATAACGGCCGAAGGCATCAGGATGAGGGAGGCTATACTGGTCATTTCCTAGTTTCGACTGGACCAGAGGATGAGAGATGTCCTTTCTGTTGAAATTCTCCCCTGAGGTCTAGGCTTATTGTAAGGCCAAGGTTGTGGATAGCGAGGCCGACCCTAGTCTAGACAAGTCTTGGAAACGACCTAGGTAAGGTCCTTTGAGAACTCGGTTATGAGACCTAACATCCCTCGTCCCAAGACGAGGTCACGCTTGGTCATATCAATTATGGTAATCTCTTTCCTCCCTTATGCTCTCAATTTTAAAAATAATTTTATTTAACATCGAGGACGATGTTTCTTTTTGTTTAGGGGTGGGGAATTTTATCAAAATTGTACCTCTTTTGAAAAATATTTAAAACCTAATTTTTAAAATTTTCATGCAGTTTATTTAATCTCACTTATTGACGTGAATTTTCTATCATCCATCTTTTAAATTTTAGGAATTAAGCTAGAGGATATTCTTTTTCTAAATAGATTTTATAATACGTATCAAGGCATTTTTCACCATGAATTTTTAGACTCAACAAATTTATGCACTTATCATGTCACTAAGGTTTAGAGTTGAAGAATACTACAATTCTCAAGAAAACCTTAAGGATCACTTGCAGAGACTTTAGATTGTGAGATTTGTGCCTATCATCCTTTTAGAGTGTTTTACACAATCTTGGAGTCATAAGTTGATTCAACTTCCTTTGGGTTCGTACTTAAATCGTTGTATGATCTCATTATTCTTCATTACAAATTTCGTCTTGACCACTGAGAACAACATCACTTTTGAGTTGTAAAAACATGTGTCTTGAAGTTTGTCCCAATCGCCAAATTTTCACCCATACACTAACCAATATCCTCATCCATTACCTTCTCATATTTTTTTTGTCCATATACATTCCCCACTCTATTCATATATCATCCTTCATTTTTTAGAAAAAAGGTGCTTTCCAAATGTAAAATGTCGTCAGTGTTTAAAGTATAAAAGAGAGAAAAAAATTAGAAAAATAGCAACAAAAAAAAGAGTTTGTAGTCAAGTCTTGTGAAATAAAGACATTTGTGCCTAAAGTGTATAATACTCTTCTCAAACATCCATCGTCTATCCATCACCATCCTATTCTACCTTATCTCATCCTTATCTTCCCATGTCATTTCCCCCACCCATAATCATCAATATTTTCCCTTAGGTGTTTGGGCAAATGAAAGTCAACGTAGTGCATAAGTCAACGTTCTCACTATAGGGATGAGCATTATTTCATGAGATCATTTTTTCTTTTACAATGTTCGTTCTTTCTTATATTTGTGTGAGACATTTGACCTTTCTTACGTTTACCGATGAACAAATCTTGGTTAATTAAGTTCTTTAATGAGAAATTGTGAAACTAGGGTTCTTATGATATAAATTCGGGATTTCGTTTTAACCTTACGATTTATAACGATTTAATGATCCTAGGATGTTAGAAATTGTGTAAACATGTTGGGTTATTAATCAACATAGTTAAATTGAAGATTGGGTATGAACTATGAGGTTTTGGGTGCAAAACAAATGGTAAAAACGTAACTGTTGAAGAACAGGTCTAACTTCACAGGATTGGTTCGTTTTTCTTAAATAGGATTGGTTCATTTTTATTCTAATAGGATCGGTTTGTTTTCTAGAGGATCGGTTCGGTTCGTTTTTTCTACAGACTTCTTAGTGCTGCTGCAGAACCTTGGAGAACCTTTCGAATCTTAAATTGTGAGGTTAGGGAAGAATGATATCCTGGACCAGTAGAGTGTAGGGACCTTATATACTATCTTGATATGTAAATGTAGGGGTACCCTTCGAGTGAGGAGAAATACTCGTGAGCGCTCAGTAATGAATCTAGCTATGAATTACTGCTATGTAGATTATTTGGGATAAAATAAATATAATAAACGTAGTTATGAGAGAATAATACTTATATAAATATATGTTTGGGTTGGGTGAATACCTATGAATTTTTAATAGGATGTGTTTATGCCTATCATATGATATTTTTGTTAAGTGCACTAATGGGTGATAACCTGGGGGTACAAGGTTGTGTTGTTAAGTACACTAAACGGTGATAACCCGGGGGTGTAAAGTTATTTATTAAGTGCACTAATAAGTGATAACCCGAGGGCGCAAGAATATTTTATTTAGTGCGCTAATTGGTGGTAACCCGGGGGTGCATGGATATTTTTATAAGTGCAGTAATGGGTGACAACCCGGGAGTGCGGGATCGTTTTATTTATAGCACTAATGGGGATTAAATCGGGGGTGCATGACAGAAATATATATGTATAGGGATGATATGACTATATATATATATATATATGAGAAGTTCTACTAAGAGAAACTAGTAGTTATGGCAATAAGGACAAATGAAATAATCTGAATGAGATAAATATTTAAATTCTCTAATAGTGACCATGAATGGTAGTAAAATCTGATGGACTACTTATTGGGTATCGTATGGGCGATATGATAATATAACTGTTGAATGTAGATAGTGTTACGTTGACTTTTAACTAGTTAACTTGGGTAGAATTACTAGTGCTAGATAGAAGATGCGGTAGGAGTGCACAATAGAAGAGAGGTGAGAACTTCAGTTGAGAGAACGAATCTAACATGCACATAATAGTTGCTTTAAGGAAGTTTTAAATACTTGCTAAAATATATTTTTACACATCGGGCTCTGACCCATCTCTTGCATATCTTTTCTCTCCTGCTATATATATATATATATATATATATATATGCATTATATCAGGTACTCAACCACATAGACACCATATTTAGAGACTTGGATTGCTTAGCGTGCTACGACTGATGTGGAAGCTGTAGGTCTTTGCATTAGATGCTCATATCATTTCTCTCAGTTATCTAGATTTTTCATTTAGGGCATGTGTCACCCATTCCTTAGACATTTTATCAGATTTTGTATTCAGTTTACTTTCTATTCATTTTTAGTTGGATTTAGTTTTAGTATGGATATGTGGTTTAGAGTTTTGAACTGGAATGTTTTATCCAATCGTATTTATTTCTGTACATGATTCAGATTCATTATTTATTTTATTTAGTTGAATGGTGAATGAATTTTATTTAAATTCTTGGACCTTGTAAATATGATTTTTGGTTACAATTTAAAAAGGAAGGTATTTTGGCACTAGCTTAATTTATATTAGGTGATTAATAAAGTTAATGTTTTCGACAGTGATCCTAAGAATGAACCAACCGAACATTCTGTTTTAAAATTTTATAAAAGACTGATCACCCGATATTTAATTGGGCGGGGTGTCACAATACTCTCTCTTTCTCACCTTTTTTTTGCATAATTATTTCCATTTAAGTCATATACCCATCCATCATCATTTTTTTCTTTATTTACTTTGCACACATATATATATCATCTTTCTTTCTTTTAATTTTTTTATTACATACCTACTCACACATTTACCCCACATCCCACACTCCCCATACACTCATTTCATCCAACATCATCATTTATTCCCATCTTCGCACACTTCTCCCACACACACTCCTCTCTATATCTCCTTAAATTCGTCAATTTCTCTCAACTTTTTTTTAATTTTTATATTTTTAAACTTTTTTTAATTTTTTCTATAAAAATCAATAAAAAGTTATACAAAAATAAATTCTTATACTTAGAATTGTTTTCAACTTATAAAATATATTTATGGCATAAAAAGATGCAATTTACGTAAGTATCATGTTAAGAATAGGGTGAAGAACGTGATAAAAATAAAATCATGCATTTGAATTCATTCAAGTCTTTATTTATCGATATAAATATATTTTTTGTACTATATATATATATATATATATACAATCTTGTGCAAAATTTTAAGGGCAATTGTATTTAGAAAATTGTGCGAATGAAAGAAATAAAGTGGCGGTTCAAATTTATATTAAAAATACATGCATGAAAATTGAGGTTGTTACACCTTCCGAACCAGTTGTTCATATGCTATAGTTTTAGTTCTTATAATCTCAAGAACATTTATTTCAAAGTTAGGATCTCTATAATATGTCTTCAAAGAATATATAGATATTTCTTCCATGCTCTTCCTCTAATAGAGCCTCGAATTTAGATACCTTGGCAATTAATTATACCAAATCTCTGAGCTTATTGGCATTAAATTTCTTTCGAAGTCTAAATTCTAACTTATTTTGTTCCAATTTTATATTTTAGACTCGCATACGACTATTTTTCATATTTTTCTAGACCTTTTGTACCTATTTAAAAAGGCAATTGTCTTTTCATTGTGCTTTTGGATTGGTTTTGGTAAACCATCCATAGAGACTGCTGGCTCAATTTGGAAGAACTGTGCATGGAACATATCTTCCAATTGTTGCGAGGTTTGGAAAAAGTTAAGTGACAAACTGATGAACCATGAAAAGGCTACATTAGTGAGTGAACTGGAAAGGAAAACAAAAGTTGAGATACTCATTTATTCCAACATCAGCACATTGACTAATGAACCTAGAAGTGTATTCCATAGTGTACTTAATTCCCTCTATTGAAAAGAGGGAAAGGTTAAAGATTTAAAATCTTTTGGTAGTTATACCCTATCTATCCACATAGGATGTGGCATTCTATAAACAAGGGTATGCACCCCCCGAGCTATTGGTCCACATATTTGATTTATGAGATCCATAATCCCATTTCTCCCAACCACCCTATGAAGTTGCTTGTTTTGTGGTATAATTATTTGGCTTACTATGGAAGTTGGTTACACCAATAGTGGTGGAACCTTTGAAGGCACATTTTTTGTGCTTGATTAGGCATGGCCTGAAATCCTTGAGGAATTTGGTTGTTAAACCTCCTATTATTACCCAACCCCTCGAGTTTTTATTCAAACACGACATTATTGATGATCCCATAGTTCGAAGTACATAGGAGGCCTAAACTCATTTCATTTTGGCATGGCCTAGTTCTTCCTACGTCTAGGAGATGTGTTCTACCTATTGGGTTGTTGTAGGTGAACTATTGGCATGTGTTAGATGGTTGTAAACCTTACATTAGCTCGTTCCTACCTAGACCATAAATATTTTAGTAACTTTTCATCCTTAGGTTATTTCTAGAGTTTGTTTCAGCTGTGTTAGGCCTGTAATACACGTGATAATAAGGATTAGGTTGAGTGGTGGGGTTTACACTAAACTATGGTGAATATCCTAAACTATTAGACACTATTCCATTGGGTGTGGACAACCTACTAGTTATTTTAGTGATCATAGTTATAATGTTTTTCATTATGTTCCTAATATGATCAAGAACTAGGTTTAGTTGGTTAATCAATTGATCTAGGGCATTTTTTAATACACCAATAATAGGTGTTGTTTTAATATTTTCATCTCTTATAGTCGTTATTACATTTAGTTCTTAACTGTGAGAAATTATTGTTAACTCATGATTAGTTTCAATCGTTATTTTCTCAGTAGTGGCAACGTGTTGGCTAGTTGAGTTAATTTCACCAACGTTTTCGGCAACATCGTCGCTTCTTCATGTCCTAGCCATTGTGAACAATAATTTATCACTCGGGTCCTATCGTTCTTGCCAAAAATATGTTTGTTATTTTCACTTGGCTTGGATAATACATTTAATTGTGAGTGTGCCAATCAATTGATTATGTTAGCCTAATGATAATTAGGCAATTGTGTACAGTTCGATCCTTCAATATTAATAAGACTTGCACTTCCCTTATGGAAGACTTTGATGTGAGTGATAAACTGCTACAATTGACTAAAACAAAATATAAAGGTAAAAGTTACATAAATTATAATGAAATAAAAGCTTTGAAACGAAAGAAAGATAAATGTGATAAAGTAAGTCGTGACACTACGAAATGTAAATAAATAAAGTAAACAAATCAAATTTAAGGGGAAGAAACTTTTAATAAACTATAAATAATGTTACAATCTACTTCAAATAAAATAAAAGAAAAGAAAGTAAAAGGGTAAAAGGAGTAAATATAGTTTTTTTAATGAGGGAGTCATTTTTCTCTTTGTCTTTTTAGTTGCTTATTTATACAGTTTTTTACAATGCAACTCAGCCATTTGTAACTAGTAGGTGGTTACCTATCCAAATTATTTCGATTTGTGTGGTTTTAACTTGGCTTGGTTAATAGATTTAATTACGAGCATGTATGGAAAGGTTGTGGTATTGCCAACTAATATATCATAGACTTGTGATAATATCAGACAATTGTGTCCCGTTTAATTCTTTAATTAAGAAGACTTATGCTTCCCATAGGTAAGACTTTGGTGTGAGTGTTAATTACTACAATTAACTAGAACAAAAGAAGATGTAAGTTTCATAAATCAAAATAAAAGTAAATATTTTGAGTAAAGAAAAGTAATTGCGATAAAGTAAATGATTACACTACGAAATGTAAAGTAAAAAAGTAAAATAAATCAAATGTAAAGGAAAAAAATCTCATAAACTTGAAAGAAAGTTACAATTTACCTTACAATCTACTTCTAATGAAAGAAAAATAGTAAATAAACAAAACGAAAAGAAAAGTAATGGTAAAAACAAGTAAATGTAATTTTTTGGTGAGGGGGTCCTTTTTTATTTATCTTCTCGTTTCTTATTTATAGAGTTTCTTGCCATGTAATGTAACAAATTTGTAATTATTCCTTTCTCGGTGCACTAACATCTCGATTTAGATTATTTCTCTCTATCTTCTACACCACGTCCATAAATATGATAGGTGTCATGCATGTGAGTTTCCATTTACTTCGTGTAACTATATTATAGTTAGGCCATTGTTATCGATTTATAATACAAGTTGAAACACCTCATTCGACCGTGATAACCATAGTTAAGCTCTACCACTATAGTGAAGGAGTTGAGTGTTGGTTAAAGGAATTACAGGTTAGTGGTGATGGTTGTTGAGAGAATTAAATATCCTTTAATTCTCTTGGACAAACTGTAATGGGTTAGTGAGGGTTGGTAGAATAATGTGTGTACTTTCAACTAACCAATAAAATTGGTTTAGGATTCCTTGTGAAACTATTTTCAATCACCCTCAAGCTTACGGTTATTAATGTGAACTACTGAGGACAATTCGACCCTATGTGAGAGGGCTCAGGCCCTATTGTGTTCTATAGGAGAGGTCTAAGGATGACACTTATTATAACAAGTCTTATCTAAGGTTTTTTCACAACTTTCCTAAGGTATTGACTTGTTATAAAGGACTAATAACCCATTGGAGACATTCTAATACTTAAATATGCATTGTGAAGGAGGACTGAGTCTCTTCCTTATAGTGTAGTATTTACTATCAAGAAGTGAGTTCTGTCGAAGGTGATGCATATTCAATAGGGTTATTTGGATTTTAACACCGAATAGTTATGCATGTTTTTCATTTAGTTCCCAATTAAAAACTATTGTATGTTTACCCCCCCCAATTTGGAGGACCCCATCATTCAACTGTTAGTGGAGGCTATTTTGACCATGTGGCCAAATATACAATAGTTTTTAATTAGGGTCCATACATACAATATTTTCTAATGGCACCCAAAGCAACAGTTCTCTCTCTTTTTCCTCTTTCAACTTGATTTCTCTCCTTCCCTTCTCTCTCTCAACTTTATTTCCTTATTATTTTTCTATATATAACTAGCACTCTAAAATACTCATTATGTATTTTTTGGTTTACACATACAATATCACTATGAAAATACCCATTTCATATTTTATGTGTTTCATTCGCACTATGAAAATATGCACTATATATTTTCTATCTCAGACTTACGATGCAATTTAGAAAATACTTACTTCGTAATTTATGTGTATCACTAGAACTTTGAAAATATACACTCTGTATTTTTTGGCTCAGACTTATAACGTCACTTTGAAAATACTCACTCTGTATATTCCGCGTATCAATAGACCTCTAAAAATACGCACTCTATATTTTATGGCTCGGACTTACAATACCACTCTGAAAATACTCAATCCGGATTTTTTTGTGCATCACTGGCACTTTAAATTTATGAACTCTGTATTTTCATGCTCAGACTTAGAACGCCACTCTGAAAACACTCACTTCACATTATATATGTATCATTGGCACTCTGAAAAATATGCACTTTGTATTTTTTATCTTAGACTTAAAAACCACTCTAAAAATTCTCACGCCTTATTTTTTGTGTAAGACATTCCAACTGCTTTCTTTACTACCACTGTTGCCACATTTCTTGGTTTGTATTGGTGTTGGTGTCACCAAGTACTCTAAATTAGGCATCATGTAATCCATTTGTATTTGAACTTTATCAGGGCTCTCTTACTTTAGGGAGTACCAGTATATAGAATTTAGAAAATAATGAAAGAATAAGGTTACTAATATAAGGGAAATAGACAAAAGTTTATTTAGTAATAAGAGGAAAAACAATTGGTTATAGCTCCCACTAATTATACGTGTTTTTATTTTGGTCTCCAATTTAAAACTATTGTATGTCTGACCCCCAATTAGAAATTATTGTATGTTTGGCCCCGGGGTCAAAATAGACTCCTTTAACGAGTGAATGGCAGAGCCGTCTAAATTGAGGGACAAATATGGAATAGTTTTCAATTGGGGGGTAAATACAAAAGGGGCATAATTAGTGGGGACCAAAATCTAAATAACCCTATTTAATATTGTTCCCGGATAACCCATTGGGCTTACTTGTCTAAAATATAGAACTTACCCTATTGCTGGAGCTTTAGACTAGAAAGCTTAGGTTCTTTAACCAATATTTTGACATTGGCCTAAGGTGTATGATATCTATTCAAGTCTAGAGATTAAAAATTACACTTGGTATAATAAAATTCCTAGAAGTTGTCATACCGAAATCACGTTTTCCATACCTTATTATCCATGTCATTGGTACTTTATTCCATTAATATGTCCATATCCATGTTTTTTTTTTACAATTTTGACTAACAAATTCAACCTATGTGACCGCCTCAGTACTCTTTTACAAACCACTAATTAGGTGCTTAGGATGGAAAGGATGATAAAAAGAACATGATAGTCCAATAGAAAAGACTTATTGTGACACCCCGCCCATTTTGACATTGGGGGTGGCCCTCCGCCACCGTCAATCTATGCCAGGCGTTATAAATAAAATACCATTCTCAACATGTGACAAAAATATAAGACAATAAAAACATTGTTTCCACCAGATATAATCCAAATAAAATCAATAAATATAAACATTCACACAATAAAATCCATCACCATGATAACTCAAAAATAAAGTCCAACTCTGAACGATAGATTAAAACTCAAAAATAAATAATCCAGCTACAAGCCTCAAACTGAAAATCGAAAACATATGTGGAACCAAATGGCCCACCAAATTCATAAATAATACTCTAATAATTAAAATGACAGAATGAGATCTAAACTACTAAAGCAATAAAGATAAATCTCCAGCTATAATCCATAAATCTCTAATCCATCATGTGCAGCTACTCTAGCAACTATACCTAAAATGTTAGTTAACGCAATGAGTCAGAGCCCACCACATCAACCCTAGCTACTCCTCCCAATTAGGGTCCATAAATCCATACATAAGCATCATACAAGATAAATATTAAAATAGAGTATTTTAAATTAAACGATATAAGTACATGAGAGTAAAGAAAAACATCACAAACTACGCACATAACTTAACCACGCCATTATTCAAGTCCAATTATGTTATTACAACATTAAATTAAATATTACATCTTTGTCTTACTCAATTTAATTATTCTGTTATTCTCATACGTGTGACACCACGATAGCCAGTCAACCTTTCTGTTGGTCCTCCACATGCTCCTGGCGCACTTAAGTTTCAACATATCAAACCCATTCCCCTCACTATATCCAGTCAGCCTAATTTCGTTAGCTTTGCACATAATCGCGAGGTTCCACATGGGACACGTCATTGTATCCAGTCATCCCAATTATTGTTATCCCTGCACATACTCGTGACGCCAACACATCCTCACGTCACTATAGCCAGTCATCCCAATTATCGTTAGCTCTGCACATACTCGTGATACAAATTCATTTTTAATACCCGTGATTTATCTTAGGTATTAATTATTAATTCATATTCTAGTTCTCTTTGTTTTTCAATTAGTCCCACTAATAATTCGAGTAACACCACCTAAAACCATCCCTAGTCCCATTTTGAGAGATCACCAAACCATAAGTATTACCTAGTCTATCACCTAGGAAGAATACCTACCAAAAATCACCACATAGTCTCGCACCTAACGGATCAACGAAACGGCATACTACCTAACCCCACCCAGAAAATACCCAACCGTATAAGCACACACTCTCTAGTCTCATACCTAAAAAGTGCAAATGACCACAAAGTCAACCTACTAGTCCCATACATATCAAGCAGCCTATTAAACAATGGAAAGTAAGACTACTCCCAACAATCCCAATATGCCCGCGGTGTTTAAATATTAATACAAGCAATATTCATATAAAGCATATTATTTATTCATTACTATAGTTCTTACAATTTCATCCAACGATTTCTATTTCCTCCACACTATGTCCATTTGATTATATAATTGAGCAAGTTCTACCAAAAGTCACACAAGTTATCAAATTTCATAATTTTCACACAAGTGATATTTTACCAATTAATACATTATCAAATTTTAACATGCGTATGTATAATATTACACAAATATAAACCCGTTATACAACCTACACATCAATATCATAATTATACAAGTCAAAATATTATTCTTAACCCAAACATGCAAAATGTCCCACCATTCTCTCGTAATCCAGATCTCAAATCTAAGTGTAAGGACACAAGTCTCCGATTGAGTCTTAATATAGTGTTGGCTCAATTCTGGATAAAAACATTTGAGTGATAGGATTGTGTTAAAGTGTATCCATCCAAGCCTATGACGTATTAGTTGAAGACGTAGAGGCCAAGATTATAAAGCTTCATCATATGCCGGGTATATTGTGCCTCGTTTCTACGTCAACAACATTAGTCCCAATGCTCCTAAGGTATGAATGCATTTTATATATATATAGGAGCTTGGAAATTTATTGGGTATATTTTATAAATTTTTTATAAATAGTTTTAACGACTTTGTTTTACTCAGAAAATATTTTTTAAAACTTTTCATAAAAAGTTTTGAGCTTCAAAGAATTTTCCATTTTCTAACAAGTCGTTCGAACGAACTGAAATCTCGTTCGAACGAGATTCCCAGGTCATTTGAACAAGACTTCTAACGAGATTTCCTTTTTCTCACTGGAATATCGTTAGTAAAGTCGTTCGAACGAAAATGTCGTTCGAACGAGTTTGGCGGGAACGGTTTTTTTGGCAGTTTTATCCATGTTTCCACTACTTTTTCTCATTAACTTTTGTACAGATTTCACTAGTGCGGAAGCAACATTTTTTACAAGACTTTTTCATACATCTAAGATAGTTTTTGAGAGCAAATTCTTCCAACAAAAGGTCCCCTAGATTTTTGTTAACATGATTTAATCCTAATAACAAAATCAAGGTTTCTACACCCAATACATGATTTTAGTTTATCCAAGTCCCTATATATATATATATATAATAAATTATGAAAGTTATGTATGTCACAAGTTTTATAGATGATGTCATCTACATAAGTTTTTCTTGCACTACCAATTTTACCCTTAAATTTTTTGGATTCCCCCTCTTTTGACACACTATGATTTGTTTCCCTCTTTCTCTTCAAAATTCAAAAACAAGGATAAAAGAGTAAATTGCCACAATCCAAAAGCTCTCTATTCTCTCTCATCAATTCCCACTTCTACACTACAAGCTTCTCCTAATTTTCTTCTTTGTTTCCCCAAATTTTTCTAAATCTTTACGGACTCACACCCACTCTCACAAACCTCTCACCTCACCTCTAAACCTCCGATTACCTCCCACTCCCATCTCCAATAACTTTCTCACCTCTAACCTACGATCCTCTCTGTTTCTCTTTATCGGTGCTCCCCTGTCAAGATTAGGGTTTGGGTTTCATGGATTTGTCTGAGGATTTTTTGATTTCGTAGCTTTTCAAACTCAGGTGTATGGTCGGTTTTTTTAATATCTAAGGTATACTCTTTGTCACCATATGCTTCTAGGTTGTGATTTCTTTGTTCAAAATTAGGGTTTTGTTTCTATGTTCTTGAGATTTGGTTCAGGTATATAGACTTTTTGGTTGATCTCTTTCTGATTGTAGTGTTTTTTTGTTTGAAATTCATAACTTCTAGATGTTTCTTTGTATTAAAACATGTTGGGTTCGAATTTTTTGTTGCTTGGGTTCGGAATCTGGGATTGGATCTGTCAGGTAAACTCTCTCTCTAATTTGTATTTAGATTTTGGGCATTTTGGGTCTGATAATTTGGGTTTAAATCTATATTAGAGACTAAAATTTCAAATTCAAACTTTAGGGTTCATTTTTGTGTTTGTGTTGGTTCATCAGGTACCAAGTAGGTGACTCTAATGATTTGGATTTTGGGTGTTCAACATAAATTAGGTTTGTATGTAGGTTTGTATCAATACATAAAGCAATGTGCAGATCTCACTGTATTTCATTTATTTATGTTTAGGAGTCTTGGAGATCTGATTTATGCTTTTGTTATTGATTATTAATATTTTGTGTTTTCAGGAACTTTAACTACCTGATTATCAATCTTTGATATGTAAGTATAAACATATTTTGTCCCGTTAATTATTTCGGTGATGCTTCCTTTGGGCCGAATTTCCGTAATTTAACATCATCAGAACAACTTCTTATGTAGCAGTAAGTACGCAGATGAGATTTCGACCATCCAAAACCCATGATTTGGATCACGACGACATAAAAGACCGCAAGAATAATCATCTGAGCAGGTGAAAGGCAACATTATTTAAACTGATTTTTTTTCATTCTACGTATGAACTGGTATTGCATTGTTATGTTTAGTATGAACTATATGAACTGGTTTGTTTTTTAAATTGGTATCTGCGTGAACTGTCTTTTATGTGCGTGAACTATATTGCATTGTTTTTTAAATAGGTATGAACTGGTATGTGTGTGAACTTGGTTTGTTTTTCATTCTAGCGTGGGTTTGTAAAAAACATCACTGCAGCCATATACACAATAAGTTAGAGGTTATCGGTTTCTTTTTTTCTTTGGGTCGACAATCAAGTGGATCTCATTACAATAGATTTTCGACGATAAAATGAAGGCCTCATTAGAAAAGATATTCAACATTCAAAATGATCTCTTATGACAAAGGAATGTTTGGCAAAATGTTGTGCACATATCATGAGATCTGAGGGTCATTTTCCCTTGGGTAATTTGTTATCTACTATTAACGTATTGTGCACATATCATCAACATGTTGTGAACATATCATCGTACCTTTTGGTAAGTTTTGAATACCAAGCTATGTGTTTAAGAAATTACTTTCCTGAAGTTATGCAATTTAGTAAACATATTTTTTGCCGTTAATTATTCCGGCGATGCTTCCTTTGGGCCGTATTGCCGTAATTTAACATCATCAGAACAACTTCTTATGTAGCAGTAAGTACGCAGATGAGATTTCAACCATCCAAAACCCATGATTTTGATCATGGCGACACAAAAGACCGCAAGAATAATCATCCGAAAAGGTGAAATGTGACATTATTTAAACTGATTTTTTTTCATTCTACGTATGAACTGGTATTGAATTGTTATGTTTAGTATGAACTATATGAACTGGGTTTATTTTTTAAATTGGTATCTGCGTGAACTGTCTTTTATGTGCGTGAACTGTATTGCATTATTTTTTAAATTGGTATGAACTGGTATGCGTGTGAACTTGGTTTGTTTTTCATTCTAGCGTGGGTTTGTAAAAAACATCAATGCACCCATATACACAATCAGTTAGAGGTTTCTTTTTTTCTTTGGGTCGATAATCAAGTGGATCTCATTTCAACAGATTTTTGACAATAAAATGAAGACCTCATTAGAATAGTATTCAACATTCAAAATGTTTTCTTATGATAAAGGAATTTTTGGCAACGTACTGTGCACATATTATCAAATCTGAGGGTTATTTTCCCTTGGGTAATTTGTTATCTACTATTAACGTATTGTGCACATATCATCAACATGTTGTGAACATATCATCGTACTTTTTGTTAAGTTTTGAATACCAAGTTATGTGTTTAAGAAATTATTTTCCTAAAGTTGTGCAATTTAGTGTTTGATCACTTCGATCATTGCAATTATGTCTTTCCATATCATTGAAGTAATGACAGAATGAGAAATTACTTAAAATTTACATCTTCAATATTTTGTTAGGTCTGCTCTTCTGTTTTCTAATTTATAGGCCTGCTCTTCTATTTTCTTTGTTGTTTTGTAGATCTACTCTTCTCTTTTCTTAGTTGTTTTGTAGGTCTGTTCTTATCTTCTCAACCCTTCAAACCATGACTTCAATTCTTTGGAATCGTATACTGGATCTGATATCAAGTTGTCTGTTATATGAAACCATCTATACATGAGTCCACGATCCATAAACATATTAATCTGAGACGACACTACCCGTTTTCCTTCATTAGTTTACTGATTTAACTAATGGACCCTATGATACACAACCTTTATTATTAATCACGGCGATATTTTTATTATCCTTTATATAGTTCATTGGTAGTGTTAATAGTTCATTTTTATTTTCCGTTTGTTTCTATTCTATATAAAGTTTTACTGTTCTTTCTTTGTCCGTACAGTAGTGGCCTGCAAGCGATGTTCCATCCCATTTGGATGATGCATCTGAGAAATCTGCATTTTTACAGTAGTAGTGGCCTCCATGTTCTATATCCCCGTTTAGGCAAACTTTTAGGTATGATTTATTATGTTTTAGGTATTTGTTAAAGCTATTAGATATATCATTATGCATAAACCTTATCCACTGGCATGTCTTAGCTCTGTTTGGAATCGTATACTGGATTTGCTCTTCTCTACTGTCATGTCTTTGCTCTGTTTTGGTGGAAAACCAAAATCTTTGTATATTATGAAATTTTTGCGTCTCTATCATTATTGGTGCACTTTATCCACCTGAATGAAATGAACTTTTATTGTATACGTATGCTAATGTATAATCAATTATGTTCTTGGTGATAAAATTGTGCATATTTTTAGTGCATCTTTTTCTAAGGTGCTCATATTTTGAGACAGTGAAAGAGATTCATGGAATAATAAAATCATCAGTAAAAATTCTATCCAATCAAGAAGACTCAAAATCGATGCCAGCAGAAAATTTTGAAACTGAAATTTGAGGAGTCTCCAAAATCGATGTCAAGCATTATTTTTGAAACCAAATTTGAGGATCGATGCCAGCAGATGTTTTTGAATTCAAAATTCTCCGCATGCTTTGTCTACCGTATCATCTAATGTTCCTAAATTAAAGTAATATTTCAAAAGCTGATGTATTAGAACGTCATTGTCCGGATTACTCTAGGAACAGTTGAAAAATTATATTTGTTGTATTTTGTTGAGATGTAAATGTATTACAGTTCTTACAAAAAAACAGTGACTTTGAATGAGTCCTTGATCTGTAACCAATATTTCAATTACAAATTATATGCAATGGCGTGTTACAAAATGTAAGATCCATTATATTTAGAAGACTAAGATTGAAAATCATGAACTCTTTCTCTGTCTTCTTCCATCTCTGTTTTATGTTGTGATGTTTTTGGAGGCTTCATTGTACGGGTACGGGTCCAGTTATGGCGGATCCTGCAAGCAAAAGCAGTTGTGGAATTGAGGCAAAATTGAAACGGAATGTTAGGAACCCCTCCATTACATCTACTTTATTTGATCCAATTATCTACTCAATGGTAACTTTGCTTCTCATATTCCCTCGAGGTATACCAATATTTCCCAACCTTGAACAATATATTTCCATCACTCTTATTTTTCTTGCAAGTTTCCATTTTCTCATTTGTCTCCATTTTCCAAAATGGTTTCTTAACTTAGAAAATTCAGTGCATCGGTCCTAACATGCTAAACTGCGATTTATTGAGCAGGGAATGAAATTAAAGAAGCCATTCAAATCAATCGCGTCAGAAGGAGTATGCATTTTGAGTAGGTACATATCATGAGCATCACTACCTACATCTATTCAGCAAGTATATATTTTGGAGTATATATGTTCAAAAATTGCTCAAAACAAACATGTATATACATCTATTGAGAAGGTATATGTCTTGGGAGTATAATCGCTCAAATCTTTTTTTCTAATCGGTGTGTTTTTTCAAATCAATCGCTCAAATCAAACAGGTATATATATCTTGGAGTGTATACACTATTTCAACAGGTATATACCATGAAGTATATAACTGTTCGTATATGGGTTCTGAACTCTATGCGTTTGATTTTTTTATACACATGTTCTTATATGCGAATATCTTATATGCATTCAATTTTATATACCTGTTCTTATACCCTGGATGGACAGTTCTTATATGAGATTATATACCTCTTCTTAAATGTGTTTAATTTTAATTAGAATTAAAATTAAAATTTTGTGAGGCAGTAGGCAGTATGCGATTAGTTTTATTTAGTATGCGTTCTGACCTGTTGAAAGAAAGAACATGTATACTGATCATGCGATGAATTTTGCATTATAATTGACTTATTGTTATTGGGATATATTGTTTGGTTTGATAAAATGCCTCGCTCATTTATTTCATATATGGTTGATAAAATGCCTAACTTTTTTTTTCATGGATTCATATCCCGCATCAGAAATACAACGATATTGTTATCTGTGATGTTGTCCAACCTTTGCGCCATTGCCTGATGCTATCACAACTACAACAACATTGTTTAGTGTTTATTTATAATTGTTAAACATTTATAAACATGTATAAACATTTATAACATTTATATATTTGTTTTAGTCGTTATAAAGTCGTTTTAAAGAGGTATACACGTTTAAATATTATGGTACACATTTGTTATATAAATACAATTTTTGAGTAATTTAACCCTTTCTTGATGTGTTTCATAATGTCACACTAACATTTTGTCTTTCCAATTTATTTTTTCAGCAAAATGCCGACAACTCGAAGCTACAAGGGAGTTTACTTTTAAGGAATGAAACTTTGTAATGGAAGAAAACCTAAATCTTTGCAGTCATTTGGTTGTGGAGTTAATTATAATCCGTGATGGATTAATTTTTTTTTTTAAATCATATATACGATGTCTATTATGAAGTGATAATGTATTTATCAGTATTTGTTTTCATTAAACATGACAAATTGTCCTCTAAACAAAGAGATCTTGGGCCTTTGTTTTGAATTATTAAGTTTTGTACATGACGTTTTTATATGATATTATTAAATATGTGACATATGAGTCACTATTTTTTGTTGTTGAAGTGTTTTTTTATACCTTAAACAGGTGGATAGTCGTATAAACGAAGAAAATTCTGTCCATTTTTTTAAAAAAAAAAGTTAACTTATTATGTTATTATGTTAGTTTTCCCCGAATATCGTCATGATTTTTTTAAAGAAGTTTGTTTTGTTCAACGTGCCTTTAGGCATGGGTATACCCTAGTATATATATATTGCTTGGAGTTTGTTTGGCACCGGGTTCTACTCTATTGTTTGAAGAGTTGTTTGAGTTTACTTCTATATCCCACAAAGAAGAAGACTTGTTTGTTGCTGCGACGTTCTCACTCGAAGAAAGGCTTCGGGTGCAGGTTGACGATTGTTCCAAAGGCCTCATTGGTGGATTCCAAGGTTTCGGTGGACTCCGGAATTGTCGACTAGGTGGAGGTAGTTACAAGAAGACGCGTCAGGGGCATGGACGGAGTCAAGTCGAGTTGTGAAAGTCATCTGTCTTGTAATCACAAAACCATACTTAGTGGACTCAAGGTTAGGGCCATCCGAGGTTTTTTCCCATTGTAGGTTTTTCCTCGTACATCGCGGCGTAGTGGTTGAGAATATATTTTATCTTGCAAATCACCTAGAACGCATGCTTAGGATTAAAAGATAAAATATGTTTTAATTCGTAATCTTGTTTAAATTGGTGCTATAATTCAATTTGGGTAAAATTTAAGTTAATTTAATTCCAGTCAGAAATTTAATTTATTAAATTTGGAAATATTGAAAATATTGTGTAGGCAAATTGTATACTTGTGTTGAATTAATTTCGGGCTAGAAGTAAATTTCTCATAGTTAACTTCAAGCGCTATTTTTTTTGTGAGAAAATCCGAAAATTGGTTTGTGTGAATTTTGTGTGCGTGTGTGTGTTCACCACAATTCACATAATTATGTTTCATTTAAATTTTAATTTTTAGAAATTAAAATTTATCTTTTGAGTATGTTGTGTTGAACCATCTTTATTCCGTACTTATAGAAAATTAATGTGAATTTTTTAAAATTGGGGGTCCTTCAAAATTGGTATCAGAGTGGGAGTGCTAATTTATTGCGTTAAGGTCTTTTCAAATATTTTGATTAAAATAGAATTTTCCCCATTTTCAAATTTCCTATTTTCGATGGCTCCAACTATGCGTATTGGAAAGCGCGTATGAAATCGGAATTTAGATCTCTAGATGAGAGGGTTTGGTTGTCAGTCGTTAACGGGTGGTCCCCACCTACATATTTAGTTGAAAATGAATGTGTTCCCAAACCCACTGATAGATGGAGTGAGAATGAATTTAAACCTATAAATTTTAATTCCCGTGGTTTAAATGCCTTGTTTAGCGAGGTCACACTGGATAATTTCGACGCATTATTACATGTGAAACCGTTAAAGAGGCTTGGGATATTTTACAAATCACTCATGAAGGAACTAGTGTCGTAAAAGCTTCTAAACTCCAAAACCTCACCACTCAATTTGAAACCATAAAAATGAATGAAAAAGAAACATTTGATGAATTTTATGCTAGACTTTTCGATCTAGTTAATTCATCTTTTAATTTGGGAGAGAAAATACCCGACAAACGAGTAGTAAAGAAAATTTTAAGGTCTCTACCCGATAGATTTATTCCTAAGGTGACCGTGTTAAATTCTTTACCCACTTTAGCCTCTACGAAATTAGAAGAGCTCGTAGGTGATATACAAACCTATGAACTAGACATGTTTCCCTCTAAAACTTGAAAGAAAATAGATAAGGGCGTTGCTTTGAAAGATCTAAAGGAGGAAAAACAAGTAGTAGAGAGTAAAAGTGAGAGTGACTCGAAAGATATGGATATGTTTGCAAGGAAGTTTCATAAATTTCTTAAATTTAACAAAGATAAATTTAAAAATAATTTTAAGAAATTTGAAAATTCTAAGCATGACAAAGCCGAGAAGATCCCTAAAACTTTTAATAAAAATTTAAATAGGAACGGGTCAAATAGGTGTTACGGTTGTGAGGGTTATGGCTATAGGGGGAGAGAGTGCCCCACTAAACTAAGGAGAGAGGGTAAGCAACCAATTTCCTACAATGCAACCCTTAGTGATAGTGATAAGGAAGAGGGAACCGATTCCCCCACTAAGCCCAACTTTGTGGCTTTTATGGCAAGTCATGTGAGTGAAAGTGAGCACTCCTTAATTGATGAAATTTTAACACATGACACTTCCAAGGCTATAGTTTGTGTATCCCAAAGAGATGATGGTAGTGAGAGTGGAGAAGAAAGAGAGAGAGAAAGTGATGAGGAGGTTGAAGAGAGTGAACTTCAATTTGCATTTCAAGAATTATATGAAGAACTATTAAATTAAAAAGAACAAATTTGAAGTTAGAAGCAACTTTAAGAGAACGTGTGAAGGTCATTGGTGATAGTGTGATGGTTGATGACCTTAGGACACGAGAGAGAGCTCTTCAAGAAAAGACCGAATATGTAGAAAGCGAGAGAGATGGCCTTAAGGGCTTAATGGAATCCTTGAAAAAGGAGCTTCTCGCATCTGAAGAGCGCAATGTTTTATTAGAGTTTCACATTTTAGATTTAGAAAATAAATTAAAAGACTCTAGTAAAGTTAAATTTTATTTGGAGTGTCGTTCGGAGAAATTAGACAAAATTTTAGGAACGCTCCAAATTAAAAATGACACATGTGGTTTATGCTTCGATATTTATAATGAATCAACTCATAAATCCAAAAGCAAAGTTTTAAGAGAATCACCTAGGAAATCCTTTAGAGATCAATCCTTAGGTTCCACCTTTTGACGTGTTTTTACTTGTTCACACTTTGGTCGAGAAGGTCATATTAAGAAGTTTTTCTTTGATTTTAAACGAGGCCCTAGAAAATCCCTATGTAAGGCAACCGAGGTATCCAAGATTCCTATATCCCGAGATCGTCATTCGTCATTAGTTTGGTTAGGAGATCTGACTTGGTATCTTTTCAAGATAGAATTTTTAATTCTCATTCACTTTCACATGTTACCTCACTTGCTAAATCTAAAGGTTGAATGTGATAGTTATTTGCATACTTTAGCTTTTGTGCTTCATGCTATATTATCATGCTAATTGTATGCCTCTTTATCATTGTTCTAGTCTATACTTCATGCTTTATATATGCTATAATTATGATTGTTGTTTATCTTTTGCATTATAGTTCTTTTATTTTAGTTTGCATTTAATGAAAAATACAAAAAAGACTTTTGTTTATCATTTATGTTTTTACTTTTTAGTAATATAGTCTTAATGAAAAAATTCAAATGATTTTTGTTTGTATTTTGAGTAAATATAATTATTTGTTTGGTTAAAAATTTCAAAAACTCAAAAAGATTTTTGTTTTGGGTGTATTTGGTTTGACACACTCTATGTGGCATATTCTTGTGTTTGAATCCCTTCTTTTTCACTCCCATGTGGCTAGAACTTTTGGTTAAGATTATCAATCCTTAAAATGTTCTTTACCGTGCTTGTATGGAGTAGTTGGATTTTGTGTTGCTTTAATGGATTCTATTTTTACATGCCTCTTTTCACACATGCACGAACTCATTTGAAATTTTAACGTCACATGTATATTTAAGCTTTGTGAGGTGCTCTCCTACCAATCTAGTCATCTACGTATTATGTAACCAAGGAGGACTAGTGCATGTTAAAATCCATTGCACATGAGCTTTGTGTGAGATATAAAAATGATATATAAAAATGTGCACGGGGAAGGGATCCTAAAGGAAATATCATCCTTTGGGAGTAAGCCACCGTTTTCTTGGACCTAAAAGAAATACGCGGTCCATAGGCCTAAAAGAATAATGGTATTAAAAGAAAATATTTGCCAAGGCCTATTTTGTGTAGTTGATTTATTCATTTAAAAGATTAAAATATATATGCTTCTATTGAGGGAGGTTGGATGGTATATGAACGATTTGCACAATGTCCGTTTATCCTAGTTGTACTTTCAATGTCATGACTCTATTGGCTTGTAGAATCATCAAAATTCTAGGCTTGTATGCATTGTGTATGTTTGTTCATTGAGTTTAATCTATATGGTCACATGAGGTTATATTCAAATGTGATAAAGTTTGCAATCAAATGAGAACTGCGTGAGCATATTTTAAGTGATTGGGTCTAAATTTAATTGTTACTAGTTCACACCCCTACACTTTCGTTTCCATATGACACATTTTTTTCATACAAGTGTGGCAAGCTTATTGTATTTTGTGTCCTATGTGGAGTCTATACCTATATATATGTGCGTGTGCGTTAGTGATATTCATTATGTCTACATATATATGGTATTTTTTTTCTTTGCCTCGCTTTCTAGTCCATTTATGCTTCTAATTCATAATTGGTATCTATCGTTTTGCATATTATTGTTGATATCACATGCTCAGTATCTTATGTATCACATTGATATCATTTTTTTGCATCTTCGTTGGTATTCGTTATTATTTGTATAGATTAGTTATGATTTTGTTGCCCATATGCCTTCATGCTCTTATCACTCTAAGCTTCATCGTGTTTAAATTAGTTTTTATCCTTTGTCTATTTCTGAACAAAAAGGGGGAGAATGATAGGGGAGAAATGGTATCTAATCCTATTATCATCGTATCTTAGTTTGGGAGATTTAACTTAGGGGGAGACGTCTTTCTAAGTAGGTCATTTATTTGATAAATGGGAGAATTAATTTAGGGGGAGTATTTATTTTATATGCATTTAATATTCTGATTCCCTATGCGTTTGATAGTTTGCTTAAGTGTGCAGGAATTCTTCTAAATGGCAACTTTTATCGACAAAGATATTGATCCTTGGGTTTTGAGTCAAGCTATGTAATTTTATTTTGGGTGGGATATTTTTTAAGTCTAGTAGAGCTTGACGGCCCTTTAGGATTTTTGTTTGATTTTTGTCCCAGAATAGCCAAAGGGGGAGATTTGTAAGGACACAAGTCTCCGATTGAGTCTTAATGTAGTGTTGGCTCAATTTCGAACAAAAACATTTGGGTCATATGATAGTGTTCAAGTGTATCCATCCAAGCCTATGACGTGTTAGTTGAAGACATAGCGGCCAAGATTATAAAGATTCATCATATGCCGGGTTTATTGTGCCTCGTTTCTACGTCAACAACATTGGTTCCAATGCTCCTAAGGTATGAATGCATTATATATATATATATATATAGGAGTTTAGAAATTTATTGGGTGCATTTTATAAATTTTTTATAATAGTTTTAATGACTTTGTTTTACTCAAAAAATATTTTTTAAAACTTTTCATAAAAAGTTTTGGGCTTACAAAGAATTTTCCATTTTCTGAAAAGTCGTTCAAACGAAATGGAATTTCGTTCGAACGAGATTCCCAAGTCGTTGTAACGAGACTTCTAACGATATTTCCTTTCTCACTGGAACATCATTAGTAAAGTCGTTTGAACGAAAAAGTCGTTCAAACGAAGTGGCGGGAACAGTTTTTTTGGCAGTTTTCTCCATGTTCCCACTACTTTTTCCACTAACTTTTTGATAGATTTCACTAGTGCGGAAGCAACATTTTTTACAAGACTTTTTCATACATCTAACATAGTTTTTTAGAGAAAATGCTTCCAAGAAAAAGTCCCCTTGATTTTTGTTAACATGATTTAATCCTAATAACAAAATCAAGGTTTCTACACCCAATACATGATTTTAGTTTATGCAAGTCCCTATATATATATAGATCTTGCTTAGAGTTTGTTTGGCACCGATTTCTACTCTACCGTTTGAAGAGTTGTTTGGATTTACTTCTACATCCCACAAATAAGAAGACTTGTTTGTTGTTGCGGCGTTCACACTCGGAGAAAGGCTTCGGGTGTAGGTTGACGGTTGTTCCAAAGGCCTCATTGGTGGATTCCAAGGTTCCGGTGGACTCCGGGATTGTCGACTAGGTGGAGGTAGTTACAAGAAGACGCGTCAGGGGCTTGGACGGAGTCATGTTGAGTTGTGTAAGTTATCTGTCTTGTAATCACAAAATCATACTTAGTGGACTTAAGGCTAGGGCCGTTCGAGGTTTTTTCCCGTTGTTGGCTTTTCCTTGTATATCGCGGCGTAGCGGTTGTAAATTTATTTTATTTTGTAAATCACCTAGAACGCATGCTTAGGATTAAAAGATAAAATATATTTTAATTCGCAATCTTGTTTAAATTGGTGCTATAATTCAATTTGGGTAAAATTTAAGCTAATTTAATTCGAGTCATAAATTTAATTTGTTAAATTTGGTTTTGCCTAATTTGGTAATATTGAAAATATTGTGTAGGCAAATTTTATACTTGTGTTAAATTAATTTTGGGCTAAAAGTAAATTTCCCATAGTTAACTTCAAGCGCCATTTTTGTTTGTGAGAAAATCCAAAAATTAGTTTGTGTGAATTTTGTGTACGTGTGTGTGTTCACCACAATTCACATAATTATGTAACATTTTAATTTTGTTTTTTAGAAATTAAAATTTGTCTTTTGAGTGTGTTGTGTTGAACCACCTTTATTCCGCACTTATAGGAAATTAATGTGAATGTTTTTAAAATTAGGGGTCCTTCACTAAGCATGAAATTGTTTCAAATGTTAAATATATTTTTAGATTTAAGAAAAAAACTCCCGTAATTATTTTCACTCTCCCTAATTAATCTTCCTAATTTATTTTAAGGAAAAACACAATTAATTTATGTTTAGGCAATATCTAAAACGCATAACACTTAAGGGGAACAATAGAAGCAATCATGCCTGTAAAGTAGTCATCTTGAAAATCTTATTATACAGTTGCGATCCTCTCTCGAAAATAGCAAATACTCATTCTTGGTTGTTCTTGAGAAAACTTGATTTGGATCTACAAAACTTAGGTTAAAACTTATTTTAATGGGGTTTAGGATGTGTAGGTGAGAGGATATAATATTTTGGGAGGATACTGCTTTTTGAGAATGGTTAAGTGTGTTTTAAAAAGTCTAAACTCGTGCTATTTTAATATAGGAAAAGAGAAGAGTTTAACTCCATCAAAAACTCTAAAAAAGATAGCCAAACTCGCAGCTTCTGCCGGTACGAACTAGATCGCCCCCGGGGCTGAACCGGTTTGGACCTGAATCGAAGTCAAGTTCCCCCCGTATATGTAGAAAATTCCTATTTTAACCCCGTTTTAAATTCCTATTAAAACCTTAATTCTTAAATAACAAAATAAACATTTTAAAGGCTAAAAATTGCTAAATTCAAAAAAAATATTTTTTCAATTTTTTATTTAAAACGAGTTCTATACGGTCCAAAATCATGGGGTGTTACATTCTCCCCCACTAATACAGAAATTTCGTCCTTGAAATTTGACGAAGCATAGACATCAAACGTAAAGTCATGAAAATAAAATAAGGTTTACATATGCCTACCCGTAGAATGCCATAATTGGGTGCCCATACACCCAATCCTACATGCACCTACCCCACGAACTAAAGTACAATATATATCTTAACTATATACATTAGAATAACTATGAAAATAGGATGTACCACGCTATCCCAGTAGCCACTCTTTGACTCCTACTGAGCCTACCCTGTCTGAGGTTCCCGAGTAGGAATTACATATACCCTAGGCATAAATGGTCCCTGTGTACCCACTGTTGATGCTGCTGGCACTCCCTGTGCACCTAGTGCCTCTGCTGCTAGAGGTCTTTGGCCCTGCTAAACCTGCATCTTCGAACACCTCAAAGCTCGATGCCCTGTCACTCAACAATTAAAACATGCGTCTCTAAAATGTTTATATTGCCTAGATGTCACTCGCCCATCATGTTGTCCTTGCCCCTTTTATGGAGGGCCCTGTGGGATGCCATTGCCTTGCTGAAAGGCTTGCTGCTCTTACACTACTCGTTGTCTCTTCCACGTTTGATCATTACGACCCTTGTTCTCCCCACTTTCCTCGGTTCCATCTGGATCACTCGACTCCTACCTCTTACCTAATGTCTTTTGATAATTCACCTTCTCTTGTCATGACAACAATGCGACATCCACCACCTAAATTTAAGTAGTGTACACAGGATTCCCCAAAACCATTTGTTTAGTCTACCACATCAGACCCTTAATCAAATACTCCATCTTATTTTTCTCTGTATTCACCTCCTCTAGCACAAACATTGACGGATTTGTGAACTTTCTTGAACCTTGTTCTAAATCTAGAACTCTTTCTTCTTCCTATTCCTAATCGAATAAGGATATTATTTGTCATTAAATTTGACCAAAAAGTCTCCATAATTCAGATGTCTCTATCTTCAAACGTGATGACACTCTCTCACCACTATAACGCATCCCTAGCTAACTTAAAGGTAGCTAAATCTTCTTTTACACATTCGTACAATCCACCATCCTTAAATGCCTCTCCATATCATGCCTCCATTGTTGAGCAACCATTGGGTCATATCCCCCTGCAAAAGTGGGATGACTGCTCTTGTGGAAACTGGCCGTCACCTTATCCCAACCTGAAGCGAGTGCACTTTGATGTTGTGCCTCCTGATTTCCCCACCTCTACCTCTCTATCTCAATATGAGCCGCTCTGGCCTCACGAACGATGGTTGTTAACTCCTCTACACCCAAAAGAAACTAACCCTTCCACTCCTGAGCCGTAAAACCAAAAACCAGACCCTCTCTCCTATCTTCAAATCGTCTAGTGTTCACATTCTGAAAAGACGGGAACAAATCACATCAGACTAGGAAAAATTAAGGAGTGAAAATCATTAAAAGGAATAAAAAATAGGTAATGCAAAAGATATAACAGACTCACGACCTAAGAGGCCTAAGACTATGCTCTGATGCCATCTGTGACATCCCGCGCATTTTGGCATTGTGGGTCGCCAGTCGCCACCACTAATCTATGGCATGTGTCATAAATAAAATACCATTTTCATCATATGACAGAACTATGAGACGGTAAAATATTATTTCCACAAGATATAATCCAATTTAATCTGGCGAATATAAACGTCCATACAATAAAATCAATCACCATGCTAACTCCAAACTAAAGTTCAACTCTAAACGATAGATTAGAACTCAAAACTAGATAATCCAACTACAAGCCTAAAAATGAAAATCGTAAACAAATTTTTAACCGAATAGCCCACAAAATCCGTAAATAATAGTCTCATAATTAAAATGACAGAATGAGATCTAACTACTACAACAATAAAGATAAATATCCAGCTTCACTTCACAAATCTCCAATACATCATGTGCAAATTATACCTAAAATGTTAGTCAATGCAATAGGTCATAGCCCACCGCATGAACACTATCTAATCCTCCCAATTAGGGTCCATAAATCCGCACATAAGCATTATACATGACTGTTGATGCAAAAAACTGGATCGAATCCCATTTTTATGATCACAGATAAATAGATGAAAGCAATCCAATCAAGCACATGAGAGACAAAGATTTTTAAAGTGGTTCGGCTATAAGAAAAAGCCTACGTCCACTGTTATTTTATTCCCAGGGGTTTACAATAACACAATGTGATGTAGAGAGAGAGAAAGGTGTGGATCTTGTGTATGATGTCTCTCGGTTCTCCCCGGATCTCTCGGATCTCCCCATTTGGCTAAGGGAGTATGTATTTATAGTGATGGGGGATAAAGAGATTCATTGTATGTAGACATTTATACATTATGTCTACATTCAACGAATCTAATTGTTGAATTTCTTGGTATGCTATGTGTTGTCATCTACAGTATAAATGTACATTAATGCTCATTAAATGCGTAGTTATCCTTTGATCTTCCTGGTTGGTATGCCGATCAACTCTCCTCGGGTGCCAACTAATAATCCTCGGGTGCCGACCAACTCTCCTTGGGTACTGACCAACTCTCCTCGGGTGCCGACTAACGCTCCTCGGGTGCCGACCAACTCTCCTCGGATGCCGACCAACTCTCCTCGGGTGTTGAATATTGCCACGTAGGATGACATGTATCCTTTTCTGATTGGTCCTCGTAGATGGAGAATTTTTGCGTTAACAGAAGCCCCCAATGCTCTATGCTTGATGGTTTACTTGAAAGGATGGAGTATTTATTCTGCAGTGTTGCTCGGTGCTCGTGAAATTCTTGATCTACCTTCTTGATTTGTTCAACATAAAGTGCATTATCTCCTGGATGACATATGATGCAGGCTGATCGATGATTGCTAATATTTCTTTAGAGGAACTCCGTGTGCTATGTATCACCCCTGCGAATTTGGATGAAGCCATGCCATAGTATGAAGCTTGTAGCTTGTCATAATCTTCAAGTATGTTGATTGGTTTGCCAACCGACCAACTGCCTCCTGTGCCGAGCAAATGAGTTCTAACTTCACGTGCTTGATTCTTCTGATTTATGCCCTTCTGAATACTTTGTCGAGTAACATACTAGCTTTTGAACCTAACTCTTCAATCTTATTAGTACCAAGCTAGTGGTGGACTTCGAAACATTTTGATACAATTTCTTCTTCAATATTGGTCGGGACAATAGTAGTAAAGATCTCAGTGCTGTAGATGCTGAATTTTACTTCTGAACATCAATAGCATGTGCATAATAACTCCTGAATATGCCTCCTGAACTTCTGAATGCACCTCCTGAACTTCTGAATACCTCCTGAACTTCAATAGCCTCCTGAACTTCAATATCAAAACTAATTCTCGAGCAAGAAAAACAACTTCTGAATGATAATTGGTCGGGGCCTCGACCGTGTGAGTTTGTGGAGTTGAATTTGATGCTCGACTGCATGATGTTATAAGAATGTGCCACTAAATGAACAAATATATCTGTAATAGAAGCCCCCAAGTGTGGAATGTGAACTTTGAATGAGTTTATCGACCAACCGGAGTTGGATTTGGTTCTCGACCAACCGGAGTTGGAAGAGATTTATCGACCAACCGGAGTTGGATTTTATCTACCAACCGGAGTTGGATTTTATCTACCAACCGGAGTTGGATTTGGTTCCCGACCAACCGGAGTTGGTGGTAATTGATAATAAATGCTAGAGACTTTCTCGGAGCTGACCAACAGATTGTTGGGAATAAGATATAATAAATATTGGAGACATCCTTGAAGCTGACCAATAGATTGTTGGGAATAAGATAATATATGCTGGAGACATCCTTGGAGCTGAGCAACAGATTGTTGGGAATAAGATAATATATGCTGGAGACATCCTTGGAGCTGACCAACAGATTGTTGGGAATAAGATAATATAAATTTTGGAAACCTCCTTGCTGAAATAAGAATAGAATATGCATCCAAATAAATATAAAGAATAATTAAAAATAATAAATTGCCTCGTTGATCTGTCGAGGTAGAATTATATAATGCCGAACAAGAATAAGATCTTCCAGAACATAAGAATATGACCGAGAACGTTGTCAGTCCTGAATATAAATAAGAATTATCCGACCAACTATCCGTTGGGGGTGAAATACAACGAATGTTGTAATTCCCCTTAAAGCTGAATAAGTATCTTGTCGAGGCACAATTGCATAATGCCGAATAAGAATAATATTTTCCAGAACATAAGAATATGGCCGAGAACTTTGCTGGGTCTGCATATAAATAAGAATTACCCCGACTAACTATCCGTTGGGGGTGACATATAATAAATGTTATAGTTCTCCTCGGAGCTGAATATGATAATAAGTATCTCGCCGAGTTCCATGTTGAGATGAATATAGAATATGAATCCCAAGGGATATAGAATAATTTGTGCTTGAGCCGATATCTCCGAGTAATAATAAAATATATAATGCCTCGCTGAGGTGAAATGATAATAGTTTCCAGATTATTTCCGAGCATTCGTCGGCGTTGAGTCTTGTACCTGTAAAAATTAATACCTTGCTCTACCATTTGTGTAGGCTGAATTGATTAGTCGTGAGAATAATTTAATCATTCAATAAATATATGATAGGTATATGTTTGAGAAATAAAAATATTAATTTCAAAAAATGAAATAATATATGTTGGCTGATATGTCAAGGCAAAATTGCCTGATGTCGAGCAATAATAATTTCCAGAGGTTTAAGATTGTGGCTGAGCTTTTGATGGAGAACAATGCTTGTAACACGTTCCCACAGACGGCGCCAATCTGTTGACGCAAAAAACTTGATCGAATCCCATTTTTATGATCACAGATAAATAGATGAAAGCAATCCAATCAAGCACATGAGAGACAAAGATTTTTAAAGTGGTTCGGCTATAAGAAAAAGCCTACGTCCACTGTTATTTTATTCCCAGGGGTTTACAATAACACAATGTGATGTAGAGAGAGAGAGAGAAAGGTGTGGATCTTGTGTATGATGTCTCTCGGTTCTCCCCGGATCTCTCGGATCTCCCCATTTGGCTAAGGGAGTATGTATTTATAGTGATGGGGGATAAAGAGATTCATTGTATGTAGACATTTATACATTATGTGTACATTCAACGAATCTAATTGTTGAATTGCTTGGTATGCTATGTGTTGTCATCTACAGTATAAATGTACATTAATGCTCATTAAATGCGTAGTTATCCTTTGATCTTCCTGGTTGGTATGCCGATCAACTCTCCTCGGGTGCCAACTAATACTCCTCGGGTGCCGACCAACTCTCCTTGGGTACTGACCAACTCTCCTCGGGTGCCGACTAACACTCCTCGGGTGCCGACCAACTCTCCTCGGATGCCGACCAACTCTCCTCGGGTGTTGAATATTGCCACATAGGATGACATGTATCCTTTTCTGATTGGTCCTCGTAGATGGAGAATTTTTGCGTTAACAATGACAAATATTAAAATATAGTATTTAAAATTAAACGATATAATAACATGAGAGTAAAAAAAACATCACAAACTACTCACATAACTTAGCCACCCCATAATTCAAGTCCAATTATGGTACTAAAACTTAAATTAAATATTAGATCTTTATTTGACTCAATTTAATTATTTCGTTATTCTCATATGTGCGACACCACTATAGCCAGTCAGCCTTTCTGTTGGTCTTGCACATACTCCTGGCGCGCTTAAGTTTCAACATATCACACCCATTCCCTTCACTATAGTCAGCCAACTTAATTTCGTTAGCTCTGCACATACTCATGAGGTTCCACACACAACATGTCACTATAGCCCGTCAGCCCAATAATCGTTAGCCCTGCATATACTCATGACGCCAATACACCCCCATGTCGCTATAGCCAGTCAACTAAATTATCATTATCTCTACACATACTATCAACACAAATTCATTTTTAATACCCGTTCTTTATCTTAGGAATTAATTATTAATTCTTATTCAAGTTCTCTTTGTTTTGCAATTAGTCCCACCCATAATTCGAGTAACACCACCTAAAATCATCCCTAGTCTCATACCTAGAGATCACTAAATCTTAAGTATTACCCAGTCTATAACCTAGAAAGAATACCTACCAAAAATCACCACCTAATCTCACACTTTGGATAACGAATCAACGAAACAGCGTACTACCTAGCCCCACCCAGGAAATACCCAACCGTACAAGCACACACTCACTAGTCCTATATCTAGAAAGTGTAACACGCCACAAAGTCTACCTACTAGTCCCATACCTAGAAAGAAACCTATTAATCATGGGAATATAGGCATACTCTTAATAATCCTAGTGTCCCCGTGGTGTTTAAATATGAACACAAGCAATATTCTTATAAATCATATTTTTGATTAATTACTACAATTCTTACAATTTCATCCTTCAATTTAAACTTCCTCCACATTATGTCCATTTAATTATATAATTGAACAAGTTTTACCAAAAGTCACGCAAGTTGTCAATTTTCTTAATTTTCACACAAGTGATATTTTACCAATTAATACAATATTACATTTTAACATGCGTATGTACAATATTATATAAATATAATCCCGTTCTATAACCTACAATCAATATCGTAATTATACGAGTCAAAATATTATTCCAAGTTTATATTTTTAACCCAACCCGCGAGACATCCCACCATTCTATCTTAATCCAAATCTCTAATCTAGGCATGCAATTGTTTCAAATCTTGTATATATTTTTAGATTTATTAAGCCCCATAATTACTTTCCATTTTTCTAACTAATCTTCCAAATTTATTTGAAGAAAAATCATAATTAATTTAAGTCTAGACAATATCTAAAATGCATAACACTTAAGGGGAACAATAAAAGTACTCATGCCTGTAAAGAAGTTGTCTTAATAATCTGATTATACGGTTGTGATCCTCTCGCGAAAATAGCACCGACTCGTTCTTGGTTGTTCTTTAGAAAACTTGATTTGGATCTTCAAAACTTGGATTGAAACTTGTTTTTAATGGTATTTACGTTTTGTATATAAGAGGAGATAATATCTTAGGAGGCTATTGCTTTTTGAGAAGGGTTAAGTGTGTTTTAAAAAGTCTAAACTTGTTCCTTTATAATATAGGAAAAGAGAAGAGTTTAACTCCATCACAAGCTCTAAAAAAAAAGTCAAACCTACAACTTCTATCAGAGCGAACTGGTTCGCCCCCATTGCCAAACCGGTTCGGACTTGAGTCGATGCCAGGTTCCCCCCGAATATATAGAAAGTTCCCTTTTTTAACCCAGTTTTAAAATACAACTAAGATCTTATTCTTAAATAACAAAATCAACATTTTTAAATGCCAAAAATAATTAAATCCAAATTTGTTTTATTTTTTATTTTTGACTTAAAACGAGTTATTTATGGTCACAAGTCACGGGGTGTTACATGTATGGGCTAAGTTCTAGGTCCACCTAACCCTAACCCCATTTCCTTTTTGGTTCTTTCAATTTGGTTTGGTTAGCGAGTTAATCGTTGATATTTTACTTTTTTCAGATGATCCTCTTCAAAGAACATCATACGACGGTTGGATGTGTACTCGTGGTTAACCTACTAGTAGGGTTTTAATGGGGCGCATATGATGTTGAATGCGCGTGTTATTCATGGGGATAGATACGGGATCTACTTAGGTCCAACTTACCCTGATCCTACGTGCTGAGGTACCCGTCTCTTGAGTTAGGACTGTTTATACCATATTATTACCAGCCAATAAATTATCGCCATGTGGAAATACAAATCGGTTATTATAGTAGACAAATTCCATAGGTCGAGTTAATACAAATGAGTACATAAGAAATTAACATTTGTCAAGACCTTGAAAGTGGGACAACTACTTAAATAACTGATTTAGGGGCATAACTGCACCTAGGCAGGAACTTTTAAATGGGTTCCAACAGTTTCAATAGAAATTGCACGACAAATGATTCTATAAATAAGAAACTCAAGGACGAAACAAAGGAGGACTCTCTCAATAAAAAAATGCTTTTACTCAATTGAACATTTTCTTTTCCTTTTTTTTCTTTTATTTTCTTTCTTTTCTTAACAGTTTTTTCTATTGTAGTTTAACCTTTGTTCTTTAAAGTTGATTGCAAGGTAGAATTATTGTAACTCTTTTATATTAATGAAAATATCCTTTGCCTTTATGGTTGAATTGTCTTTACTTTTCTTAGCACAAATTTTTACATACCTTAATGTAAATTTTTTACTTATTGTAATTCTAGTTTAGTTTAGTATTAAACTTTGTTACTTTATTGCTTTAGTTCATTTGAACCTCTTTTCCACCTTTATTTTAACTATTTCATAAGTTCTAGTTTATTTAGTGTACACACTTATTTGTCACTCAATGGAAAGTCTTCTTAATTGAAGCATTTAATGGTACCCAATCGTCTCATTATCGTAAGCTAAGATAATTAACTCGTTGGTAATGCTACAACCCTACATGTAATGCTAGTACATATCAGACACACACACACCCATCTAAGCCAGCGAAACAAGGACAATGGGACTAGATTCTCTTGTATAGTATTGGGTATGGGGTCCTGTATTTGGTGAGTTCGCGTAATGATTTACCTGGTTGTTTTTTCTTTTAAGCTATATTTTTAGGACATCCTATAGCTATAGTTGTTAGTGTCATGAGTGATCCCTGAGGTCATAGGTGTAAGCCTTCACACTTTGTATTTCGGGCTGTGCATGACCCTATATGATTTTGTGTGGGTAGAGCATACTCACAGGCATGCAGTATTGTGTGATTTTCCATTAGCTTGTACTTTGAAATAATTATATGATACATGACTAGAGATGTATACACATGAGATTATGAATCGAGAATCTTGATTTACTAGAGGCGCGTATACGAAAGTCTGACTCAAGAATGTTAGAGTTTGATACACTGGAAATGTATGTTTGGAAACAAAACTTGAGACTATTAAAGTAAGGGATTATTGTTTTAGTAAGAATTACTTAATTAAATAATGAACTTAAGAATGTTAAAGTAAATAATACATTATCAAATATGAATTCAGAGAATGTGAGTACCTTTCGGCACTGGGATTAGTATCGCATTATTATTTAGGTTGTATGAGTTTGGATAACTTAAAATCAACTTAAAAATTTGATGAATATGTGTTAATATTATTGTGGCCCCAATGTAGTTATATCTTTATACACTTTATAATTGTTAGGTTAAATCTTCTCAGCAGAACTGTTTCTACAGGTCTTAGGCTGTAGTTGCTGCCACAGGCTTGAGCTATTTGTTAGAGGAGTTCTCCAGCATCAAAACTATTTGTCATTTCCTATGGTGTATATGTTGAGCGTGTAGAGAATTTACATTCATTTATTCTCTTATATTTTATTCTTTCACACAATTGTATTTATTCAGTTTTCATGAGTCACGGATTGTAGGAGCTACATTTATTCATATTTGTGTAAGTATTCAGAGGTAATCATATTATATTTTTGTTGGATGGCATCGAAGATGTTTTTAATTATTTAACATTTTATTATTTAGTATTGTTTTACTTAGATCATTTTATTTATCTAGTTCATGCTTAGAATGTTACTAACTATTTTGACTCTCGTAATTTTTATAGTAAAACTGATAAATCTATTTATGAGTTTTGTGGGCGTCACAAAAATCGCACTTGGTATCATTAAAATCATAATCACGTTTTTCATATCTTATTATACATGCGATTGGTCCTTTGTTCCTTCAATACGTCCATTCCATATCCTTGGGTAGCACTAAATCCCTGTTCTCTAATCTGTTTTTTTTCTTCTTGTAGTTTTGACTAACAAGTTAAGCCTATGTGACCACCTCATTACTCTTTTAAAAAATACTAATTGCGTGTTTAGGATGTAGGTGGGAGGTCCACTAGAAAAGATGAATGAACCAAGGTCTGGGTCCCCTTAACCCCAACCTCATTTCCTTCTTGTTTTCTTTTTTAGTTTTCTTAGTGAGTTAATAACCGTTCTTTTCCTTCTCTTGGTGATCCTCCTAACATGATTAGCCTCTTACTTTAAATTGACTTGTCATTAGCGAGGTCTGATAAACTTTATTTCTTGTCAATAACAAGGAATAATCTTAGGTTGTGCTGGAACCCTTTTTCAATTTAACAGGCCCCATAAGTTGATGCGAATGTGAACAGTGGAGAAACCTATTTCTAATCTAAGAGTATATAAAATTGGAGCTTATCACCCGAGTGTGCCATGTGGATCTATCAATGAGTTATTTTTCAATTATTCTCTCTTTGGTTTTTAACTTGATATTGTATTTTATACTATTTATGAATTTAGTCTCTTGCCATTCCATGACTTTATCTCTTGTTCTCCCTTAAATCTCTTTTTATCTATAGTACTGGAGTCTTGAAAAAATCTTTTTATTTTCAGTTCCAACCCTTTATTTCTATAAGACATTTCATTAGCCTAAAAATTAGGCAGTGTCAATAAATGCGTCAAAATTGTTTAGTTGTTCCACACTTAGAACATGTGTAACGGTGGGCAACAACGAAAGGCATAATGCCAATGAAAAAGTGAGTTTTGCCTTTCACCTCCCTAAAGTATACGCACGGATGGTTTGTAAGGTAATATTGCTACGAACTTTTAAAGTTCGTGGCAACTATATTTATGTTCTTACGAACTTCACAAGTTCGTAGAAACATAAATATAGTTAAAATATAGTTGTTACGAACTTTATTTGTTCTAGGAACAAATAAAGTTCGTAGGAACCTTTACAGAATTTGTACACATTCTATAGATTTGGAGAACGCTTACAAATTCTTATACAGAATTTGTTCATTTTCTCCCACCACTACAAACGCATAATTCTGCAAATTTACCAGATCTCTTGTTTTCTTTTCTCCCCATTGTAGATGCTCTTAGTGCACCCAAGTAAACGATCTTTCCAGATGAGCCATTAACATTCATATTTCAAGAGGATCCATTGTCATTTATACAAAAAAAAAATTGACTCTATCATTATGGGTCTATTCCTTTTCTTCTTCATATCCCTTTTATATTTCTCTTTAAATTTTCTCATTGACATTAACATTACAAATTTTCCCCATTTTCACTCACTTTCCTATTTACCAAAACCATTCCATCACCACAATTTTTTTGTCACGTTTGTCAGAGTTAACTTGTGATCACTCTAGAAGGAGACATTTTCGAAAAACCAATGCGGCAAAGTTCTGAAAAGGTTTGAGGTCATTCCAGTCAAGTGGTTTGTAACTTTTTTTATTTGTTATCATATTTTTATTTTACATTTCGTTTTGGTTTAGGGTTCCCACAATTGTGGTTTTGAGATGTAAATAAAAAAGAAATAGTTCACCTATTCGTTGAAATATTTTACACCCTAAATTGTGTAATTGGTCTGGATTAATTTTATTTTCTCTCAAACAATTTACGATGGCTGGGTTTATAAAAAACTTATTTGATGAAAGATTTTTTTTTCAATGTGTCTCAACAATTGAAATGTAATTGTCTGTATTAGAGTTTTATTTAGCATCGAGAGTATTTTAGTATTTTTCCTTCTCCTATTATTATTAGGTGGTTTTAGTAGGTTATATATATTCTCTCCTCTTCCTTTTATTGTAAGACATTCTAATGTATAGCAATATAAAACCCTAGCTCCTCTTTTTCTGTCTTTCCATTTGATTGTAGATCTTTGATATATTATCAGTCTGGAGTATTGTCACTTATTTGAATGATAGCACTATTTCTCATTCTCTAACCTTCCTGATATGCCCAAGTATGACCTCGGCCTAGAGGAACATACCTCGGTCGAGATGAGAGCCGAGACGTTAGCCGACCCACCGGTGCAGGGTCCCACGATATCATCCCTCGGCCAAGGCTACCTCGGCCCAGGCCGACACTGCAGGTGCCAAGGGATAGTAACCCCGGTCAACAGTAGGCCAAGATAACAAGAAGCTAAACACACCTTCAGCATGAACCCTACCTCATAGGAGGCCGAGGTTACCAGGGACCGCTTATCATCATCACGCTAATGACTCGTCCCAGGCCGATATAGGTGTTTACCTCGGCTGACATAAAGCCGAGACAGCGCATGACACACCACGAATGGATCGGACGACCTACCCTTATATCTCGGCCTCTCCTAGGCCGAGGCCATTCACCAGCACGACTGTCAAAGTATCCGTAAGCATTTGGATAAGGAAACCTGGGCCAAGATCAGTTACAACAAGATTATTCCCCACATGTGGGGGGAATATTTCATCATCATCACTTACATGTGGACTTGACAGCTGGCACACCCTCATTGGTGAGGAAACTACACACATGCACATTACATGCATAGGGGGTACATTACACCCCCTAGGCATTATATAAAGGGATCATCCCCTACCTTGCAAAGGGGAGACACATATTGAAACCCTAGCTGAAATTCTGTCTAAGTTTACACTGTAGAGGGAGAAAGAGCTTGAGAGGTTGTATCCATGGCCACTAGTGCCTTCTTTCAGTGATATTACTCACACACACTCACAGTGGACGTAGGCCGGTTTGGCTGAACCACTTATGTTCCTGTATTCATTCCTCTTCTCCTCACCTCATTCTTGCCTTACTCATACAACTGTGCTGCCATTGTTACACCTGTGTCGAGCTAGCAAACTCCTCACCTGGTGGTGCTGATTTTCGGCATCATCATTTTTGGCGCCGTCTGTGGGAAGCGAGAAGCTATCTCATCCTCTTTTTCTGCTTTACCTCACCGGAGACTCTGGTGGTGAACCAGAGTCCACCCCTTGTGTGAAGCTGTTTCACCATTGAAAGAGATCCTTTCCGGTATTAAGCTCACCTGCAACTAAGGCTCTATACAGTTTAACACATGGCACCAGACATGCCGCCACCTCTTTCGCCGCCCGGAGGTGGGGGAGCTAGCTCCAGTCAGGCTCCCCCCCAGTCCGAAATGGCGGAGGTGGCAGCTGCCTTGAAATCTTTGGCTGCAACACAACAAGCGATGAAGGAGCAATTTGCGCAGCTCAGCCAAACCATGATGATGAGACCACCTGGAGTCTCACCGGACATGATCACCCCAGCGGCAGTTCAACCCCAACCGGATGCTAGGGGACCACCCCAGGCACCGATGAAGGACCAACCTACACCCCAGCGGAGAAGGGACGTTGCTGACCCTAGGCGTTTGCGCCTGGGGAGGCAAGGAAACCCTTGCCCGGAGGACATGTACGATGACATAGGAGTAGAAGAGGCCCCAGAAGACTGCTGGGAACCATATGAGGTGTCCGATAATACTGTACGACCTCTTCGGCAAAGCCAAGGATGTGTCGGCCGAAGAAGAGATGAGGCCCAACAGAGAGGGTCGGCCTTCAACAGGTTGAGCAGGGGCTCGGCCTTCGAGAGGCTGGGACCGGTTAATGACCTAAGACACAGGCTATCGAGGTCAAGGAGTGCAGCAGGCTCCCAAAGAGGGGCTCGGCCAGATCAAGGCCGACCCATGGAGGGAAGAAGCGGCCAGCGGATGATAAGTTAGCTCATTACACTCCTCTGACTGTGAGCTGTGAGCACATTCTTAATGAGATCAAGAGTGACCGGGCCCTGAGGTGGCCAGAGAAGTTGAAGGCTCCGCCACATAAGAGGAATAAAAACCTATGGTGTGAGTTCCATCAGGATCACGGCCATATCACAGACAAATGTTTCGCCCTGAAGGACGAGATTGAGAAGATGCTGAAATCCGGGAAGCTAAGAAAGTATGTGGATGGTAAGGACCCAAGAGGTGGCAGAGAAGACACTAAGAAGAAAAGAGATGATAGGTGCCGTGGTGATGTCCCGGCTAGAAGGCATGATGATTCGGAGGGTGATGATGGAGATGACCCGGATCTCCCACCTAGGGATGACAACACCCCAGTGAAGAGGGTAGGAATGATCTCCTTTGGTGTTGGCACCATATGTGGGGGATTCGCAGGAGGTGGCTCTGAGGCGGCTGATAGAAAGGCTCATGTAGCGGAGGCCAAGTCGGTGGTCAGGCCGGAGGTTGTGAACCTGACGTCTTCTGACACTGTGCAGAAGAGAACGAAAGTGGACATGGACACCCTTGTGGTGGGTTTCTCCCTGCTCGACTTCAAGGGCATCTTAGCCCCACATGATGACCCCTTGGTCATAACGACAAGGGTGCATGGGTGCAATGTAGGGAGAATCCTCATAGATGGGGGAAGTTCAGCAGATGTAATGTTCTGGCCTTGTTTCAAGAGCTTGGGTCTTAGCAGATCAAGATTAGTGCCATATCACCATCCCTTGATAGGCTTTAGTGGTGAGAAAGTGCACCCGTTAGGCATGTATGAGATGGATGTGCGTATGGGGGATAGGTGGCCTAAGAGGCTGACTAAGAAAAACTTTTTTGTGATGGATGAGAATGTCTACTCGGCCTACAACCTCATCATTGGAAGAGTAGCCCTCAAGGAGTTTGAAGCCGTGCCGTCAACGGTCCATCAAATGCTAAAATTCCCGACCCCTTACGGGGTAGGGGAAGTGCAGGGGGATCAGACCATGGCACGGGAGTGTTACTTTAACTCAGCTGAAGCGAGGGAGGCCCATAAGAGAGCAACCGCCACCTACAGCATAGACACTCTTGATCCGAGAGATGAAACAAAGCTGAAGAAGGGCGAGGCCGCAGAAGAGGTAGAATCCATCGTCCTCAATGAGGACGAGCCGGAAAAAACCATCCAGGTCGGCAAGGCCCTAGAAACAAAGATTAAGGAAGAGCTGGTAAGCCTTCTCCGGAAGAGGCAGAGTGTCTTTGCCTGGAGCCACACCGACATGCCTGGTATAGACCCCGAGGTCATGACCCACAAACTCAACGTGAACAGGGATGCCAGACCAATCAAACAGAGGAGGAGAATTTACTCCAGAGAGAAGTATGAGGTTATTCGGGAAGAGGTGAAGAAGTTGGAAGAGGCCGAGTTCATACGAGAGGTCACCTATCCAGAGTGGCTCTCAAATGCAGTGATCGTGCCTAAGACCAATGGAAAGTGGCGGATGTGCGTAGATTTCACAGACCTGAATAGGTCTTACCCGAAGGACAGCTATCCCCTACCTAGGATAGACCAGATGGTGGACGCAACCGCAGGGCACGAGCTCATGAGCTTCATGGATGCTTATTCGGGTTATAACCAAATCTTCATGGACGCCGGAGACTCTGAGAAAACAGCCTTCATCACTAACAAGGGGACATACTGTTACAAGGTAATGCCCTTTGGTCTGAAAAATGCGGGGGCAACATATCAGCGTCTCGTCAATAGGATGTTTGAGGAACATATAGATAAGACCATGGAGGTGTACGTAGACGATATGCTAACGAAGAGTCTGAACGCATGTACTCACGTGGCAGACCTTGAGAAGACCTTTGATGTCATGGACAAATACAGAATGAAGCTCAATCCGGCGAAATGTGTCTTTGGGGTAGGAGCTGGGAAGTTCCTGGGTTTCATCGTTAATCAAAGGGGGATTGAGGCAAACCCTGAGAAAATCAAGGCATTGCTCGATATGAAGACTCCTAGGAGTATCAAGGATGTCCAGAGACTCACGGGAAGAGTGGCAGCCTTGAACAGGTTTATTTCCAGGGCAACGGATAAGTGTCTTCCGTTCTTCAAAGTTCTAAGGAAGGCCTTCCAGTGGGATGAAGAATGTGAAAAAGCTTTTGATCAACTAAAGTCCTACTTAGGGTCTCCCTTGCTGCTGTCCCGGCCCATCGCCGGGGAAAGGCTGTTTGTATATCTAGTAGTCTCTAAGTCGGCCATTAGCGCGGCTATCGTACGAGAAGAGGATAGAGTTCAGAGGCCTATGTACTTTAACAGTAAGTCCTTACAAGGGTCTGAACAGAACTATCCCCGGATGGAGAAGTTGGCCTATGCTCTTATCCATGCTTCAAGGAAAATGAAACCCTATTTTCAAGCTCACTCTATGACAATCCTCACGGACTCCCCACTAAGGCAGGTCCTGCACAAGCCTGAGAAGTCCGGAAGATTGATGACCTGGGCCATTGAACTAGGAGAGTATGATCTTACTTACCAGCCCAGAACATCCATTAAGGGACAGGCCCTTGCTGACTTCGTCGCAGAGTTCACGTGGGAGGAGACGGAGTCAGGGAATAACTTGGAAAGCGGCGAAGAGAAGGGTCAAGGTGTCTCCCGAGATTCGGAAGAGATAGACCCGTACGTCTTCCGGGGATGAGAAGAGGTTGTACCAGGCAAGACTCGGAGGAGAATAGAAGAAAATGAAGAGGATCGATACCTCTTCGAAAAAGGAGTGATGAGAAAAGGGGTCTTCTCTTCAGAGGAAGACGTGTGGAGCCTCTTTGTGGATGGATCCTCCTGTGACGGTGGAAGCGGCGCGGGGCTGGTACTCTCAGCTCCAGATGACGCCAACATTGAGTATGCCTTAAGATTCAACTTCCAGGCCTCAAACAACGAGTCTGAGTACGAGGCCATGATAGCGGGCCTCCTATTGGCAACTACTCTGCGGGTAAAGCGGCTTCTACTCCACAGCGACTCAAGGTTGGTTGTTAACCAAGTATTGGGGGCATACGAGGCCAAGGATGAGAGGATGGCTAGGTACTTAAAAAAGGTAAGAGGGTTGCTAGAATTTTTTGAAGAGGCCAAACTGAAGAGAGTGCCAAGATTGAGCAACAATCACGCCGACGCATTAGCAAGGCTGGCCTCGGCAATGAAGACAGACTTGAGAAGAACCATCCCAATCGAAGTCCTGGGAAAGGCAAGCATCGAGGAGGAGGAGGTACCCAGCCCTTGTCACAATGTGAACCTGGGGGACTCTTGGATTGACCCGCTCGTCAGATACTTCAGAGAGGGGGAGCTACCTGAATCCAAGCTGGAAAGAAGAAAGTTGAGGTACAGAGCTGCCAAGTTCTCTTTGGTAGGGGATGTTTTGTATAAGAAGGGGTTCCTCTTGCCCCTCCTCAGATGTGTGCATCCCATGGAGGTAACCCGGGTCTTGCAGGAGGTTCATGAGGGCTCTTGCTCTAGCCATATAGGAGGAAGACCCTTAGCCAAGAGAATCATCACTCAGGGATACTGGTGGCCAACCTTATCTAAGGATGCTGCTGACTATGTGAAGAGGTGCGACAAATGTCAGAGGTTCGCCACTATCCCACACCAACCCCACCAGCCTATGACATCAATCTCTTCGCCATGGCCGTTCGCGGTATGGGGAATTGACTTGGTAGGACCTTTGCCAAGAGTAGTCAACAACTATAGATTCTTGATAGTTGCCATTGACTACTTTTCAAAATGGGTAGAAGCCGAACCCATGATAACAATTACGGAGTAGAAGACCTTTCAGTTCATCTGGAAAAACATCATATGTAGGTATGGCCTCCCGAACACGCTCATCTCAGATAATGGGACCCAGTTCAAGAACGCCTCCTTGGCGAAGTATTGCCAAAGTGTGGGGATTAAACAGTTCTTCTCATCTCCTGGTCGACCTCAGGCTAATGGCCAGACTGAGGTTACAAATAGGACTATCTTGGATGGAATCAAGAAGAGGTTAGAAGACGCGAAGGGGAGATGGATAGAAGAGGTTTATGCCGTGCTTTGGGCTTACAGGACCACAGCAAGGACACCCACAGGAGAAACCCCATTCATGTTGGCATATGGTTCAGAAGCCGTCATACCAACGGAGATTGGCCTACCAACTCATCGAATTCAGACCTATGATCATGACAACAACGGGGAAAGGAGGAGGTTAGACCTGGACCTTATAGAAGAAAGAAGGGAAGACGCAGAGGTCAGGAAGGCAGCCTACCAACAGAGGGCAGCAAAGTTCTACAATCAAAGGGTGAAGACAAGACCCATTGCGGTAGGAGACCTAGTGCTTAAGAAGACCCTACAGAAAACAAACAAGCTACACCCGAACTGGCATGGCCCTTACAGAGTAACGGAAGAGATTGTGCCTGGCACATATAGGCTAGAGAACCTAGAGGGAGAACCCTTCATCAACCCGTGGAATGCCGATCACCTAAAGAGATATTTCATATAATGTTGCATTTATTTTGCCAATTGTAAAAGTACCATCTTATTGAGAAGAGGTTGTGAATAAAGATCAGTTTCCATGGCAAATTCTTGTTTCATTTTAACATCATTCATTTGGTGAAATTATGAGGTTTACCTCGGCCTAGGTAATGACCTCAGACCCTCATAACACCACTTGGTGGTGACGAGGTCTGAGCTCGGACATCTCGGCTGGAGGACCTCAGACTTTTAACATCATTAATTTGGTGAAATTATGAGGTTTACCTCGGCCTAGGTGATGACCTCAGACCCTCATAACACCACTTGGTGGTGACGAGGTCTGAGCTCGGACATCTCGGTTGGAGGACCTCAGACTTTTAACATCATTCATTTGGTGAAATTTATTATGGGGTTTACCTCGGCCTAGGTAATGACCTCAGACCCTCATAACACCACTTGGTGGTGACGAGGTCTGAGCTCGGACATCTCGGCTGGAGGACCTCAGACTTTTAACATCATTAATTTGGTGAAATTATGAGGTTTACCTCGGCCTAGGTGATGACCTCAGACCCTCATAACACCACTTGGTGGTGACGAGGTCTGAGCTCGGACATCTCGGCTGGAGGACCTCAGACTTTTAACATCATTCATTTGGTGAAATTTATTATGGGGATAACCTCTTAGGTGAGGACCTCGGACCTTTAACATCATTAATTTGGTGAAATTATGAGGTTTACCTCGGCCTAGGTGATGACCTCAGACCCTCATAACACCACTTGGTGGTGACGAGGTCTGAGCTCGGACATCTCGGATGGAGGACCTCAGACTTTTAACATCATTCATTTGGTGAAATTTATTATGAGGATAACCTCTTAGGTGAGGACCTCAGACCTTTAACATCATTAATTTGATGACATTATGAGGTTTACCTCGGCCTAGGTGATGACCTCAGACCCTCATAACACCACTTGGTGGTGACGAGGTCTGAGCTCGGACATCTCGGCTGGAGGACCTCAGACCCTTAAGTGAGGATCTCAGACTCTTAAGGGTTGGTTATGGCATCACATTAAGTAATGACTTCAGAGAGTGCATAGCATTCATATACATTCACAAATAAAGATGGAGACATTTGCATTCAACAAAAGAAAGAAATTGCATAATATTTACGTGTTTGAGAAATTACATACGAGATTACAAGTCAAAACAAAAAATACAAGTCAAACATCTGAAGGAGGAATGTTTGATGGCTCGTCTGGGTCGGCCTGCTCGGTATCGGTCGCTTGAGCTACCTCATTTGCAGGGTCAGTATCTCCGAGGTCAGTCCCTTCCAGAGTAACCGTTTGACCAGGGGCGGCAGCTTCATCCTCTATCTCCTGCAAGGCCTGAGCAAACTGGGCATCGGCAAGGCCGAGGCCCACAAAATCTGAGGCCTTGATGATGCCAACCTCGGCCTCCCTTACCTCGGCCCATTTGGAAGTGGCCTTGATACCCCTTTCAAGGTACTCAAGACCAAAACCTACAAACTCCTCGGAGACCTTGTAGTCAGAAATTATTGTCTCCGAGGCATCTGCAAGAGAAGCCTTCACCGCAGCATCAACCTTCCTCTGCAAAGCATCGTCCTTGTCCTTCAGAGCCTTGGTATGGCTCTGAACGAGTGCAGAGATGTCCTTCTCTAGGCCTTGGGCCTTGCTTTCAGAGGTCTGTGCCTTGGTCTCAGCCTCCTGTAACTCTGTTCTCAGTCGAGCAATCTCGGCCTTCAGAGCGGTCTCAACTTTCTCGGCCTCCTGCCCCTTCTGAATGAGAGGCAATTTCCTCAGAGTCCAGTTGGATAGCTGGTACATGGCAGCCGCACCCTGCACAGTAAATGAAGAAGTTAGATGAGAACAACATCAGACGTTATACTTGGTTATACCTGGACTACTCGGTGAAGGCCGAATTCAACCATCATGGGGGTCTCCATGGACCTGAAGAAGCGCTTGTCGGCATCGATCATCATGTTGTTCAGAGTGTCCATGGCCTGTCGGCTGTGGCCGACCACGCTATCAGAGAGTTTTAACTGGTCCAGACGGGCAGATAACGTGTCGGCCGTGACAGGGATAGCAGTGTCTGAGGACCTCTTTGTCCTAGAGCTCGGCCTTTGTTCCTCAGGAGGATGGACATCGGGTGCCCTCTTCTTAGACTTGGATGTGGAGGGAGCAGGTGGAGGAGCATTCATCCCAGTCTTCTTGACAAGTCTGGACAAGCTCGGGGCCGCCATCTCCCACAACTCGTCCGAAACGTCTGGTGGTTTCTCTGCAAAAGTAAAAAGATACGAGTCAGAAATAAAGTACATATGATTAGAGGCTACACGGTTAAAATAAAAATCCTTACCAAAGTCAGCTAAGGGACTTCCGCCAAGGCCCGTTCCCGGGAGATACTGGGGGGTCAGCAGATGCTCAAATTTGACAAACATCCCATGGGACCCTTGGTCCTGCAGGGCCTTCACCTTTTTGCCATGTTGTACACTAAGTCCAGGGTCGGCCCTAGCAGCCATGGTGACTTTTCCCCATTTCCGGGGTATTCTCGGCTCGAAGATGGACGAGGGAATGGAAGAACCAAATTCCCAAGGCCCTGAGGCAAAAAAGTACCTGGGTTTCCAATTATGGTTGGAGGTCTGAGTGACCAGGAGCATCTTTTTCTCAGGCCTCCGAGCCACAAAATGGTAATAGCTCGGATGGTTCTTGGCCGAGGTAGGGACGTAACAGCCAGCAAAGACCTGCACTGCGAGGTCAGAGTGGTGAATCGCCCTCCACAAGATGATGGCCCCTATAATAACCCTCCAGGCATTGGGAGAGAGCTGCGAGGGGGCCAAATTGGTGAATGATAGAATGGTCCTAATGACGGGGTGGATGGGAAGACGAAAACCTAACTTGAACATCTGCTCGTACAGGCAGATTTCCCCATCCCTGCAGTGGTAGGCCCTCTCTTCTCTCAGAGGTCTCCTTAAGTGGATAGAGGGGCTAATAGAATATAAGTACCTGAAGTGCAGTAAATCCACCTCGGTAATGGTACTCTCATACTCGTCTGCCTCAGAGGTGTCAACTTCACGTTCGGCATCCTCATCATCGTCAGACTCAACGTCGGCTGGAGCAGACGTGGACGGGTTACCGGGGAACCTCTGAGCAAACTCGGCCTCGGTTACGGCCGACAGAGGAATAGCATTTAGGATTCCAGGCACGGCCACACTTGGCTCTACAAGTTCAACCTCTGAAGAAGAACTAGAGGTGCTTGTGCCATTCTGAGACGAGGCACGATTAGAGACCTCGGCATGGTCAGGGTTCTGGTCAGCCTGAGTAGTGAAGTCCATGGCCTCTTGGAAAGAGTCCACTGACATCGGATCAGAGGTAGAAGACTCAGACTCGGACATCGGCAAGTTGTTGGCAGAGGCGTCTATCTGGTAAAAATTTTCAGGAGGACGAGGGTACACCACCTTGAGAGGAGGAGGAAAGAGGGGTCTGATGGGGGACTCTTGCGACCTACGAGCTTCTTCCTGAGCTCTCTCTATTTGTCTAATTTTATCCAAGGTCTTCTCCTTTAGAGATGGAAAGTCTTCAAGAAGTTGGTACAAGGGTCTGAGCATCTGGGGACGACACAAGGATTTTGCAGACCTTAAACTTGGGAATATCCTAAAAACTACAAACAAAGATGGCTTGAAAAGTTAAGGGAGTTTTAGATCAAACTAAAGAACCTATGCAGGAAGCCTGCCCCACCGGAAAACTCAAGGTCTAACCGGAAATCCCAAGATCTCACCGGGAAACTCAAGATCTAACCGGAAAGTTCAAAATTAAAAATATCAAAAACGAAGGAGATGGAGAGGGAAGATACCTGAAGGTGAGGTTGGTGAACAATGTGGAGAGTATCGTGCAGGAAAGGAGGTATCCCTCAGCGGAACAATCGCTGGAGCAGAGGCTAGCTTCGGAGAGAAAAAATCGCAGAAAACAGGGGAGCAATCGCTTGAACAGGAGAGAAATGAGGAAGAAGAAGAAAAAGGAAGGTTTTAGCCTTTAAATACTTGGGCACGATTCCCAAGGCTCATCATTGCCTTGGGAAGCCCAAGGGACAATTGACAGCATGTGCCAACCAAGTGGGCACGCATTGGCAATGGACAAGTGTCATGCGGGTATTGACTTTGGGATAAATAGACCTCGGAGGCAAGAACCCCTTAGCCACCACTCTCGCAAATGACTAAGGGCTGGGGGGTGATTGATATGCCCAAGTATGACCTCGGCCTAGAGGAACATACCTCGGCCGAGATGAGAGCCGAGACGTTAGCCGACCCACCGGTGCAGGGTCCCACGATATCATCCCTCGGCCAAGGCTACCTCGGCCCAGGCCGACACTGCAGGTGCCAAGGGATAGTAACCCCGGTCAACAGTAGGCCAAGATAACAAGAAGCTAAACACACCTTCAGCATGAACCCTACCTCGTAGGAGGCCGAGGTTACCAGGGACCGCTTATCATCATCACGCTAATGACTCGTCCCAGGCCGATATAGGTGTTTACCTCGGCTGACATAAAGCCGAGACAGCGCATGACACACCACGAATGGATCGGACGACCTACCCTTATATCTCGGCCTCTCCTAGGCCGAGGCCATTCACCAGCACGACTGTCAAAGTATCCGTAAGCATTTGGATAAGGACACCTGGGCCAAGATCAGTTACAACAAGATTATTCCCCACATGTGGGGGGAATATTTCATCATCATCACTTACATGTGGACTTGACAGCTGGCACACCCTCATTGGTGAGGAAACTACACACATGCACATTACATGCATAGGGGGTACATTACACCCCCTAGGCATTATATAAAGGGATCATCCCCTACCTTGCAAGGGGGAGACACATATTGAAACCCTAGCTGAAATTCTGTCTAAGTTTACACTGTAGAGGGAGAAAGAGCTTGAGAGGTTGTATCCATGGCCACTAGTGCCTTCTTTCAGTGATATTACTCACACACACTCACAGTGGACGTAGGCCGGTTTGGCTGAACCACTTATGTTCCTGTATTCATTACTCTTCTCCTCACCTCATTCTTGCCTTACTCATACAACTGTGCTGCCATTGTTACACCTGTGTCGAGCTAGCAAACTCCTATCCTGGTGGTGCTGATTTTCGGCATCATCACTTCCCTTTCCTGCTCCCGGTCCTTTATGTCTAATGGTGTATTATTAGATGCACCAAAACTATGCAGTTGCTCAACAGGTTTCATCTCCCAAGTAGAAGACATTTTAAGAGACTCTCATTATATGTCTCTTTTTATTTAATCTATTCGTGTTCACATCATTTTTATTAATTTAAATTTCATCATTGTAATTAGCCCCTCTATATGTAACTCTTATTCATCCATTTCAATCCCACTTGGTTCCAACTAACAATCACCATCAACTTTAATTCACATCTCTCTTTCTCTAACAAACATGAAAATCTGCAAAGCACATCCAACATAATCTTAACAGTTTGTGTGCCAAAGTCACCACGTTTGTTTTTTGTTCTCACTTTTCTACTCTTCCTTACTGGAAATTTTTTTGATATCGTCCAATCACATGATTTTTTAAGAAGTGTTCTCTCACTTCATTTAATGATTCATTATCTCATTTTCAAATGATGTTCTCTCACTTCATTTAATAGGGAATAAAATAATTTAAACCATTTATATATAAAAAAAGAATGACATTTTTATGTTATACCATTTTTTCTTTAATAACAGTTTATATATATATAAATATTACAAAAATGTTTAAATGTTTTTAAAACTGTTTTTTTTAAATAAAAAAGTTAAAAAATAATTTTCTATATAAACTACTAAAAATGTTATAAATATGTACTAGTTTTGTAAAAAGTTAAAAAACGTGTTTTGTTAAATTGTTTTTATATATAAATAGTTTTTTTTTTTTGCATTTTTTTTTGTTGTACAAAAACAGTTTTTTGAATAGCGAAAAAACATTAAAAAAACTGTTTTTTATATATTAGAAATATAAAAACATTCAAAAAATTGTTTTTTTACAACAAAAAAAACTGTTTTTTTGTTGAAGGAAAAAAATTGAAAAAAAAAGCAGTTTTTTACAACTTTATTTTTCAGGAAAGATTAATAAAAAAAAAAGTTTTTTAAAAACTTTTTTTTTGTTATTTTTTAAAAACTGTTCTTTACAACCTTATTTTTTAGTAAAGAATTAAAAAAAATTACTAAAAAAATGTTTATATTTAAATAAAAGTGTAACAAAACACGTTGTTTTAAACTTTTTTGAAAAAGAGTATATATTTAATACCTTTTTAACAGTTTATATAGAAGGGATTTTTTTAACCTTTTTATAAATAAAAAACAGTTTATATATTAACAGTTTATTTTAATGTCTTTTTAACAGCTTATATAGATAGGGATTTTTTTAAACCTTTTTATAAATAAAAAAAAGTTTATATATTAATATTTTATTTAAAAAAATCAGTTTAAAGAAACATTTAAAATATGTTTTTACAGTTTTTATCTATAAAAAACTGTTTATATATGAAAAAAAAATTGTTTATATATGAAAAAACAATTTAACAAAACACGTTTTTTAACTTTTTAAAAAATAGTACATATTTAAAACATTTTTAATAATTTATATAGAAAATTATTTTTTAACTTTTTTATTTAAAAAAAAAACAGTTTTAAAAATATTTAAACATTTTTGTAATATTTATATATATAAAAACTGTTATTAAAGAAAAAATGTTATAGCATAAAAATGTCATTCTTTTTTTATATATAAATGGTTTAAACTATTTTATTCCCTATTAAATGAAGTGAGAGAACATAATTTGAAAATGAGATAATGAACCATTAAATGAAGTGAGATAACACTTCTTAAAAAATCATGTGATTGGACGACATCAAAACTTGATGTCGTTCAAGGCATCAAAAAATTTTCCCGCCTGCACACTGGTCTTTATTATACTTTTAATATTATAGTATTAAAGGAGTTAATGAACATTTAATACTTACTATCTTTTTCTCTTTCACCTTGAGTATTGTGTTTTGTAAAACTAAAAAAATAGATAAATAAAAAATCTATTCGAAACCAAAATAAATAAAAGTCTCTTAATAATTAAAAAGACAGATCTATTCTAAACTTCATTAATTAATTCCTCGCTCCAACACAATCTAAATTTAATTAATTTCATTTCATCACTCTCTATTCAAATCAATCTTATATTTAATTTACTTCAAAGCATTTCCTCTCTCCAAAAAAACATTTCATTCTACAAAATCAATGGATGCACCCTTTCCCCTTTTGAATTACGGTCCGTCCATTTCTCTATAAGGAGCCAAATACATTAAAGGGAGTTTGTTTAACCGAGAATAACCTTGGGGTACAATTGAGAAAATAGAGATTTGTAAAAGAAGCATTTATGTAGATTAGAATGAGGTTCACAGAACTTCGTAAATGATGTATATATATCATACATGAATTTTGGCCATCCCCATATGGTGTTATATTATATATATAATAATGCTCTTATGCGAACTAGTTCGTATTTTAAAAATGCGGAGCGGACATGTGTAGCCTAACGGTGGCTCTAGAAATTACAGCCTAAATTATAGGCACACTTTCTCTCTATTCTGGCTCACCGCCAGGTGATACATGTCCAGTTCGCATTCTTAAAATGCGGACTAGTCCGCACAAGAGCAGGACTATATATATATAGGCATAGGCTCAAGTGAGGTCCTTAAATAAGGTCCTTATGTGATGACTATAATAAGACAAAAGTAAGACCTTTAGTAATATCTTATTTTAGACCTCAATACCTTTAGATAACAATTTTGCATTTTAAGCTTTAAGACTTTAGAAATAAAAACTCACCGAATTCCGACCAAACCCCAAATCTGGTATCAGAGCCATAAGACGCTCCTGTTAGACTTATAGTAAAAAGACTTTAATGCCCTTGAAATTTATCCCTCGCATTTACCAAGATATTTTTGGAACCAACCCAGACTACCAACCTATACCCATAACTGATTTAGACTCAGAAGGTTGTTTAACCACATACATAGACGGTTGTTCACACAGTGAACACATCCCAGCCAAACACGCAGACAGTAGACAAGTCACTGCTAGTGCTATTAATAGTATAATAGACCAAAATAAGTGTATACTCCTTATATTAAGACAATTAATAAAAGACACTCAAACCCTATAAACGGAGATAAAAAAAAATATCTCTAAAAGATTATTAGACATAGATAATCAAATCCCAATAGACCTTGTACACGTTTTACAAGAAATAAATATTAAGACTAATCATATAGAAGTCCTTAACAAAGACATTTTAGAAATTAAAACTTTAATTAAAAATCAAGACAGTGAGTTAATTAAACTTACTAAAGAACAAGCTAAGCTTATCCCTAGACTAGATAGTTATCTTCCTAATGGATATAGTTAGATCAAACTGAAATGAGGTACCAAGTGACCTCTCCATTCAGACTTTATCAGAATTTTATCAAAGAATTTTAGAAAAGATAAATGATGATAGATTTTATTATAAGATAAATGAAAATGAGATTATCAATGCGGCTAAGGCAACTAGACTTATATTAGAAAGATTAAATTTAATTTCTACATCTATAGCAGCTACCCAAGACTATAACAGTAGCTTTGTTAAAGACTTGCATTTAGACTTAAAGGCTAAGACGAAAGGATTAACCACCTTCTCACTGTTCTAAAAAACCCGCCTAGGCTTAAGGCTTGGGAGAAACACCTCGCCTTATGCTTTTCACTCCTTATTCTTGGTAAAACCCTTAAGGTGCACTTTTTCTAAAAACAACAATGCTTTAGTGAAACGATGTCGCCTTTTAAAGAATTTGTTTACAAATCGGACCATTATCTCATCCAAAATAATCAAATAGTATTTTAATTTGCATATATTCAGACATATTTTTATGATATGTGCAATTTTTGTATTTTAATATCCTTGTTATGGTTAAAAAATATTAAAATATATTAAGAAGGCCTAAACACCTTTTCACGCCTTTTTACGCATAGGCCCGCCTAGGCTTCTAAGGCTTAAGGCTTGGCCTCCACGCCTCAATCACGCCCCGCGTTTTTTAGAACCTTGCACCTTTTATACAGACTTTGTTAAATTTCAAAAAAATTTAGCAAATTACCTTAATAATAGGAAAAATCATAACCTATCCAAAATGGATAGTATTATTAATTAACTTAGACTAGACATGGCCCAAGTAGAAGAAAAATACAAAGAAATTATAAATGGAATTAAAGCTATATATAATAAGCCTTCCCAAGCAGAAATAAACTCTCCTTTTATTCTAACTCGGTTAGATAAAATTGAAAAGACTGTAGAAGCCATAGAACTTAGAACTATGCAACAACAAGAAAAAGATAATTAAATAAAAGACTATATTACTAATGTTGGTAAAACCATAGTTAATTCTCTAGCTAGACACAGTGAAGAAAATTCTAAAACTAGAAAAGAGAATAAGAATTTTAAAGAAGAAATCCTTAACCAGATAAAAAGACACAAGGATTATTCAAACTTCTTAGAAAGGATTGAAAAAAGACTTGAACAAAAATAGGTAACCACCTGTAAATTTAAAGAATCTCCCCTATAGAAACTAGAGAAAGAAATACCATAGGTAGATGAGTCATAAATGACGGATTAGATAAGACTAGTAAGATAGTTAGCTCTATCCCAAATATTGGACAAAGTAATCATATGCTTCAAAGATTTAAGGATTCATCCTCCAATGTTAGGACATGGTGGAAAGAAAGAAATTTCACCAATCCCCTCCAATGGAAAGAGTGGGGTGAAGTTGACTTGAAGATTGTTGAAGATTCCATTCATAATAGACAACTTCCAGCCGTTAGATACATAGACTTGTTTAAAGAAGGTGCCACTCCTAAGACTCCCAATTATAACATGACCTACCATTGTAGAAATCATGTGTTAGACAAATCCTATACTGAGCTTCAAGTATTTGGCTCAGAATGGCTTAGATCTAGAGGAACTGATAGAAAGTTCCAATTCCTAACCTTTGGACTCTTTCAAGAAAGAATCCAAGGATTACATAGACCTCAAAATAATATCAACATATTATGTTGTTTAGTAGACAAAAGATGAAAAGATTTTGAGAAAAGCCTTATTGGGATAGCCCAATTAGAAATGTCAGACAACATAGGATAATTTAATGTCATTCCGGCATTTACAGTAATCGTAGACATAGCCAAACATTTTAAGTTAATCTTATATGTTAGTGGCTATGAAGACTATATTAACCGAGACGCTAACATAAATATAGAATTTTAAAGCTATGTAAAGTTCTCCCAATTTCCTTATGAAGGAATGCAGTCAGGAATTCCTAGCGGTAGACTTAATGAAGAAATCTTAGTTAGAACCAATGTGTCAGACTATAATCATACTTACAGTATTAGGAATACTGGACCTATGAGATAAAAAACTAAGACCCTCTGGAAATTGCCAGAATTTTAAGAAACTAAGACTATACAAAATAAACCTTTATTTATTAATCAAGACGACGTCACTAGAAATGTTACCATCCAGTTTGGTCCTCCTAAGATTGTTAATAAGAATATCCAGACCGAAGAAATTAGATTTAGGAATATGGAAGAATCCATAATCAATGATCCTTCAGAAGGAGAATATAGTAGTAAGACTAGTGCTAGTTTACTAAGACAAGCCCCAATAATTAGACCTAGAAGATCATTTGAACAAAAAGACTTAATTAAAGAAAAAGCTAGGATCCAAAACTTTGGACATGAACCCTCAGAATTGGATATGAAGACATTCAAAGATAACCTTAAGAAAAGTCATTCGGTTAGATTTCAAGAAAGAGAAAGATTTAATATGATAGCTCAAGAGCGTATATTAAAATTAAAAGAATCAAAGAATACAAAGGAACTTCTTAGAAACTTAAGACTAATAGAAGAACAAGAACAAAAATTAATGTCAGCTACACAAGTAGAACATAGTAAACAATAGATAGGAAGTAGTAGTAGGCTAGAAGACACTCCTAGACTTTTTAGTAAACCAATAGGAATAAATATTCCTATATACTCAAGCATCGTAGTAAAAACAAAAACTGATTATATAAAAGACTTTCCAACTAGTGACAAGAGTTTCACTCCTGTTAAGACAATGGCAAGCCAAGCCATAAATTCAGTAGGTATATACCTTAACTTAGACAATGTTCAAGATAGGAAGAAGGTCTTAGATGAATGGCGTAATCAGATGAACATGTATTTTGCATCTAATGAGCAATGGGATGCAAGTTCATGTAAGCAGTACGCTGAGCAATCCATTAGAGGTATTGCAAAAGATTACTTAGATAGTTTAAGAAAAGCTACAGATGAAGACTCCTTAGCAAAGGTTGAGAAGATGAAACAAAACGTAGATGAAAGATTAATTGAAGAATATATTCAATTGTTCACATCAGAATTCATTAGACCTGGGCATCTAGCTCAAATCAATGAACAAGACCTAGCAAAAACTAAGTTAGCCCTCCTTAGCATTTGCAAATTAGATAACATAAATGAATATAGCAATAATTATAAGCAGCTATATTACCAAATTAAAGAATTTGGAGAGACCTTAAAAGATGAATACTTTAGAAAGATACCAGCTATAGGACAAATCCTAATTAATGAATATAAGAATTGGCCAGGAATAGCTGGAGTTAAGAACAACTCCCTTGGTGAAAGAATCAATTTCGCCAAAGACTATATAATATTTAAGAGACATGACATAACTTAAGGAAAGTTAATAGAAGAAACTTTCAAGCAGATCCCTCCAATCAAAGACGAAAGAGACATCGCTCCAATCCAATGGGGATATGGAAGTGGATCTAATAAATTCAAAAGGAAATTAGAATGGAAACATAGAAAGTTTAAAACTAGACCCTTAGGATTTCCAAAGAAATATAAATTTAGACAATCTACTACCTTTAGAAAAAAGGATCCTAAGACTAAGAAAAATAAATTTAACCAAAGAAGATATTTTAAGAAGAATACTCGTAAGTATAAGAAGGTTCCTAATTATAGGAAAGAAAAAGATGTAGCTCAATCTAAGACAGCTACTAAAGAATGTTGACTTGCGGCAAAGAAGGACACTTTGCTAAAGACTGCCCTAATAAGAAAGATAAAGAAAGTATTAAGATTATTAATACAATATTAGACTAGGCAGATCAAGAAGAGTTAGATATCTTATATGCTATAGAAATATTAGACATAGAAGATGATGACAATACTAGTGTCTATAGTGCATATACAGATAGTGACTCAGAAGATTATAATAGTGATACTGATGAGTATGAAGACTCTCAGGATACTCTAGACTTGTATATGATGCAGACTAATCAAGACGATCTAGATTATGAATATATAGACTTTGAAGACGCTTGGTATAAGTGTATATTAAGCCCCTTTTTAAAGAAAAGATGGACAGTTAGTAATCCTGACTTGCTAACCTATATACCTAGATGCTATTTTGATGAAAGACATTATTGTACATTTGAAATGAAATGCAGCAAGAAAGACTTTAGATGCCTAGAATGCTTTGAGATTATATAGACAGAGTTATTTATGGTTTGTGTTATTTGTCAATCACACTACAATGAAGACTGTTGGAGAACTAGATTTAGAGCAATTTATACTAGCTAGTATGAAGCTCAAATAGACTTAGATATTAAAACATATTATCAAGACATTGATAAAAATATAGGCAAAAGATTGCAAGAAAATGAAGACTTCAAAGGGAAAGGAATTTCCTATGATTTAGAAGAATACCATTCTGATAGTAGTTCAGAAGAACAAATACCCTTAGATGCTATATGTTGATACCAAATTTAATCTACTGACTTGGATCAATCATATGAACACACGTGGCTATCTACATGGCGACGACATGCACTTCCGAGATAATCACACGCTCCGAGGAACCATGTTACTCCGAGGAACTCATATCCTCCGAGGAACAGACCTCTCCGAGGAACTCATACGCTCCGAGGAACAGACCTCTCCGAGGAACTCTTGAATATCAGAAAGCTTAGGCGGTCCGAGCTACTCAGGCGGTCCGAGTTGCATCTCAAACAAAGCATTAATTGATGAATAACCAACAGTTCAACTGATTCATTAAATGCTTATCATTTAGACGCACACGCTTAAAAGGCATTAAATGTATTACCCTTTCATATGTATATCATTTAATGTATCACCCTTTCATATGACAGCCTCAAGGCTATAAATACGTTGTACAATCCTCATTGTAGAGGGGGGATTCTGAATCCAAACTTTGGGATCCAGAACGCAATTTCTTGTAATCGAGAATTCCCAAACACTCAGCAATAAAACAACAGTGGACGTAGGCCATTCATATAAGGCTGAACCACTTTAAAAATCTTTCGTCTCATTTATTTATCTGTGATTGAATTATTAAAGTGATCTAATTTTTTACATCAACACTATAGATAAACCTTAGAAAGGAATATCTATTTTAGAAAAGAACAATTTAGGAATTTCTACTAAACCACATGCTTGTTTTGTAGAATTATTTGTTCAACATAATGACTATCCTAAAAGACTTTCAGCTTTTATAGAAACAGGGTGCTCTCAGAGTATTTACAAGGCTAATGCCTTCCCTGAAGACTATTTTCTAGAAAGTACTCAAGAAACCTATGGTAAAGTTGCTAATGGAGATCCATTTACCTTATATTTCCAGACTATTCCTATTTATTTTAAATTAGAAAATAAGACCAACAAAATCGTTAATCATCAGCTTTGGATAATGGACCCTCGTCCTAGTTTCACAGGAAACATTATTTTAGGACAAGACTTTATTAGTAAATATCATCCTTATACTCAGTATAATGATAAGATATTAATTAGTGATAAAGAGGAATTTAATATTAAATCCCCTCTAATAGATCATAAGACTTCCTTTGACCTTATGCAGGTCAAACCAAATTATAGACCCATTAAACATTAGAGTTCTTCAGCTGAGCATGGTGGACCTAGATCTACAACCCAACAAGAAGCCTTAGATATTACTAAACCCTTACAAAAAGAGTGTAAGTGTCCAGACCAAAAGTGCTATAAGCAAATAGCGCTTATACAACAAAACATTTTAGATCAAGCCCATCAGACCTTATTATAGGTTCAAGCTATATCCAAACAAAAGAAAATGGATATAGAAGTAGAAAAGTAAAAGATTGGGCAACTAGCCGAGCCTACTTTAGGAGAAAATCCAATCTCTAAGTTGAATAAAGATCAAAGTTATTGTGAAATCATCCCAATTAACCCAGACGCCACTATTAATGGTGGAACCTATAAGAAATGATACTCACAAAAAGATAGGGAATAATTCAAGAAAGACATTGATGAAATGCTTAAGTTAGGCATTATTAGAGAAAGTAAAAGTAGACATAATAGCTTAGCCTTCTATGTTCAAAATGAATCTGAGCGTAAAAGAGGAAAAAGACGAATGGTTATAGATTATAGACAATTAAATAAGAATTGTGAATTTGATTCTTATAAGATACCAGACAAGAATAATTTGATTAATTTAATTAAAGACAGAATTATATTCAGTAAGTTTGATTACAAATCAGGCTTCTGGCAAATTAAGATGCATCCACACAGTATTACTTGGACAACCTTTAGTGTGCCCCAAGGAAAGTACGAATGGCTAGTAATTCCATTTGGATACTTGAATGCTCCTCAAGTTTTCCAAAGAAGAATGGATAATATATTTAGACCTTATTCATAATTTTGTCTTGTTTACATAGACGATATTCTTGTAGCAAGTAAGACTGAGATAGAGCATGTAGACCATCTTAAAAAGATTATTTTAGAATTAGATAAACATGTTATTGTTATTTTCGAAAGGAAAATGCAATTATTTCAAACTGAGATAGACTTTGTGGGAATGCATATTAATAAAGGAAAATTATCCTTGGCAGAACACATAACTAAGAAGATTCTTGAGTTTTCAGACCAACTTAAAGATAGAAAACAATTACAATCATTTTTAGGATTGCTTAATTGTGCTGCAGATTTTATTAAAGACCTTGCTTCAAAAAGACAAAGCTTAACGACCAAATTAAAAGGAACAGACAAAACTAATCCCTTTTATTGGACTAAAGATGATTTCGAAGTAATAAGACAAATTAAAGATACAGTCAAGAATATTCCTTTACTTGAACTGCCTAATGCAGAAGACTAGGGGTGTTCACGGGTCGGTCGGTTCGGTTTTGACCGGGTTTTTTGGGCCGAACTGACCATGTCGGTTTTTGGAGGAGGAGAACCGAACCGAACCGAAAATGCTGAAAAACCGAACCGAACCGAACCGAATCGGGTCGGTTTTTGACAGGGCCGGTTCGGTTTGCCCGTCGGTTTTTGACAGGGCCGGTTTTATACAGGGCCGATTCGGTTTTTTCCTTTCTTTTAATGAAAAATATATTTTTTTAATACCTAATATAAATATAAAATTAAAAAATATAATATAATATGTCAAGACTAATATAAATATAATAGAAAATATAAAATTAAAAAGTATAAAAATTAAATCGGTTCGGTTCGGTTCAAAATCGGGTTTTTTATGCAAAAACCGAAAACCGAACCGACCCTGTCGGTTTTATACCTGATTAAACCGAACCGAACCGACCCTAAAAAAACCCGCCCCAAAAATTTTCGGTTCGGCTCGGTTTGGTCGGTTTGTCGGTTTGGTCGGTTTTTTTGCACACCCCTACAGAAGACCAGTTTATAGTAGAAACAGATGCCTCTGATAAACAATGGGGAGTAGTATACTTTGCCATTGATCATCAGACAAAAAATAAGAAACTGTGTAGACATAGTTCTGGAACCTTTACAGACCCAGAAACAACATACACTGCCCATGAAAAAGAAGTTTTAGCCATAGTAAGGGCAATAGAAAAATATGCGTTGTTTCTTAGACCTAAACATTTTACTGTTTATACTGACTCTTCTTATACAGTAAAATTTAGAGATTTAGACTTGTCCAAATCAAGGACTAATAGACTAATTAGATGGCAACAATTGCTTAATGGTTACGACTTCTCTGTTATATATATTAAGGGAAGTAAAAATACCATTCGAGACATTATATCAAGAGAGCTAATGTTGGCTAACACTAATATAATTTCATGTTTTATGTTGTAAACAGAAGACCTAGAAGTTATGAGTTCCTCTGGAACGAATAGACTGAACAGAGAAGACGTTGCAGACTATCTTAGACGCGTAAGACCAAATGCTGGTGTAACGCAAAGACAGACTCATATTCATGACTCTCAAGAAAGACCAATTCTAGAGAACTTTGATGATGTCTTGGTTCCTCCAGGAAAATCTAGACTAGAGATTATTGCTCAAAATAGACTCATTGGGAAGATGTACTTTCCCCAATATAGACTCGATCAAAGATACCCAGACTTGATGAAATTTAGACAAGAATTTTTAGAAGACAAAAATACTCTTATAGACGCCATATGGTGGAACGTGAAGAATAGACTATGGATTGAGTTCAAACAAAATTTGGTAGCTATTGCCAGATTCATGAGAACTCAAAGACTTGCAGTTACTCAGCTCAGTGGTACTGTTGTGCCTAGACCCTAGATTCAGACTTATGCGCAGACTCTTGGAGAATCCTCCGAAATTAGACCTACTGATTTCTGTTATCAGAAAAAGACTTTTAAGACTAAGATTGTTATACCATTCGGTCATAATAATCTCCCATTAACATAAGACTTAAAAAAAGAAGCTAATAACATTATTGATCATTTTAATATGTTATTATCAGAAATAAATGGAGATGCCTTAATGATTAAGGGTTTCTTCAAAGACGTTCCAAAAATATATCTTTTTGGAAAATCAGAAATAGCTCATATAACTCTTACAAACTACGGGTTCATTGGACTCGTACAGATAAAAGATATTGAAGACTCTATTGCTCTTGAAAAAATAGTCCATGAGTATATTAAAAAAGTAGAAGACTTCCTTCCTCTATTTGCTAGAATCTACTAGATTGCTCCAAGTTCCTGTAGAGGAATGAAAGTTGAAGGATTTAGACTTATTAGATTTTCCAGTTATATATTCGAAGACGTTGAGATTTTATCAGAAGACGAGATTAAAGAATTAATCGTGGATAAGTCCAAGCTCCAGATTTCTCAAGCCATGGAGACCATAGAAATCATGGAGTTATTGACAAGAGAAGACAGTGGGTACACTGTCTACCATAAAGAAGACCTGATAATCCAAGCTGATGAGCCATTCAATGGAAGGCTCAAGAAAGAATCCAAAGAAATGGTAGAGATAGCTTTGCCAGCTAGCCTTAGAACTGTAGGCCTCATTGATGAATTTTTCAACAATGCCTTACCAAACCAAGATAAGGAAGAAGAAGAAGACGCAACAAAGGGCTCCTCAGTAGTGGAAGAACTATTGAAGACAGAATAATCATTTGCTTAGACTCTTCTTTCCATAAAGCAAAAGGATGCCTGCCCCATACGGGCCACCAGATTGATAAAAAAAGATGAAGACTTTATTTGATGCTCTTGCATTATTACAAAATGATAAGACTCATGATGAAGACTTAGCATGCCCCTTCAACTGGCCTTTTTTTTAAAAAAGAAAAAGGTCCCCCAAATTATCAAAAGACGTTAAAAGCTTATAGACCTAGCTGATAAGATTCTGAAGACAATGTTGCTTTAATAATTATATGCTTTCAACCGGATTGCTTTTGGTAGCCGGTTACCAGTCATTTTGTAGTGCCCTTGATCAATAAAAGGGAGCGTCTATCTGTGTTTTAGAGATCAGGAGTTAGAGAGTGAGAGATTTCTAGACTTCCAGTGTTAGAAAGAGAGTATGCTTGTAGTAAGTAATATATATATGAGTGAGTAAACCTCTCATAGTTAGGGGAGAGGGGAGAGTTGTATTTACTTATGCAATGCAATAAAAGTATTTTCTTTTCCAGAAATCTCTTATGTTAAGTTGTTATTATTTTCCAAATTGTCTCCAACTTTCTGTTCATAGAGGACTATTGTGTGGAACCTCTGGTGTAGCACACAAGGTGTTATACTAGTGAACCGCCGTCAGGTGCCGATTTGTCGTGAGTCGTTAGCCAGGTGGGCATTAGGCGTGAAGGCGTACAGGTAGGAAATGGGTCAACCGCCAAAATAGTGGATTGAGGTGTGACACATAAAGAGAGAGTTGTAGGAGATCGAGACTGGAGAAGAATAATAACAAGGCTGAAGAGACAAAGGGAAGAAGATAAAGATATTGCATACCAGAAGGAAGGTATAACTCGAACCAAACCCTTAACTATTTTTACATTATTGTCTAAAAAAGAAACTTATATGAGCTTACAAATCACTAAAGACTTCTTAGAATTTGTTAATCAAACAAATTTAGACTTAACTAGAGAAATTCAAGACTGGACTCTTACAGATCCTAAAGATAAAGAACTTATAGAATCTGCTTTAATATACGTAGGTGGTACGTTTAAATACATAGACCAGATTATTGAGTGGTTAGGAAGAGAAGTACCTAGAATAGAAATAATTAGAACAGGGATCCGTGATCTCTTTAGACAAAAATTAAGAACTGAAGATTTTGCAGAAGAACTATCTAGACCTAAAAAATACCAAGAATACACTAGAATACTTGAAGATAGTATAAACATATTAAAATTTATTAGAAGAAAAAGGTTAGCTGAAACAAAGGCTACTTTAATTAGAGCCGGAGGAATCCGCCCTCTTATTAAAAACGTAGAGACAGCTGCCCCTAGAACATACCGAAGATTTTTGTCATCTTATGGTGATGATAATTTAGACGAATTTATAGATAATGATATAATTGATATTATTAATCAAATATATAAAGAAACTAGATAGATAAACCCACGATATCGTATAAGGTATTTAAGACTAGAATATTTTCCATCAAAACCGCTTTCAATTTCTAGACTCCCTAAAGAAATTATTTATATAGATAATCCTCGCTATTCAGAACTTCAATACGATAGTGACGGAAGAAGCCTGAGAAGTAGCCGTAGTCCTGAAACTTCTACAATTAGACTTCTAGATTAATTAAGCGTTAAAATAAGCTTAAAAGACTTTAGAAATCACTGGGGTAGAAAATTATATTCCCTAAAACTTTAGAAAAAGACGAAAACATATAAAGACAAAAGTGGTCCCTAGGTAAGTTTTGGACTGTAGCTAGTCCTCATACTTAATCCGCAAACTAGGTCAGCACTAGATCCACTCTCTCTATATATATATGGAGAGAGGAAGGAATGTATCCACCCATACAAACACATGCTGCCAAATGACTTTTGCTTCATTGAGTTGGTGATGTACACACAAGCAAGACTCCAAAGTTGTTGCATGAGGGTTGTATTTTTAACTTTTGTGCTTTTTTGATCTGGATTGGTTTACAATGGTTAAGGGGCGGGCAATGATGGAAGTAGTTTTTTTTATGGGAATTGCTCATTTTTCATAATTTTTTACACTTTAACTTGCCTTTTTTGTTGGTAACCTTGTTTTTTTTATTTGAATTCTTTTACCACCGAGTCTTGATATTTTGTCAAAAATGTTGTTATGAAAAAAAATAGATTTGACATGTTGTCCATTTAATGAAAAGGACGCCCAAATTATTAATTTTTCACGGAACATTTTTTATGAGAAACTCGTATTGTTTTCTTCGGATTTCAATTGTAATTCCTAATATCAATTAACAAGGATGGGGCATGGATAATAGCATGTTTTGGCCTTTTAATTGTTGTTGTAGATGTTATTTTTAATATTTAAATCTAAGTTTTTATTATCTTCATTACATGAATTTACTTTGGTGTAGTTTTAATCATAAAAAACATTATGTAATTGGATCTTGCAATTCCATTCCAAAACCATATTATCTGTATAATAATTCAAATCGCCATTTGTTCTAAAAAAACTTTCAATTTTTATAGGCATGTACTTATGAAACTCATTATTTGATCATTCTCAACTTTAAATTGCTATTTCACAATTTATTCTATTTAAAAATTAATGGTTTCATTCATCTAAAAAATTGTGGTTTATGAATAATCATCTATAAAATTCTTAATAATTGACTTTAAAATATTCTTTGAAAGGGTTGTGCCCATGATTATGGTTTTGTCATATATGAATATCAAAGGATGGTGTAAGAACTACATGAGCCCACGCATCGTACGAGTTGCATGCTAGTGGTACTTAATTATTACTGCAAATCTAACCAATATTTAATATAACCCTTGTATCCTAATAGAGGCCACCTACAGTAATTAGAGCCATATTACGTTCCTTGTACTTGATTCTTGGCTCAAAGCTACTATTGATCAAGAACTAAAAGTAGGCAAGAGGCCCTTGTCAATTCGTATAATTGCTCGTGCCTTTTTATTTATTATTGTATTCATCTTGTTTCTCAAAAACTTATTGTACTTGGATTATTCCCCATATAACTACTAAACTTATTGTTTTAATGATAGCTTTTAGTGACAAGAATAAGACATTGTATTAAAATTATATATTTATCGATATGAGTAGTTCTAGAGCGACACATGGTTTCAACATATTTATCGCGCCATACTGACGTGACGTGTTCTCATCGATTGGTGTTTAGGGTCCACTTATTATCATTCAAAACAGCAACGAATACGGATACAACACGTTAATGTGATAAAAAAATGTGTCGAAATCATTTGTCCCTCTAAAATTATTCTTGTAAATATTTCAACGTCACAATTTTCTTTTTTAATTATAGTGTTGGTGCCACTAAATAACCACCGTTGCCACCTTTATATCACTGCCTTCGCTTGCGTTGAAACTGTCGTAATGGCAACCATTGTCTTTGTAGTTTGTTGCATGTATTTTGGTAATAGCGATTGACTCTCAACTAAAAACAATAAACCTAAAAATAATGAGATACTCTTATTAAATTTTTTTACCCATTTCATACCCAATGTGCTTTAAGAGTTTGTACCCTGACGGGACTCACACCATAATACAATACCCTCAAAGCACATTCGGTATGAAATAGGTAACAATTTTTGGTAAGTGCATCATTATTTAAAAATAATTTAAACTAATTATCACTTACTATTTTAACAAGAACTAAACACTAAACTTTTAAAAATTAGCCAACACATGACTATATAGTACAAGCCTGTTAGAGTGTGTAAGGACATAAATTTCCAATTGAGTCCATGTATTGTTTTGACTTAATTCCGTGAACAAAAATGTGTTTGTAATATGTCATAGGGAGAATTTTATTTTGTCACTATCCCACTTGGTCTATGACGTATTGAAGAAATTGAAGACATTGCGGCAAAGCTTTAAAGATTTCATCATGCCGATGTTTATTTGGTGCAAGTTTAATCGTCTTCAAAGTTAATTTCATTCCGAGATCACTCAGATATGAATGCGTATAATTAATGGTGCTCGGAATTATTTTAGAAAAGATAAGGATGTAATTTTTATAAAGAAAAATGTTTTTAAATGTTTTAAAAGTGTTTTAATGGTTTAAACTTCGTTTTATGATGATAAGCTCGAAATAGAGTTTGACTCATTTGTATCTCTTTGTTAAGAGACCTTTTTATCCGAAAGTCAAAGAAAGTCAAACTTCTGCGAGGTCGCTCGAACGACATTGGATCTCGTTCGAACGAGATACAATGTCGCGCGAACGACATGCTTAGTTGTTCGAACGATACATTTTTCGAGGCAGCGTTTAAATCCTATTTAAACAGTGTTTGCATCATAATTTCATGAGTGTGATTTCTGGAAAACTGTTTTACAAACCAAAACCTTGTTTGCACATGTTTTCTAAGGTTTAAAAGTCTTAAACACATCCTTAGAGTTTGCAAAGATCCGATTTATCATTCTTATATGTTTACATGATCTTGCTACACCAAAGTTGTTTGTTCTACACATTGAACACAAAGGGTTTTGCGGTGAAGAAGCGACGGACATCGTGTTCGACATCGTAGACGTATCAAAGCCATATCGGTGGACACCGAGACATACGTGGACACGTGTGTTGTAGACAGAGATCGTGGAAGACAAAATTTCTACGTGGGCACTATTAAAGAACGGTTGAAGATCAGAAGGAGTGTCAAGACCCGTGGGGATCGAGTCTTAGTGTAAGGCTAATCTGTCTTTGTAAAACCATTGTTCATAGTGATTGTCTGGCTTGGGTCGTTCGAGGTTATTTTCCCGTTTTGGATTTTTTTTCTCGTACATCCGACGTTGTGAGTATTCTTTACTTTGCTTTACTTGCTTTAATCATTAGATGCATGTTTAGGATTAATCAAGATAAAATTGGTTTAAAGTAAGAATTGGGATTTCACAACTTGGTTGGTGCATAATTAAAAGTTGGATCTTTTTCGAAGAAAAATTGGTTTTGTTGAAAACACACATATTTAGCACTCCACAAATTTGTATCAGAGCTAGAAAACATTATTTATTTGTTTTGTGATCCCGTGTGTTTGTTTACCTCTCCTGTGTTTGTTTTCTCTTGATGGATTCTCTAAGCTTTAACGATTTGCATCGTTTGATTTAAAGTTTGCAAAACGTATTGAAGTTTTGGAAAAAGAAAATTCCGATTTTAAAAATAAGATTGAATATTTGCAAAGCTTTCAAATTCAAAGAGATATTTGTCGTGAGCACTTTAGTTATTTGTTTAAAGATTTTAATATATTAAAATTAGGCAAAAAGGAGAGTGATGATAGAGTCCTCATTTTAGAAAAAGAGTTAGAGGATTTGAGAAATTCTAGTGTTTGTGCCGTTGAGGAAAATATTTCGATTAATGATTTTGTGGCACGAGAAAAGGCTCTTAGGTATAAGTTTGCTCACATTGAGGGGGAGCGAGATAACCTTCTATGGGTAATTGAAAATTTAAAGAGGGAGTTCCGAAAGTTTGAGGAGTCTAATCGTTTGCTTGAGTCAAAAGTGTTGAAGTTAAAAAATGATTTAAATGACTCGAGTAATGATGGTAGCAGCTTATCTTGTTCTAGTGGTTCGATTGTAAAAGCCCAAACCATAGTCTGTTTTAGAGCGTCAACCACATCCAAGGGTATTAGAAAAGGTCAATCTAAAGGTCCCGTTCCTCGTCGTGTTTTCACTTGTTCGCATTGTGGTAGGAAAGGTCACCTTAGGAGTTTTTGTTTTGATCTTAGAAAAGACCCTAGGAAGATTAAACGTAGTGTCCTATCGGTTTCCAAAACCCATTTTGTTAGGTATACACCTGTTTGGATTAGGAAATCCATTTTGGAGATGCTAAATGCTTCATTGGTTGATTCTCACATGCATGCACATGATTCATCTCTTGCTATTTCTTATGGATAGTAGCTTGCATGTTTTGTCATACGCTAACCCTTGCATCATGATCTATTATTTTCTAGTGTTATGACATGTGTATAATTTTGTATTATAGTTTTCATTTGTTTGAGTCATATTTGAAAAATCCAAAAAGATTTTTCTTTTCTTTGAGTCAAAATATGTTTGAAAAGCCAAAAATATTTTCAGTTTTTTTGAGTTTACATGTTTGATGTGGCATATTGGTGTGCTTGGATCCCCCCCCCCCCCCCCCCCCCATCGTTTCATTATCCATGTGGCTAAGACATTTGGTCATTATTATAGAGCTTAGAATGATCTTAACCATTGTGTATATGGGGTTGTTTCGAAGTTGATAAGCATCTTGATTCGACTTTGTATATATACCAACATCGCACACATGCACGAGTTTATATGGATGTTTGACTTCTCTTGCATATTTGAATTTAGTGAGGCATTTTTATCTCAATGTTGTCATCTATGCGTAGGTATACTTACGGAGAAGTGTGCATGTAATAACCGTTTACCGTGAGGATTTAAAATTGAAAAAATGATGAGTGATTCACGGGAAAGGGCTGCGAGAGTTCAAAATTAACTCGTTGTGAAAGCCACCGTTTAAAAGAGCCCAAAAAGAAAATGCAATATGCTAAGATAAGGGCCAATAAGATTTTCTCTAAGTTGAGAATGCTAGAAACCTCAAAAGAACTTGAAAAAGTATGTTTATATGAGGGTGTTTGGTTGGAGAAAATTTAAACGGGTTTGCACAACTAATCCTAATGTTGAAACATTGCAATTTGACGCTATTGTTTGTAGAGTCGTCAAAATTCTTGATTTGTGTGCATGTAGTATGTTTAGTTCATTAAGCTCACACTTTAATTGTCATTTGGTTATGATAAAGTTTTATGATTTATCGCTATCAATTAGAGATTCTTGATCGTTTCGATGTGTTGGAATTGTGACTCATTTGTTGTAGTTTCACGCCCATTCATTCCATGTCCATGTTTGAGGACATCAGTACTATGTTTGCATGTAACTCGCATTTTTAGTTTTTATGAGTTTTTGGTTTTGTGCGAAAAGCTTACTGTTTTAGTACTGTTTTGCATCTGTCAAGCCCTTCTTGGAATTTTTTTCACTGGGCAATACTTTATAATATTTCTGGGAAATTTTGGCAGGTCGTGTGAAGTCGTTCTAACGACATTGCATCTCGCACGAATGACTTTTGTACTTCGTTCGAGCGACTTCCTCATCTCGTTTGAGCGAAGTCCCTGGCTCGTTCGAACGACAGGGTGTAAAATTGCTTCTGATTGGTTTGCAGTCGTCTGGCTTAATTTGATATTTTTTTGGTACTGCAGGAAGCATTTTTTTTTGGATTAATTGGTTTATATGCAGGTCCTTTTATGTTCCAATTTGGTATTTTGGCATATATAACCGTTTATCACACTTGATTTGATTGGTATACTCTTTGTGTGATTCCATGGTTTACTAGCTACTGATTAGTCATCTTTTGATCTTTTTTAGCTGGTTGATTCATGTTTATCTAGCGGTTTTCATTTTTCACAATTAGTATCAACTTGATTCTATTTGGTATCATATTCTCATGCTAGATATTTCATATTGGTTTATCTTTTCACTGGATTGTCTATTCGAGAAAAAAAGGGGGAGAGATGTATGTGAGATAGGGGGAGATTTGTTGAGAGCTATTATTAATATCTGGATTTGCATATTGTTTGATTATATTTGTTTTAAATTGGTATCAAATAATTGCTCACATGCTTCAAATGATTTGTTCGTATTAGAAATATAAATTGGTATTATTTGTTCCTTCATACTTCACTGGGTATCTATTTGTCTGTTTTATGTGTGTAGGTATGCTTTCAGCGATTCGATATTTCAAGTCTACATCACATTCAGAAAGTTCATGCTTGCCAGTGCTACATATTCTAGTCAGTATCCTGTATTTTTTTATTTTGGGTCTATGGTATGGGATTTAGGCGTCATACGACTTGATGGCCCGGTTAGGCATTTCACAGGTTTAGTTTTGTCCCGGAATAGTCGAAGGGGGAGATTTGTAAGGACATAAATTTCCAATTGAGTCCATGTATTGTTTTGACTTAATTCCGCGAACAAAACTGTGTTTGTAATATGTCATAGGGCGAATTTTATTTTATCACGATCCCACTTGGTCTATGACTTATTAAAGAAATTAAAGACATCGCGAAAAAGATTTAAAGATTTAATCATGCCGATGTTTATTTGGTGCAAGTTTAATCGTCTTCAAAGTTAATTTCATTCCGAGATCACTCAGATATGAATGCGTATAATTAATGGTGCTCGGAATTATTTTAGAAAAGATAAGGATGTAATTTTTATAAAGAAAAATATTTTTAAATGTTTTAAAAGTGTTTTAATGGTTTAAACTTCGTTTTATGACGATAAGCTCGAAATAGAGTTTGACTAATTTGTATCTCTTTGTTAAGAGACCTTTTTATCCGAAAGTCAAAGAAAGTCAAACTTCCGCGAGGTCGCTCGAACGACATTGGATCTCGTTCGAACGAGATACAATGTCGCGCGAACGACATGCTTAGTTGTTTGAACGACACATTTTTCGAGGCAGTGTTTAAATCCTATTTAAACAGTGTTTGCATCATAATTTCGTGAGTGTGTTTCTGGAAAACTGTTTTACAAACCAGAACCTTGTTTGCACATGTTTTCTAAGGTTTAAAAGTCTTAAACACATCCTTAGAGTTTGCAAAGATCGGAGTTATCATTCTTATATGTTTACGTGATCTTACTGAACCAAAGTTGTTTGTTCTACACATTGAACACAAAGGGTTTTGCGGTGAAGAAGCGACGGACATTGTGTTCGACATCGTAGACGCATCAAAGCCATATCGATGGACACCGAGACATACGTGGACACGTGTGTTGTGGACAGAGATCGTGAAAGAAGGAATTTCTACATGGGCACTATTGAAGAATGGTTGAAGATCAGAAGGAGCTTCAAGACCCGTGGAGATCGAGTCTTAGTGTAAGGCTAATCTGTCTTTGTAAAACCATTGTTCATAGTGATTGTCTGGCTTGGGCCGTCCGAGGTTGTTTTCCCGTTTTGGGTTTTTTTCTCGTACATCCGGCGTTGTGAGTATTCCTTACTTTGCTTTACTTTCTTTAATCACTAGATGCATGTTTATGATTAATCAAGATAAAATTGGTTTAAAGTAAGAATTGGGATTTCACAACTTGGTTGGTGCATAATTAAAAGTTGGATCTTTTTCGAAGAAAAAATTGGTTTTGTTGAAAACACACATATTGGGCAGTCCACAGAGTGATTATGTGGAGAAAAAAAAGTACACTTTAAAGATACATGTCTATACTCAACAAGAACTTCCAAGCCACGACTCATATATGACGTTTGCTAAATTTTAGCATTATTAAATGTAGTTGAAACTTGCCTATAGCCAATGTATTAATTTATATAACTAAAATATGCCTCATTTATGAGGTAAAATTCTCCTATGAAAAACCTCTATACTATTCTAATACGCTTTACAACCAATTAAGACTACTAAACAACTGCCTATCCATGTGGCCAATAGATGCAGAAATGAAAGGATGGGTTTGAAAGGGCATTTACGTACTGACTTTTCTTCTCCATTAAAAGTAATTATGTACTCTTACATTCGTTCTACTTCTTCACTTCTCCTCTCCCCTATCTATAGTATATAATAGAAATTGTAGACTCAAATTGTGTGAGACTGATACGTGACAGTAATAAAGACTTACTAGCATTTATCATCTTGACAGTCATATACTTGATGCACATCGTTTTTATCATCTTTCGTGTATTAAGCATCCCAAGAAAATGCCATAAGAGCTGAAGAGACTACAATATTAAGCTTCCTAAGAAAATGCCATCTTCTCAATCCCATTCTATCTTGCTTCTCACTTTACGTAAATCAATGCAGCCAAATCATTTCAAAGTGAATGTGAAAGGTCCAACTCTCTTTTGTTCTTTCATATTCTCACAACAATAAATTTGTCTAAACTCACAAACTTATTTTTATTTACAAACTACTCTCAATCTGAAACTGTGTATTCATAAACTTCATGATCCTCTGTTGAACACCAATGTAAGTTTCAAGGAATCCAATCAAGGTTTTGCAAAAATAACCTTCTTCCTATCTTGGTCTTTATCTATAAATTTTTTTAAAAGTATTTTTCTGGTTGTTGAAATAATATATATGATATCAGTGTAAATTAATTTTCTTTTACGAATAGGAAAACTATATTTTTCTATTGTTTATACTTACTTCATTCCGATGGTGACTGATTCGCTTTTTATTCATACAGGATCGTTAAGGTGCGGTGAGAAGAACTTGGATGGGTTATTTTTTAGTAGTAATTTCATTAAAACAAGGCGTAGTAGCCATGGTTATTTAAGTCTCGGATCTCAAATGAGTTGAACTAATCATTGGCAACACGTATGCTTAGAAATCACTTTTTTTTTCCACAATTTGTTTGTGACAATGCCTCATAGAATTATAGTGTCAAGCATGAACAACTTATGTTTAACCAGGTTGGCATCTTATCTCTTAATGAAATCATAAGTTCTCCAATTAATTATAAGTTCTCCAATTAATTATTAAAAATAATAATTTATTCTACTAATAAATATTATATATAGGTATCCAAAAATATTATACTAACTTTAACTAAATTGTATATGTAGGTATCCAAAATATTTTGTTAGGTGTTAATATATTTACCCAAATTATAACCCTAAATTGGATGCTCTTTTTAGTAATAAAATATTATGTTTCGATTTGTTTTATTTTATTGCTATTAATGTTTATTTGTTATGATTTATTTGGTTCCAGGGATTTGCAATTTGTGCTGGAGAATTTCGACATTCGACATTCGACATTCTTTCGTTCATGCTATCGAGGTATTTGCAATATGTTTATCTCTTTTAGTGGATTGGATCTATTACTTTTAGAGATTTGCAATATGTTTATCCTTTTTAGCAATGACTTGTTATTACATAATTGTTTGCATTATTTTTTTTTTGGGTTGTAATTTCTAATTTTTATTTGGATTATAAACTAATGTTAACCTACGAAGATAAATGACTGGGTTCTAATGAATTGAGTTTTATTTTCGACCACGCATCGCGTGGCCTGCATACTAGTATCTATATTATACCTCTAATACGATAGTATTAGAGGTTTTAACAACATTTAATGCATACTCTTTGATACAATTTTAATGACACTGTTTGTATTCTCAACTTGTCTTTACCCGGCTAATACACGAAAATGTTGTTCACACCCTTAAACCTTTTGTATTCCCCACTTGTCCAATGGTCATTCACCTTATTTCCTCGGATAAATACATTTCTCCCCAAAACCCAAAGACTTACATGGCCCATGTAACATGGGTATACAAATAACCATCCTTTTCTCAAAACTTCAATATTTTCTTTGAGGTTTTATATGATTGACATTAATTTTTGTTTTAAATAGCTTATTTTTATAGTAATTTTTTTGAATCAAATAGCTCATTTTTACGGTTTTATTTGGGGTTTCCATGTATTTTGATGTTGTATTTTTCTCTAATATCTCTATGTTGTTTTGATTTGCAGGTATATCCGTTGTTAAAAAGGAAGAAACAAACTGAACTTACAAAGAAGGAAGGTTCATATGTTATGGTATGGGGACAGAAGAAGAAAAAAATCAGCAAATAACTTCAAGCTTATAGTGGTGTTTTGGTTTTCGAGTTTCATGAGATAGCATCGACAAGGGGTTGTTTAGGACGATATACTGGAGGCGAAATAATGGGAATTATAAAGACGTTTCTAGAGCTTGGAGGATGATCATGGCTATGGATCAGAAATAAAGGTCTCCCATTATGTTCTTACTCCTAAACTAATAGTAATGTATGATTTGACTTATCTATTTTGAAGTCTTCTTTGGAGATTCTTATAGAACAAAATTTTATTTTAAATACAAGCTTGATTTTAAATGTTTGTTGCAAAAAAGAGGTTCATATGTTAATGAGGTCTTTATAGTGTTGATACAATTCATATTTTCAGGGATTTTAGTAGGGGCATACATAATTATATTTTTCTATCATTATTTTGTTATTACCTACTTTATATATTATTGGCTTATTCCTTCATTAATTTTAATTTAGGATTTTAGGGTATCCTTATATTATATGAATATATAAATATATTTATCATTTGTTACCTACATGTTTGTCTATCAATTTAATGTTAATTGTTATATTAAATGTGGATTATTATATAAAATAAATATTGATATTGTTCAAAATATTTATTTTCTCGACAAGAATCACTTAATTCAATTTATTTTTGTTTTTGATTGGTTTGCATCTATTCAAAATTTCTTCAAACTTTATATTCTTCAATCAATGATTTGGATTTATTGTGGTTTTGTGCAGGTGGATGTGTTGTTGTGTATATTGAGGTGTTGGTGGTGGTGCGTGTGAGAATGAAGAGTTTTCAAAGTTTTTTCCACCATAAATGGGTGGATCTATTTGAGTTATCATCAACACTTCTAATCTCACTTTTATTTTTTTTGGTTTTTTAATTCCTTATTGTTGATGATAAATGATTAGTATGTTAGATTGAAAATGCTACACATTTGCCAGCTTATTGCCTTACTATTGTAAACAACATAAGCAAGTTGCACTCTTTGTAATTTATGGGATAAAAAAAATCTGTTAATTTTAAAATAAGGTTTGATAAGCCAGTTTACCATGTGCGAATTAGTAAATGACAAATTAACAGGTTAATTTGTGAAGATATGTAATGTTTACATATCTTATATTTTATTGTCTTAAATGTTTCGAGAAACTTATTGGATAATTCACATTTTAGTTGTAAAAAGATAATACATCAAAATCTTTAGACAAGGGTATTCCTTACAAAAATTAAGCACGTATATATTATTTTTGTCCCAAGCTCTCCATGTAAAACTTTTTTTTTTAAATATTCATCTATGCGATCGTGCGCGCGCACACACGCACACACACACACACACACACACACACACACACACACACACACATATATATATATATATATATATATATATATATATTATGCTACATTGTCTCATGTGAAACCCTTCCAATGAAACTAGTAGTCTTAGTATGAAAAAGCTTGTTTTCTGGTTGGTTCCCTATTTGATTTGTTAAAAAAATTCAGATGTGTTTTTAAGAAATATCACAGTACGTCTGCACATCACGCGAGTTACATGCTTATCCTATATATATATTAACTGAATAGACCAAAGAATACCATCGGTTGTTTTGGATTCTGGTTGGATAAAAGTAATGGAGTAGTGAGGACCTTTTTGTTACAGATTAGCGTGCATAACTCTCTTCACACCGAAAAATTTAACCTGAATTTTTGGTTTTAACCTTCTCTCTTTACATCTCTATAAAATATGTATGTATATTATATATGCAAACCCTTTTTTATATTTCATTGTTTTGGAGTTTTCTTGCGTCCCCAAATTTTGTTCTGAATTTAACAATTTATTGGCAGGAGCGAAGTACACTTTTGATTACATAGCCAAAGGGTAAATTTCATTCCAGGTCTTTGATCATCTTCTTTTTATAATCGTTTTAGCATAATTTAATTTAATTACAACTTCTTGATAAATGTTGTTAACTTCTTTATTATTATGATTATTATTATTATTATTATTATTATTATTATTATTATTATTATTATTATTATTAGACGTGCCCTATCTTTAAATGTGATATGATCACAAGGGGGTAAAATAAAAAAAAAATCTTTATTTTGCGTGGGGGAATGGGTTGTAATGAATTAGTCACATACAATTTTTACAATTGCTTAGCTCAAGCACGTTAAGCTTCTTTTTTATTTTCCCCCATTTTCTTAAAACTAGATAGTGGTGACATAGACAATGTATTTGAATGTATTTCTTTATTTATTTTTACCAGTTCCTGTATATTATTTATTTAAGTTGTTTTAGATTTCTATATGCTATGTTTGATTATGTTTATATAAATGGTTAGAAGAGTTATGCTTAATTACATTAAAGATGCATTTGAGAATCCCAATTCCATGATTTGGAATTGGAGTTTTTAGTTCAAATTGGGTATGTTTGGCAACCCAATTCCAAGCCATGAAATGGAATTGGAAAGCAAATTTTAAATCTACGGAATTGAAATTTTCCTTCCAATTCCAATTCCAAGCTTTGGAATTGAGTTGGCAAACAAGCCCAGAAAAAAATTCAATTCTAAGCCATGGAATTGGTTCCAAATGCCTTATAATTGGCTTTCTAAAAGCACAAGGTTGATAAATCCAGCCCTTTTTTTCTTACTCTTACGGTGAGTGGGCTAATTGTAATTTATTTATATATATATATATATATAAATAATAAGGAGCAATGGTTTTAGAAGACACTTTATGGTTGAGATCGAAGCCAACAAGGCAAAAAATGGAGGGATGACATTACTTTGTACCTAACACTCCCCAAAACCTTAACCCATCCACCTCCCTCTTCTCATTTGTCCTCATCTCCTTCTCTCTCTCGCTTTGTCCCCAACACCCATGAACTCCCTCCAGCCTCCATAGCTCCAATGCTAATTACCATCAACACGGCCAACAAACTCTCTTACCCTGCTCCACCGATGTCAACAAATCCATGGTCAAGGTATTTTGTTTTTTGTCTCACTCGATTTCTTGATCTTAGGTGTTAGGTTTTTGTGATATAAAGGGATTGAAATGGATTTGTTGTTCCATTTTTTAGGTTTTGAAATCCTTTTCATTTCCATCATTTATCAAAAATGATTTTTGGGGGAATCAAATGGTTTCACGAATTTAAATATGATTTGATTTGTAGGTACTAATCTTGAATATTTTTGTAGTTACGAATAATAATTTTTTTTTCTTTTTTTTTTGCAGGCCATTTAGCAACAAATATATATATCTCTTATCACTCATACTCAAATGTATACCTATACATTTTTTTTAGTTTATTGCATGTCTGAACTTTGTGTGTTTATTTTTATAAATTGGGATCTTTGAGGGTATCTATATTTGTTTTAGAATTCCCCCCCCCCCCCCTTTTTTGGTGAATGAATTAGCTCTTTGAAACCAGTGTTCCACATTTCCCATTACATTGCCAAATTTATATTATTTAATTTAACTTATGTTTAAATCATAACAGATTTATGGATGTTTTATCTGAATAATTCTTATATTTTTTGGAATACATTTTTTTTTCTTTATTAATTTGTGTTCTTAGTGTTTGCTCTTACGATTTAGTACCTGTGAGCCTCTTGTTGATTGAGGAAACAAATGTTCTACGTATATTTTTATGCCTATTAGACATTTGAGAAAATGCCCATATGGGTGTTTTACTTATAATTCTTACTTCTCCTGGTATTTGTTTTGAAAATGTGTTTTTAAAAGCAAATGTTGTTTACATGTTCTTTTATTTCAGATTTAAAGATATGACCATTCCCATTAATTAAAATATTCTGATGTTTAATTGTTTATGAGTTGTTATTTAAATGAGTTATAAGTTTGAACCATTCCCATTAATTAATATTCTGATGTTTTATTGTTTCAGCACATAAGCATTGCTATTTTCCAACATATTTCGAAGAGATTCTTGATGTTTAAAATGGAAGTGTACCCTTTCCTGGATATATAGTGTAAAATTTAGCAAATCCTCCTTTTTTCCCTATTCATAGTATCGAGATGAGTTGTTTGATTAAACTCCATAGATAAGAATATTTTTTTCTAATGTGGATAAGTGTGGTCAAATTCCATCGTTTTGCAACTGATATTATCTTCGTATTTTGATGCCATCACAATTTTTTCTTCAAAGTCTACTCAATTTTATTTAATTAATATTTATCAATTTTTTTTATGGATATGTAGATATATTTATAATTAGCAGAGTTGCACTTTATGTCAATTTTATAGGTTTTGCAAAATTATATTGTGCATGTTTCAAGCATTATAATCGAGGTGCATGGGTGCAATGAAAGACCAACGTGTTGTGCAGTAAATCATGAAGCACTAATTTTTCAATCTCTCGGTATTGGGACTTCAAAACAGGTATTGAAATGTATCCCCAAGAGATATTCCATGGTTTTACATTGTGCGTGCTTTTGATTATTGGTTATTTTATTTTGTTTGTAGGTGTGCGAGTCTGTGAATTTTCAAAGTAGATAAACCATTCGTTTAAAAAGTAAGTGACTTATTGGTAATTGCTGAGATTGAGTTTACATGTGGTTCTTCATGATGGGCACTGCAAGTTTTGGTCCTTTTTTGTTTCTACTTTTTTCTCGCGCTATATCTTCTATATACTTTGTAATTTGGTACTTTGAGATGCCATTTTAGAAGTCCTTTATTAATGAATGACAACTTTCTTTATGTTTATTGTAGTTTACTTATTCTTCATGTAGTCGTACAATTTTTGGTGTTTGAACAGTGGGGTACCAACTGAATAGTTCACTTCTTCTTACAAGAGTAACCATAATGATGGTGCTACAGTCCAGGAAAATTTTTGAATTTGCGAAACAGATAGTATGCATGCACTAATAAAATAAAGTTTCCAATTCCAAGAATTGTTGGCCACATGAGAGACCATCGTTGGCCTCTCTTTCTGTTACTCAAACGTACTTACCGACACTCCTACATTCTCTTTGATTGAGAAAATTGGAATTACCTTCTTAAAATAGACTGAGAAAATTATTTTTTGCTGTGACACCCCGCCTAATTAACCCCGAGTGACCAGTCCTAAATTAAATTAGAACAGGTTTCTCAGCTGGTTCATTCTTAGCATCACTGTCGCCTTTTTAATTACTAACCACCTAAGTGAGAAAATTAGACTGGTGCCAATTTTTATCTTACATTAAATTAAATGAAATACTCATGCAGAAATAAAATAACATGACCATCACAAATAACTGGATTCAACCATTCACAATTAATTAACTGACCGAATAAACCATCGGTTCAAAATCCAACTGAAGTAAAAACAGGCAATTAAATCTCAATAAGTCTGACATAAGTACTGAATAAAACGGTGAGCAACATGCTCGAATAACTGATAGGAAATTTCTACACTAGGAATGAAAGAAATGAGGCGCCTATCAAACTCCCGCAACATCCACATATGCTGCAGCAATGGGTCCTTGGAATGAGTCAAGCCTGGCGTCCCTGTGGCTGGACACCTAAAAGGTTTTTAAAAATTTTTGTAGCAAGGGTTAGTACCCAAAATATTTGGAAAAGATTTAGCAAATGATTAACTTGCAGTAATAAGTAAATATCCATGCTCTCCATATTTTAGTTAGTGCCGCACTCCCTTGAGGACAACCTCACCCCTCCTCTAATGTGCACTACTACCGCCTTAATTAATTTACCTAGTTATTTATCTCATGACTAGATAATTTATATAACCCCTTGCAACAACCCTACTCTAACCGAGTGTGCCAAAATTATGATTTCTAAGTTATTATCAACATGAACTTAATTAATCATTTCCCTTTTTAAATTCATATAACTTTCACACCCATTATATGTACTACGATTCACCGTCGGTATTAATTGTACCCGTATATAATTATTTATCTCATCATATACGTATAGACATCTTACAACATTCACAAACCTGCTGAAATAATAATAATAATAATAATAATAATAATAATAATAATAATAATAATAATAATAATAATAATAATAATAATAATAATAATAATAATAATAATAATAATAATAATGATAATAATAATAATAATGAGCATCCTCCCGAGTAATAAATCATCGGATGTATATTCTCTAAAGTGTTATCCCACTATGTACATTCACATAACCTAGATACCCCAAGTTAGAATAGCTCACTAACTTGGTTAAAACATACAATTGGACGCGGTCATATTCCTTCCCTGAAAGTGATATTCCCCTCACCCATATAACGTACGTTGTGACCTGGGAATCTACTCGCCCTACTCCTCAAGCTAGGGGATTCATCCACTACGCGCACCCTCCCCCTATAGCACTAGAGTATAAAACAATAATATCTAACCACCGATATTAATGCACACACAATATATATATATATATACTGTCGCACACCGTATATATATAAAATGAACTATCCCGGCTATACCGTGTACTAGGTCCGTAACACAAGTCTATTCAGGTTATTAAGAGTTTATGGTCCAACTCTAATTATTAATTAATTTACACATTAATTAATTAAATTATTTTTGGTTTCGTTCCAAGCAATATATTCGGACTCACTCTCGTGGCCCGAAATAAAACAAACCCTGAGTCTAAATTCCCGACTGTAAATTATTTAGCCTTCACTCTAAATAAATTTAACGACTTGGTTTCGCTCAATCATTAACCCCGGACTTGCCCACTCAATCCGTATTTAATTATTTTGAAATATTATTCCCTAAATTTAACCATAGTGTGACACACAAAATTTCCTTCAAATCCTAATTAATTTTCCCTCCCAATTAATTTGATTGTATCCCCATGTCTATTTCTCATTTCATAAGGTATAGAAAAAATTTTAAATTTAATTTCCCTTATATATACAAACTGGCGAAACTGCCAGTAATTTTCGACCTTCGATCGATCGATCCCCAACCCTCGATCGATCGATCGAATAGGTCATTGTCTTCTCCGAGTTGTCTGTTTCAGCCATGGACGCAAATCTACAAACCCTAACTCTTCTACCACCAAACCCAAGTCCTCTCATAAATAAAATACACCAAAAACCTCCTGAGAGACCCCCATAAAGTCCTCAAACATCATTTAATTTTCGTCCTCTATTGTTTTCATAGATTGGGGAAAAATTCGATTTAATCTTTAACTCCTTTAAACATCAAATCCTTGCCTCAAATTCGTTTATAGTTCCTCCGGATTACATCCTAGAATATATATATATATATACTACTCTCAGATTACACATGAATTTCTTACACAATTTAGAAATCAAAATATTGGTTTACAAAAAACCCATGTTTATACCCTTTAAATCCCAAAACGGATTTGAATTATTCACATCACATAAATATGAATCAAAAAGAAAATTAAATACTGCAGAGAGTTAACCACTTGCCTTATGATTCATAGGGTTTGATTTGCAATTGTGAATACCCAAGGTTGAAGACGAATTCCTTTCTTTTTGACTCTTTCCTTTGTTCTCCAAATTTGTCTGTAACTGCCTCTTAGGGTTTCCTCTCCCACTAAATATTTTCTAAACTCTAATCAGTCGTTCTCTTTTTCCTTATAATTGTTTAATTAGGCTAATTCCCATTTTTTGCCTAATGGGTCTAGCCCAAGTGACCCAAATGCCCCCGTGTGGGTTCGGCTATGTCTAAAAACGTCCTGTGACTCGTTTACTACCCCCGGGTACACTTTTCTGACTATCTCGGCCCATCCGAACTCAACCGTACACTCAGAATTGGCATTCAAATTAATTTATAAAAAAATCTTATCTCACACCCAAATTAATCTATACGGACTCCCGACTGAGATAAGTATATACCCCGTCATTAATACCCGAAATGACGTAAATAAATTATTACTATTCACTTAGTAAATAAATTTCCCTAAATATTAACCATTCACTCCCCGATTAATATTTAAATATATTTTTTCATACTTAATTCGATTAAAATTACGACACACAAGAAATTTTAAATTCCCGAATTAATTACATATTAAATGCACAAAAATACGGGGTGTTATATTTGCCTCGATTGTGTCGAGGGGCTTCTTGAATGCCTTTTTCCATGCTTTATTCTTCGAGCAAAACTAAGGATTGTGCCAACAAGGCAATGATTAAAGGGATGAGATTATTTCTCCCTAAAAATTTTGAATTTTCACATTTACCACTTAACATTTTCATTTTATCACTTTGTCAAACACCAACTTCTCACTCTCGCTTTGTAACTTTCTAACTATTTGAATCTCGCTTCTCTCGCTCTCCAACACACACATACCTTTGTCCATACTTATATCACTCTTGGTTTGTTTGTGTTATACTTTTTTAGTGGGATTTACTTTGTTGGCATGTTAGTTGTTTTAGTGAAATACTTAATTCAACATTGCCTAAGTGATAACATTTTTTCTCATTTTAATTTGGCATTCAGTGCTTAAGAAGGAAATCAAATTACTTTCATGGCAGGAAATCAAATTAGTTTAAAGAAACTAATATAAGAGCATTGAGAAAATATGCTCTGATAGAAGAAAGATTTTAATGTGTGAATGCAATTTTATGCAAAAATTATACAATGTAAAACTTATGGTTTCGTTGCCAGTGATATTCCTCTTTGACTAATTTCTTTGTGTATTTTTTATTATTTTGTTTTGGAAGAAGTAGAGCTAATACCCAGCAGCAGCCACCGAGCTCCTTCCCTTCTCCCTCTCAATCCGATTGTGAATTACTGTGGTTAGGATAGATCACGGTTCTCAAAACCACCAGGTGAAGCCTTCTAGGGCTCATGTTCTTCGTTTAGATGCACTGGGTAGGGAAGTAGATGAGCACTACAATGTTCCTTATTTCTTCATGCCAAAAAGGTATATCTTAGAAAAAAAAAAGACGTGACAGGTTTGTTTCTAAATGTTTTGTTTCTATCCATCTACTTTTTTAATAATGGTACTATGATCAACTATTTATTTTTTTTCCTTTTCCTAGTTTCTACTCATTTTTCTAATTATCTTTTTCTGTTTCTATTATTTTGTAAGAAATAAAGAATATTCCAATGTTCATCACTTATGTTGAATATTTTTATTAATTTCTCATAGCAATGCTTAATATTTCATTCTTGTGATTGGGTATATAACTGGATCTGAGCTTTGAACAGTGGCGGGTAGGATGTTGCATTAGTATGAAAGTCATATTTTTTTCCTTTGCTTTTATTTTAATTATATTTTTTCAATATATAGTCTATTGGAGAAATAAATTTCACTTATGCCTCAAGTTTTTTTGCAAAAATTCCTTTTGTTCATGTCACCAACAAATGGTTTGGGATAAGCACATGTAATTTACAGAGGCTATACCTCATTTTTCATATCATTTTTAATGTTGTATCAATTTCAAACATGAGATTTTATCATCACATGTGTACTGTGGCATTGGTAAAAAAAAATTAATAGATTTTTTCATTTTTAAATAGATTTTAGATATATAATAATCTGATCATGTATGTGGAATTAGATTAGTGGCTTCGTGGTTTAAATGGATTCAACTTCACACGCACATGGGTAGTTGCGTGTTTTCTTGAACAATACCTTAAGATGATGAGATTTAGATCTGCAGGAGTGTGTATGTGGCAAAACATGTGTGTGTGTGTGTGTGTGTGTGTGTGTGTGTGTGTGCGTTTCTAGCTATTGAACCGGCTATACATGGGCATGTTACTTTTTATGTTAGTATTGTTTCTTCCAATTAATTACAAAAGTTTCTACTTTAAATGACATAGTAGAAATCTTATACGTAAGTTATTTTCACGCTTCTCAAATTCTGGAAATTGTCCCGTCTGAATCAAAGATCCCACAACTTAATAACATTTTGGTTCATATTCAGGTTTGTTCCACAGTTGGATTTTTTTTAATTTACTTGCACCTATTTATATATGTTCAACTTTAGCATTCGATGACGGTGTGACTGAATACCGCGGCCACATCTTAGCAAAATATTTTTCGGTATGTATGGTAATCAATTATTTTTTCTTTCTTTCTTCATTGATTTGAAGTTATTGCTTTCATTTATTATGGATTATGTGCAAGTTGATGTGTAATTAAGAGGACGAAATATTTGGTATAAAATTTTATTGTACAAGAAGTATAATACTAAATTAGTACCATTTGTATAAGAAGTCATGTTTTATGATGTTTTGTAACACATTTTACCCTTTTAATAGGGTCTTGGCAGGATGTTTGGGCATGTCGTTGGCATGAGACATCCAGTTGTACGAATTGTGCTCCAAAATACGATCGTGGCGAGCAACGAATGAGGATTGGTGATGGGGACATGATAGTTCACTTGCCCGTATAGCTTGGGTTAAAAATCTCAGGAACTCAATTGTTGACAATGGGTACTTGAGTTCTTCGGTATCGAGATTTATAAAAATAGGAGGGGAAATTTTGAGAGATATAAAAAAAACATTAAAAGGTGCCATGTGTTCACTCAAGAGCTCATTGACATCACCCAAGATCTCAGGAAGAAAGTGAGAGACCCAAGACAATAATAGAAATTCAACAATACAACGCCATTCGTCAAATCAACATCCTCACAAATAAAAACATGTGACACCCCGCCTAATTAAATACCGGGCGATCACTCCTTTATTAAATTAAATCAAGGTAAACAGTTGGTTCATTCTCAGCATCACTGTCGCTAAAAATACATTTTTCCAATTTAACACCCTAAATAATTAAGCTAAGTGTCAAAACCATTTTTATAGATACATTCCAAATTTTAATTAACGAAAAAGATCTATTTATTTAAAAACAACATTTCTACAATTAAGAATCACACCACGATAAACCAAATAATATTATACATTCGCCAATCGAATGTCAACATATGAAACTGGAACCACAAACCCATACTGAATAAATCCCATAGAACAATACTGGAAATAACTGAAATATAAATGTCCCAACAACAAATAAAATAATGGAAAGGGCGACACATGACCAATAAATGAGAATGCTAGAAGTGGAGTCAATAAAGGAAGCCATCTACGCAAGTGACCTGTAACTCCCACCTAAGCTGCAGCACGTTCCTCTCAAAGGATCCTAAGCAAGACGCCCCTGTGGCTGGGCACCTGAAATATATACATATATATACAAGAGAGAAAGAAAAAGAAACGGGTCAGAGCCCGAAAGTGTGTTTGATTTAAAATACGTTTAGCAAGTATTTAAATTGATACAGGCCAATGCAACAACATATTAGTGCGTCACTCTCTTGAGAAATACTCACCTTGTAAGGACATTTTTGTCCAACATACTTGTATATGTCATTAGCCGTAACACCGTTGCAAAGATTCAAAGTCCATTCATCATCAACGGAATCCGAAGATCAAAAGAAAGGAAGAATTCAGAAATCCAGTCAGCCGGACCGGTCCGCATGAAATTAAAACGAACCGATCCGCCACGGACCGATCCGCTGAGACCCGGACCGATCCGCCTTGCTCTTAGAAGACCAGTAAGCCCCGGACCGAATGCGAACCGATAGAGCCAATAATTAAAAGAACCGGTCCGCTCTCGGACCGATCCGCCTATGGCCCGGACCGGTCCGCCCTGGATAAACTCTGCCAGATCTTGATGCAGATTTTTTAGGCTTTTAACTCTTTATTTAAACCACGATCAGGAGTTGGTTTTCATAAGACTTTCCCACGATTTTCTGAGTACCATAACTCTTAAGTCTTCATGGTATTTGAGTCCATTGATTCATACCCTTGATTCACACAAATTCCATATATTTGTGAATCACGTTTGGTAACCCAAGAACACCATTGATGTTGTTCAACCCTTTGTGAAGTGGACCGCTTCTTCCTCTTCATTGCAGCCCTACTGGACAGGGATTGTTCCAGCCGCCAGCCCTACTGGAAAGGGTTTCTTCCAGCCGCGACTACAGAATCCGATACCCGAGGGTAATTCTTAGTTAACCTGTATTTCATTGTAATCCGATTGTAAACCGTCTTTTACAAATTATAGTGATATGCAAATGGTTTTGCCCCTGTGGGGGATTTTTCCTTAAACTTTGTGTGTTGAATTATTCTTGCATGATTTCATATGGTTTCAATCACACCTAGTTGCATGCTTAGGGTTAATTTGGGTTAAAAATGGTGTTTATTATATTATTTCTTAATTGAACGCAAGCGCCAACTCTTTCAAATTGGTATCAGAGCAGGTTACGCCATTCTATTGCGTATTCCTTACTTCCGCAAAATTTTTCTAAAGATATCAATTTCTGAAATAAATTGATTTTTGAAAAGAGCGTGTTCAAATGGAGAAGTCATATTATAAAATGCCTATTTTTGACGGGTCGAATTATGCCTATTGGAAAGCCCGTATGAGGTCGGCTTTAAAAGCCATTGATGAACGTGTCTGGATTTTGGTTGAACGAGGATGGACTCCTCCAACCGTGACCGTTGATAATGTGACCAACTTGAAACCTGACATCACTTGGACTGATGATGAATTTAAATGGTCGTCTTTTAACTCTAAGGGTCTAAGTGCTATTTCTGGGTCTGTCACTCCTGATGAGTTCAAACGCATAATGACGTGCACCACGTCAAAAGAAGCATGGGATATTTTGCAACTTACCCATGAAGGAACGAATGTTGTTAAAGAGTCAAAATTGCAAAATTTAACAACTCAATTTGAAACCATCACCATGCATGAAAATGAATGTTTTGATGAATTTTATGCTAGGCTTTCTGACATTGTTAATACTAGCTATAATCTTGGTGAACATATTCCAAATGCTAGGGTTGTTAAAAAGATTCTTCGTTCCCTTCCTAAGCGCTTTATACCTAAAGTCACTGTGCTGAATTCCTTGGATAATTTAAATACTCTAAAATTGGAAGAACTGGTAGGAGATTTACAAACTTATGAAATAGACATGTTTCCTAAATCTGCCAAACCAAAAGATAAGGGAATTGCCCTCAAAGCCCAAGAGAGAAAAAGTGAGGGGTCGGCAAGAAAGAGAGTCGAGTCGTCTAGAAAGATAGAAACTTCTGATTCTGATTGTGAGTTTGACCTAGATGATTTGGCACTTTTTGCTAAAAACTTCAAGAAAATTCTGAAATTTAAGAAAAATGGGAATTTCAAAGATAAAAAGAATTTTCAGAAAAATAGGTTTGAAAAGAAAGATTTCAAAGAACCCCCTAAAGACAGTGAGAGGTGTTTTGAGTGCGACGGTAAGGGACACAGAGCGTTTGAGTGTGCCACTCGTCTGAATAGGGAAAAGGGTAAAGCTGTCCTAAATGCTACCCTTAGTGACAACAGTGAGGTCGAGTCGGTGGACTCGGGAGATGAGTCACCGCATGAGCGTAACTTCACCGCGTTCATGGCTAGTCATGTGAGTACTCCTAGTGCATCTCACAACGATGAGGATGCTACTTCACAGGGACACCTCTACAGCGAGAGCGAAGAGAGTGAGGGAGAGGAGGAAGGTAGTGAGGACGAGAGTAGCCTTCAACGCGCCTACGCCGAGTTATATGATGAGTCTTTCAAAACTAAAAAACGTAACAAGGCGTTAGTTCTTAGGATCACCGCGTTAGAAGAAGAGTTAGGAAAGACGAAAGAGAGAGAGTCCTCCACCTGCACCGCCATGAGAGAGAGAGAATCTGCCTGGTTTAGTAAAGAGAATTTGCTTAAAGAGAGAGAGAGCAGTTTTGAGAAAGAGAAAGCGGACTTGACTAAACAAGTGGCTAGTCTTACGAGTGAGCTCCATTCCTCCCTGGAGACTCGGAAGAAACTTGAAGCCCTTATTGCCCAGCTTACTCATGACCTTGAGAGAGCTAGGAAAGTCAAGGTACAAATCGAGGACAGATCTGGAAAGATGGGAAAGATGCTCCTCGGTCCCGCTTTAGGTTTTGGTGACAGGCAAGGAATAGGTTTTGATGGTGCCTCCACATCCCAAATTGCACCCGAACCAATTCCTGAGTTTACTACGACTCCTTATGGCCGTCATAAAAAACCAAGAAAGAGAGTTCGACCAAGAAAAGCAAACCAAGGTCCTCCTAATACTGTGCTCTTTTGCTCCCATTGCAAAAGAAATGGACACCTTAGGGATGATTGCTATAAGTTGGGTCGGACACGACGTACGTTTGCTCCACCACATCAGACTGATGAGTTTGCCAGTCTGAGAGAGCGTGTTGAGTTTCTAGCCGCCACATCACAGAGTTTGATGGAGGAATTCCGACGGATGACCTTACCATCAATGAATGCGCCCCGCATTCCGGCTAAAACCAACAACAACAAGGGAATACAAAAAGGTACCTACTCTTGGGTCCCTAAGAAAGAGAAAAAGGCCCTTGTTGTCCATGTTGCTCTCAAAACCCATAATACCTCACAGTGGTATTTTGACAGTGGTTGCTCCAGACACATGACAGGTGATGCCTCATATTTTACCCATCTTGAGGATTATAATGATGGGAGAGTCACCTTTGGAGATGGTAGCAAATCTAGCATAGTTGGACGAGGTACAGTAGAGTTACCAGGATTTCCAAAGCTAGAGAACGTGCTGTACGTCAAAGGTTTGAAAGCAAACCTTCTTAGCATCAGCCAGCTGTGCGACGATGACTTTGCAGTGAAGTTTGACCGAAAAGCTTGTAAGGTCTATAATCAAGCCGGTAAAATTTTAGTGCAAGGGGTGAGGACAGAGGATAACTACTATGGGACTGAGCCCAAATCCACACTTGTCTGCAACAGCGCCACGATTACTCCTATGGATCTGTGGCACCAACGTCTAGGTCATGTGAACGTTAGAGACTTATCCCGTTTAGTCAAAAAGGACCTAGTTCGTGGCTTACCATCTCTTGGAAAGCCAACTTCCACGATTTGTGGACCCTGTCAGTTGGGAAAGCAAATCCGTAGCCCACATAGGAAGTTGAATTCCATTACCACCTCACGTGTTCTTGAGTTGATTCACATGGATCTTATGGGTCCTACTCGCACGGAGAGTCTAGGTGGTAAGAGATACATTCTCGTGATGGTAGACGATTTCTCCAGGTACTCCATTGTAGGTTTTCTGAGAGAGAAATCCGATGCTGTAGAATTTTTAACGACCAAGTGCCGTGTCCTGCAAAATCAACACGGTGTCACTATTAACAGAATACGTAGTGACAACGGCACTGAATTCACAGAAGCAAAGGTAGATCTTTACTGTGATAGCCTCGGGATCAAACATGAGTTTTCTGCTGTGAGAACTCCTCAACAAAATGGGATTGTTGAGAGAAAGAATAGAACGATCCAATAGATGGCTAGATCTATGCTTCTAGGTCGTAAAGTTTCTAGGAGATTTTGGGTAGAGGCAGTGTCTACTGCATGCCATACGGTGAATAGGGTGTATCTGCGTCCACACACACTTCACACTCCTTATGAGTTGTGGACTGGCAAGAAGCCCAACCTAGCATATTTCCGTGTTTTTGGGAGTAAATGCTACATCCTACGGGATAGAGAGCAATTAGGAAAGTTCGACTCCCGGAGCGACAAAGGAATATTTATAGGATATTCATCGAACAGTAGAGCGTACCGGGTTTTTAACCTGAAGAGCTCTAAGATTATGGAATCAATAAACGTCACCGTGCAAGATGACGAACCTTCGACGGTTATTGATCCTAATCTTCAATGTGAGGATGAGGATTGTTCTGACAGTGATTTACCTATTCCTCTCTCACCCTCTGTGGACCCTATTCCTGTGTTAGGGGACACACATGCTTGGGTTCGCAAGAGTCATGACCCATCTGCCATCGTTGGCGATCCCACTCTAGGGGTCAAGACTCGTGCTCAGCTAGAGAACGTTGTTAGCCATCTTTGCTACACGTCCAAAGTCGAGCCCAAGAACCATAAAGAAGCACTCAAGGATGAACACTGGATATCTGCTATGCAGGATGAGTTGCTTCAGTTTAAAAAGAATAATGTCTGGGAATTAGTCCCCCGACCTAGTGATACTAATGTTATTGGTACCCGGTGGATTTTCAAAAATAAAATGGATGAAAATGGTACCATAATCAGAAATAAGGCTAGGTTGGTCGCTCAAGGCTACACACAGATAGAGGGTGTAGACTTTGGGGAGACATTTGCTCCTGTTGCAAGGCTTGAGTCCGTCCGTTTACTACTTGCCATCGCATGTCATCTGCACTTCAAGTTATATCAGATGGATGTCAAGAGTGCCTTTCTGAATGGCATTCTACAGGAGGAGGTTTATGTGGAACAACCAAAAGGGTTTGAAGACCCTAAGTACCCTGATCACGTCTACTATCTGAGGAAAGCCTTGTATGGTTTGAAGCAAGCACCCCGTGCTTGGTACGAGAGGCTTACTTCCTATCTCTTAGCACGTGGCTTCAAGAGAGGGGGAGTTGATATGACGTTGTTCGTCAGGAGAGATGACGGTGCTATCTTGGTTGCCCAAGTCTATGTGGACGACATAGTCTTTGGATCCACATGCTCCCAGCATGCTCACCACTTTGAGGAGGAGATGAAAAGTGAGTTTGAGATGAGCATGGTAGGTGAGCTTACTTTCTTCCTTGGTCTCCAGGTTCGTCAGCTAGAAGATGGGATGTTCATCTCCCAATCCAAGTATGCTAGAGACCTAGTGAAGAAATTTGGTTTAGACTCCGCTAAGCATGCTCGTACACCTATGAGTACCACTACCAAGCTTAGTAAGGACACTTCAGGCAAGGACGTAGAGCAAACCTTATATCGGAGTATGATAGGTAGTCTTCTCTACTTGACTGCCAGTCGCCCCGACATCGCCTTTAGTGTTGGAGTCTGTGCGCGATATCAGGCATCCCCAAAAGAGTCACATTTACTTGCTCTAAAACGTATTATTAAATACGTGAGTGGGACTCTCTCATACGGTATTTGGTATTCCTTTGATACCGATGACCGTTTGTCCGCCTATTCGGATGCCGATTGGGCTGGGGATGTAGATGGATGTAGGAGCACTTCTGGTGGGTGTTTCTATTTTGGTTCTGCTCTTGTCTCCTGGATGAGCAAGAAGCAAAACTCCATCTCTTTGTCCACTGCGGAGGCTGAGTACATCGCCGCCGGGAGTTGTTGCACGCAACTCATGTGGATGAAGCAAATGTTGGAGGATTATGGGATTTCACAGGACACCATGTTCATTTCCTGTGATAACACGAGCGCGATACACATATCCGCAATCCTGTCCAACATTCGCGCACAAAGCACATCAGGTTACGCGAGCACTTTATACGTCAGTTAGTTGAGGAGAAGGTCGTAACCCTGAGTTTTGTTCCTACCGACCGTCAGTTAGCCGATATTTTCACGAAACCTTTAGATGCCCTTAGATTTGAGAGTCTTAGGAAGGCTTTGGGGATTTGCACAGTTGACTGAGGGGTTGGTCTATGTCTAGAATAGGATGCTTCTTCATGTTCATATCATATGCTTCCTATTGCTAGTCTGTTTTATATGTACCATATATTTGTTGTACAACTTTTATGTATTTTTTATTATTCTTTGAAAAATACAAAAAGATTCTCTTTTTAGAAAATTTTTTGAAAAACACAAAAAGATTTTATTTTGATAAAATTTTTGAAAAATTCAAAAAGAGATTTGCCTGTTATGGATGAGCATTTAAGATAGCTAAGTCACATCTTAATTCCATATATCCATGTGACTGTTTGATAGAGATTTGAGAGGCTACATCATTTCATCCATGTGCTTAACATTGATTGGAGTCCTTGAGATGTAATTAGTGATATTTCCTACATGCTTGACTCCTATCTCCTTTATTGCACACATGCACGGCTATATTTGATTGTTGCACTAGTCAATCTCATGTTGGCTTGAGTGTTTCCATCTCAATCCTGTCTATACAATGTATAAAATGCGATAAAACTTGACAAGATTGGATTGCATGTTAAAACCGTTTTGGTGAGACTGTGTGATAATTTGCATAACGGGGAGGGGCTGCGAAAGTTGATTTTAATCCTTTGCGCAAAAGCCACCGTTAAAAAGGACCTAAAAATGGAGGAATTGTAATATCCGAGGTCCTAAGAGGTTAAAAGAGCCCGAAAAAATTGAAAAGCAATAAAAAGCAATACATGCCAAATATGGGCCATTTAGGTTTCACCATCAATTCTCCAAAGTTTGAGAATTTAGTATACCTCTATTAAAAATATAAATCTGAGGGAGTTTGGTTGGAGATTGAAAAACGGGTTTGCACTTCCTTGAAAGTCCTGAAAAAGCATGAAAATCATTTTGGACGTTATTGGTGTAGAAATCACTTTGAGCTTTGATTTGTAGATTTGATATAGTCAATATCTTATTTTTCCACTCTTTTACACCAAAGGAAGTATTTGAGTTCATTCGTTAGGAATATCCAATATTCATCGTGCACATATGTCATGTTTGTATGCATTGATTTTCCTATCGAATTCTGTTCACACCCATTCTTTTACGCCATCACCGACTTGGTTGTTTTATGTTCATTCATGGTGTGTTTTATACCTTATGTCTACCCCAGTTTTGCTTGTTTCATTTCTCTCATTTTGTCTATTTGGAGACATCATAAAAAGAGGGAGAATGAATTATCTGATTATGTATCTGATTATGGGGGAGTTTTGAAATTTGAGGTTCATCATAAATCTGGTATATATGCTTATATTTATCTCATTTCAAATTCGATACGTCACTTGGTATTTGCTTTAATCTCATGTGTGTAGGTACATCCTTGATAAACCCATATTGCACACCCTGATGAGAAAAGCGTGAGGTTTCTGAAGATTCGAAGAACAAACGATGCAGCCTTTATCATTTGTATCTCTTTCATATTTGGGTTCATGGAAGGGTAGATTTGTATAGGCATTGTTCATACTTGATAATTCGGATTTTTTATGTTTGTTCCGGCATAGACATAGGGGGAGATTTGTAAGGACATTTTTGTCCAACATACTTGTATATGTCATTAGCCGTAACACCGTTGCAAAGATTCAAAGTCCATTCATCATCAACGGAATCCGAAGATCAAAAGAAAGGAAGAATTCAGAAATCCAGTCAGCCGGACCGGTCCGCATGAAATAAAAACGAACCGATCCGCCACGGACCGATCCGCTGAGACCCGGACCGATCCGCCTTGCTCTTAGAAGACCAGTAAGCCCCGGACCGAATGCGAACCGATAGAGCCAATAATTAAAAGAACCGGTCCGCTATCGGACCGATCCGCCTATGGCCCGGACCGGTCCGCCCTGGATAAACTCTGCCAGATCGTGATGCAGATTTTTTAGGCTTTTAACTCTTTATTTAAACCACGATCAGGAGTTGGTTTTCATAAGACTTTCCCACGATTTTCTGAGTACCATAACTCTTAAGTCTTCATGGTATTTGAGTCCATTGATTCATACCCTTGATTCACACAAATTCCATATATTTGTGAATCACGTTTGGTAACCCAAGAACACCATTGATGTTGTTCAACCCTTTGTGAAGTGGATCGCTTCTTCCTCTTCATTGCAGCCCTACTGGACAGGGATTGTTCCAGCCGCCAGCCCTACTGGAAAGGGTTTCTTCCAGCCGCGACTACAGAATCCGATACCCGAGGGTAATTCTTAGTCAACCTGTATTTCATTGTAATCCGATTGTAAACCGTCTTTTACAAATTATAGTGATATACAAATGGTTTTGCCCCTGTGGGGGGTTTTTCCTTAAACTTTGTGTGTTGAATTATTCTTGCATGATTTCATATTGTTTCAATCACACCTAGTTGCATGCTTAGGGTTAATTTGGGTTAAAAATGGTGTTTATTATATTATTTCTTAATTGAACGCAAGCGCCAACTCTTTCACACCTCTCTTCTAATGTGCACACCTATCGCACTAATCTTCCCAACGGTTTGTTTTATCAATTATTGCACTAGTCTTTCTAAAATATTTAACATATCTTAGATTACTCGTAAGATTTACAATTCATTATTTCCACTATAAAAAGGATGTTCCAATTTGTAACCAAAGTTCTCTATTTTTAACTTTATAAAAACAATAAAGTTTCCAGTGACATATTATACTTTCTCAAAACAAGTATTTATAAGTTGAGCCAACAACCATGTCCTACTTATCAAATCTCAGTGGGCAGTTTCAAATATCATAATCTCATATATATATATATATATTAACTACTCGTATAATATATATATATATATAACAGCACCCCGAATAAAACTATGGTGCGTGCATACTTCCACTATCCAAACCCCATACCACTCAAATCAATGGGAATACAAATTCGGAATCACTCTCAAATTGTATTAACACATATACAAACAATATCGAGGCGAAGCATAGATTCCAAGTATCTAAGAGGATGGCACATACTCGCGTCTCTTAGGACCGTCTGAACTATCAATTCGATAGCCTGTACCAAGGATATCTATTTTCTAGGGTACAAGTCAATATCCCCCATAAAGGTCCCATCGAGATAAGACTGTCCCCGTGCGGTAACCTCAAGGATAGCAAGTAGCGCGGTATGTTTTTCACATGTATATAATATATGTACACACAATCATATAAATATACCACTTTATCATATTAACATAGGTTCTTCACGTTACCCATAATTATACCATTTATCCTTAATTTCACATTTAGAGAAATACGTATAAGGTTTCGTTCCTAACCTTAACTCGAAGGGTTTTCTCACTCATTACCTGACACTCGTGGACTATATCCTCACAAATCTGAAATTCAGTAAGTGTCTTTATTAGGTTCCAATGTAACTCTCTTACGTACCTCACCCTTTAAATTTATAAATTCACCAACCCTAAAGTAAATGTCCCATAAATACCATTCTCGTTGAAGATTAAAGGTCCAAACATTTATTCCTATGCCCTACTGGTCCTCAATGTCTCCCAAATAATTTTATCAAGAATGCCCAAGAATTATATCACGACAATTTGAATTTAACTCATTTAAAGAGGGAATTAGGAATCTGCCAGGAGGGGTCGATCGATCGAAGCTTGGGGCTCGATCGATCGAACATTCGATCAATCGAAGCTCTAGGCTCGATCGATCGATCAAGCAGGTCTGGGCAAAATTCTGCAGAATGCAGTTACGGGTTTCACTAAACTTCTTCATCCAAAACTATGTTTTTCCATTCCAATCATCCCAAAAATCCTACTATCATCATTATAACATTATACCATGTGTTTATAACGTAAAGCATGTGTATAACTATCATTAAACATGGATAATTAACTCAAAATCCCATCTAATCATCAAGAACCCTAGAGTTTTCCTTAATCAAGGTTCTAATCTGTTTTTACCAGAAATTCCTTCTAATATATCATCGAAATTTCGTGGGTTATATTCCTCTACATGGCAAGGGTTCCAGAATTTCCATATAATCAAAACTGCATGCATTATCCTAACACAAATTTAGTTTTCTTCCATAGTTTCCATCTCTAAACAATCCTAGACTAATATGAAGATTGCATTAACAAAAATACGCAAGTCAAATACTTGCCTGGGATTTTTGGTATGCAGATTCAGGACTGATTTTGGTATGGCTGCGTTCCTTGTCTCGCGATCTACGTGGTGGTGGTGGTGGCGGTGCAATCCGGTGGCTTTTTGGCCTTGAATTGCCTTGGAGCTCTCTCCTCTCTTCTCCAATGGCCATCACTTGATTTTTGGATATTCTAACCCTAAAAGGCTAACCTAATGGCTGATATAGGTTGCTGAAATTCGTGGGTTTAATTACCCAATTATGTAAAATGACTAAAATGCCCTCCCGGGGTACTAATTAGGCCTAAAATTGCCCCGAGACCCAAACTACAACCCCGGGTACACTTTTCTGACTATCTCGACCCTACCGGACGCGTTGGCGCACTAAAAATGACCATACGAATAACTTATAAAATATTCACCTTTTTATTTAACCAAATTAGTCCCGACGTGACACGAGCACGTTTCGACTTAAATTTCCGAAATCGTCATTTAATTCACTCATGACATTCAATATAACCAATATAATATATTACTTTGCTCATTAGAATATTCAACGAATTTCCCATAATTACTAACTCTCGTCACGTTCATAATTATAACATAATTAATTTCCGAATTTTTATTAAATAAATCATTCACATTAAATTTAATAAATCCCCAAATTAATATAGCATAAAAATACGAGGTATTACATACTTACCCCCTAATAACGGAATTTCGTCCCGAAATTCGGAAAATGAGGCATACCTGGTAAAAACAACTCTGGATATCTCTCGCGTATATCTGCCTCACGTTCCCAAGTGGATTCCTCCACATTATGATTCTCCCACTGGACTCGCACAAGTGGAACTATTTTCGACCTCAATCTCCTCTCACTATAGTCTAGAATAGCCACTGGTCTCTCCTCGTAAGAGCTACCAGACTGTAATTTTATCTCATCTATCGCAATGTGAGTATAGGCCATATCATCCCGAAGATATCGTCTCAACGACGAGATGTGGAATACATCGTGGATGCGATGTAAATTTTCTGGCAATCCCAACCTGTATGCAACCGGTCCGATCCTCTCGATGATGGGAAATGGTCCCACGTACCTTGGAGCCAACTTCCCCTTCTTCCCGAACCTCATCACTCCCTTCATAGGAGATACACCCAATAACACTTGATCTCCCACATTAAACTCTCGGAAGAACCGTTTCGCATCGACGTAGCTCTTCTGCCTGTCCTGGGCTACCCGAATACGACTCCTTATTATCTCAATCCTCGCGGAGGTCTCCTCAATCACTTCTGGTCCTAGCAACTTGTTGTCCCCCACCTCGAGCCAACAAGTTGGAGAACGACAAGGCCTACCATACAAAGCCTCAAATGGAGCCATACTAATCGTAAACTGATAAGAGTTATTATAAGCAAACTCTACCAGTGGAAGATGTGGCTCCCAACCTCCTCCAAAATCGAGAACACACATGCGTAGCATATCCTCTAACATCTGATTAGTATGCTATGTCTGTCCATCTGTCTGTGGGTGGTAAGCTGAACTCAACCTCAACTCAGTACCCATAGCCTCCTGAAAACTTTTCCAGAAACGTGACACAAAGATCTTGTCTCTATCTGACACAATATTCAGGGGCACCCCGTGTAATCTGACAATCTCCGCGATGAACAATTAAGCATACTGACCCGTGGTATAATCTGTCCGCACCGACAGAAAATGAGCCACCTTGGTCAAACGGTCTATAATCACCCAGATAGAATCGTGTCCCCGCTGTGATGTAGGCAACCCTGTAATGAAATCCATGGAAATACTCTCCCACTTCCACGCGGGTACTTCCAATGGCTGAAGCAATCTTGACGGTTTCTGATGATCCACCTTCACCAGCTGGAAGGTAGAACACTTGGACACGAACCCTGCGATGTCCTTCATCATCCCACTCCACTAGTATTGTCGCCTCATATCCTGGTACATCTTATCGCCTCCCGGATGTACTGCAAATCGGGAACCATGAGAATGAGTCATCACTGCATGACGTAATTCTGATCCTTCTGGAACTACCAATCTCCCATTAAACCGTAAACCTCCATCAGAACTAACAGAATAGGACTCAGCACCCTCGGCTAGAAGTCGCACAATCTGCTCCTGGCAAAACGGGTCTGTGGTCTGTGCCTGTATCACCCTCGTAACAATCTCGGGGGTGACTGACATCACGGATATGAAAGAACGTGCCACTGCGTCCTGGTGACCCAACTCCTTCCATTTTGCTTTCCAGACGTCCGCTACATCGTCTACTGGTCTACGGCTCAACGCATCAGCAACTACGTTGGCCTTCCCCGGATGATACTGTATATCGAACTGGTAGTCTTTAACAAACTCTAACCATCTGCGCTGACGCATATTCAGCTCTCGCTGAGTGAACAGGTACTGCAGTGACTTATGGTCTGTGAACAAACGGAATTTGTCCCCCAATAAATAGTGCCTCCATATCCTCAAAGCAAAGACGACCGCTGCTAACTCCAGGTCGTGGGTGGGGTAATTCTTCTCATGCGGCTTAAGCTTGCGGGAAGCAAAAGCTATAGCCTTCTCATCCTGCTAAAGTACTCCCCCAAGTCCCCGTAAGGACACATCGGTGTAAACCAGGTACTCTACACCTGGCTTTGGTAGCGCAAGGACTGGCGCTGAAGTAAGCTTGTCTTTCAGCTCGTCGAAAGCCAACTGACAAGCGTCATCCCAAACATATGATACCCCTTTGCGAGTCAGATTCGTCAATGGACCCGCTATTTTGGAGAATCCCCAAATGAATCTCCTGTAGTAACCGGCTAACCCCAAGAAAAACTACGCACTTTCGTCGGTGTCGTGGGCTATCCCCACTCCCTCACCGCTGACACTTTGCTCGGGTCAACTGCAATCCCCTGCTCAGAAACAATATGGCCCAAGAACTGTACCTCTCACAAACAGAATCCGCACTTCTCGTATTTAGCATACAACTGATGCTCTCGTAGAGTCTGAAGAACCTGCCTCAAGGGCTCGGAATGCTCCTCCTCGGAGTGTGAATATATCAAGATGTCATCTATGAAGACGATGAAAAACTGATCCAAGAACTCTCTGAATACTCGATTCATCAAGTCCATGAAAACGGCTGGGGCATTTGTGAGTCCGAACGGCATCACCCTGAATTCATAGGACCCATATCTCGATAAGAAGGCAGTCTTTGAAACATCCTGCTCTCTAATACGTAACTGATGGTACCCCGACCTCAGATCTATCTTCGAAAAGAAAGTTGCGCCCCTCAGTTGGTCGAACAGATCATCGATTCGAGGTAACGGATATTTATTCCGTATCGTGACCTTGTTCATCTCCCGGTAGTCCACACACAATCTTAGTGAACCATCTCTCTTCTTCACAAACAAGACTGGAGCGCCCCAAGGTGAGGTGCTCCTACGAATAAAGCCCTGACCTAACAGCTGCTCTATCTGATCTCGTAGCTCTCGCATCTCTGCCGGAGCCATACGGTACGGTGCGCGTGCTATAGGTCTCGTATCTGGTAATAAATCTATAACAAAGTCTATCTCACGACTGGGTGGTAGGCCTGGTATCTCCTGAAACACATCGGAATACTCCCTGACAACAGGAATCGAATCTAAGGGAATAACAACCTCCTTAGAGGTATCCTCCTCTATGTAATACAAATGAGCGGTAGAACCTTCCTCTGGGCGAGGCATCGCCACTACAAACATCTCTTGCCCCGGAATGGAAAAAACAATGCTCCCACCGAAGCAATCAATCATGGCTCTATAAGCTGCGAGCCAGTCCATACCAATAATCACATCATGCTCGTGCATGTCTAAGACTAACATGTCTGCAGGTAAAACCAAGCTACCAATCTCTACCCCCACTTCTGGCATATAAAGAAAATAAGTGACCCACTCCCCAGTGGTGAGTCGACACACGTCACGGTGCTCTCTGCTGTGGCTAGAAACCCTAAGGACTTTGCAAAATGTGTAGCTATAAAATAATGCGTTGCCCCCGTATAAAAAAAAACTCGACCCATAGTACCATGGATAGGAAACATACCCACAATCGCGGGTGGTGCCTGTGGAGCTTCTGCCTGGTGGACGTTATAGACACGTCCATACTGCAATTGCCCCTGCTGCACTGGAGCTGCTGGAATGGATGGTAGGGCTGGCACCTGGCCTGGAGCTGGGAGGGCAGGTGGAAAGAGTGGTCTCTGCGGCTCATTACGGGCTCCCTGATGCTGTGGGGCCCTATCGCCCTCTGGGAAATCCTGGCACCTATGGCCATGTTTGCCGCACCCAAAGCATCGGCCTTTGAAGTTTCCGCCCCTCTGACCCTGCTGTCCACGGCCCTGCTGGCCGTTTCCTCCACGCCACTGGCCCTGTTGGACCTGATGTGTACGCTGTTGGCCTTGCTGGCCCTGCTGCTTGCCCTGTGGTCGGTGTTGGCCCTGCTGATTAGGCTGGCCCTGATGGCCCTGCCTGAAACCCCCGAATCCCTGCCTAGAATCACCTGAACGGAATCGCTTAGCAGGGTCCCCCTGATGGGAACTCTGCTCGTGCTGACGAGTCTGCCCATGAGTTGGTGCCCCACTGGCACTATTTCCCCCGGTCCTGCCCTGCTGGCTGGACTCCCCTGCTCTCTTGCTTCCCTGAAGATGGAAGCGGTGATCCTGGCAATGTAGTAACGCTACATTGAGTACGTCAGTGAAAGTACTCAGGGATAGATTTCTAATAAGGTGCTGACGGATCCTCTAAGCTAACCCGTCGACAAATAGCAAAATCTTCTTGCTCTCAGTGGGTGCCTCATCCGGCACAATAGTGAGAAGTCTCGTGAACTCCTCCTCATACTCAGCTACCGTAAGGTTCTCCTGCTTCAGATTTAGTAATTTCTGCCTCATCTCAGTCTGCACTGCGGGTGGAAAATACTTGCGGTCAAACCGCTCCCAGAACAACTGAATAGGGATCGTGTCCCTCTCCTCCAAAGTGGTAGTGGACTCCCACCACTGTAATGCGGCTCCCACCAGCTTAAAGGAAGCCAATAATTGCTTTTGCACGTCAGTGCACTCATACATACGGAGATGCCGCTGGATGTCCTTCTTCCATTGGCTAACTGTAACAATATCGGAGCTACCAGAAAACTCAGGGGGATGCGCTTTCTGAAAAGCATCCCGAACCCGCTCCCATGCCGATGGAAGCTGTGCTGGTACTGGCGCCACTGCCTGAACCTGGGGTGGAGCCTGCTGAATCACCGTTATTACGGCATTCACCGCCTGAGCAACAATGGCGGCTACTTCGTTTGCATTCATTGTGCCTGGTGCCGGAGCTGCTGGCTGCTCGGCTTGGGCACGCCTATCTTTCGGAGCACGTCTCGGAGACATCTGAAACGTGAACAAGTTTATTAGTCTACAGTTATCATCAAATCTCAAATAGCTGAAGACTTTAATGTAAAAGCAGGAATACAACAATCCTAAAAATAGGGCTCTATAGCAATAATGTTAAGCTGAAAGAGAAATAAGGCGTACAGATCCTATGGACACTAGAACCTGATGCTCTCATACCACCTGTGACACCCCGCCTAATTAAATACCGGGCGATCACTCCTTTTATTAAATTAAATCAAGGTAAACAGTTGGTTCATTCTCAGCATCACTGTCGCTAAAAATACATTTTTCCAATTTAACACCCTAAATAATTAAGCTAAGTGTCAAAACCATTTTTATAGATACATTCCAAATTTTAATTAACGAAAAAGATTTATTTATTTAAAAACAACATTTCTACAATTAAGAATCACACCACGATAAACCAAATAATATTATACATTCGCCAATCGATTGTCAACATATGAAAGTGGAACCACAAATCCATACTGAATATATCCCATAGAGCAATACTGGAAATAACTGAAATATAAATGTCCCAACAACAAATGAAATAATGGAAAGGGCGACACATACCCAATAAATGAGAATGCTAGAAGTGGAGTCAATAAAGGAAGCCGTCTACGCAAGTGACCTGTAACTCCCACCTAAGCTGCAGCACGTTCCTCTCAAAGGATCCTAAGCAAGACGCCCCTGTGGCTGGGCACCTGAAATATATACATATATATACAAGAGAGAGAGAAAAATAAACGGGTCAGAGCCCGAAAGTGTGTTTGATTTAAAATACGTTTAGCAAGTATTTAAATTGATACAGGCCAATGCAACAACATATTAGTGTGTCACTCTCTTGAGAAATACTCACCTCTCTTCTAATGTGCACACCTATCGCACTAATCTTCCCAACGGTTTGTTTTATCAATTATCTCACTAGTCTTTCTAAAAGATTTAACATATCTTAGATTACTCGTAAGATTTACAATTCACTATTTCCACTATAAAAAGGATGTTCCAATTTGTAACCAAAGTTCTCTATTTTTAACTTTATAAAAACAATAAAGTTTCCAGTGACATATTATACTTTCTCAAAACAAGTATTTATAATTTGAGCCAACAACCATGTCCTACTTATCAAATCTCAGTGGGAAGTTTCAAATATCATAATCTCATATATATATATTAACTACTCGTATAATATATATATATAACAGCACCCCGAATAAAACTATGGTGCCTGCATACTTCCACTATCCAAACCCCATACCACTCAAATCAAGGGGAATACAAATTCGGAATCACTCTCGAATTGTATTAACACATATACAAACAATATCGAGGAGAAGCATAGATTCCAAGTCTCTAAGAGGATGGCACATACTCGCGTCTCTTAGGACCGTCTGAACTATCAATTCGATAGCCTGTACCAAGGATATCTATTTTCTAGGGTACAAGTCAATATCCCCCATAAAGGTCCCATCGAGATAAGACTGTCCCCGCACGGTAACCTCAAGGATAGCAAGTAGCGCGGTATGTTTTTCACATGTATATAATATATGTACACACAATCATATAAATATACCACTTTATCATATTAACATAGGTTCTTCACGTTACCCATAATTATACCATTTATACTTAATTTCACATTTAGAGAAATACGTATAAGGTTTCGTTCCTAACCTTATCTCGAAGGGTTTTCTCACTCATTACCTGACACTCGTGGACTATATCCTCACAAATCTGAAATTCAGTAAGTGTCTTTATTAGGTTCCAATGTAACTCTCTTACGCACCTCACCCTTTAAATTTATAAATTCACCAACCCTAAAGTAAATGTCCCATAAATACCATTCTCGTTGAAGATTAAAGGTCCAAACATTTATTCCTATGCCCTACTGGTCCTCAATGTCTCCCAAATAATTTTATCAAGAATGCCCAAGAATTATATCACGACAATTTGAATTTAACTCATTTAAAGAGGGAATTAGGAGTCTTCCAGGAGGGGTCGATCGATCGAAGCTTGGGGCTCGATCGATCGAACATTCGATCGATCGAAGCTCTAGGCTCGATCGATCGATCAAGCAGGTTTGGGCAAAATTCTGCAGAATGTAGTTACGGGTTTCACTAAACTTCTTCATCCAAAACTATGTTTTTCCATTCCAATCGTCCCAAAAATCCTACTATCATCATTATAACATTATACCAGGTGTTTATAACGTAAAGCATGTGTATAACTATCATTAAACATGGATAATTAACTCAAAATCCCATCTAATCATCAAGAACCCTAGAGTTTTCCTTAATCAAGGTTCTAATCTGGTTTTACTAGAAATTCCTTCTAATATATCATCAAAATTTCGTGGGTTATATTCCTCTACATGGAAAGGGTTCCAGAATTTCCATATAATCAAAACTGCATGCATTATCCTAACACAAATTTAGTTTTCTTCCATAGTTTCCATCTCTAAACAATCCTAGACTAATATGAAGATTGCATTAACAAAAATACGCAAGTCAAATACTTGCCTGGGATTTTTGGTATGCAGATTCAGGACTGATTTTGGTATGGCTGCGTTCCTTGTCTCGCGATCTACGTGGTGGTGGTGGTGGCGGTGCAATCCGGTGGCTTTTTGGCCTTGAATTGCCTTGGAGCTCTCTCCTCTCTTCTCCAATGGCCATCACTTGATTTTTGGATATTCTAACCCTAAAAGGCTAACCTAATGGCTGATATAGGTTGCTGAAATTCATGGGTTTAATTACTCAATTATGTAAAATGACTAAAATGCCCTCCCGGGGTACTAATTAGGCCTAAAATTGCCCCGAGACCCAAACTACAACCCCGGGTACACTTTTTTGACTATCTCGACCCTACCGGGCGCGTTGGCGCACTAAAAATGACCATACGGATAACTTATAAAATATTCACTTTTTTATTTAACCAAATTAGTCCCGACGTGACACGAGCACGTTCCGACTTAAATTTCCGAAATCGTCATTTAATTCACTCATGACATTCAATATAACCAATATAATATATTACCTTGCTCATTAGAATATTAAACCAATTTCCCATAATTACTAACTCTCGTCACGTTAATAATTATAACATAATTAATTTTCGGATTTTTATTAAATAAATCATTCACATTAAATTTAATAAATCCCCAAATTAATATAGCATAAAAATACGGGGTATTACAATACACTATGTCAAAATTGTTGTCAATTTGATGTAAATTATTTTGTTGTCTTCTAGTTGTGTATATGTGATCATAAAGTATTTTTGTTATGTTAGAAATATGATTTTCCCCACCCATTTTGTATATCCAAGTTTTGATGCATTTTGTATTGCAGTTATTCTTTCTCACATTCCCCACACCCTGATGCTATACCTGATGTGTGGTAGAGTACAAAGAAATAAGTGCAGAGACCGTCTTTGAATCTCGAAAACGTCCTCAATGCAAATTACCTACACAAACACAACATTCCCAATCATAATCTCAAATGCTGTCAGTCGGCCACGAATCGTCAGCCACGCATCAGGGAGGCCGAAAATCTCAGGAGGATCGCACTGTTTGTTCTCTTCATATTTTCATTGTTGTCAAGGATGTATTAAGATATTATTGTATATTTATTTTGACTGCACATTTGTTGTAATTTTAATTTTAACATAAATGAGTATGGTTATCAAGGATTTTGGTTATTAATTATTGCACTAACCAAATGTGCTTTGGTGATTGTTTAAGATTATAAATATTTTTATTAGTTTAATTGTGCGACCTAATGTAGTCGATTATGTTGTTTATAAGAGGTCCATGAGACTATAACTATTGTTGTTTGAATAATTTTTATTTGTTAAGCAGGCTGGATAGTCTTATAAACAAAGGGAATTATGTCCAAATTTTTTAAATTGTTTACACTTAGTTGTGTCATTAATTTTTTTACTTAAATTGTGATGCTGTTTATAGGAGGTCCAAGATGAACTATTATTATTGTTGTTGTTGGGAGTATTTTTTTATTTTTTAAATAGGGAATAATCATATAAATGAAGGAGACTTTGCCAACAATTTCTAAAATGTTTACATGGTGTTGTAAAAAAAACTTTAGGACTGGAATTAGATTTTTTTTTATGGATATGATATTGTTTATGCAAGGTTGAAGATGGACTATTAATATTGTTGTGGATATTTTTTATTTTCTAAACAGGGTGGATCATTATATAAATAAAACAAAATTGCCCAATATTTTTAATTTATTTATAAATATTTATGTTATACAATATTTAACAATTATTACGAGATTCATGATGAATTATTAGTATTTTTGTTGTATTCTTTTGTTAAATAGGATGAATAGTCATACAAACACCTGAAAATTTGCCCACATTTTTAAAATTGGTTACAATTATGTGTTGTAAAAAACTTTATGACTTAATAAGTTCGTACCATAAGTTATTTAAAAAAATGTTTATCTGCTGTGAATTAAATACGACTTATGGTCCTATCAATGACTTACACTTTCAAAAATTATCGCCATGCCTTCATGCACGGACATACACTGGTGTGCGTGTATATATATTATCCCTGTATGCGGGTTATGTCAATTTTGAGAACGGGTCAAGAAATAATCAACCATACACTTTTGGAACAAGATATAAAAAATATTTGATGTTTTGATTATACAATAAGTATAATATCAATTAATTCTATATGAATTTATAACATATTGGGCAGGATTCGATGCTTTTGTTGATTCAATATCGTTTAAACATGTTTATTTGTTGCATCTTCGCACTATGCATATTTGATACTAACTCGATTCGTTTATCATATGTTATTTTGCAAGTCGTACCAATTTTGAGAACATGTCAAGAAATAACTGGCCAAAAATCTCTAACTTCGTATCGAGTCATGTAAATAATTGTAACATCCCTATTGGAAACTCAAAACAAGAAAGTATAAAACATAAAGGGGAGCAGTTTTATCGAGTTATATGGTAACTCTACATGCTAAAGTCAAACGAATGAGCAAAGTTAACTCATGTAAACAATCATATGAAAAGTCAAGTTCACCTTTAGATATAGCTCCAACCTCTCTCTAGAAAAAAAAAGAAAATAACAGCCGACCCTAGAAAAACCTTTCCTCTCCTGTCGGTCCGGCCACCTCTCCCCCCTCTCTCGTCCGGTGAGAGTGGGGGAGGCACGCATGGGTCCCTTAAATCCAAAAGGAAGATTAGCAGCGTTTCAAAAAACCCAAACCCGTCTAGTGGGTCTTCCCCGGTTTGGTCAGTAGTCGCGGTGTCTTCGACTGTGAAAGATCCACTCAAAGAACGGATCGGAATGGTTGCGACAAGAACTACTCATTTGGTGGTAGATCGGTGTTGTGATTTTGATGATAGGTTATTTGACTATGTTTCTTGTTTTTGTTGTTTATTGTTGTATTTGCAGGCTCCGTTTGGAGTTCTTTCTTTCGTCTCCTTCGTGAGCGTTTTATTCACTTTAGGTATAACTGTCAGGTTTTGGGGGTTTGGGTTCGACGGTCCCAGCGGTTGTTCCTCTCGGGTTGAGACTCTGAAGGTCTTCGTGACTTTTAGGGTTTTTCCCGACTTCCCTAAGGTAGGTCTATTTTTAGGCCCCTTAGAGTTTGAGCCTCCCTCCTTGGCGCTGGTGTTTTTGACGTGTTTGTCTGACATTATTCCACCGTCTGTTTGCCTTGTGCACAGATTTTATTCGGAGCGGCTCGCCTTCTGGTACCTTCGGTACCAGTTTTTTGGTTTTGTTGCTGCGATGTGTCGTGGTCAGACCCAAAAATCTGTCGGTTGTATTTTAAGTCTTTTGTTAGGCTTTGTCCTAATTTCCCTGTTAGTTCTACGATATTTTCTCTTCTCTCCTTTCTACTTAACTCGAGCCTGTTTGAGTTATGTTGTTCTTCTTTTTTGTTACCCTATGTTACATTAATGAAATCCCATTTGGGACGATTAAAAAAAAAAAAAAAAAAACAATCATATGAAATTACTATTTAAAATAGTGTACTACTTCAGGAATTTTGATTTTATATGAGTGTCTGAAATTTACACACGTAGTAATTTCACATGTGCTTATTTTGATGCCTAGTTAACTCATGGGATTAAATGCCATTAAATTTGACGTTTTTGGAATGTTCAAATTTTATAAAACCTTGAGTGAGTGTCGTAGTTGATGTCTCTTCGTCCCTTATATCTAATAGCTTATTGATTGGTAGGTATATTTACAGTTATTTGATGACCCAATTAATACTTATCTTAGTGCAACTTAATACGTATTTATCTAAATTGTGTAGGTTCGTAAAGGTTGCTTTAAGCTTCATTACCAATAGATCATATATAAGGCTGCTAAAAGGTATTAATCTTTCCAACTATAATGCATTAACTATCTGCAATATGTAACCGTTATTTAGAGAGTTGATGCGAGTGTTTTTGATTGATTGAAAGTTACATGGGCCGGTTAATTTGCAATTAATAGATTGTGGATTTATTCATTTTAAATAATATTTGACCCCATTTGCAATGTGCGGAAAAGTAGAGTTATTTATCGTTTATATATATACTCAGATTTTTTAACATACTTCACTTAATATACCAATAAACATATTAATTTTTTTAGAATGGTAAAAAATTAAGTTTTTAAACCAAATTCAATATATATTATTTATATACTATGGAGATCAGCTACAAAAAAAAAATCATAAAAAAATTCACCCCGAAAATGGATGAAATGAAAATATTCATTTATACCCACTTTTCATTTCATTCATATTCGGGGTGAATTTTTTTATGATTATTTTTGTTAATGATCTCATCATTATGAAGACCATGTACAAAAAATTTGGTTAAAAAATAGGTATATTGCTAGAAGGTATGTTGGATCGCTTAATTGTGTGTGTGTGTCAATATATATATATATATATATATATATATATATATATATATATATATATATATATATATATATTAGTGGGCGTGCCTATGCCGATGACATGACGATCCCCTCCCCCCCCCCCCCCCCCCCGGCCCGTGCCGATGGCACAAAAAAAATTTTAAAAAAAAAAAGCCCATGCCCATTTCTATTTTAGCAACAAAAAAAAAAAGCCCAAGCCCACCAACCCAAAACCCATAGCCCAAGCCCATATCTCCCTTTTATATAAAAAAAAAAAAATTGCTTTTAGCATGACATTTTTTGGATGCCCATGCACCATAAAATGTCATGCATAAAATATCATGCAAAAATATCATATCATCCCTATCTTATTATATAGATATACTAGCGGATACCCGTGCCGAGGGCACGACGATAAATTTGCTCCCGTGCTAAACCCCAGGCCATAAAAAAATGCCCCCGTGATAAAACCCAGCCCATAAAAAAAAAAAATTACTTTTAGCATGAAATTTCATGCATAGGCATGAAATGTCAAAAATATCGTACATGCATTTTTGCCATCCCCATATGGCATTATATATATATATATATATATATATATATATATATATATAGAGAGAGAGAGAGAGAGAGAGAGAGAGAGAGAGAGAGAGAACTCTACGAAAAACGTTCATTTAAGGCTAAATTGTATAACTTGAGAATTTTTGTAACAACTCCCATTTTCTCAAGTAAAAGTTGGTCGGGCACGACATGCCGAAGATGGGGCTTGTCGATCAATTACTCAGCACAACGTAATAAAAAATGCCAATACCTTAAACTTTATGAATATCTCATAGACAATAATTTAAACTCGATCAAACACCAACTAAATAATAAATTCAACAGCAAGTAAAGATCACAATTTCAGCATAATGTAAATAATTAAATAAATCTCGGGCTTATGCCCTTACAAATATTTTCAATTAAAATAACTAAGACTGAAAAGTACTTAAGCTAGAGCCAATAATTTAGAAAGCTGCTAAGCACGAGAAATCGCAACACTGGTACAACAACAATCTTGTTATCCCTGTCTAGAAATAATGTGGGGAGAAAAATATTTAAATTCGGGTCAAAGCCCGAGGTGTGCAAACATTAACTTATTTAATTTATGATGCAACCGTAGAGTCGATGCAAAATAAATATTCCCCCTTCGTAACTCACATGCGTTTAACACATCACCCCTCGTCTAAGTGTGATATTGTTCGCATCCCAATAAATCCCAAATAATAACTATGACAACGTCTCAAATTAATAATAATGGCTAAATGATTTAAGTGTACTAACTATATTTAATTATCAATACCCGTAATATCCCAGTCTCATAATTTTAACATAAATGGCATAAACATCTATTATGCATTAAAGAATCACAATTGTCATTTATGTCCACATTCTTAGACATTTCAGTTTATCTCAGATAAAGTCTGGGTAGTTATATATATGTCCTTTATATATATATGACCCACAAGGGCATCTACCGTTGGTGTCTAATTCGTGCTTTATTGACAAGTCCGGAGGAATCCCTTATCATAAGCGGACATCACAAAACACACACATGTTAGGGGCGGTCTCTACGTAGGACACCTGTACACGGAGCATACCCAACTGTGACACAGGAATGGTCATTGTCAATATCTACCTCTCGTAGGTGATGCCTCCACCTAGTACCTATATGAACTACACATCGTCAAGCCCACCTATGCCGACGTGTGGTACACGGTATGAACGCGGGACCCCCGAGCCGATAGTACGATCCACTGGTATGTCCACAAATACATAATAATACATATTATTATCCCATATAATATGTAAAAGTAATTACTCCATAATTACCATAAAAAATCCAACCAAAGTCCACAACATTTTTCCATTTATTAATAACTTGCCATCTAATAAATTATTAATTACATTCCATAAATAATTATTTAACCATGTAATTGTAATTTTCACTGTTTAATGGGGGGCACATCCGTATTTTTAATAAATTCCTTATCTTCCCAAACCCGGTTCCACTCACTCACTTGGACTCATAAAAATTCTCACAACCAAAATCCCAGGCCCAATACCCTTATCAAATAAATTATTAATCTTATCCCATAAATAATTACTTAACCACTTGTTATTTGTAATTACTATCAATTAAATGTGGGCACGACATTCCTTAATCACTAATGATAATTTTCCCTTTTTAACTCATACACAATAAAACAATCCAAACACAGAACAAACCCATTCTCATTTACTCAAACCAAACTCAGGCCCATGCGTAGAAGGAATAACCTGCCAAACAACCCTTAGCGTCGCTCGAATGAGGGGCATGATCGTTCGAGCGACTTCAGATGTCGTTCGAACGAGATTCAACCTCGTTCGAACGACCCCTTATCCCTTTCCCCACGTCATCTTCCTGATTTTATCTTCCCAGATACAATTCTAAACCCAAAAACGAACCATATGCAACCCCAAACTGTTCATCCAGAGACCACCCTTTTCATCCAAAAACCAACACAAAAACCATGCGTCCAAACCCAAAATTTTAAATCTGTTTAAGGCTTATACCTTTAAATTGTTTTCCAATTTTCACCTATCATTTAATTCGCAATAAAGTGACATTTATTAGGGGATCCACATCAAAATTCAGTCCATTAATTTACAGTAACATCTCTACATCAATTAATAAAAGTATCCCCAATTTAGCTATCAAAACCCTAAAGGAATCTATCCTCAATTTTCAAACTTACAATACCTAAATTTCTAGGACAAATCCTACATGAAAATCAATCATCTACATGTGTTGTTCATCATTAAATCAACTATATTCAAACCTAAATTCCAGAAATTTAAGGGGGTCATTACATGCATCAATAAATATATTGAAAAGCATAAATTAAGCAGGAGAATTTTATGTTAAAATTTGTAGAAGAGAAGCCCCTTGAAAACTCTTGATCTATTCCTTTGTTCCGTGACTTTTTCCCCTCTTTTGGTATTTCTCCTTTCCTTTAGTGTAACTGTTATTTTAGATTGTGTGGATTGATAGCGGGGGAGTGGTTTACCCCCACTTAAGCACTATATAAAAGGCTAATCCCGAGTTGGGCCTAAAACTCAACTTTTGGATCCTCAAATGGACCCGAATTCATAACCCAACTAGCCCAAAAGTTCCGCAACTCATATACCTATGACCCGTGACCGTTTCTAAATATTTAAAACACTAAACCCAGTCTCTAACGCTCCCCAAACGCGTTTCAATTATTTTTATTTCACTTAGCCCTTTTATTATGTTAAAACGGCATGCGCGCATAAATTTATTTATGCGTGATTTATTTTTCACTAGCAAGTCCATTATGCCCAATTGAGTTTTATAATTATAAAATCATGAGTAAATGTTTATTTAAATTAAAACTTTTACTCGCTTAAATTTCAAATCCTCCCAAATAAATTTATTCTCAAAATAAATCTGAAATCATGAAATTCATTTATGTCATAATGTTGTATTTTAAAAATTACGGGGTATTAAAATTTTGTTTAGGAAAATTGATTAATTTAAGTTTGTATGAAATCACTTAAATTGAATCCGAGATGGATAATGGAGCGGTAATGGGGTCAGACTTAAAAGTGCTTGAAATACACTTGACATGGGTTTGAGGCTTATCTCTCGTCAGGAGTCCCTTAATTACATTGCGCTAACACTTGGTACTAAAGAAACATGAAACAATTGTTTGATACCAGCGTGGGTCCAAAGGTTCCTACTTAGGAAAGTTTCTAGTAACAAAAAAATAATAATTAAATTAAGTTGCGCAATTTTTTAATGAGTTCATTCTTGCAATCAAACAATATTAATAAGAGAATTCGTAAATGGAAATAACCGAATAAGCCCTCATTTTTTTTGTTTTACAAATTAATTCCTTCTAAAAGTGGGATTATTTAATTTTATTTTCCGTTAGTGAATATCTTACCAAAGTTGAAGTTATCCAGACTGTGTCATTTAAATTTAAAGTAAAATTGCAGCTAATTACTTTACAAATTTAGTTATATTAAGTATTAAACTAAAGAATAGTTAATGTTTAGTCCTTGAGAGGTAAATATATTTTGCATTTAGCCCACCTTATTTGTTATGTTCTAAAAAATCTATCTTGTACTTTTTTTAACAATTACGTTTTTGAAGGAAAGATTGTAGGGTTTACATTTGTATGCTATGATTTTTTTGTTTGTTCATGGTTTTATTGTTTTTTTTTTTAAGTTTAGTTTTTTTTCCCCAATTTTTAATTAGCGTTTAGTCAATTTTTTTATTTAGGATTTAGAAGTACTAGATTTATTGCATAGGGGTTTAACAAGGAGAAGAGAGAAGGTATTTTTGTGGTGCGAACTTTCTGAAACCAAAAAAAGGCTTGAGCTAATCATCAACTAAGAAATGGTCATTTACTATTTGAGGTAAATTATTTTTCACTATTTAGAGTTTGGGTCCATTTGTTCACATTATACATGGTTGGGGTTCAAAACAAATGGAAATTGTTAATTAACAGGTTTGATTGTCAGTTGATTCATTTTTTCAACCAAAAATACTCTTTTATTCCATATTACATTAATACATATTCGTATAAGTATATACTAAGGTACTAAAAACAAATTTCACATTATTTTTAATTGTTTTTAATAAAAAAACTTATTTTATTATATATTTTTTATAAAATCAAAAGGTTTTATAAAAATAAAAAAAAGGTTTTATATGTATTTATAAAAAAATGGCTAACGATGTTATAATAACGTGGTTTTTAAATAACTTTTTAACTATTAAAAAAACATTAATGTCAAAAAATATTTAACAATAAAAGCAGTTTACAAAATATTTATAAACAGTTTATAAAAACAATAGAAAAACTGTTTTTACTCTTAAATATTTATTAGTAAACAGTAAAATCATTTTATAAAATATTTAGACACTTTTTATAAAGAGTTTATAAAACCAGTAAAAAAAAAATTAACTACAAAAAAAGTAAAAAAACTGTTATATACCTATCTTTTTATAAAAAAACAGTTTTAATATCTATTCAGAAAAAACGTTCTAAAACAATAATTCTTTATAATATTTATAAATATAGCAAAAAAAACTATTTTGATATATATTTAAAAAAATTACAGTTTTTATTGTTTTTTAACAGTTTCATATATATTTATAAAAAACAGTTCTTATATATATATATATATATAACTTTTTAAAAGTTATTTTAACCATTTTTTATACAAAAATAGTTAAAAAAAAAACAAGTTATATATATAAACATAATTAAAAATAATAATTGTTTTTATATATGTTTATAAAAATCGTAAAAATAGTTAAAAAAAAAACTACTTTGATATACATTTACAAAATAACTTTTTTTACTATTTCTCAACCGTTTTTATATATATTTATAAAACATTTTAATTATTATTTTACCTTTTTTTTTATAAAAAAGAGTTTTTATATATATTTATAAAAAAAATAGTTAAAAAAACAAGTTATATATATAAACATAATTAAAAAAATAATTATTTTTATATATGTTTATAAAAATAGTTAAAAAACTACTTTGATATACATTTAAAAACTAATTTTTTTTACTATTTCTCAACCGTTTATATATATATTTATTAAAAAATTTAATTATTATTATACTTTAAAAAAAAAGAATTTTTATTTATATTTATAAAAAAACATTTAAAAAAATAACATTGAAAAAATAACTGTTTTATATATATTTATGAAAACCGTAAAAATCGTAAAAAAAAACAAACTATTTTGATATATATTTTTTAAAAATAACAAAAAAAAATTCATAGTTTTTATGTATATTTATGAAAAAAAATTATATATATTTATGAAACTTTTTAACTATTATTTTACCAATTTTTTTTTACAAAAAGTTAAAAACAATTTATATATATATTTTTAAAAGAACATTTTAAAAAATACCTATATTTATATATATTTATAAAAACAGTAAGAACAGATAGCAAAAACTATTTTGATATGTATTTAAAAAATAACTTTTTTTTTACTTTTTTTAACATTATATATATATATATATATATATAACAAATATTTAAAAACAGTAAATAAAAAGCATTGTTTTTACTGTTATGTAAAAGTAGATAATAGTAAAAATGACACGTGTAAAAACTGTAAAAACGTTATTTATAAAAACATTTATTATGAATATATATAAAAAATATTTTTTTATAAATATATACCAATGTGGGGATACATTAGTTGTTCGTCTTATTGACGAGGTCTATCAGGAAGTCATAAAAATAAGTTACTCTTCTAGCCGCATTGGAAGATGGGTTCTTGGCAAAGGAGATAAACCAGGGAAGCTTGGGGAATTAAAACTCCATATATCCTGTGTTTGGAAGTTCCAAAAGGATTGGATTCTTACTCATATTGGTAAGGGTTATTACAATATTTGTTTTTCTTCGTCCAATGACATGAACAAGGTTTGGTCTCTTCGTAGTTATAAACTATCTACGAGTTTTATGAAACTCTTTGAATGCATACTTTAATTTCATCAAGAAAATCATATTATTTCTATTACAACAATTTGGATTAGGTTAATGGGAATGTCCCAATAGTACTGAGATCCAAGGCTTCTCTTGTAAATTGCAAGAGGTACTGGTATCCCATTACGAATTAACAAAGCCACTCTTGATCATTCCTATGGTTCTTATTCTCAGGGCTTAGTGGAAGTTGATTTGAATAACAAACCACTTGATAAACTCCTTGTAGAAAGAGACGAGGGAAGTTTTTCTGTGTCTTTGATTTATGAATCATTACCAAGCTTTTATGATTATTGCAAAAGCATTGGCCACACTGTTAATGAAAGCATTCAAAACAAGTTTTGAAAAACTCATACTTCGTCCATTTTACCCGCTCGTGATTAAAAAAAATTTGTCAAAAAACAAATACTATAACAATCCTCATTTTCTCACGTAAAGGCTGGCCAAGCACGATACGCCAAAGATGGGGCTTGTCGATCAATTAATACCATTCTCAGCGCAACATAATATAAATATTGTTATTTTAAAAAATAAGGTCGATACTTTAAACTTTATGAATATCTCACTAATAATAATTAAATTCAAATCAACACCAACTAAATAATAAATCCTACAGGAAGTAAATAATTAAATAAATCTGGGGCTCATGCCCTTGCAAATTTTTCCAAATAAAATAACTAAGACTGAAAAAACACCTAAACTAGAGCCGATGATCTGGAAAGCTGCTAAGTACAAGAGATCGCAAGGCTGGTATAACAACAGTCCTGCTATCCCTGTTTAGAAATAACCTGGGGGGGACATTTAAATTTGGATCAGAGCCCGAGGTGTGCAAAAATTAACTTAATTAATTTATGATGTAATAGTATATTCGATGCAAAATAAATATTCCCCCTTCGTCACTCATACGCATTTAACACCTCACCTCTCATCTCAGTGTGATATTAATCGCATCCCATATATGTCCCAAGTAATGAGTATGACATAATCTCAAATTGTAAAAATGGATATATAGATAATTAAATGTTTAAATGTAATCCCTATATCTAAATACCCACACCCATTTATCTCAGTCTCATGAGTTTCATATAAATAAGTCATAAACATTTATTATGCATTATAGGGTCCAAAATGTAATTATTGTCCACATTCTTAGTCAATTAAATTTATCTCATATAAAGTCCGTGTAATTATATACATATGCCCTTCCATATATTTGACATACAAAGGCATCTACTATGGATGTCTAATTCGTGCTCTATCGAAAAGTCTGAAAAAATCCATTATCCTAACCGGACATCACAAAACACATACAATTTGGGAGCGATCCATATGCAGGACACCTGTACACAGCCCATACCCAACAGTGGTACAAGAACGGTCAGCGTCAATACCTACCTCTCGTAGATGGCGCCTCCACATAGTACCTATAGGGCCTACACATCGTCAAGCCCACCTGTGCCGATATGTGGTACACGGTCCGAACGCACGAACCCTCAAGCCGATAGGACAATCCACTGGTATGTCCACACAATTACATAATAGTACATATTATTCTCCCATTTAAATGTGTATTGGTAATTACTCTATAATTACCATAAAAAGTCCAACCAAAGTCCACAACATTTTTCCATTTAATAATAATTTACCATCTCATAAATTATTAATTCCATTCCATAATAATAATTACGTAACCAACTAGTTTATTTGTAATTATTATCAATTAATCAAGGGACATAATTGCTTTTAATAGTTTATTATATTAACCCCCTGTATAGTAAACCAATTTAGTCCCTTATCAGTAAACTAACTCAACCCAAAGTCGATACCCATTCCCAGGCGTGTGGAGCCAAAAACCCCTGGCATCACTCGAACGAGAGTGGGCTCATTCGCACGACATACCATATCGTTTGAACGAAGCCCCACCTTGTTTGAACGACCTGGCGTCGTTTTCCCACTCCCTCTTTCCAATACCTCTTCTTCACAGTCCCAAGTTTTTAAACCCAGATTTTCTCATTCGAAACCAAGAAATACATATATACCAAACTAAGTTTCTAAGTCCCAAAAATCAACCCAAAAGTCATGTATGTTCTAGACTTAACCAGATTATTTGATTTATAGTAAAGGGTTATTTATCATGAGATCTTCATAATTTCAGTCCACAATTTACAAAGACATCCTCAACATCAATTAACCCAATATTCTACCTTAACCCATCAAATCTCTACGGACACTATCATCAATTTCAGATTTACGATACCTAATTTCTGCGACAATTTCTACCTTAAATCTCAATCCTCTACATGTGTTGTTCATCATCAAATACACCAATTTAAGCCTAATTCCCAAAAATTTAAAGGGGGTCATTACATGCATCAAGAAATAAATTGAAAACATAAATTAAGCATGAGAATTCTTGCCTTAAAATTGTAGAAGAAAAGCCCCTTGATTTCTTCCTTGGTTTTCCTTTGTTCTTGCCCATTTTCTCCTCTTTTCGGTGTTTCTCCTCTCCTCTCCCGTAACTGTTATTTTAGATTTTTTCTAATGATATTTGGGGAGTGGTTTACCCTCACTTAAACTCTAATTAAGTGACTAATCCCGATTTGAACCTAAAACCAACTTTTGGACTCTCAAATGGACCCGAACCCATATCCCAACTAGCCCCAAAACTCCCCAACTCATATATCTATGATCCAGGACCAATTCCAAATATTTAAAATACTAAACTGAGTCTCTAATGCTTCCCAAAACGCATCCTAATTATTTTTGTTTCACTTACACATTTTATTATGTTAAAATGACACGTGCCCATAAATTTCTTTATGTGTGATATATTTTTCACTCGAAAGACCATTATGTCTAATTGAGTTTTATATTTATAATCATGAATAATTGTTTATTTTAAATTTAAATTCTGCCCATCTAGATTTAAATTCATCCGATTTAATTTATTCCCAAATTAACATTAAATTATCAAATTTAAATTAGTCAAAATATTTTATTCCAAAATTACGGGATATTACATTCTCCTCCCCTTAAAACATAATTACGTCCTCAGAATTCATTAAAGCCCACCTTATGTTTTAAACCGCATTATTAACCCAAGTTTTACACTCAAATTGTCCATACCCATATCCCATGAGATAAAGAAAAGGCTCACCCATGCCTATCATAACATTACTAGGGTGTTCATATATTCCACATCATATGTACACACACATAACATAAACAAAGATAGATGACACACATACATCTATGTTGTATCATTCATACCAAGCATATCCGTACACCAAGTATACCACCATATATGTACATGAGAAAGAATTTAATGATCTTAGTATCCGACTTTCCTCAACTCTCGACTTTTTCCAAGTTCGTGCGTGGGACGTCTCGCAAGGGAAATCCAAACAAGGAACCCTCCCGATACACTACTGTACGGCTTAGTCGGTTATTGAGGTTCATCGGCCCAAGATTAAAAGCAATGGAAATAAAAACAAATGTATGCAGTAGTAATGTAAATTCTAACTTTTCTCCATTGCCAATTAAAGTCTCATATCGACAAAGGGATACACTAAATCACAATAAATTTACCCATTTAATTACACTAACATCAACAACCAAAAATGTTCTAGGGTCTAACATCTCCCAGCTCCTGACATTTACTACTTTCATGCATGGGATGTCTCGCAAGCAAAATCCAAACAAGGAACCCTCCTGATACACTACTATATAGCACTGTCGGATGCTGAGATCCACTAGTCTAGGACATATGTCTATAATGTGTTCAATTAATTTTATAAGGCTCTTCAGGCCCTATAATCTCCCATTTAATCATATTTAAATTCCAAGTGTCACAATTCCTTTAGTATTTTTCTCCGTGAAAATAAACATTAATGCCAATTAGTCACACCGCATTTTACCATTAATTTAATTATTTTCGTAAAAATCAGCGCATACCCTATGATTTAAATTCTCCCGAGGTAAATTCCCATACGCTTAAACATGAGGAATTTTAGGTGCCTGTCTCTCAACTCAGGGGCGAAACAATGTAAAACGGAGTCTACCCTCCCCAATGTGAAAATGAGATATCATCTACTAAGGAGTACTGTGCACTAGTACTAAACCAAGTATGTCCTAAAAAATAAAAGAATTAGAGATCATACCATCACTGTCTATGTTGGCGCAGGTCTCTCTCCTGATGCGAGGTGATACACGCGTCGTACTGCAGCTGCGGCTGTTATCCCTGAGGTGAAGCGGATAGCGCTGGCGCGGCTGGCACTACCGCCACTAGTTGCACATGCCGTGGTCGACACTCTACCAGGGGTGCTTGCCATCCCCGTTGTCGCCCTAACTCCGGTGCCATTTGATTCCCCTGAGGTCAACTCCTGGCGAGGAGGACCTTCTCACCACAAATATAGTAATTTCCCTGGAACTGGTGCTTGTTTGGTTGTAGCTTCCATTGGCCGTGATTTTGATGCCCTTGTCCCTGATGGCCCTGCTGGCTCTATCCCTGTCTGTTCCCATTATTGGATCCCCCAGATATCTTGTGCTTCTCTGAAGGTTGAGGGCCCCAAGATTATTGGGCCTCCTGACTGTTACTCCCATTCGTCCTACCTTACTGGTTGGTTGTCTTGGAGAAGTGTCACTTCTCCCCCTTATCTTTCTGGAATGCCCTATAATCCTGGCAGTGTAGTAAGGCAACATTCACTACCTGGTTATATGTGGTGAAAGTCGAATTCCCTAATAACGACTGTCTGATGTGCCAGGCCGTCCCTGACATAAACTTCTCTATCTTCGTCTACTATGTGCTCACATCCTCTTTACCAAAATAGGAAAAAATGGTAAACTCTTCCTCATATTTTGCCACAGTAAGACTCCCCCGCTTAAGGTCCACGAACTTCTTCTGCATCTCTGTTTGCATTACATGAGGAAAATACTTCCCCTCAAATCTGTCCTAAAACTCACATATGGTAAGACTGTCCCTCTCGATAATCGTCGTAATCTCTTCCCACCATTTAAGTGCGGCCCCCACCAATCGGAATGACGCTAACATCTGCTTCTGCATAGGTGTGAACTCTACCATCCGTAAGTGGCGCTGAATATCTCTCTGCCACTTACTCGCTAGTAAAATATCTGAACTGCCCGCAAACTTTGGTGGTTGGCCTTTAGTGAAGGCCTCCCTAGCTCTCTCCCACATGTAACCTGGTGATTTTGCTGTTATAGCCACCTACTGTGATAGTGGCTGCTGAGGTGCCTGTGGTGGTGAAAAGTGTTGAAGCATGGCCTCCATAACCGTAGAGACATCCTGAGACACAACGATGGCTATTTCAGCGTGGGTAATAAGTTGTGGAGCCTGTGGTGGCTCCGGGTGAGCCTATTCCTCCTCAACCGATAGAACTAGTCACCTCGGTCTAACCATACATCTATTTTCCATCTTAAAGGAAATAAGATTCGCATTAATATCTGATCGTAAAGAATATAGTGATTCCTAAACATAGGGCTCTACATTAAAGAATGCAACGCAGAATGTAACGAGATCAAACACAGATGCTAAGGACACTAGAATCGTGCTCTGATACCAACTGTAACAACCCCCATTTTCTCACCTAAATGTTAGCCAAGAATGATACACCAAAGATGGGGCTAGTCGATCAATTAATATCATTCTCAGCACAACATAATATAAATATTATTATTTTTAAAAAAAGGCCGATACTTTAAACTTTATGGATATCTCACTTACAATAATTAAATTCAAATCAACACCAACTAAATAATAAATCCAATAGCAAGTAAAAATCATAACTCCAGCATAATGTAAATAATTAAATAAATCTCGGCCTTATACCCTTACAAATATTTCCAAATAAAATAACTAAGACTGGGAAAGCACCTAAACTAGAGCCAATGATTTGGAAAGCTGCTAATCACGACCGATCGCAAGGCTGGTATAGACACAGTCCTGCTATCCCTATTTAGAAATAACCTTGGGGGGGGGGGGGATTTAAATTTGGGTCAGAGCCCGAGGTGTGTAAGAATTAGCTTAATTAATTTATGATGCAGTAGTACAGTCAATGCAAAATAAATATTCCCCCTTCGTCACTCACACGCATTTAATACCTCACCTCTCATCTAAGTGTGATATTAATCGGATCCCAAATATGTCCCAAGTAATGAGTATGGCATCGTCTCAAGTTGTAAAAATGGATATACCGATAATTAATTATTTAAATGGAATCCCTACATCTAATTACCCACACCCATTTATCTCAGTCTCATAAGTTTCATATACATAAGGCATGTTGATACCAAAATTAGTATGCTGATACAGACGAATAATAAGAAGACACGTGTCGATCTACGTGGCACAATAGCAACGAGGAAGTCTATTTCCCCGACCAAGTCATACTCACTCCGAGCAGCAAGTGTACTCCGAGGAACACCAACACTCCGAGGAACTCCAATACTCCGAGGAACTCTTGAACGACGAGCAACTAAAGCGGTCCGAGCTGCATCTCGGTCACAGCATTGATTGCCAGATAATCAATAGTTCAACTATTCATTGAATGCTAATCATACAGACGTATACTCTTAAAGGGCATTAATTGTTTACCCTTTCACATGTACAACCCAAGGGCTATAAATACATTGTATCACCCTCATTCAAAGGGATCGGAATTTCTTGATAGAACTACATATCGAGAATTCCAAAACACTTGGCAATAACAGAAACAGTGGACGTAGGCCATTCTTATAAGGCTGAACCACTTTAAAATTCTTTGTCTCATTTATATTTATCTGTGATTAAATAATTAAAAGCAATCTAATTTTTTACATCAACAAGGCATAAACATCTATTATGCATTATAGGATCCAAAATATAATTATTGTCCCCATTCTTGGACAATTAAATTTGTCTCATATAAAGTTAGGGTGATTATATATATATATATATATATATATATATATATATATATATATATATATATATATATATATATATATATATATATATGTCTTTCCATATATTTGACACACAAATGCATCTACCGTTGGTGTCTAATTCGTGCTCTATCGACAAGTGTGGAGGAATCCCTTATCCTAAGCGGACATCACAAAACATACACAAGTTGGGGGTAGGCTGTACACGGCCCATACCCAGCGGTGGCACAGGAACGGTTAGCGTCAACACCTACCTCTCATAGATGGCGCTTTCTTGTATTACCTATATGACCTACACATCTTTAAGGCCACCTATACTGATGTGTGGTACATAGTCCGAATGCGCGAACCCTCGAGCCGATAGGACAATCCACTGGTATGTCCACACAAATACATAATAATACATTTATTATTCCATTTAATATGTATAGGTAATTACTATATAATTACCACAAAAAGTCCAACCAAAGTCCACAACATTTTTGCATTTAATAATAATTTACTATCTAATAAATTATTAATTCCATTCCATAATAATAATTACGTAACTAACTAGTTTATTTGTAATTATTATCAATTAATTAAGGGACATAACTGCTTTTAATAGTTTCTTATATTAACCCCTTGTACAGTAAACCAATTTATCCCCTTATCAGTAAACTAACTCAACCCAAAGTAGATACCCATTCCCAAGCGTGTGGAGCAAAAAACCCCTGGCGTCACTCGAACGAGAGTGGGCTCGTTCGCCTGACATCCCATGTCATTCGAATGAGGCCCCACCTCATTTGAATGACCTAACGTCATTTTCCCACGCCCTCTTTCCAATACACGTTCTTCACAGTCCCAAGTTTTTAAACCCATATTTGTTGATTCGAACCCATAAATACATATATACCGAACTAAGTTTCTAAGTCAAAAAAATCAACCCAAAAGTCATGTATGTTCCTGTCTTAACCGGATTATTTGATTTACTATAAAGGGTTATTTATCATGAGATCTACATAATTTCAGTCCATAATTTACAAAAACATCGTCAACATCAATTAATTCAATATTCTACCTCAACCCATCAAATCTTTATGGATACTATCATCAATCGCAAATTTACGATACCTAATTTCTGGGATAATTTTTACCTTAAATCTCAATCCTCTACATGCATTGTTCATCATCAAATACACCAATTTAAGCCTAATTCCTAGAAATTCAAAGGGGGTCATTACTGAAGAAAAGCTTTAATGCTAAAAGCTTGTTTACAAGGTTAATGAAAAACTGTTATAAATTGTATAAACTCCGAACAAACGTTTTGGGCAAAACTCTTTTCGAAAAACACAAGATGTGTTGTACAAACTTTCAGAATGTATGGATTAGATTCGATAGTTGATTACCTTTCTTTTAAATTTTAAGAAACATTTAATAAAGTTACCATGCAGTCCCAATCACAACAATAGTTAAAAACATTCAAAGAAATAGACACAAGAATTTTTAACGTGGTAAAACCCTTGATCAAGGGAAACATCCACGGTGCCCTTTACGGCACAAATAAAAAATTCACTAGAATAAAGAATCAAGTTACAACACTTAAGCAAACACACAAGGATCCTAAATCTAAGTTCAGAAGTATACCTACATGAGCTAATCCTCTCTAGAGGTTTCTGACTAAAACTGATATCTTCTTTGTTGCTCCTTTGCCTTTTCCTTGACCTCCTTCTATTTGAATTCAGATTTTAGCAATTCTTTTAACTTTTAAGTCTCAAACAAACCACTGTGTCTAAGTGTTTGTATGAGAAGTGTTTGTGAAGTGAACTATATGCAAATATGCAACCCACCCTCTCAGATTTATTTATACAAATAATCCTATCAAATTACAAATAAATCTAAGAAGAATAGGATATTTTCTAAGTCTGTATATTACAAATCAAGAGTTCTTGATCTTTCTATTAATCCACAGATCTCAAGGATACCTTGCTCAAAAGACGGCCAATGTTTTAAACAATTTCAGTATTTTGAAAAGATTTTTGAAATTGTAAACCTCCAATTGAGATCCAAACTAGACTAGAAGTCTATATCGTAAAAATAGAATTAGAAATAACATGCAGAAATTGATTCAAACGATTTTGTAAAAGAAAGTTCTATATCATGAACAAATCTAGAATAACAACCTTGCTTTTAAAAATAGTCAAGGTCCTATGTGTCTCTTTTTATTTTTTATCACGTTTATTTCACAAAATATGATATAAAACCAAGAAACACAAACGCTCTTAAGGATCTAGTTTTCCCGAAGCCCTAGAAGTTTATTTTTCAAAAAAATTTGGAATCAAGTGGATCTAAAGACAGAGATCCAAAAAGAGAACTGAAAAAATAGGCGTGTGATGTTCTCTTTAGAAAATATCAAGTTCCAATATATGAAACTTGCTATTTTCTCAAAAAGATGATTTGAGAAATACTTAAAACAAAAGAAGTCTTCAACAAGACGACAACCCAACTACCAAACCCACAGAAACCCGAGATTGGTTCTAACTCTCGTGGTTTTTTATTTCTGGTAAAAGTGTTTGAGGTTTAAGACTGTTTGGGTTGAAGGGATTCACTCAGAGGTAATGAAGGACGAAGATGGATAGTTCTTATTCCTTTCTCTCTCTCTCTCTCTCTCTCTATTTTTTCTCTCTGGTTTCTTCCCTTTCTCTCTCTTCTCTCTTTTATTTTCTCTTTGGGACGATTTGAATAAAAGTCTCAAAATGCTGAGGGTCAGTATGGTTTTATAGTAGGTAAAGGAAGGATCTGGAACATCGATAGCAATCAAGGGATGAGATTAAGTCATACAGTTTAACTAAAGATCCAACGATTTATAACGAAGCGGTGAAATGAATGAATCTCATTGGATGAGAGTTACGCACTGGGATTATAACACAACACATGGAGACCGTTGATAAAACTAATTCAAGGGTTGAGATTGGATATCGAACTCGTGTCTATAAGAAAGCACAAATCCACCCGTCTAGCTACCAACACGTGTATGGCTATGATGAAAGTAAAACGCGTGTTTATAAAATAATTACACAAACACCTTATAGTCTCTAGCACTTTTATATTCTACCCCAGGCTAACTTTCAGCGAATAAAATAACTTCCAGAAATTCAAATTTGAACCATAACACTTTTAAAAACAAGTTTTAATTAATTCAAAAATTATTTTAAAATTGTATAAAATGTTATGAACTGAATTAATTTGATTTTAAAAGGTCTTAAAGTGTTATAAAATAATTAATGAAAAGAGGAGATATATGATGCAGTGAAAGTGTCCTATTACTGGTTTTAAGGTAAGAAATAACTTCCCTTTTAGGATTGCTTTGAATTTGACTTCTTCTTCTTCCTTCTTCTTGAATCTTTGGGAATTGAGCAACTCATAAAGACTAATCCTACTTTGTCTCAATATCCAAACTAGTTGGAACTCCTATATAATGTAGACTCAAGTAAGTCAATTATATAGTGTGTTCTTAATATCCCCCTTTGGATATCAAAGACAAAATTCCCTTGAGTATTCTGAACTCGTGGGTGAAATTAAAAAATCCTAGTTGTTCTATACAAAGGTTATAACTACCCATTCCCATCCTAGAACCGAAAATAAGGTAAAAAAATACATCACTCAACTATATACATACCAATACCCTACAAAGGAGTAAGAAGCTGAGATGTCTGTGACAAAATAAATACTAAAAGGCATATTAGTTGAGTTAGAATCAAGAATAGATAGTCAAATCACTTAGTAATACTCAAGATCTTCTCCCCCAATTTTTCTCAAATATACAAGGGGTAGAAATCACAAAAAATAGAGATTAATTGAGAGTTATCATGCCTATGGTTGTTCGTAAATACTCAAATCGTATGTTGTCTAAAGGTTTGGTAAAGAGATCTGCGAGCTGCTTTTGGGTATTCAGATATTCAATAATGAGATCTTTTGATTCGATAAGGTCACGGATAAAATGATGTCTAATCTTAATATGTTTAGTTCGGGAGTTCATTACAGGATTTTTGGATATATTAATGGAACTTTGGTTATCACAAAACATGGTTAATTATTTTTCTGTGAGACCATAATCACTAAGCATATGTCTAATCCATAGTAATTATGAACAATGACTATCATCTGCTATATATTCAGATTCGGCGCTAGATAATGAAATATAATTATGTTTCTTACACGACCAACCTACAAGATTATTGTTTACGTAGTAGCAAGCACCATAAGTGCTTTTACTATCGCCAGAACAATCAGCCCAATCGGCATCGGTGCACCCTACAATAAAACTAGTCGTATCGTTTATGTACCAAATACCAAATTTTAGAGTACCCTTAATATATTTAATAATTCTTTTCACACTTAATAAGTGGGATTCTTTAGGGTTACTTTGATATCTATCACAGATACAGACAATGAAGGATATTTTGGGGCGAGAAGCGGTAAGATGAAGCAAACTCCCTATCATACTTCTATAAAGCGTGGGATCAACACTTTACCCATTGTCTGTAATACCCCGTATTTTTAATGGCTTTTAAATTGGGGATTTATTAAATTTAATTGAGATAAATTAATTTAATATTAATCCAAAAATTTATTTTAAATAATTACTAGCGAGACGAGAGTTAGTAATTATTGGAAATTTGTTGAATATTACTTAATGAGTAAAGTAATATGTAGAATTGAATTTATTAAAATTTTCACGTATGAATAATATGACAATTATGAAAATTAAGTCGGGATGCGCATGTGTCGTGTCGGGACAAAATTATTATAATAAAAGTGAATAAATTATAAGTCACTCGTATGGTCATTTTGAGTGCGCCATTATGTCCGGAAAGGTCAAGTTAGTCAGAAAAGTGTACCCAGGGGTTTTGTTTGGGTTCCGGGACTATTTTAGGCCTAACTGGCATCCCGGGAGGGTATTGTGGTCATTATGTATTTTTGAGTGATTAAACCAACGAATTTTCCTATGTTATATCAGCTATTAGAGTTAATCTTTTAGGGTTATCAATCATAGAAACATATAACGACCATTAGAGAAGAAAGGAAGAGAGCTCTTCAAGCCTAGATCACAATCTGTAACATCTTTTTCAAGAATAACACCACCGGGGCATAGATCGTAAGACAAGGAACGCAACCATACCTTCATCACCAACAGATGAGACCTTTGATTCCCAAGCAAGTATCTATCTTGCTGATTTCTAGTTGACATCCCTTCCATGTTAGCCTGGGAATGAAAATCACATGGTTTATTTAAAGAATTATATGTTTTGACGAGAATTTATATGTTGTAGGGAGAATCCATGTAGTCTAAAATCTTGATCACATGTAGAGAATTAAACCCCTTTTTGATTTATTCGTTGAGGATTTATTGATGTTGTTACGTTAGAACTTGTTTATATGTATTGCCTATACATTTGGATTACTTGGTTGGGAGTTTGGGATGAAATTATAGAGGTTTTGAGGAGTTATAATGATTGAACCCATAGTTGTCGTAAGAAAATCTGGGCTGAGACCTGAAGGGTTAATCGATCGACATTATCGATCGACTCTTGCTGATTTTTGGAAAATTTCACCTTCTTTAATGATGATGTAACACCTCTTTGAGAGGACTTTGTATGCGATAAGATTATTATAATAGGACTTATCAGGGACCAGTAGGGTTGTGATTTAGGTCCCGATAATATGGATTAATACGAGACTTACCAGTAGTGTCACGAGGGCTATATAATAATAAAATATGTTTGTATGTGCGACATGCTAGGTTGAGTGAGAATGATTGATGACTTAGGATAGTAGGATATAGAGTGTTCACCTACTAACATTATGGTTATAAAAATGATACACTTCGGGGGTTGAGAATTAATTGGGAACGTGCGTTAAACGAGAAAGAGGATAAGCTAATAATACGTAGGTTTTGAGAGTGATCACCACGTATGGTTAGTATAAAAATATTATGGGTCGTGGGAGAACCTAACAGAAAAATGAGAATATTTATATATATGACCGAGTGCAGGTGTATATATATATATATATATATATATATATATATATATATATATATATATATATATATATATATATATATATATATATATATTATATATATTTGTGTATAATCATACCCGCGCTACTTGCTATCACGGAGGTTGCCGTGACGGAATAGTCTTATTTCGATGGAACCTTTATGGGGGATATTGACATGTACCCTAGAACATAGGATTCCTTGGTACAGGAAATCTAAGAATGATAGTCAGACGGTCCTACGAGACGTGAGGGGTATGTGCTGACCTCTTAGTGACTTGAAACTATGCTTCGCCCCCATTTTGTGTGTATTGTGATAATACAGTTCAAGAGTGATTCCGAACTAGTACTTCCCTTGGTATGAGAGATACGGGAACTTGATAACAGAGTATGCTAGCACCATAGATTTTATGTGGGGTGCCGATAGTATATATATCATATGGGTGATTAATATATATATATATGTATATATAGAATTCTTCTACTGTGCGTATAAGTAGATAAATATTGAATAAATGCTCTAAAATTATAGTAAGTGTTCGGAAACTTTACAATAGTATTGTGAAATACATAATAGACGTAAGTAATTATTAAGATATTGATCTCTAAACTAAAATAATAGGCTTGTGGCTTCTCGAAATAGAATTTATGGGAGATGACTTAGATAGACTTATGAGGCCTTTTAGTAGTACGGTAGGCGTGCACACTAGATGAGAGGTGAGAATTCTCAAGAGAGTGTCACGTACTAACATGGTTGTTATATTAGCCACTAAGCACTTTAAATACTTGATAAACTATTTTTAAAACTGTTTTACACTCGAGCTCTGACCCATTTCCTGTCATTTTCTCTCTTATATATATATATATATATATATATATGTATGTATATATTACACGTGCCCAGCCACAGGGGCGTAGGTTCTTTGGATTGGACGTGCTGTAGCTTAGGTGGGAGTTGCAGGCCTTTGCAGTAGACGACCTCTTTCTTGATTCAACTCTTGATTTAGTTCTTCATAGCTAAGGCATGTATCTCCCGATTTCCTATTCCGTTTAGACTTATTAGAGATTTTGTATTTATTTATGTTTTCAGTATTCGACACTCATTTGGAAGTTATTTCATGTCATGTTGATTATACTAATGGATATTGACTTGGTTTGAATAATTTAGTTGGCATGTTTCTTTTGGATGATTGATATTCGTAGAATTTATATTATTCTTAAACTGGTTTATATTTAAAAAGTTTTTACGATGAAATCTAATAAATGAAGTAATTTTAAAATGTTTTGACACTTAGATTAATTAATTATAGGGTGATTAAAATGGAAAAATGGTTTTCGACAGTGATGCTAAGAATGAACCACACCGTTCCCCTTGATTTTAATTTAATAAAGGACTGATCACCCGATATTTAATTAGGCGGGGTGTTACATTATCATCCTTAGAAAGTTTAGTTGAAGTACTCATGGGGGTTCTAGAGGGTTTAGCATTTTCTAAGACGATTTTTTTAACTAAATCTGCAGCATAATTGGATTGAGAAATAAAAATACCATCACTACATTATTTTACTTGTAAACCCAAAAAATATTGTAGTTCACCCATTAGAGACATCTGAAATTCAGTATGCATGATATCAAAAAAATTCTCGACTTGTTTAGGACACGTGGAACCGAAAATAATATCGTCCACATATACTTGTTTGATTAAGACATGTTGATTTTCCATTCTAACAAACAATGTTTGATCGTTTCCACCATGGACAAATTTGTAAGACACTAGAAAGGTAGACAATCGCTCATACCAAGCTCTAGGAGCTTGTTTCAATCCATATAAGACTTTTTAAGCCTAAAGACGTAGTCCGGGTGTATAGGATCAACAAATCCTTTGGGTTATTCTACGTAAACTTCTTCAAATAAAATTCCATTTAAAAAAGTGGATTTAACATCCATTTGGAATAATTTGAATTGCATATGAAGAGATGGCAAGAAGGAGATGAACTGATTCTAGATGAGTAATAGGTGCAAAAGTTTCATCGAAATCAATTCCCTCAATCTGGGAGTATCCCTGTGCAACCAACCTAGCTTTATTTCTAATGACCTCCCCATTTTCATCAGTTTTATTTTTAAAAATCCATCTTGTGCCAATAACCTTCGAATCTTTTGGTCTAGGAAAAAGATTCCACACATTGTGAATCTTAAATTGGACTAGCTCTTATTGCATAGAATTTATCCAAAATGAGTCAGAAAGGGCATCATTAAAATTTTTAGGTTCCTCAAGAGAAACAAAACAAGAAAATTATGCCACTTGTCGAAGTTGGGATCTAGTTCGAACTGGTTTCGAAGGATTACCAACAATGGTTTCAGTGGGATGATCTTTAGAAACCCAAGTGAGTACTGAAGGACTCTCAAGTGGTAGTGAATCAGTATCATCTTGAGGATCAGTGGATAAATTAGGGTCGTCCTCATCAAATGCTACTGGTTGGCTGTCACTTCTCCTTACACTAGTGTCATCTACAATTACATTAATTGATTCCATAATGGTTTTGGTTCTATAGTTAAAAACACGCAAATCCCTAACCAAGAAAAAAAATCCCTTTTTCTCCTCGGGTATCAAATTTTGAAAGTTGCTCTCTATCTTTGCAGATGTAGCAAATACTCCCGAAGGTTTTAAAATATTTTAAGTTTGGCTTTTTGTGGAACCATAACTCATAAGAGGTTTCTTTAGAATTTTTTCTGAGGTAGATACGATTAATAATGTGACACGCGATTTGGACAGCTTCTACCCAAAAATATCTAGGTAGATTCTTAGCATGTAGCATAACCCTACCCATTTCTTGTAAATTCCTATTCTTACGTTCAGCTATAACATTTTGATGCGGGGTTTTGGGAGCGCTAAACTCATGTTTATAGCCATTAGGTACACAATACTCATAAATACCAGAGTCCTTAAACTCTTCACCTCTATCACTCCTAATTCGACACACCTGGGTATCCTTCTTATTCTCAATTTTCAAGAGGATTCTTAAGAATTCATTGAAGGTATCTGATTTTTATTTCATAAAAGTTACCCATGTATATCTTGTAAAGTTGTTCACTATAACTAGGATGTAATAGTTTCCAAACTAACTAACAGTTCTTGAGGGACCCATGAGGTCCATGTGGATAAGTTCTAGAGGCTTAGTGGTCAGGACATCTTTAACTTTCTTGTGAGGTGATATACTTATTTTGCCTTCCTGACAAGGTCCATATACAGGAGTAAAAGAACTTTTAATTTTAGGTAAACCTCTAACTATCTCTGGGAAACTTAATCTTCTAAGGTTATCATAATTTATGTGTCCCAATCTATTGTTCCATATACCAGAATCCTCTAATCTGGTAACATTACAAGATTTAGAATTGGGGATTACTGTGTAACAGTTTTCGGGGTTCTGTTTCCTGTTAAAATACAATTACCTTTTTCATCAATAATTTTCTAATCATTTTTCGAAAAAGTAAGTGAGTGATTGGAGTCACAAAATTGTAATATACTTAAGAGATTAGCTTTAAGACCTTTAACTAAAAGAACATCATTCAGTTCAGGAAGCCCGTGCTCACTCAATGTTCCCTTACCTATGATCTGAGATGACACACCATCTCCAAACATGACACTACCTCTAAGGAAGTTTGTCTTGTTTTTCAATTTGGTTTCGTCCCCGATCATATGTTTAGAACATCCGGAGTCTAAGTACCGTCCATTTGAAGTCCTTTGTGCCTTTAAAGAAGAAATGACAATTTTGCACTTGAGCTGGGTTAATAGATCATCTATTCTAATCCAAATAGGCCTAGTTTTAAAAGATTTATTGCCTTTTGACTGAGAAAATGTTTGAGGGGTCTTTCTGAATGATTTTTTCTTGGTCTTGGACCCTCCCTTTTTCTTTTTAGAGTTATATTTATTTTTTTCCTATCTAGGGAGTACATAAGTATTTCTTGATTTCCTAGAATAGTTAAAGTTTAGGTAGGTTGGGGTGTACAACCTTTTCTGGAAACATTCATCCAGAGTATGGCTAAAAATATCGTAGTAGGAATAGTACTCTGATGTGTATAGGACTTGACTTTCTTGCTAAAGTCTTTGAAAATTGGCTTGGATCTATTGGGTACAGTAGTTCAGTTGTCATTAGATTTAGGTTTGTGTCTTTGGTCTCTAGCAGAAGAACAAATATATTTGGTCTGACTGTTTGGATTCATCTGTTGATTGTACTGATCATGTGTTATTTGAGAGACATTGAGACTAGATTCACCTTTTTGAACATTTTGACAAGTTTGGCCTTGTTTCACAAAATTAAGATTTTCAGGAGAAACTTTAGTCTTACTTGTGTGCACTATTTCTCCAAAGCCTAGGCCAGACTTATCTTCGGAGTCAAATTTGCTTCCAGTAATAATTTTTTCATAAGACTTGGTTTGTGTTTCAAAGTGTTGGCATTTTTTAAACACATTTAAAACCATTTTCTTTGACTCTTCTAGTTCAACAGGGGTTGCCTTGTACTTCTGTTCAAATTCATGGTTCTTTTGAATCAAATTATTTATTTTTAAGGCATAGTTTTTAATTTCAGTCTCGTGAGAAACGCCTTGTGTAGTATAATCTTCAGTGTTCTTCCTAATGGCCTGGTTAAGCAAATCGATATGCTCACTTAAGGTTTTTATCAGTTTTTCTAAGCGAGCACTCTTCTTAACCGTTTTAGTGTATAACTCATGTAAATCAGGTAGATCATCATCAGACTCGCTAAGTCCATCGTGTTGTGACACCCCGACTAATTAACTACCGGGTAGCTACTCCTTTATTAAATTAATTCAAAATGCCAAGTTGGTCCAGTTAATAGCATCACTGTCGAAAACGTTTTAATGATCACTAACCACCTAGTATTTAAAAAGTAAGTGCCAAATTTTATTTAAAGTCTGATTAACATGCAACAAGTGTAATGAAGAAATAAATAACACCATTCACCATACTGAAGTAAAACGAATAACCATCACATAGTGTAAATAAAGTCTGGAGGAAAAACTCCTCACTACAAATCCCACAACTGAAAAGTAAACTGAATACTAAAACAATACAATCAAAGTCTGAAAACTGTAATGTAAAAGATGTCTCTAATAGAAATGGGCAACATGCCCTACAACTGATAGATAGTGACTCTGGAATCCAAAAGATAGAAGCGTCTACAAGCAAATCCCTGTAGCTTCCACAAACAGCTACAGCTCTTCACCTGAATGAGAATCCTATGCTTGGTGTCCCTGTGGCTGGGCACCTAAAATGGTTTTACAAGAAAAAGATTTGAAAAGCAAACGGGTCAGAGCCCGAATGTGGAGTTATTTTAAAAACCTACAAGTGCTTTAAAAACATTTAAAACATTAAATGCAAAGTACATGTTAGGACGTGCACTCACATGATATTCTCACCTCTCGTCTAACTGTGCACTCCTAACGTAAGTACCCATCTATAACGACGCAAACCACTAGCTAAATGACATCATCTCTAGCTAGACTATCATAGGTCCTACCCATATTACTCGGTTCTATTAACATTATAACGCTCGTAATTACGTAGGGGTTTAACGTAAACTCAGATGCTCAATATGCAATATATATAACTATCAGTTAACTCGTTATATTTCTCGAAACAATACCATAATTATATTCACATCATTAACACGAAGGTTCTCATTAATTAAGTGTATATTATTCACATCATAAATATACAATATAAGCACCCCGAGAACTAAGCTGCGGTGCACATATACTCTGCTATCCATCCCGGTACATCACGTACATAAGGATTACATATTCCGAATCTCTCAGGAATAGTTCACAGATAACAACATCACAAACAATGGAGGAGAACACAGTCACATCACATAGGTCACGCACATACCTACGCTCCTACGATCAGCGGACTTATTAATATCCCAATAAGTCTTTCTATGACCTATGTTCATCAAGGTAACCAGTCTAAATCCGGGCAACACAAGGATTAGAGGGCCCTAAGCGAACGCAAACCTCCCGTGATAGCAAGTATGGTAGGTATGTCATACATACGGTTCATATACCAATACTAAGTAAACACACGTCTTAGTAATACCGTAGTTTAATCGTAGTACATATCGCATTCTCGTACTAACTATAATTATCACAACTTATATTACTCCGGTTTGTAATTATACGTGCCATAATACATTCTCACGTTATAGTAGACACTCACGTCTCGACCCAAACCGTCCATTTAATATAACTCTCGTATATAATTTTCCTTCTCATAAATACCCAAAAGTCCCAGTTCTATCATTATATCATCCTCGGAATGTTATCTATACCCTCGACCAAGTTTACGGGACTCCAAAAATGAAAACAGTCCAAAAAGGACCAAACTGTCAACTCGTTAGAAGTCTCGTTCGAACGAGACTGTTCGAACGAGATTCCTCTGCCAACTCGTTAGAAGTCTCGTTCGAACGAGGCTGTTCGAACAAGATTCCAGTTCGTTCGAACGAACTGTACCTTCTAACGATATCTCGTTCGAACGAGATATCGAACGAAACCCCTTCTCGTTAGCAGCGACTGGTCAACTCGTTAGAAGCTCGTTCGAACGAGTTCGTTCGAACGACCTGGGTAGGGGCTTCTAACGAGCTGCCAGATTCGTCCCAGATTTTCTAAGTTACGTTTCTCACCATTTTTAACACCTCAATCCTTCTCCAAAGATCGTTCTAACAGAGTTTTAAGTCCTATAATCATACTATAACATGCTAAGGTCATATATTAACATCTCTTAATACATTAAAGCATCCTAAACATCATTAAATCACAAGATTTTATACTTTTCCCCAATTTTATCAAGAACATGAACCCTAGGTTTATATCATCATCAAATCCCAGAATTTAATTCGTTTTAATCTCTTCTAATCACAATTATTATGAGAGAAATCATCTACCTATCATTCTACATGCAATTCTCTTCAAAATTTCCAAGTTCTAAACTCCAAACTACATGGGTTTTCATTCATCTTTCAAGAACAATTAAAATTCCTCAATTTCTAACATGGAAAAGACATTCTCTGAAATTAAATGGAATAAAGTCACTTGCCTTGATTTTCTCTGAGTTTGGTGTAGGTTTGGTAGAACTTTTCTGCAGAATTTCTTCTCTCCAAGTTTCCTCTCCAATGGTGGCTTAAGGTGGCTAGGGTTTTGATTTGGGAACTTAGAAAACTCTTCTAATAACCTACGTAGCCTTCTAGGTTAATATGGTTTGGTTAATGGGCTTAGTGGGTTTAATCCACATCAGATTTACATCACTAATTTTCGTCACTTTTAATTCCTAAAAATGTAAAATTACCAAAATACCCTTTATGATGCCGGTATGGCCTAAAAATACCCCGGAATCCAAACTACACCCCCGGCTAGTGTTTTCTGACTATCTCGACCCTTCCGGACGCGTTGGCGCACTCAAAACGACCATACGGTTTATAGATTTTAAATTCACTTTTTATAATCAAAATATTACACCGTGACGCGGCGGTCCCACGCGTCTCAACAAAATTTCTAAAATGCCGTATATAAATCTCACGACAACTTTCATAATTCCAAATTCATATATAATCATATATGCACATAATCAAATACGAACTCGCATCTCGTTAGTATTTTTAACCCGGATTAATTTCTAATAATACGCATTTAATTAATTAATCCCAAAAATAAATATAGCCAAAAGTACGGGGTATTACATACTTCCCCCCTAATAACTGAATTTCGTCTCGAAATTCGAAACTAGAAAGTACCTGCTAAAAACAGCTCTGGATAACATTCGCGCATCTCATCCTCGCGCTCCCATGTGGACTCCTCGACATTGTGATGTCGCCACTGAACACGCACTAACGGAACTATCTTTGACCGTAGTTTCCTCTCGCTTCGGTCCAAAATAGCAATCGGCCCCTCCTCGTAGGAGCTATCAGGCTGGAGATCGATGTCCTCCACAGCAATGGGAGAATGAGCCAAATTATCTCTAAGGTATTTCCTCAGCGAGGAAATATGGAACACATCGTGAATCCGATGCAAATGCTCCGGTAACCCAAGTCTATACGCAACCGGTCCGATCCGCTCAATAATAGGAAACGGCCCCACATACCTCGGTGCCAACTTCCCCTTCTTCCCGAAACGCATAATCCCCTTCATAGGAGATACCCTGAGCAAAACCTGGTCCCCCACTTGGAACTCTCTGAAAAATCTCTTCGCATCAGCATAACTCTTCTGCCTGTCTTGAGCTACCCGAATGCGACTCCGAATCAACTCAATCCTTGCCGAAGTATCCTGAATCACTTCCGGCCCAAGCAGTTTGTTGTCCCCCACCTCTAACCAACATGCTGGGGAACGACAAGGTCTACCGTACAATGCCTCAAACGGAGCCATGCCAATAGTGAACTGATAGGAGTTGTTGTAAGCAAACTCCACCAGTGGAAGGTACTGCTCCCATCCACCCCCAAAGTCAATAATGCACATGCGTAGCATGTCCTCCAACATCTGATTTGTGCGCTCAGTCTACCCATCTGTCTGCGGATGATACTCCGTACTCAACCGCAATTCCGTGCCCATGGCCTCCTGGAAACTCTCCCAAAACCTCGAAACAAATATCTTGTCTCTGTCAGACACGATATTTAGGGGCACACCGTGAAGTCTCATAATCTCGGAAATGAAGAGCTGGGCATACTGTCCCGTAGTGTAGTCAGTCCTTACGGGTAAGAAGTGAGCGACCTTGGACAACCTGTCCACAATTACCCAAACGGAGTCGTGACCCCTCTGCGACGTAGGCAACCCCGTAATAAAGTCCATGGATATGCTCTCCCACATCCACACCGGGACCTCCAATGGCTGTAGCACTCCTGCCGATCTCTGATGATCCATTTTTACAAGCTGACAAGTGGCGCATTTCGAAACAAACTCAGCGATATCTTTCTTCATACCGCTCCACCAATACTGACGTCTCATGTCTTGGTACATTTTGTCCCCTCTGGGATGTACCGCGAACCGTGAGCCGTGCAACTCTGCCATCACATCGTGCCGTAATTCCTCTCCTTCCGGAACTACCAATCTCCCATTGAAGCGTAATCCCCCGTTTGAGCTAACGGTATAGGACTCGGCTCCCTCTGCTAGTAATCGAACTATCTGCTCCTGACAGAACGAGTCATTAGCCTGTGCCCGTACTACCTTCGTGACAATCTGCGGTGTAATAGTCATCACAGACATGAAAGATCGGGCCACTGCATCCTGGTGTCCCAATTCCTTCCACTTAGCCTTCCACACCTCTGCCACCTCATCTGCTGGCCTACGGCTCAACGCGTCTGCCACCACGTTAGCTTTACCCGGGTGGTACTGGATGTTGTACTGGTAGTCTTTCACAAACTCAAGCCACCTACGCTGCCGCATATTCAATTCCTTCTGCGTGAATAGGTACTGTAGGGACTTGTGGTCCGTGAACAGTTGGAACTTCTCCCCCAGAAGATAGTGCCTCCAAATCCGTAGGGCAAATACCACTGCCGCCAACTCCAAATCATGCGTGGGGTAATTCTTCTCATGAGGCTTAAGCTTACGGGAAGCATAAGCTATGGCTTGTCTCTCCTGTTGTAATACACCTCCCAGTCCTTGCAAAGACGCATCGGTGTAAACCAAATACTCAACTCCCGGTCTCGGCAATGCTAACACAGGTGCTGAGGTAAATTTGTCCTTCAATTCATCGAATGCCAACTGACAGGCATCACTCCAGATGTAGGGCACACCCTTACGAGTCAGATGTGTCAAAGGACCTGCTATCTCTGAGAAACCCCGAATAAACCTCCTGTAGTATCCTGCTAGACCCAAGAAACTACGAATATCCATTGGTGTCGTGGGCTGTCCCCACTCCCTTACCGCTGATACTTTCCCCGGATCAACCGATATTCCCTGGTCGGAAATAATGTGTCCCAAAAACTGGACTTCCTTTAGCCAAAACCCGCACTTCTCATATTTTGCATACAACTCGTTCTGACGGAGTGTCTGCAAAACCTGCCTCAAATGCTCGGCGTGCTCCTCCTCTGTCTGGGAGTAAACCAGAATATCATCAATGAAGACAATGACAAACTGGTCTAGGAAATCCCTGAACACTCTGTTCATCAAGTCCATAAACACAGCTGGAGCGTTGGTCAAACCGAAAGGCATAACCCGAAACTCGTAAGAACCATATCTCGACAAGAACGCAGTCTTCGAGACATCCTCCTCCCTGATACGCAACTGATGGTATCCCGATCTCAAATCAATCTTCGAGAAGAAAGAAGCTCCCCTCAACTGGTCGAATAAGTCATCGATTCGAGGCAACGGATACTTATTCCGTATCGTGACCTTATTCAACTCTCGGTAGTCCACACACAATCTCAGTGAACCGTCCCTCTTCTTCACAAACAAAATCGGAGCGCCCCAAGGTGAGGTACTCCTGCGAATAAAGCCCTGGCCTAACAGCAGCTCTATCTGATCCCGTAACTCCCTCATCTCAGTTGGAGCCATACGGTACGGTGCGCGTGCTATAGGTCTCGTACCCGGTAGCAAATCTATAACAAAGTCTATCTCTCGACTGGGTGGTAAGCCTGGTATCTCCTGAAACACATCCGAATACTCCCTGACTACTGGGATAGAATCTAAAGGAATCACTACCTCCTTAGAGGTATCCTCCTCAATGTAATACAGATGAGCGGTCGATCCTCCCTCTGGGCGAGGCATCGCCACTACAAACATCTCTTGCCCTGGAATGGCAAAAATAATGCTCCCGCTGAAGCAATCAATCATGGCCCTATAAGCTACGAGCCAATCCATACCGATAATCACATCGTGAACATGCATGTCTAATACTAACATGTCTGCAGGTAATACCAAACCACCAATCTCTACCCCCACTCCCCGGCATATAAAGAAAATAAGTGACCCACTCCCCAATGGTGAGTCGACACACGTCACTGTGCTCTCTGCCCTAGCTAACAATCCTAAAGCTTCCGCGAAGTGTGTAGCTATAAAACAGTGTGTAGCACCCGTATCAAATAACACCCGACCCATAGTGCCATGGATAGGAAACGTACCCTCAATCGCGGGCGGTGCCTGTGGAACTGCAGCCTGGTGAACGTTGTAGACACGTCCATACTGTAGCTACCCCTGCTGAACTGGGACTGCTGGAATGGGTGGCAATGCTGCCATCTGTGGCGGTGCGGGAAGAGCGGCGGGAAGCATGGGCCTCTGTGGCTCCTGGCGAGCACCCTGCTGCTGCTGCTGTGGGGCCCTGCCCCTATCAGGACAATCCTGTCGCTTATGGCCAGTCTTGCCACAAATAAAGCATTTCCCTGGGAAGTTCCCTCCTCTCTATCCCTGCTGTCCCCGGCCCTGGTGGCCGTTACCGTTCCTCCCTTGGCCCTGCTGGCCCTGGTGAAACTGCTGCCCATTCTGCCCCTGTTGTCCCTGATGGCCGTTTGGACCATGATGGCCCTGACGGAAACCTCCCTGTCCCTGTCTGTAGTTCCCTGACCGAAACCTCTTGTTATCCCCATGCTGGGAGCCCTGCTCATTCTGTCTCTGCCCCTCACCAGATTGTGCCCCGCTGGCACCATGTCCTCCAGTCCTGCCCTGATGGCTAGACTCCCCTGACCGCTTGCCCTCGGCCATATGAAAACGGTGGTCCTGGCAGTGCAACAATGCAGCGTTAACCACATCAGAATAAGTGGCCAACGATAGGTTCCCTAGCAGATGCTGACGGATCCTCCAAGTCAACCAGTCGGTGAACTTCTCAATTTTCTTCTTTTCTGTTGGTATCTCATCTGGAACGATATTCAACAGATTTGTGAACTCGGCCTCATACTCGGCCACAGTCTTACCTTCCTGTTTCAGACTCATCAATCTCCTCCTCATTTCCGTATGAACAGCTGACGGAAAGTACTTGCGGTCGAACCGCACCCAGAACTCCTGAATCGTGAGAGTATCCCTCTCCTCCATGGTGGTAATAGACTCCCACCACTGTAGTGCAGATCCAACTAGCTTGAAAGTAGCTAGCACCTGCTTTTGGACATCCGTGCACTCATACATCCTCAAGTGCCTCTGCATGTCCTTCCTCCACTGGCTCGAGACTACCACATCTGAGCTACCTGCAAACTCTGGCGGATGCGCTTTCTGAAAAGCGTCACGTACACGCTCCCAAGCAGACGGGAATGCATTAACCTGTACTGGCGCGGCAACTGGCGCCTGAGGTGGTGCCTGCTGAACAACGGCAATGGCGGCATTTACCGCTTGGGCTACTATAGCTGCAACCTCAGCGGCGTTCATCATGCCCTGAACTGGAGCGGGCTGGGGTTCGGGCGTTGCATCCCTGGGAACTCGTCGTGCACGTCTTGGAGGCATCTGAAATAAGAACAAAGTTTATAAGTTCACGGTTATAAACTTAATATAGCTGAAGAACGAAGCATACACAAAAAGAGTACAACAGTCCTAAAATATAGGGCTCTATATCAAAGAAACGTAGAGGAAACATAATAGCCGTACAGATCCTAAAGGACACTAGAACCTGATGCTCTGATACCACCTGTGACACCCCGACTAATTAAATACCGGGTAGCTACTCCTTTATTAAATTAATTCAAAATGCCAAGTTGGTCCAGTTAATAGCATCACTGTCGAAAACGTTTTAATGATCACTAACCACCTAGTATTTAAAAAGTAAGTGCCAAATTTTATTTAAAGTCTGATTAACATGCAACAAGTGTAATGAAGAAATAAATAACACCATTCACCATACTGAAGTAAAACGAATAACCATCACATAGTGTAAATAAAGTCTGGAGGAAAAACTCCTCACTACAAATCCCACAACTGAAAAGTAAACTGAATACTAAAACAATACAATCAAAGTCTGAAAACTGTAATGTAAAAGATGTCTCTAATAGAAATGGGCAACATGCCCTACAACTGATAGATAGTGACTCTGGAATCCAAAAGATAGAAGCGTCTACAAGCAAATCCCCGTAGCTTCCACAAACAGCTACAGCTCTTCACCTGAATGAGAATCCTATGCTTGGTGTCCCTGTGGCTGGGCACCTAAAATGGTTTTACAAGAAAAAGATTTGAAAAGCAAACGGGTCAGAGCCCGAATGTGGAGTTATTTTAAAAACCTGCAAGTGCTTTAAAAACATTTAAAACATTAAATGCAAAGTACATGTTAGGACGTGCACTCACATGATATTCTCACCTCCCGTCTAACTGTGCACTCCTAACGTAAGTACCCATCTATAACGACGCAAACCACTAGCTAAATGACATCATCTCTAGCTAGACTATCATAGGTCCTACCCATATTACTCGGTTCTATTAACATTATAACGCTCGTAATTACGTAGGGGTTTAACGTAAACTCAGATGCTCAATATGCAATATATATAACTATCAGTTAACTCGTTATATTTCTCGAAACAATACCGTAATTATATTCACATCATTAACATGAAGGTTCTCATTAATTAAGTGTATATTATTCACATCATAAATATACAATATAAGCACCCCGAGAACTAAGCTGCGGTGCACACATACTCTGCTATCCATCCCGGTACATCACGTACATAAGGATTACATATTCCGAATCTCTCAGGAATAGTTCACAGATAACAACATCACAAACAATGGAGGCGAACACAGTCACATCACATAGGTCACGTACATACCTACGCTCCTACGATCAGCGGACTTATTAATATCCCAATAAGTCTTTCTATGACCTATGTTCATCAAGGTAACCAGTCTAAATCCGGGCAACACAAGGATTAGAGGGCCCTAAGCGAACGCAAACCTCCCGTGATAGCAAGTATGGTAGGTATGTCATACATACAGTTCATATACCAATACTAAGTAAACACACGTCTTAGTAATACCGTAGTTTAATCGTAGTACATATCGCATTCTCGTACTAACTATAATTATCACGACTTATATTACTCCGGTTTTTAATTATACGCGCCATAATACATTCTCACGTCGTAGTAGACACTCACGTCTCAACCCAAATCGTCCATTTAATATAACTCTCGTATATAATTTTCCTTCTCATAAATACCCAAAAGTCCCAGTTCTATCATTATATCATCCTCGGAATGTTATCTATACCCTCGAGCAAGTTTACGGGACTCCAAAAATCAAAACAGTCCAAAAAGGACCAAACTGTCAACTCGTTAGAAGTCTCGTTCGAACGAGCCTGTTCGAACGAGATTCCTCTGCCAACTCGTTAGAAGTCTCGTTCGAACGAGGCTGTTCGAACGAGATTCCAGTTCGTTCGAACGAACTGTACCTTCTAACGATATCTCGTTCGAACGAGATATCAAACGAAACCCCTTCTCGTTAGCAGCGACTGGTCAACTCGTTAGAAGCTCGTTTGAACGAGTTCGTTCGAACGACCTGGGTAGGGGCTTCTAACGAGCTGCCAGATTCGTCCCAGATTTTCTAAGTTACGTTTCTCACCATTTTTAACACCTCAATCCTTCTCCAAAGATCGTTCTAACAGAGTTTTAAGTCCTCTAATCATACTATAACATGCTAAGGTCATATATTAACATCTCTTAATACATTAAAGCATCCTAAACATCATTAAATCTCAAGATTTTATACTTTTCCCCAATTTTATCAAGAACATGAACCCTAGGTTTATATCATCATCAAATCCCATAATTTAATTCGTTTTAATCTCTTCTAATCACAATTATTATGAGAGAAATCATCTACCTATCATTCTACATGCAATTCTCTTCAAAATTTCCAAGTTCTAAACTCCAAACTACATGGGTTTTCATTCATCTTTCAAGAACAATTAAAATTCCTCAATTTCTAACATGGAAAAGACATTCTCTGAAATTAAATGGAATAAAGTCACTTGCCTTGATTGTCTCTGAGTTTGGTGTAGGTTTGGTAGAACTTTTCTGCATAATTTCTTCTCTCCAAGTTTCCTCTCCAATGGTGGCTTAAGGTGGCTAGGGTTTTGATTTGGGAACTTAGAAAACTCTTCTAATAACCTACGTAGCCTTCTAGGTTAATATGGTTTGGTTAATGGGCTTAGTGGGTTTAATCCACATCAGATTTACATCACTAATTTTCGTCACTTTTAATTCCTAAAAATGTAAAATTACCAAAATACCCTTTATGATGCCGGTATGGCCTAAAAATACCCCGGAATCCAAACTACACCCCCGGCTAGTGTTTTCTGACTATCTTGACCCTTCCGGACGCGTTGGCGCACTCAAAACGACCATACGGTTTATAAATTTTAAATTCACTTTTTATAATCAAAATATTACACCGTGACGCGGCGGTCCCACGCGTCTCGACAAAATTTCTAAAATGCCGTATATAAATCTCACGACAACTTTCATAATTCCAAATTCATATATAATCATATATGCACATAATCAAATACCAACTCGCATCTCGTTAGTATTTTTAACCCGGATTAATTTCTAATTAATACGCATTTAATTAATTAATCCCAAAAATAAATATAGCCAAAAGTACGGGGTATTACATATGTGAAGTGTCCCCTATATTTTTGATAGGCTCTTTACTCACGCACAAGTTCAATTCATCATAAACAATTATCACTTTGACTCACACACAGTCTTTTAGCAGTAATCGGAACAAAATTATCAGCAATAACAACATCAACTGGCATAGCAGGTTCATGAGAAGGCAAGCATGCATCATCATTATATATTATCTTAGCAAAGAAAGACATGCAGTACTAATTTATCTGGGTTGAATCAATTTCATCATCATCAGAATCACTAGAGTCGTCCAATGTCGTACACATATTGGCCTTGTTATTGTTATTAAGACTAGTTGGACATTTACTAGCATAGTGACCTAGTTTACCACAACGGTGACATTTAACATCTTTTATGTCAGGTTTAGGTCTGTTGGGGTCATACTTCTTCCTATTGTCATAAGTGTGTTTGGTATTGTCCCTGTCATGAGGTCTATGAAATTGATTGCCTTGATAATTTGATTTGCCTTGTTTAGAGGCTATAACATTTCTAAATTTCTATTTTTTTTAAATGCTTACTCATAAGAGCTATTTCATTGTCAAGGTTTTCCAAATCACAGTTTTCAAGACAATTAGTGTCAAAATCTAGAGTGTTCAATTTAGGCACTGGAAATTTAAAAGAAAACACCACATTTGAACTAGAGGCTTTATTAGTCTGTCTGGTTAATTACTTTTTGAAGTCTAGTTCCAATTCTACAGTCCTTATAGTTTACTGCTAACTAATTCAGGAGTCATATTAGGGTCATTCATTTCTTCAATGGCATATGTATTGTTGTCAAATTTAGATGGCAATGACCTAAGAATCTTTGAAATAATTTCCTTTCTACTGTAGGTTATACCATTAGCATGAAGTTTTGTAAAGATATCAGTTAACCTTATGTAGAAGTCGTCAAAGGATTCATTTCCATTCGTAATCAGGGTGTTATATTACTGGATGAGCATTTGAGTTTTTCCATCTTTGACACGTTCATCACCCTCATGAGCAATGACTAACGTGTCCCATGCCTCTTTTGAAGTAGAACATATGGATATTATTTTGAATTCATGTTCGTTAATGGACATAAAAATGGCATTCTTTTCTTTGTTATTATCTAGAGATGATTTTTTCTCTTCCTTAGTAAAAGCACTGAGAAGTTTCTTAATTCTTGTTGGATCAGTCGTAGAAGTATGTTTAGTAGGATGTTAAAATCCTGTTTCAATCATTTCCCAGACTTCATCACCAAGGGTTCCTTGAATGAAAGCAGTCATTCGTACTTTTCAGTATGAAAAACTATTTTCATCAAAGAGTGGCGGTCTGTATAAGTTACCTAACTTCTCAAATATTTCTTCCATATTCAGAAATTTTTAAAAAGAAGTTTCTAAAACAATATCTTAAGTATCGGGATCACAAAAGGTGTTCCTCTCTGATACCAGTTGAAGAAAAGCTTTAATGCTAAAAGCTTGTTTACAAGGTTAATGAAAAACTGTTATAAATTGTGTAAACTGCGAACAAACGTTTTGGGCAAAACTCTTTTCGAAAAACACAAGATGTGTTGTACAAACTTTCAGAATGTATGGATTAGATTCGATAGTTGATTACCTTTCTTTTAAATTTTAAGAAACATCTACTAAAGTTACCATGCAGTTCCAATCACAACAACAATTAAGAACATTCAAACAAATAGACACAAGAATTTTTAACGTGGTAAACCCCTTAATCAAGGGAAACATCCACGGTGCCCTTTACAGTACAAAATAAAAATTCACTAGAATAAAGAATCAAGTTACAACACTTAAGCAAACACACAAGGATCCTAAATCTAAGTTCATAAGTATACCTACATGAGTTACTCCACTCCAAAGGTTTCTGACTATAACTGATCTATTCTTTGTTGCTCCTTCTCCTTTTCCTTGACCTCCTTCTCTTTGAATTCAGATTCCAACAACTCTTTCAACTTTTAAGTCTCAAATAAACCACTGTGTCTAAGTGTTTGTATGAAAAGTGTTTGTGATGTGAATTATATACAAATATGCAACTCACCCTCTCAGATTTATTTATACAGACAATCCTATCAAATTAAAAACAGATCTTAGATGAATAGGATATTTTTAAGTCTGTATATTACAAAACAAGACTTATTGATCTTTATATTAATCCATAAATCTCAAGGATACCTTGCTCAGAAGACAACCAAGGTCTTCAACAATTTCTGTATTTTGAAATTTTAAACCTCTAATTGAGATCCAAACTAGACTAGAAGTATATATCGTAAAAATAGAATCAGAAATAACATCCAGAAATTGATTCAAACGATTTTGTAAAAGAAACTTCTAAATCAAGAATAAATCTAGTTAAACAACCTTGCTTTCAAAAATAGCCAAGGTCCTATGTGTCTCTTTTTATATTTGAACACATTTATTTCACAAAATGTGAAATAAAACCAAGAAACAGAAACGCTCTGAAGGATCTAGTTTTCTTGAAACCCTAGAAGTTTATTTTTTTTAAAACTTTGTAATCAAGTGAATCTAAAGACAGAGATCCAAAAAGAGAACTGAAAAAAATAGGCGTGTGATGTTCTCTTTCGAAAATCTCAAGTTTCAATATATGAAACTTTTTATTTTCTCAAAGATATGATTTGAGAAAGACTTAAAACAAAAGAGGTCTTCAACAAGACGTCAACCCAACTACACCCACAGAAACCCTAGATTTGTTATAACTCTCGTGATTTTTGGTTTCTGGTAAAAGTGTTTGAGGTTTAAGACTGTTTGGGTTGAAGGGATTCACTCAGAGGTGATGAAGGACGAAGATGGATGGTTCTTCTTCCTTTATCTCTCTATTTTCCCTCTGGGTTCTTCCCTTTCTCTCTCTTCTCTCTTTTATTTTCTCTCTGGGACGATAAGAATAAAAGTCTCAAAATGTTGAGGGTAAGTATGGTTTTATAATAGGTGAAGGAAGGATCTGGAACATCGATAGCAATCAAGGGCTGAGATTAAGTCATACAGTTTGACTAAAGATCCAATGGTTTATAACGAAGTGGTGAATTGAACGAATCTCATTGGATGAGAGTTAAGCACTGGGATTAAAACACAACACATGCATGCCGTTGATGAAACTAATCCAAGGGTTGAGATTGGAGATCGAACTTGTGTCTATGAGAAAGCACAAATCCACCCGTCTAGCTACCAACACGTGTATGGCTATGATGAAAGTAAAACGCGTGTTTATAAAATAATTACACAAACACCTTATAGTCTCTAGCACTTTTATATTCTACCCCAGGCTAACTTTCAGCGAATAAAATAACTTCCAGAAATTCAAATTTCAACCATAACACTTTTAAAAACAAGTTTTAATTAATTCAAAAATTATTTTAAAATTGTAAAAATGTTTTGAACTGAATTAATTTGATTTTGAAAGGTCTTAAAGTGTTGTAAAACCATTAATGCAAATATGAGATATATGATGCAATGAAAGTGTCCTATTAGTGGGTTTAAGGCAAGGTTCTAAAAGGTGCGAGGCGTGGTCGAGGCATAGAGGTCAAGCCTCAAGTCTTAGGAGCCTAGGCGTAAAAAGGCGCTTTCCTTTTTTTATTATTTATATTATTCCAAGGCTGGTAATATAATAAAATAGTAAATACCTTGAATTTTGAAAATATATCCATATGTTTAGTAATCATCTTTCTCATATTCATGCTCCATAACCAATATTTGTCAACTAATCATTTTTTTTTTTTTAAAGTGTCCCTTAAGCCTTTTAGCAAGAATAAGGCATAGGCGATGCGTTTCTCTCAAGCCTAAGCGGGCCTTTTAGAACAGAGGTTTAGGGTAAGAAATAACTTCCCTTTTAGGATTGCTTTGAATTTGACTTCTTCTTCTTCTTCTTCTTCCTTCGTCTTGAACCTTTCGGAATGGAGTAACTCATAAAGACTAATCCTACTTTGTCTCAATATCCAAACTAGTTGGAACTCCTATATAATGTAGACTCAAGTAAGTCAATTATATAGTGTGTTCTTAATTACATGCATCAAGAAATAAATTGAAAACATAAACTAAGCAAGATAATTCTTGCCTTAAAATTTTAGAAGAAAATCCCCTTGATTTCTTCCTTAGTTTTCCTTTATTCTCGCCTCTTTTCTCCTCTTTTTGGTGTTTCTCCTCTCCTCTCCCGTAACTGTTGTTTTAGGTTTTCTTTAATGATAATAGGGGAGTGGTTTACCCCCACTTAAACTCTAATTAAGTGACTAATCCCGATTTGAACCTAAAACCCAACTTTTGGACCCTCAAATGGACCCGAACCCATATCCCAACTAGCCCCAAAACTCCCCAACTCATATATCTATGATCCGGGACCAATTCCAAATATTTAAAATACTAAACTGAGTCTCTAATGCTTCCCAAAACGCGTCCTAATTATTTTTATTTTACTTAGATATTTTATTATTAAAACGACACGTGCCCATAAATTTATTTATATGTTATTTATTTTTCACTTGAAAGCCCATTATGTCCAATTGAGTTTTATATTTATAATCATGAATAATTGTTTATTTTAAATTTAAATTCTACCAATCTAGATTTAAATTCATCTGATTTAATTTATTCCCAAATTAACATTAAATTATTAAGTTAAATTAGTCGAAATATTTTATTCCAAAATTACAGGGTATTACAAATGTTGTCTTGGATAGACTTGCTAGTGCATCCCCATGCACTGTTGTAGTTGAAATTGAGGACAACACTGCTATTGTATTACGTACTATGCATTTGGCCCCAGGTCAGATTCGATTTCTAGCAAAAAATGGTATACGTATTCAGGAGATGGAAAAAAGGTGGGTCATCCTAACCTTAGTAGCAGCTCCGGTGGAAAATTTCCCAAACAGACTGCCATAGATCTTGGAGCAAAATCCGTTGAGGATGATTCAAATCAAGACTCTCAGTCAAATCAAACTAATGAGGAAAATGTGTGAAATGAGGTGTCAAAAAAAACGAAAGCTCAGAATGGTTAAGCTATTAGATAGGGAATCCTTATATCAGGTTGTTCTTTATCAAAAGGACAAGCATGCTCGTGAACTGTTAAAAAAGATGAGGACTATACTCCAAATAAAAAGATTTTTCTTCAAAGAAAAGAAAAAATCTTCTTCAAGGGATAACGCCAATACTGAGAATGACAAGTCAAATTCAGAAGATGATATACCCCTTCTAGAGGACATACCAAATTTAGCCAGTCCTAGAGTGAATTTATATGTCGAGCTCCCAAAATTTGATTTAGGAATGAGTCCTAATTCTGGAGCTTTTATTGAAGGTTCGATTTTTTGAAAAGGTGAAAACATACATTATCATACTCAAGTTATCAATTCATTCAATCTCCTAGGCAACTTTGAAGATGATTTGGTGGACGACAATACTCAAAAACGGAGAAACAAGAATTATCAAGTGGATTTTTCGACCTTAACTCGTGGAGAGAAATCGACTCTTAAATATAATTTAAGGCCTTCTTTTTTCTCGTTCAAGATCTCGTAAATTTTAGTATTTCTTATTTTTTTCTTAAGCGCTTGTAAGAGCCACCAAGAGATGCTTTTTTTCCTATTTGATTTTTAATTAATATTTATTTTATTTAAAAAAAATAGTAAAAATAGTAAAAATAAGGTTATTGATAACTTTTACGGTTATTTTATAACAACTAAAAAGTTGTTTGAAACCATGTTAACTGTTTTTTATAAATTCATATAAAACCTTTTTCATTTTATAAAATACATTTAGTAAAAAAATAATTAAAAATAATGTAGAATTTGTTTTTAGTATGCCAATATATACTTATACTAATGTGTATTAGCATAATAAGGGTAAAAGAGTCTTTATTATTGGAAAAATGTGTCAACTGGCGGTCAAGCCTGTCAACTAACAGCTTCCAGACCCAACCAATTATAATGTGAATAAATTGACCCAAACTCTAAATAATGAAAATCACTGTACCCCAAACAGTAAATGACTCAACATCAACGACTATTTGCCAAATAATCTATTTGAAAACCCCATATTTTTATATAGGATAATTACTTGGAGCCTTATGATATATAGAGCACATTCCTCTTTATTTTTTTTAAAAATTATAGTGATTCATTTATGTTCAGAAGTTTTTACTATTGGCACGGGTTTTAATCAACTTTGGTAACTTTTTGTGCATTGAGATCACTAGTAGTGACAAACTTATTGGACAGACTAAATATGAGCTAGGTTAACCCATTTTTTTTCCTATCAAGCTAAGTATTACAATTCCAAGTATGTGTAAAAAATATATATTTTACTCATAACTTTTAAAAATGCGTTTTATATTTGACTCGTAGCCTTTGAAATCGAGCTCCATATTTGATCATCGCTTTCAAATATGGGCCATATATTTGACATAGTTTTTAAAAGTGAGACTCGTATTTAAATAACTAGGCTAACATGGATGTTTTATTATTTGAGGTCCATTTTGTTATTTCTTGGGATCAAGATTAAAGTACAAAAAATTGTCAGAATGAATAATTTAAAAAAAAATCAAATAGAAGAGATGCCACTGTTACTTAACTCAATTGTTAAGAGAGATTATTGTTGCCAAACTCAAAATGTTAATCAAGGCCACCATAGTTTCCCACTCTATAGACTCAGCCTATATAATAAACCCAAAACACAGTTTGTAAATATATTCATGCAATTTTTTTTTTTAAATATAAGCAAGAACATTAATTCTCATTCACTTCATCGTTCTCAAATAATTGTTCACAATTACATTAGGTACCCATTTTGGTTCTCAAATTCTTGTTTACACCAAATCCACAATTCATTATTTTTAGCACTGAGTTTTTCATCTAAAAAAATTTTAGTGTCTAAGTAAAGCAGTGCAACATTGCAATTAAACTGGGCCTGACTGGTAAAATCTAGAAATGGGCTAGGTCCAGTGAAAGGAGTTAGCTTGTTGATCTCCCATATAACAGGTAACAAAATGGGTTCTTATTAACGGGCCGAGTAAGGTAGTCTATATATCGGACCAGGTAACGGGCCGAGTGTTTATCTGAGAAGATGGAAACCATAGAGGCAAGGCAAGCATAGTTACCATAATGGCCATAATGAAAGAAAATGCTACCAATCCAACAAGAACAGATGAACGAACTCACGTAACGGATGGACAACAACTCCACCCGTCACCACCAAAGCCATGGGCCCCACCCTTAAGGCCACATCAAGCCCAAATGAGGGGCCAACAACCCTCGTCGGCTATAATAGGTTGATCTCGCGCATATATAGATTCGGGTCAAATTGGCCTTGAGATTTTTGGGTATGTACTCGGGAGGCCCTCTCATGGTGTGGATCATTTTTTTGAAATGGTAAAAAAAAAAGGTTGATTTTTTTTGTGGGAGTTTTAAACATTTCAGGGTATTCTTAAAAAAATAATTCAAAATGAATTTTGTATATATTTTTTAAAAATGGGTTAATATTTCACGATTTTTGAAGCAGTTTCAAAAACTATCAAATATTGACCCATTTTTTAAAAATGTATATATATAAATCATTTTGAGTTGATTACTTTCATACGAGTAACTGAAATGTTTAAAATCCATAAAAAAAAAAAACCATTTTATTTTAGCGTTTAAGAAAAAGAGTTTGCACCATAAGGACTCATTTTTTCGTCCGCAGACGTCGATACAATAAATACATAAAGTTAACAAGATTGATTTTTTTTACATAAACATGTAAAATAAAAATAACATTATTAACTATTTTGATATAGTCAAATTGCAAAAATAAAAGTATAAAACCAACCAAAATAGGTATTTTAATATAATTACATAGATTCAACAAATAATATTTAAGAAACTCGTTTATTTGAATCCAACTTCAGAAATATATTTAAAAGATGTAAGACATCCTTAATTAACAATACTAATTGTATAATAACAATCGAAAAAACTGAGCTCTTTTATTTCAAAGAAAATGGAGTTCCCACATATAGAATAAATGTCTACAAATCACCAAATGCTTTATCTTAATTTAGATTACACACACACACAAATATATATATATATATATATATATATATATATATATATATATATATATATATATATATATATATACACACACCCCAAACGCGCACACACCGATAGAAAGAGGTGTCAAGCTACAAAAAATTTCTAAAATGTCAAACTTGAAGGCTGATCTTCTTTATGTTGTAAATTGGGATCGGTAACATGTATATGTTTGTTCCTTAAGGTAATAGCCTCTTCATTAATTTTTACATAGATGGTGTTTAATTTGAAATTCTTGTTTGAAATTGAAATAGACACATAAAAACAATTTTACGGGTTTGGGGCGCAATGGTGATTGCCTTAATTTCATTGGGTTTGAGCCAATACTAGATCGGGTAACTCCTTTTTAAGTGCATTTAGCCTCTTCAAAAAGTAACAATTTTAACATCATGGATATAAACTCATTACCGTTAGGATTCTCATTGTGTCGTGTTCGGGTCATGTGAACCTACCTAAATTCACATTAGCAGAAGAAGAAGTGGAATGCAAGATATTTGTATACGAGTAATAGAATATCACAACACTAAAAAATATTGTAAAGAAGAAAAAATATAAACTAAAAATTGTTACATGTTAATATAGAATTGGAATTAATAATAATTGAGTGAAATATTGTCCCAAGAAAATTATTTTTGAACTAATGAAACTGAAAGTAATTCCCCACATCGAAAGTGTGAATCCAAACATTTGATTTTGATGATAACAATTCAATATATGTCGTATGTGTTACTAACTATATCTTCAAACAATGTATGAGCTTTCAGGATCAACAAACATTCATGATTCAAGTTTAAGACCATCTTTAAAAATATTAACAATAGATCACTTACAGTGTATAAGATCACAAGAACAATATACCTCTTCATAACCAAGCAAGAAAAGGCCATACCAAACCAAGCAAAATAATATTATACCAAAGAAAGCAAACCAACTTACTAGCTAACAAGCAATCAGAGAAAGTCAACTCAATCAAAGCTAGTAAACTCAGTCAGTGCACATCCAAGTAAGAAAGTCACTTACCCAAGCTCCAATAATCTTCACCCGTGAACTGCAAATCTCATCAACCGAGAATGTTCATCATCTTCAAATCTCAAAAAAGTTTGAAGCACAATCAGAATCATCTTCAAAGCACTATGCAAGCTCATCCAAGTGAAGAAAAGGATCTAGTAACTCATTTTAGAGTGTTGAGTGGTTAAATAATGAATTTAAAGATATAGCATGTCTTATGTGATCATGTATTGGATCAACAACCCATCCAAACTATCCTTAAACCAACTACCCATGTCTGAAAACCATAATATACTAGAGAAGTCAGTTTTAATCGACTAAAATAGACAAATAGTGTTACCTCACTTTGATTTTTTTTTTTTTTGGAATCATACCACATGGTGTTCGGACCAACTTTAAGCGCATTTCGAGTAATTCACGTTCGCGATTCGTGGCTTCCACTGACCAAACATTATTTTGACAATGCCGAGAATCGAACTGGAGACCAAACTCAATCTACCCCCAAGACTATCCCAGTGACAACCTTATACAATTTTGAAATATTTTTAAACCATTTTGAAACCTCATCAACCAAAGGTCTAGGATATTTAATCAATTATAAGTGTCTATCCCATTATTTCAACGGTTGATTTTTTTAAAATTCCCATGTTTCAGAATTTAACAAAGTGTCTTCCAACAACTACTTTTCTCTCAAGCTTATATATAGACCCTTCAAGGTTTTTTTCAAAGCACCAATATCTTTCAAATCTTGTATCATCCATCTTTTGATATTTATGGTGAGAGAAACCAATAATCATTTCTAAAAGTGTGAAATTTTAATCTATGGTCTCCTTTGAAGGAAAGCTGCAACCCTATTTCATTCTTGAACAATGATCCAAAATTCAAATATCGCTTGTGCTAGAGAAAGAAATCCTTAAGATTTCTAGAGAAAGAAATCAATACTCATTTCAAAAGATAAAACCCATAAAGCTTTAATCCAAAATCTATTTCTAACTAAAGAACCAAAATATCACCTGTGATTAGAGATTCAAACCCAAATATCACCTAATTAAAAATCCAAACTTAACTCACACTTGAGCAAAGTTTTAATGAATGCTAGAAATGATACATTTGTAGAGAGAGAAGTTCAAGACTTTTCAAGCTTTATTTTAAGAAACAAGCCATTCCAAATCCAAAGGCCCATTTCAAACCAAAAGAAGAGAGAGGAAGAAAAGGTGGAATATAAAAGAAAAGAGGAATAAAAAAATGGGCCTTTGTAAATTTAAGAACTATTACAATATGTATTTTGAAAGAAGGACAACAAATATTTTATTTATACTTTTAGTCTCTATTTTGAAAGAAGGATAACAAACATTTTATACTTTTATTCATAAAACTTTAACCAATCACAACATGCCACGTGTCCTTTTAATTTGAAAATAGGGACTAAAACTGAAAACAAAATGTTTGTTGTCCTATATTCATAATCAATATTATTTTAAGTCCTAAAAGTACATAATCTATAAAAAAAAAAAAATCCATTTCACATATTTAAGCCTTAGTATCCGAGGTTTCAACCTCGAAAATTTTCCAAGAAATCTCATATTGTTTAACCTAAAGCTAGAGAATATTGTAGTGTGCATCAATGTTTTTCTTTACTCATTAGGGTTCGTTTGGTTCGTGGTGAAATATTTTTTACCACGTTAAAATATAATTCACCTAGGTAAAATATGTGTTTGGTTGGACATTTAACACGGTAAAATAAAATGAATATGGTGAAAAGTGAGGTGAAACTTTAACCATTTTAAACCATAGGTAAAGTGAATAATTTAACAGGTGAAACCAATGAAATTTATCTTATTACCAAAGTAACCTTTCTTATTTCCACTTACAACTATCACACATTCATTTCTCCCTCTCAATTAATACGATCATCAAATATTCATTTAAAAAAAATATTTTTTTCTAAATTTCATTTTTTATTAAAAAAAATTAAAAAATTAAAAAAAATAAAATAATTTAAATAATAATTTTTTATAAAAATAAATAAAAAATAGAATAGTTATTCCTACACCATCTATGTCTTTCCCCACACTCTTTTTAATATTTAAATACTAAAAGATAAAAAGACCCTCTATGCATATATGATTTGAGCAAATATAATCTTTTGTCCAAAAATCTATTACTTTAAAAAAAAAAGGTAATATTATGAAAAAAATAAAACATAATATTTTGAAAATAAAAATCCTAATATTCTAGAAAATTAAAATTTTAATATTCTGAAAATATAAAAATTATAAAAGTATTTTTTTCATTTAAAAAATATTATGTTATTTATAAAAAAACATATTACTTTTTATTTAAATGGACGTTGATAAAAAAACTGTTTCGTTATTTATTTTAAAAAAAGGACATTCTTTTTATCATTTCTAGTTAAAAAACTGTTTCTTTTATTTATTTAAAAAAATTGTTTCGTTATTTATTTTTTCAGTTAAAAACTGTTTTTTTTTTCTATTTTAAAAATAATCTTTTTACTATACAAAAAAATGGTCCGCGTCAGCGGTATGTATAGGCAGTTCGACCACTTATACATACCGTTGGCGCGGACCAACATATTAGACAAAAATGCTCCGCGCCAGCGGTATGTATAGGTGGTCGGACCGCCTATACATACCGCTGTCACAGACAATATTTTTTAAAAATAATAAAAAGATTATTTTTAATATAGTACAAAAAAAACAGTTTTAACCAAAATAAAATTTATAAATAAAAAATAAAACACTTTTTAAGAAAAGAGTTTCTTACGAAAAATAAATTTTACATTTTATATACAGTTTTTTAATAAAACAAATAGATAAGATTTTACGTTTTATAAACATTTTTTTTATTATTACTTATAAAAAACAATTTTTTTTATTGAAAATATAATTTTTTTGTTTTTATCAAATGTATTTATTTTAGTTGGAGGTGAAAAAATTGGACATTTAGATTTATAAATTTAAGGGCACAATTGTCATTTATTATTCAAAGGGCTCGTTCGTGTGGAGATTCAGGGTTATCAAAAAAAAAAAAAAAAAAAATTCAAAGGGTGTGAGGGAACATATAGAGGGTGTGGGAATATCTATTCCCATAAAAAAAATAATAAAAAAATGAATATTTGTTTGGTGCATGGTAATGTGTTGGGAATTTAATTACTAATTGGGACGGTTTCATAGTTGTGAACTATTTTATTTTTAATTCTTTTAATTGGAACACTTTTTTTTATAGTTGGGACTTTTTTTTTAATTGGGATTGTTTTTTTTTCAATGTTGAAAACTTTTCTTTTAATTGTGACTGTTTTTTCATTGTTGAGAACTTTTTTTTTATTGTGGACTACTGTTTTTATACTTGACTCTTTTTTTTTAATTGTGATTGTTTTTTTTACAAATGACAATTTTTTTTCATTGTTGGAATTTTTTTTTTAAATTGGGACTGCTTTTTTTTTTATTAAGGACTTTATTTTTAATTGGTACTGTTTTTTTTACTTATTTGTCTTGCGTAGCCAAATATGACTAGTTGTGTGTGTATGAGGGGGGTGATTATGTCAAATTTTAGTTTGAGGTAAATGCATATTTTTTAATGGCCATTGACACTTGTGTGATGAAAATCAAAATAGTTATGTGCATTTTAAGTATGAGGGTAATATGGTCATTTTAATTTGTTGTTTGACCATCCAAACAACAAATGGTGAAAAAGTTAAAATTTTCACCTGGTGAACACTCGGCCATCCAAACGGAGATGGTGAAAACAAAATCACCGCACTAATAATTTCCCTTTTATTTTTAACACGGTGAAAAGTATTTCACCACGAACCAAACGGACCTTTAAGGAGAAAAATCTTTGTAAATGTGTTCAAAGTGTAAGAACACTCAAGTAGAATGTTATAGCCTAGCTACAATAATCCACAAAGCGTACATCAGGGACAAGCCCATGAAAGCCTTGGTCTATGGAGACTTGATAAAGCCATGAAGTCCATTATATGTCTTAGAATCTGTAATGTCAGTGTTGTAAGGAGTCAGGACTTAAGAAAACCTTAGGATTGCTATTTTTCTCTTAGACAAAGAAGAGGGTAATAGAAATAGGCAATATCGGACCACATAAAAAGCATCAATCCATTTATATACCCTTACTCTACTTACATTCGCTATTTACTATAATATGAATAATACTTATATTGCTTGAATAAAAATAGGAATGTGTGATGATGCAAGACAAAGACAAAAGGTGAATCAATTTATAAATCAACAAATAAAATGTATTAAGAAAGTTGGAAAGAATATAAAATAATTTGTGAAAACAAAGAAAAATTTTGAATCTTAAAAATTCAAATAAACTTCATGATCCCAATTAATCCACTCTCGAAATAATATCCGAGCTAATAATTGGTATCAAAGCTTAACTCATAAATACTCTTTTTAAAAGGATATTTTGAGTTTAATAATCATATCCAAAAGTTGGGATTTTTAAAAAAGTGATCTTTGCATAATTTTTTGAAAAACGATAAGGTTTGTTTGAAAAGAAAAATTGGGGTTGAAAGATAAAAGGTGTTCTTGAGAAATAAGAATATCTTACTTTTTATAAGAAAAAAAGTATTGAGTCGTTGATATGAAAGAGAACAATGTGAAGGTTATCGTCTTTGAAAAAGTTTTTGTGAAAAGAGAAAATGTGCTTGATAAATAAAGTACCTTTGGTAAAAATAAAGTCTTTCAAAGTTAAAATAGATTTTGAAAAATGACTTAGTTGAAAAATAACTTTGGAAAATGTTGTTAACCAAGGACCATACATGTTCACCTTTATGTGCAATTATGTCTTTCTAGATTTAGTATGATTGTTGTTAATCGTAATCATATCTAACACATGTCTATTACATACTTGAAATTATTTATGATCACATTGTAACTCTTACACCATCAAACATTTTTTTAACACACTTTGCACCTTATCATAATCCCTACTTGATAATTAAAATTTATTGTTGAACACTCATTTTCTTGCAAATGATGAAATCCTATAGTCTAGACTTATTCCATAAACATCCCATGCTAAGAATACACTTTGACATTAAGATGCTAGTACATAAAATTGAAGCCACATAATGTTCACAAAGTAAATTCCCATTCAAAACAACAAAGTTTTACTTAATGAAACTTTATTATATAATTATACCTCGCAAATGATTTTTTGGTAAATAAACAAAACATAATAACATCTTGGAACTAAACAAGGTTTGAAAAAAAGTTGTTTCATTGTTTCTTAAAAAAAATTAAGGCCTAAAAAGGTTGATTCATGAACAAGACTTGATAGTTGCAAAATTAAGTTATACAAATTATGAAATATTAGAAGAGAAAAATTATTTTGAATAAGAGATTATGTTGTTGAAAAAATTAAAATTTGCAATCCCCTGAGAATATTGAATGTCGGTGGTAAAAACATATTATTATAGAATTAACACAATTATGCTGAGAAAAGTAAATAATCGCAACCACATAGTAACATGTGACTTCGGGATCAATCCAGGGCATATCATATGGCTGCCAAGCGAACACATCTTGATTATGTTTGAGCAAAGAGATCAGTTATTCCTTTTCATTATCAGTGAGGGAGTTTTCGATCAGAAATTTGTTCTCTGGGTGTGAGTCATCGAACATGACTTCTTGTAATGGTTCCATGACTATGTTTGCAAGGGATACCCTATTTTCTTTTATCACTGATCTCCCATAATTAAGATGTTATTTGGAGGGGATGGATTCTTTTGTGATCATCTCTTTTGTGACCACCTCTAAATTTATTTTTCTTTATCTTAGGCATCGTCACAACAATGAAGCATTTTCGAGCAATAAGTTGATTTCCCCTTATCTCTGTTATCCCGCCATCGATGATGCATTTGAGCTTTTGGTGGTGGGTGGAGGGGAAAACCTTCATGATGTGAAGCAAACCTCATCCAAATATAGCATTATATGGATATACAATGTTTATAACTAAGGATTTTACTAGCTTGGATATATTTCGAGTTCATACTGTTAGCACCACCTTTGTTAGGGGCATGATCATTTTTTCAGCGAAGCCGGCCAAAAGGATGGTCACTTATTTTAGGTCTTACTTCTTGAGATTTATCTTGTTCAATAGTATATGGTCCACGAGTATCTTATCCACATTCCAATTGGCTATTCTAAGAGTGATTACTAGTGCATCGTGATTGAGGGGTTCGAATTCCGTCCAAGTACTATTATGTGAAAACAATATGCTTGTTGTAGTTGTCATCATCTGGTCAATGGTGATTTTCTTCTGAGGCTTTAGTAGGCTTAATCTAGAAATCCTCCATAACCATAGTACCTTTTTTCAATTCCATCCAAACAACATTGCCTTAAATTTGATTCGAATTTTAGGCACCGTGGATGAATGCAAACTCAAGTATTATCTCATGATCATCAAGAACATTATCGGATTTTTGGTTGTGCTCCATCAAAGTCTTTGCAACCGTATTCTCTACATAGTTGTCCAGGTGGTTTTCTCAGAGAAACTCTTCTAGGCGGGATTTGAGGGCGTTACAATTTTTTTCTTATACACATGTTCCATATGGTAGGAACATCTTATGGAAGGTTTTCTATTCGATGGATCTCATATCATATTCCTCGGACACTTAAAATACTGTTGATGTTTCACTTTGTTTAAGATCTTGTGTATCAGCTTTTTAACATGGTGTTAATGGCGTGGTAGCCTTTAGTGGGTTCTTATTTGTCATCACCCTTTAATCCTCCATCCTTATTTTTTCACCCCTTGTTGAGGGCATTCTCTTGGTCTCCATGTTTGTTCGCCTTTGGCCGACCATTGTTGTGCCAGGTGATAGCCACTATGTCCTCTAATTTTATGTATTTGTCAATTATTGACATGATGTCGACAATGGTGTTAGCCTCCTTCTTCACGAGGGACTAGTGTAGCATAAAGTTTCTCGACAGACTGAACATAAAAGAAGCCATAACCACTTACTCAAAAATAATTCTCGACTTCATTGTAGGTTTCCCAATATCGTTGGGTGTATTCTCACTGGGTTTATGGGGTTTCTTCCTCATAGTGAGGTGTGAGTCCATGCTCTTTAGATGGAAGGTGCTGGTGATCAATGGGATTGTTATACAATAAATATGGAACGCTTCATGGACTAGTCAAAAGATAACGCATGGACCCACTCGCTACTGCCCAAGAGGTTAACTCAGTTATGAATCTGGTCGGGTAAAGTTATGAGGACGAACACACAGATCCAGTAATCCATTTTGCACCATTAACTCATAGATGACTAACACCGTTAATTCATTTTGTTAAAGCAAGCATTTATTATGCGATTGGATGATGTCAGCAACATTTATAATGTGATCAAACGTGGGAGATATGCAAATATCATCCCCATATGCACGTACAAACTCATGATTATCCCCTCTCCTTTATATAATCTTGTTCCTTCTTGGATTATAAAGGCATGACACGTGTCCCTCTCGATTCTCTCTCCTCTAACAACCTATATATAATACGCCGCACCCTCATGGGTGGGGATCCAAGATATTTTTACTAATGTTATGCTGGCAAATTCTAGAGAGAACTTGAGAGCTTGCATGTACACATCATGGAGATTTCCCCATAATCTAATCTCAACTACACTACATAGTGGATATAGGTTATTCTTGTGGAGCCACTTACATTATGATGTCGTTCTCTTTATTTCCTCTTTTTACTATTTTCTCTATAGTAGAGTCTCAGTGTTAATTATCGCTTATCTATTATTTTATTTATAATTAGTGCAATTAAGCTAAGATAAAACATGTACTAGTTTTAGAAGATAATATATTTTCATTGTCTATGGTAATCGACTGGTCATCTGTTGTTTTCTACCATTATTATTTGCTAAAACTCCAGGATACCCAATTTTTGTTAACTCATGAATTTCATTGCAATTCAATTGGGTTTCACAGAGTTAGAGTTATATGATTAGCAATTTCCTTTTGATTCTCTTTAATTTCTTGAATTCCATTATCCAGTAACTTTCCTATACTTCCATCGTCGTTATTACTATACGCTGTTTTCTTATTACAGTAGTCTATTTTTATTAAATTTTCTGAATCAATGGTAGAAAACCTAGAAAGCAGTAAAATGGTAGAAGGGGTTCCACCCTAAACACCAATTTGTTTGGGAGATCTCCAGGGGATCTTGTAAATCCTAGCTAAAACATAAGAGGCAATATATGAAAATATTGAGTCAGTTGAGGCAGATTATTTTGGCTAAACAACAAAGGTCGAAGGTATACACAATCACCCCTGTTGTTGAGGAAATATTGATAGGAGATATGAGAGGCCTCCACTAGTTTTGTATGGAGACAAGAGGTTGTCTCACCATAATCAGGATATGGAAAATCCTAAAAAGGTGGAATTAGGCTCCTAAAGCGAAGATACTAGATCCAAATTCACCATCGAAGGGTCTAGATATAGTTTAATGATGAAAAGAGCAGGTCCATGTATATAGGGTCTAGATGAGAGGATGAAACTTACAGTCCAGGAGCTACATCCACTATCAGATTAACAAGATATAAGGATGATCAAAGCTTCACATCTGAACATACCAGTTCCTTCGAAAGACTCAACAATGCTTCAACCTTTGATCGCTTGGGACCAATGGCTGCATGGGAATAGTTGCACAGGGATCCAAAGGAACACATGGAAGAGTCATGGAGGAATAGAGATATAGATGTAAACTTCTTGGACCATTAGAGACACAACTTTAAGGGGTCGACTAGATTCAATCACATAACAAAGAGGGTAAAGAGCTAAATCGGGAGTCACGGCTTAGACGATAATACCAAGACTGAGCACTATGACCAGTCGTGAAAAGGGTCCATCCAGCATAATAAATATCGATTGGGTTATTTCATCAAGACCAAAAATCCTTTGCATAGAGGGTATGTGCAGGGGTCAACATTTGCAATGTAAGTTATCACCTACCCCACACCTATAAAATCTAAGCCACGAAGCATCACTCCCAAGTATGATGGAAAATCTGATCCATTTCTATATGTGAAATAATATCAAATTGCTTCTGATATCTATTCTATTCCTAATTTAATGAATTATCGAGCATTTTCAATACATTAACCGAATCGGCTTAATGTTAGTACAACGGGCTCCTTAGAGGCATATTATGAACTTCAAGAAACTAGAGGATATGTTTGTCAATAACTTTTTTTTGGTATTAAACCTAAAAAACGTGTAGTTCACTTGTTCGGCATCCACCAAAAGGCAGATGCAATGATAAGGGAATGCATTACCCTCTTTAATACGTAAAACCTAGAGGTTATTAAAAACAACAAGAAGATTCTATGATGGAAATTATTAGTGGGTTACTTCAAGGAAAAATTTAATGGGCTCTTATAAATGAACCATCGAGCACAATGACCGAGATCGTATCCAAGGTGGGGAAGATCATGAATGCCTAAGAGGCCATGGCAGCGAACGAATCCAGTTATGACAAGTCTTACACTCGAAAGAGTTTGGAGAAAAAATACAAGTCAAATAAGTCTGACAAATTTATTAAGCTAAAGAGATTTGATTAATATTCCCCGATGACACACATAAATGGTATCTTAAATAGTACGAAGGTAACTCAGTGATTCATGATAAGAAATATTTATGGGAAATAGTGACGAACAATAAATATAACGATTAAATGCAGTAAATAAGACCAAACAGACAGAATTTTAGAGTGGTTCACCCCAATAAGGACTACATCCATTGTTGAGTTGTTCACTTTCCATTATGTACCTGAGATGACTTACAGGTTACAAGAGTGAACACATTTTCTCTCTCTAGATGAATTATACTGAGTTTTAGTGCATAGTGAATGACCACATTTGCAAGTAATAGTACAAATCTATTTATAGGTGCCTTGGGGTGTAATGTGCACCCAAGTCATATGGAGAATGTATAATATATTTCCACCATTGGATGCATGCCACCTATCCTTTTGGAATGTGCTTTGGGAATGTGATTATTCTCTCCACATGCGATGATTCAATGTGTAGCCACTTGCTCAGTCTTGGAATGATAAAATTAACCTTTCTTTTGAATTTTGGAGGTTCATGTATTTTCGTCTGATTTGGCTGAACTCTATGAGGCCGGCCATTTTGGGACTATCTATATGAGATCGACCCATATAGGTTTGGGGATAAAATCTTCATAATAATGGGGAGAGTTCATAGCTGCGATCATTAGTTGCCTAATAGGCTTCAATCTTTTGATATGTATTCAATAATGATAGGAGATTGAAGGCTATGTACTGTTGAATGCATATTGGACAAACCCTTTATGGATCAGGAAAAATAATCTGAGGCATAAGAATAAGTTTAGAATGTCTGGTGTCAAATCCTTGATGAATAAGGCATAATAGGCTAAAGTATAAATGGTAGAGGCATAAGAACGAGTCTAGAATGACTAGTGACGAACCCTTGATGGATGAGGAATAACAAGTTGATGCATAAATCGCCGAGGCATGAAAGGGAGTCCGAATTGACTAATGCTAAGCCCTTAATGAATAAGGAATAAATGGACGAGGCATGCGAGGGGGTCCAAATTAACTAATGTAAAACACTTGATGGATGGGGCATCGATAGCCTAGACATGACAGGGAATATAGATTGACTAATGCCAAACACTTGATGATTGAGGCATAAATGGCCGAGGCATACGAATGAGTCCATAATGATTGGTGTCGAGCCCTTAATGGATGAGGCATGAACGGTCGAGGCAAGAAGAGATATCCATAATTACTGATGTTGAATCCTTGATAGACTAAGCATGAATGGCCGAGTCATATATAAATGTTGTAATACCCGCTATTTTTGAAGATTTAAATAATTATGTGATTTATTATTATTGTGGGATTAATTAAATTAAAATGTGATAGTTAATTATTAATCCGGATTAAATTTGAATATTTACTAGCGTGACAAGAAGTTAGTAATTATTAATATTACTGTGATAATAAGTAATATGGAATGACGATTTTATATAACTTGTCGCGAGAGAGAAATACGACATTTTGGTATATTAAGTCGATGACGCGCATATGGGTCGTGTCAAGACTATTTAAGTGGAATAAAAAGGTAAATTATTTTAAGTAACTCGTATGATCATTTTGACTGTGCCCTTGAGTCCGTAGGGGTCGAGATAGTCAGAAAACTCTACCCGGGTATTCTATTTGGACTCAGAGATATTTTTAGGCCAAGCCGGCACCCGATAGGGGTAGTTTTATAATTTGGATTTTTGGAGGAATTAAATGGAAGAAAATTAGAGAAATATTATATCAGATAATTGGGGACAATTAGGGTTAGGTTACACCAAAAACAAGAGAGAGCCACAATGAGTGAGGGAGAGCAAATTCCAAAGGAGGAGAGCCAATTACACCGCCTTGCGCAACCACCACCACCATCGTGTAGATTCGAATGCGAGGAACACATCCATACCAACAACACCAACGGATTAGACCTTTGAAATCAAGGCAAGTGTTTATTTCTTGCTTTTTTTAGTGATAATTGTGTTCATGTTAGTCTAGGTTAATAAACCTTTGTTATGAAAGTTAATTTGGGTGAAATTGGAGAACTATATCATAAACTAGGGCTGATTTGATAAGAATTTGAATCCCACATGTAGATAGGATGATGCCTATGAATTTATGATGATTTCTATGAACAAATATGGGTTTCATTTATAAGTTATGCATATCAATTTAAGAACTAGGGTTCTTGATAATAAATTGGGGATTTGGAATTATATGGATGATTGGTGATGATTTAATGATGTTAGGTTATGGGAAATCACATATATATGTTAGAATAATGTTTGGTATTGATTGTTGGAAGTTTGGTCTTGATCTTTAGAGGTTTTTAGGAGTAAAAGTGATGAAAAACGGAGCTGTCAAAGGTTGAAGACGAAATAACACCATCTCGCGCGATGTGGCGCGAAATAGGTCGTTCAAACGAGATTGGTATCTCGCGAGAAGTAGATCGAGCGATATTGAGATGTCGCACGAAGTCGCGCGAAGACTGGTTCGAGCGACATGTGTAAGTCGTTCAAACGACTTGGCTTTCTGGTTCGAGTGAGATTTCTAATTTTCAGAGAATTTCCTATTTTTCCCCTATTTGGAAAATAGTCAATTTGAGTGAGGAAATATTCGTGTTCGATGAACCCAAAATAGTGCAGAATTATTGGGAGTTGTTTAGGTGTAATGATTTAAATATTTGGGACGGGTGATTTTACCTTAAAGATTGCGAGAGAGAGATAATCATAATTGTAAATGCGTCAAGAATATTAAGTGATAAATAGTTACGTTATTAGTTCTGAAGATATGGAACTTATGAGAATAGAAATTAGTGGTTACTTGTGGAACTTCTTATGATTATGTATTAAGAATTTTTGGGTGACATATTATCCTTATAATATATTACAGAGTGGGAATATCGTAATTTAACAATACTTTGATAGTATTTAGTGATAAAAATACTATGCATGAAATATGACAATTAGTTGTGTGTATACCGTTTCATCGATGGGTTGTGTGTATGCCTACATTTGATATTATGTGTATGATATACCTAGCTGTTTGCTATCGCATGGGGTTGTGTATAGACGGTCTTATCCTGAGTGACCTTCGGGGTGATATTTTACTTGTATCTTAGAACATAGTACTGTGAAGACTTATTTGTGAGCCGATAAGTCAGTTGACTATGGGAGCGTAGGTATGTGCGTGACCCATAGGTATGTGAACTATGTTCGCTGCCAATATGTGTGATTTGTCTATATGGTTCATGGGATATTTCCGAACCAATAGTCCTTGTTTGAGTACGAGATGTTCCATGACATGATAGCAGAGTATGAAATGCACTACAGGTGTATCCTTGGGGTGCTGTGTTAGTATATATATAATAGTGGTGGATATATATGTATACTTGTGTTATGCTTACATTGTGATATTTGTAGGCTATTAAGATTGTGTTAATATATATATAATAGTGAGGGACATATATATGTATGCTTATGGTATATCTAAAATGAGATAATTACAGATTATTACGATAGTGAAATCTTCAATAACGTAAATAGTAAATGCTTAACTTTAGTGTGATAACACTTATTTAAAATGATAACTATTGAGACCAAATACGGAATGCTACAACGAGGGGTAACTATTAGGATAAGCCTTTTCCTAGTTAAGAGTGTGTCAGATAGCTAGGTTGGATTAGATGTACGTTAGGGATGCACACTAGTCGAGAGGTGAGAATCTCATATGAGAGTTCGAACTAACATGCATATGATACTTGCTTTAATGTAGTTTTAAATACTTGCTAATAAATCTTTTTAAAACATCGGGCTCTGACCCGTCTCATGCATCTCTTTCCTCTTTTGCTATATATATATATATATATATATATATATATATATATATATATATATATATATACATATGTATTAGTACAGGTGGCCAGCTACAGGGATACCAGTTCTAGATACTTGGATGGTTTGCCGAGCTGCAGTTGTTGTTGAAGCACCTTATACCTTTGACTTGCTTAAGTATGCATTGTATAAGTGCTCAACTAATTTGGAAATATTGACAAAATTGGTAGTCCATCCTAGAAACCAAAAAGCCTCAGAACCTATCTCTTTAATCCTCTTCTATGATCCTTGATGGTATAAAATAAACACACTACACACAATTAGAAGTGCATACATGTGTTAATATTGCCTAAAATTAAGTGTGTGTTTAATTCCCCTTGAATTGGAGCTTTAATATTTTTTGGAAATTTTTAATCCTTTTTAAACATTTTTTTAAACATTTTTTAATAAATGTTTTTATTAATAAAATGGGTTTATAAAATGTGTGGGGTTAATATACTATTTTGGAAACTTCATTTTTCACTGAAATGTTTGATTGGGCACGATCTCAAAGCGCTAGAGACTTCAGGGTGATGTTTTGTAATTAGTTTGATGCGCATGTGAGAGCCTCTTACCAGCCAACACCTGTCATCCTTTTGGTGCGTTAGTTTGTGTTTGTTATGTGAGAGGATAGCCAGGTGCATTGGTGATCGTTGGATCTTTCCTTATCAAGGGTCTTCATGCGTTCTTAGTTAATCCCAGTGTAAACCTTTGAACCAATCAGAACCATCTTATCCACCGCTGTTTTATAACCATAGGATCAAGTCAAATCTTGCAAGACTTCATCACAGCCATTGATTTGCCTCGATCATCCAGAACCTTCCCCAGGCTCTATATATACCCTTCACTTCTCAGCCTTAGAGAACTTTTGGTCATTCGTCTTTCTGAGAGAAAAAAATAAGAGAGAAGTGAGAGAGAAGAGAGAAAAGAATAGAGAGAAGAGAGAGAAAGAAAAACCTGTTAGCCAAACCCTAACCCTAAACAGTTCACCTTCTCTGAAACAAACCTTCGTATATTAAAACCCAAACACAACCTGAGTGTTTGAGAGAGAGAGAGAGAGAGTGGTTTGTTCATATCGTTGCTGTAACCTCTTGATCTTTAGATCTTGTACACAACTTAAACATTTGTGTGAAGATCTAGTTTCTCTTTAATAGAAACGTTAGATCTACATACTATATGTTACATTTTCACTAGATCTGCATCTTTTATACTTGTTTTAAGTAAATCGTACTGATTTGGTTTTAAAATGTTTTCTGGTTTTTTTTCTTATGAAACTTAATCCTGACCTAGTTGGATTCGCACTTGGAGGGTTTTCAATCTCATAAATGTTTTCAAAAAGAGATTGAGAAAGGTCTTGACCGATTTCTGAAGCAAGATCTCCGTGGAATCTGGGTTATCTTTAAAGGTCAAAAGGATTTTAGTTCTGTGAGAAAGAAATAAATTAAAATCACTGCATATAGACTTTATATGTAATTTACTAGGACTGTTTGTAAATCTAAGTGTGTGTGAGTTCATGCATGTGTATAGGAATCACTTCACAACACTTAACACACTACTACACTGGAAGTGTTGTGTTTAAGATCTGAAATCTCTGAGTCGACGTAAAGAAGCTAAAGCAAAGGAAGTTAGCAAACTGAAGAACATCATCAACAAGTCAGATCTATGAGAAGTTAGAAGGACACCAAGGGGGTATATTCCTAAACTTAGAATAGGTTGATTTGTGTGCTTGCATGTTGTATAGTTTGTAACTGATTTTTGTTATTAGTGGACTTTTGTTTTTGTGACTTAGAAGTCACCGTGGATGTTTCCTCTGTTGGGAGAGGTTTTACCACGTTAAAATCATTGTGTTGATTATCTTCATCTACTCATCTCATTCTCTAAGTGTGCTGAATTTTTGAAACTGCCTTAGTTTTAAAAACTGATTACACAATCTTAATTACTCTCGTACATAAGTTTCTTTGTAAACACATCTTGTTTATAATTTTTATTTTCAAAAGAAAAGGGTTTCTCCAACAAACATTCGGAGTTGCTTATACAGTTTAACCTTGTGTTAAACGGCATTAGCGACGTTTTTCAGTTGTGGAAGTTACGGTTCCTTGAGATTAGACGCTTCTCTCATTTCATTCAGTTCCTAGTTTAGATATTTCAGTTCGGGGATGTGTCGCCCATTCCCATTAGAAGAGTTGTACTCAGTTTCCTTTGTAGTTCTTTTCAGTTGGATTGAATATTTATTATGGTTTGGTTTATGACTTTGAACTGGAGGATTTTATCCAGTCTTAATTATTCAGTAATTGATTCAGTCAGCATTAAATTCTTGTGTATGGTTTATAATTACATGATCAGAATTTATTAAATTAATTGGTTTCAAGCTTAATTGGAAAATATTTTGACACTAGCTTAATTAAATGTTAGGTAACTAATTGGATTTAAGTTTTCAACAGTAATGCTAAGAATTGACCAACCGAACATTATGTTATAAATTTTATAAAGGACTGATCACTCGATATTTAATTGGGTAGGGTGTCACAGGTGGTATCAGAGCATCAGGTTCCAGTGTCCTTTAGGATCTGTACGGCTTATTACGTTTAAGCTTAGCATTCTTTGATGTAGAGCCTTATACTAGGATTGTTGTATTCCACTGCATATGCGATTTACGCTCTCCTGCGATTTAGAGTGAATCCAATTCGGATGCGGGAGTGATTGGACTTCGTACTCCGAACAATATGGGATGACCTACGAAGGTTGTTAGTGGGACTGCAGGAGGAGGAAAACAATTGAAAGTTGTGAAGGATTAGGGGAATGGTGATCGCGATAGAAGCCACCAACAGTAATATCTAAGTGTGATGGGCCAATGGAGGGAGCTAATCCAAAGGCAATAATGTAAAGTAGAGTGTAGTAACACTCATAATTTTAAATTGAGAAGAAATTTTTCTAGCTCAGAGAAATAGCAAAGAGTAACAATAGAAAATCAAATCGAAATATTGGGTACAAGTTGACCGTTTAATCTTCCACCTGTTGGTCGGGTAAGGACTGACCGTAAAGGATGAGTTAACTTGGTAAGCGAACTTCGTAACCTAAGTAGGAGTCACGAAAGATAAAAAGGGTCCGTAAGTTGAAATGGACTCATGGGTGGAATGCCCTAGCGTGAATGGGAGGTACGACTAAGGTGACTAGTGTCAATGTCGTCAAAGTATATGTTTATTAGAATATGTCAACGCCCCAGAAGAAAGGGAGCCAGTAGAGTTGTGATACCTAGCCGAAGGGCAAGGTTGAATTCAATAGTGTTAGTAGAATATCACCAAAACGTATACCTAGTGCGGGAAACCTATTTAAATGATATGATTAAATCTTATCGAAATGGTTATGGATTCAGTCAAGACCAGCGGGTGGACCATGTGTTCCATATGCCCTATAGAGCGCAAGGAACAATGAAAATAATAACTGGGAGTTAAGACTGTCAGGTCCGAGAGAAGGACATCCCAACAAGTCCAGGAGGACTAGTGAAACGGAAATTACCCTGTATGTAGAGATAAGGGTTACTAGTATGGAATGTGATCACTTGAGAAGTGAAATTGATATTCTAGTAGAGAGTAATAAACCGTTCCTGTAAGGCATACCAGTTGGAGAAGTAAAATGTGCAGTGTAGGAATCGGGTTAAGAGAATTGGGCCCAAGAGCTAATAACCCGAGAGTAGTGGGTCTAGTCAGGACCAACGTAGTCCTCAATAACTGTAGCATACCGTATTTAAGGGTCGATGGGGCCCAGGAAATCAAGGAAAGACCAGTAAGGCCATAATTGAGACCTAGAGATATGGGGCCAATGTATTGATGTCGGGCTGGTGAGCCGTAAAACAGAATAATTTACCCACCAAAAATGAAAGGAAAATCTAATGAATGGAATATGAAAGGTATAATGATTATAGATAATTATGGGTCGCAAAACGTGCGTACGGGGACCCTACGATCAGGATAGACTAATGGAGCTTTGTTTCATCCTTGTGAAAAAATGATGAGTTCAAGTGACGTGGGTGTATCACAACATATGTGAATAGTTAACATTAAGAATTTGAGTGTGCATTCAGTTTAGTGGGTACACTGGCGACAACAGCCTTATTATGTAAATGACTACCATTTGGTAGCGAGATTTTCATGCCACCTGCAGGGAGGAGTAAGTGTGGACACTAAGAGAAATATGTATATGGTATTATGTAACGATTTGTGCTCCTTTGAGCGTTATGATATTAGAGAATTTATGATTATATTGTACGGTTACTGGTTACCGAGGGTTTGAACGATAGTAAATTGTGTGATATGAGTATCGTACAAAAAAAAATTTAATTTTAAATATATGGTTTTAGCGAGGCATCACCCGAAAAACGGATGAGCCTGCATATGGGTTGTATTGTATTGTAGACTTCAGCGAGTATGTTGTCTTACTATGTTGATCCCGGTGAGCAGGGATGTTCTACTAATGTGATTCAGGGTATATTGACTTATTATAGAGAGGAGAGATATATCTCCTTAATTATATAGCGCTAATAACTTTTGGTCGGGAGAGCGCCGCATTATATGTCGTCTTTAGTGACATAAAAGTAGACGAGTAGACTTTTATGTTCGTAGATGGGAATTCAGGGATATATGTTATGGAGTAAGGACTTAATAGATCTCGATGACCATCAGTGTTAGGTAGTAGTGTATCGGGGGGTTCCTTATTTGGATTTCGCCTTGCGAGACATCCCACGGATGAAACTTAGCGAACGTTGGAAGTTGGGAGAAGTTTGCCTTTAGTATATGGATTTAGTATCGTAATGATTATCTGTATACATAGTTATACTGCGAGAAAATGGTTATATTACAGATTAAGGTCGATGGAGCAATATATAAATAATGTGATAATGTTACCAATCGTTGACACCACGAGCAGGCCGGTAGGACAACCTAAGATATGATTAGGTGGAAAAGGTAGGGTGACTGAGTAGGCCTTACCATATAGTCATGCCATGTATATGGGGCATAATTTGTTATTTATATAACACGTCTAGTACGGTGGTGCTGCAAAGCACAAAGCATAGGGTGTATGGGCGCCCTAGATATTTGGGTAATAATTTTTTCTTCCTTAAGTGAAAGATTGTGACACAATGCACATTTTGGAGGTAACAGAATGTAGACGTTTTGACTTCAGTACTTAGCTGTGTGATGGTTTAGGACAGTTAGGACCATTAATTCCCAAATTTTCCACGACGATGGTATAGGAAGAATTCCATAAAGTTTAAATCGGGAAGGTTGAAACTTACTTGATAGGACATGGGGAGAACATGTTTCACGAGAATCTGAAGCTAAAAGAGAGGGGGAAGAACTTGCGACATGTAGTGATGGCATTGTCGCTTGAGCCATAGATGTGGATGTGGTTGTAAGATAGGTAAAATTCATAATGATATAAAGCCGTAGTAGTGATGGCATAAGCAAAGCAAGACATTACTGAGCTCCAATTGGAAGTGGAACATCAGGAAATAATAGAGTTCCTTCAGCATTAGGAATTCCTTGGTAGTTATGGAAGAGTGAATCCCTGAACCATTACAAAGTTAATTACTTCACAATGGGATCACGACCCTATGTGGGTAAAAGTGGGTCGGGTAATTAAAGTAGCTCACGTTATGCCAAGTTAGGATAAATCATAACGTGTAACAGTAAACCTCAACCATTATTCCTGGGATAGTGAGGTCATATGGGGTACAATTAGAGTTTTTATACGATAGAGTCAAGAGAGTTATGACTCGATTATTGGGAAGAGTTTTTGGGAGGCCATGAATATCGAGATGCGAACATATTCGGCCTAACACACTCACAGGTGAACGGGCAGATTGAGAGTTCTAGTTACAAATTACGAGGAATGTTGTATCTCTAATAATGGGAAGGTTTAGTGTAATATCTTCCATTGGTGGAGTTAGTGTAAGACTACTCCCCTCAACTTATTATCAATAGGATTCCATTCGAGGCGTTATATATCAATCTTTATTATCCTGGTGCTTATTGGATAGAGGGAAGAAAATAATCGACTAGGTCTAGAGGAATTTTAGGGCCCATTAACCAGGGTGGAAATGATTGGGAGTTGCATTATTTTCTGTTGGAATGAGGAAATTGGTACAGAGTGATGTGGGATCTTTTCCTATTATTGTTAAGTTTGAGCCGATAGTGTACAGACTTAGGTTCCATAGTACTTTGCGGAGGTAGTATGGCAAAAATGTGTTAACATATATAGTATATATTGTGTGTAATGTATATACCTTACAAGCAAGAATAGACTACTGATGAAACATAGTAGTAAGACAAATTTGTATATATCTAAATATCAATCAACCTACTAGTGCGAGTAGTAGGAAAATAGATAGTAACTATTTAAAAGTTAAGTGGCGAAACTTAAATGGTAAGTCTTGGAGAGTAAATTATAACATCAGTGAGGTGTTCATTATTAAGGGTATTCGATAATGTACTGTATGGGCAGTACTGTGTAGATTACATGAGATGTGAGGTTAATACCCGGAGTTGTCCTTACCAGAAATGCCTTATTCTTTAAATTTCGAGATGAAATTCTGTTATTAGGGGGGGAGTATGTAATACCCCGTATTTTCGAAGATTTAAATAATTATGTGATTTACTATTATTATGGGATTAATTAAATAAAAATGTGAGAATTAATTATTAATTCGAATTAAATTTGAATATTTACTAGCGTGACGAGAAGTTAGTAATTATTAATATTACTATGAGAATAAGTAATATGGAATGACGATTTTATATAACTTGTCGTGACAGAGAAATACGACAGTTTGGTATATTAAGTCGGGGACACACGTGTGAGTCGTGTCAGGACTAATTAAGTGGAATAAAAAGGTAAATTATTTTAAGTAACTTGTATGATCATTTCGAGTGCACCGTGGAGTCCGTAGGGGTCGAGAGAGTCAGAAAACTCTACCGGGGTATTCTATTTGGACTCCGGGATATTTTTAGGCCAAGCCGGCACTCGGTAGGGGTAGTTTTGTAATTTGGATTTTTAGAGGAATTAAATGGACGAAAATTGGAGAAATATTATATCAGCTAATTGGGGACAATTAGGGTTAGGTTACACCAAAAATAAGAGAGAGCCACAGTGAGTGAGGGAGAGAAAATTCCAAAGGAGGATAGTCAATTTACACCGCCTTCCACAACCACCACCACCATTGTGTAGATCCGAACGTGAGGAACGCATCCAAACCAATAACACCAACGGATCAGACCTTCGAAATCGAGGCAAGTGTCTATTTCTTGCTTTCTTTAGCGATAATTGTGTTCATGTTAGTCTAGGTTAATAAACCTTTGTTATGAAAGTTAATTTCGGTGAAATTGAAGAACTATATCACAAACTAGGGTTGATTTGATAAGAATTTGAATCCCACATGTAGATAGGATGATGCCTACGAAGTTATGATGATTTGTATGAAAAAATCTGGGTTTCATTTAGAAGTTATGCATATCAATTTAAGAACTAGGGTTCCTAATAATAAATTGGGGATTTCGAACTATATGGATGATTTGTGATGATTTAATGATGTTAGGTTATGGGAAATCACATATATATGTCAGAATAATGTTTGGTATTGATTGCAAGTTTGGGCTTGTTATTTAGAGGTTCTTAGGAGTAAAAGTGATGAAAAACGGAACTGTCAAAGGTTGAAGACAAAACAGCACCATCTCGCGCGATGTTGCGTGAAGTCGTGCGAAGTAGGTCGTTCAAACGAGATTGGTATCTCGCGAGAAGTAGATCGAGCAATATTGAGATGTCGCGTGCAGACTGGTTCGAGCAACATGTGTAAGTCGTTCAAACAACTTGGATTTCTGGATTGAGCAAGATTTCTAATTTTCAGAGAATTTCTTATTTTGTCCCTATTTGGGAAATAGTCAATTTGAATGAGGATAATTAGTGTTCGATGAACCCAAAATAGTGCAGAATTATTGGGAGTTGTTTAGGTGTAATGATTTAAATATTTGGAACGGTGATTCTACCTTGAAGATTGCGAGAGAGAGATAATCCTTATCGTAAATGCATCGAGAATATTAAGTGATAAATACTTACGTTATTAGTTCTGAAGATATGGAACTTATGAGAATAGAAATTAGTGGTTACTTGTGGGACTTATTGATATACCTATATATACCCTCGGCCAGGCCGAGGGCACCCAGCACCTGGACGGGGTCAAGATGACCTCTCAACATATATCAGACGACCCTTCAAGGGGCCGACCCATCATCATGGTCCGAACGACCCTCCAAGGGGCCGACCTCTCATCAGGCCCGGACGACCCTTCAAGGGGCTGACCCCTCATCAGGCTCAAACGACCCTCCAAGGGGCCGACCCCTCATCAGGCCCGAACGACCATTCAAGGGGCCGACCCCTTATCAGGCTCAGACGAACCTTCAAGGGGATAACCCCTCACCAGGCCCAGACGGACCTTCAAGGGGCCGACCTCTCATCAGGCTCAAACGACCCTTCAAGGGGCCGACCCCTTATCAGTCTTGGACGACCCTTCGAGGGGCCGACCCCTCATCATGGTCCAGATGTCCCTTCGAGGGTACGATAGTACGAGGCCTAAATTAGGCCAGACTCACTGCCAGAAGGAACTTTACCCTCGACCTCGTATCACAGGCCGAGGGTGACATCATCACAGCACGTTGTTTGGGAGATGCGTGGAACAGTGCGCGTGAGGCTCATATGGCACGTGGAAGACCGTTATAACAAAATCACCCCCTCACATGAGGGAATATTATGTCATCATTTGGCATCTACAGGTGTCAACAGGAGATTGGCTAGATCATCATTCACATGCACCATGCATACTTGGGGGGTGCACTACACCCCCAAGACCTATATATACTTGTCACCTACAACCCTACATGGGTATGGATCGATAATTGTAACCCTAGTAAAAACTCTGCTTGTACACACAGTAGAGAGAGAAAGTGAGCTTATGTGCATTGTATCCAAGGCCATTATTGCCCATACTTAGTGGATCACACACTCACAGTGGACGTAGGCCTAATTGGCCGAACCACTATACATCATTGTCTTGTTCCTCTTATACTCACCTCCTTTTATATACGTATACATACATATCTCTATGGCTTCCATGGTTACTACTGTTTGAGCTTATCATCACTTATCTGGTGGTGCTCAATCTAAGCATCATCAGTTTGGCACCGTCTGTGGGAACGAGAAGACATCTCTTCCTTTGTACAGCGTGACCTAATTGGGCACTCTGGTGGTGAGCCAGTTCTCCACCTGTGTGGAGATGTTTCACCATTGAAAGAGACCCATTAAGGTTCTCAAGGTCACCAGTATTTTCTTCAGTTCATCTCTTCATAGCTCAAACACATGGCACCAGAGCTGCCACCACCACCACTTCCTCCACCGGATAGTGGAGTAGGACCCAGTTCTAGTCGGCCACCACCTCAGTCTGAGATGGCCGATGTGGTGGTAGCCTTGAAGTCTTTGGAAGCAAGCCAGCGGATCATGCAGGAGCAGTTCACAGCTCTAAGCCAGAACATACTAAGACCACCAGGGGTCTCACCTAAGATGATTACTCCGACAGCGGCTCCAGGGCAGCATGAGGCCAGGGGACCACCCCAGGCACCACGCAAAGACTTTCCACCCCCACAGTGATGGAGGGATGTTGCTGACCCCCGACGTCTATGCCTGGGGAGGCAAGGAAACCCTTGCCCTGAGGACATGTATGATGATCTGGAGGGAGAGGAGGCCCACATAGAGTGCTGGGAGCCGTATGAGGTCTCCAAAAATACTGTACGACCTCTCCAGGAGAGCAGAGGGAAGTGTGGGAGGAAAAATCCTGATGATCGTCCGAGAGGCTCTGCTTTTGATCGCTTGAGCACGGGGTCGACCTTTGAGAGGCTTGGCCCAGTGAATGACCTACGGGAAAAATTATCCAGATCAAGGAGTGCTGCGAGGTCCAGAAGGGAGGCAGCAGATGGCCGACCCCACGGGGGTCGACCCATAGGACGGGACAACGTCCAGGGGGAAGTAAACAACCGACACAGGCCTACTGCAGTAGAACCCTCCGTCCACCTCAAAGAGGCGGCAGGGGATAACATCGGCCAAACCGACCCTACGAGGCCCTGGAATGACTCAATCCAGTGACTGGAGGATAAGATCGGTGATATACTGAAGATCCGGGACCCTCTTCAGGGAGGATACTCCATAGGCCCACCCTTTGTGGCGAAGATAGTAAACTTCCCTACGCCATCAAAGTTTAAGCCACATGTGGTCACCCCAAGATATGACGGGAGTACAAACCCTGTCCATCATATTGAGATGTATCAATCGGTGGCAGACATATACTCTATCTCAGATGAGATGAGGTGTAGTGCCTTTTCTGGCACTCTGACTGGGGCTGCACATGTCTGGTATATGTATCTTCCAAAAAACTCTATTGAAAGCTTTAAGTAGTTGGCAGACCAGTTCATCCACAACTTTTGCTTCGGGGTGAGGCCACAGAAGAAGACCACACACCTGCTCTATATTAAGTAGGGGAAGAATGAGAGTCTAAGAGACTACATAGCCAGATTCAACAAAGAAAAGTTAGAGGTTGGAGACTATGAGGAGAGCATAGCCATGACCGCCCTCATTGGAGGACTTCATAAGGGGAAGCTGCTATGGAAGCTTGCTGAAGACCCTTCGAGAATGATGGCTGAATTGCTGTCGACAGCAGGAAAGGTGATGAACGCCGAAGAGGCGATGGCCACAAAATACGAAGATGAAAAATGAGGCACTAGTGGGGGTAAGTACCATAAGAAGATCAAAGAGGGGAAGAAGAGGTCTACGGATGATAAGTTCGCTGATTACACCCGTCTAACGGTTAGCTGTGAACATATTCTCAATGAGATAAAGAGTGAATAGTCCCTGAAGTGGCCTGAGAAGTTGAGGGCAGCTCCTAACAAGAGGAACAAAAACCTGTGGTGTAAATTTCACCAAGATCATGGCCACGTGATAGACAAATGCTTTGCTATGAAAGATGATATTGAAAAAATGTTAAAAGAAGGGAAGCTGAGGAAGTACGTTGATAAAAGTGCCTTCAAGAGGGGCCAAGGGGACGACCCCAGAAAGAAGAGAGGTGATGCATGCCGAGAAGATCCCCCAAAAAGAGGGGACGACCCTTTTGATGATGAGAACGACCCGGACCTCCCTCCAAGAGAAGACCACGACCCTATCAAGAGACTTAATATGATCTCTCTCGGTGTGGGGATGATCTCCGGGGGTCTAGCAGGAGGAGGGTCAGAGGTCGCAGACAGGAAGGCCCATGTAGCTGAAGCGAAGGCAGTGACGAAAACTATACACTCAACCTCTTTGGAGGCAAAGTCAGAAAAGAAGAAGAAGGTCGATATGGATACTCTGATAGTGGGGTTATCAAGAATGGACTTCAAAGGTCTCTTAGCCCCACATGATGACCCTCTCGTCATCACTACCAGGGTGCATGGATGTGAGGTGCCGAGGATCTTGGTACATGGGGGTAGCTCTGCAGACGTGATGTTTTGGACATGCTTCAAAGCGTTAGGTCTCAGCCGTGCTAGACTCATCCCGTACCATCACCCATTAATTGGGTTCAGTGGGGAAAAGGTTCATCCCCTCAGAGTGTATGAGGCCAATGTCAAGATGGGGGACGAGTGGACGAGATGGCTTACCAAGAAGGTCAGCTTCTTTATGATGGATGAACATGTCTTTTCGGCCTATAATATTATACTGGGGCGGGTAGCCCTCAAGGGGTTTGAAGCTGTGCCGTCTACGATCCATCAGATGATATAATTTCCAACCCCTTATGGGGTGGGGGAAGTTCAGGGAGACCAGACGACAGCGCGGGAATGTTATTACAACTCCGCCGAAGAAAGGGAGGTGCACAAGAAGGCAGCAACCACTTACAATATTGATACCCTCGACCCCAGGGACGAGACAAAGCTGAAGAAAGGAGAGGCTGAAAAAGAGGTAGAATTCATCATCCTCAATGAGGATGACCCGAAAAAAACCGTCCAAGTCGGCAAGATTCTGAAGCCAAGCATCAAGGAAGACCTCATCAAGCTGTTGAGGAGAAAACAAAGTGTCTTTGCAAGGAGTCATGCAGATATGCCGAGGATCGACCCCGAAATCATGTGCCATAAGCTCATCGTGGTAGAGGGTGCAAAGATAGTAAAGCAGAAGAGGAGAATTTACTCTCGAGAAAAATATGAGGTCATAAGGGACGAGGTTAAAAAGCTGGATGATGCTGAGTTTATCAGAGAGGTCATCTACCCTGAATGGCTGTCCAATGCAGTCATTGTCCCAAAGGCCAACGGGAAGTGGAGAATGTGTGTGGACTTCACCGAACTCAATAAGCATTGTCCCAAAGACAGCTTCCTTCTCCCCCGCATTGACCAGATGGTAGACTCTACCGCAGGCCATGAGCTCATGAGCTTCATAGATGCCTATTCAGGGTACAACCAGATCTTCATGGACCTTGAAGACTCGGAGAAAATAACCTTCATTACCGACAAGGGGACATATTGTTATAGGGTCATGCCCTTTGGCCTGAAGAATGCAGGGGCAACGTATCAGCGCCTTGTAAATAAAACGTTTGAAGACCAAATTGGGAAGTCTATGTAGGTCTATATAGATGACATGTTGACCAAGAGTTTAAAGGCAGAGGATCATGTGGCTGACCTTGAGAGGACCTTTAATAAGATGGATAAGTATCGGATGAAGCTTAAACCGGTCAAGTGTGTCTTCGGGGTTGGAGCAGGTAAATTCTTGGGGTTTATCGTGAATCAAAGAGGCATTGAGGCCAACCCTGAGAAAATAAAGGCCCTCCTAGAGATGAAAACCCCCAAGACCATTAAAGACATTTATAGGCTCACAGGGCGAGTGGCTGCTTTGAATAGGTTCGTGTCCAGAGTCACAGACAAGTGTTTGCCGTTCTTCAAAATTCCCAGAAAGGCCTTTGAATGGAGTGAAGAGTGTGGCCAGGCCTTCAAAGAATTAAAATCATACCTAGGGTCTCCCTTGCTGTTGTCACGACCGGTGTAGGGCGAACAACTACACGTGTAACTAGCCGTCTCAGAATCAGCCATCAGTGCAGTAATCATCAGAAATGGAGATGGGGTACAGAAGCCTGTGTATTTCAACAGTAAGGCACTCCAGGGGCAGATCAAAGATACCCAAGGATGGAGAAGTTAGCCTATGCCTTGATCCATGCATCAAGAAAGATGAAGCCATACTTTCAGTCCCATATAATGGTCATCCTCACTGACTCTCCTTTTAGGTGGGTCTTGCACAAGCCAGAAAAGTTAGGGAGGCTAATGGCCTGGGCTATAGAGTTGGGGGAGTTTGACATTGTGTATTAACCTAAGACGACCATTAAGGGGCAAGCGTTGGCAGATTTCGTGGCTGAATTTACTTGGGAAGACGATGAAGCTGAAGATGAGATCCTCGAGAAGATAGATGCCCTACAAAGCCCACTTGCTGACACACCCGCAGATAAGGCTGAGATAAGCACCGCTAGAAGAAAAGTGTTAAAAAATGAAGATGGAAGATATCTCTTTAGACAGGGGTCCCTCGTCGAGGGAGGTTTCTCAGAAGAACAGACTGTATGGAGCCTCTTTGTTGACGGGTCCTCCTGCGATAGAGAAAGTGGAGCTGGACTGATAGTATCAGCACCCGATGTCACAGACATTGAGTACCCCCTGAGGTTCAACTTCAAAGAGTATCAGCACTCGATGGCACAGACATTGAGTACGCCCTGAGGTTCAACTTCAAAGCCTCCAACAACGAGTCCGAATATGAGGCCCTGATAACATGACTCTCCTTGGCCAAGTCTCTTAGTGTCGGCCAGATTTTGGTCCATAGTGATTCAAGGCTAGTAGTAAATCACATACTAGGAGCCTACAAGGCCAAGGATGGGCGGATGGCCAAGTACCTTAAAAAGGTGAGGTCACTATTAAAGAGCTTCAGAGAAGTAAAATTTAATAGGATACCTAGGCTCGATAATGGTCGAGCTGATGCCCTTGCTAGGTTGGCCTCGGCGACAAGGACAATTATCAGGAGGATAGTCTTAATGGAAATTTTACTTCGACCAACTATTGAAGATGCTGAGGGAACACTCAGCACTTGCCTGAATGTTTCTAAGGAAGATTCATGGATGGACCCTCTGATCAGATACATTAAAGAGGGGGAGATGCCAGAAGCAGGGAAAGAAAGGAAGAAGCTGAGATACAGAGTAGAGAAATTCACTGTCATCGAAGACACCTTGTACAAAAAGGGGTTTTTTCTCCCTTTACTTAGGTGTGTGCACCCGTCTGAAGTCCCACACATTTTACATGACATGCACGAGGGGTCATGTTCAAGCCACATTGGGGGGGTAGGTCTTTGGCATAGAGGATAGTAACCCAGGGGTACTGGTGGCCGACCATGGGGAAAGATGCCATGGCATATGTAAAAAAGTGTGATAAATGTCAAAGATTTGCCACCATCCCTCACCAGCCCCATCAGCCTCTTACCTCTATTACATCCCTATGGTCATTTACAGTGTGGGGGATCGACCTAGTAGGCCCCTTGCCTAGGGCCATCAATAACTATCGGTTCCTCATCGTAGCAATTGACTATTTTTCAAAATGGATGGAGGCGGAGCCGATGGTAACTATCACAGAGCAGAAGACCTTCCAGTTTATATGGAAAAACATTATATGCAAATATGGTCTCCCCAACACCCTCATCTCGGATAATGGGACTCAATTCAAGAATACATCTCTAGAGAAGTACTGTGAAAGGGTGAGTATCAAATAATTCTTCTCTACCCCAGGCCGACCTTAAGCCAACGGGAAAACGGAAGTTACAAATAGGACAATCGTAGATGGGATCAAGAAAAAACTCGAGGAGGCAAAAGGAAGATGGGTTGAGGAGTTATATGTTGTACTATGGGCCTATAGGACAACAACAAAGACCTCTACCGGAGAAACCCCGTTCATGCTAGATTATGGCTCAGAAGCCGTCATCCCCACCGAGACTGGGGTTCCTACTCACAGGGTCCAAATGTATGACCCCCCAGAGAAATATGGAAGAGAGGAGACTTGACTTAGACCTGCTTGAGGAAAAGAGGGAAGACGCCGAGATAAGGCAAATTTCCTACCAGCAGAGGACTGCAAGGTTTTACAACCAAAGGGTGAAGCAGATGCCAATTTCAGTGGGGGACTTAGTCCTCAAAAAGACTTGGCAGAAGCCCAACAAGCTCCATAAAAATTGGCATGGCCCATATAGGGTCATCGATGAAGTTGTCCCTGGGACCTATGGACTAGAAAACATAGAAGGGGAACCATTTTCTAGCCCCTGGAATGCAAATCATTTGAAGAAATACTATCAATAATTTTGTAAAGGCCTACCGGACCACAGTTGTAATTAATGTGTTGCTCTAACAGAACACTTGGAATGTTAATGAGAATGTCACATTTATCCCTCATTTTGTGTTCGATTAATTCTAGTGTGATTGGGGTGATAATCGTTAGGACTACCCTCAGCTATGATGAGGGTCAATAGTGGGGACGACCCATCATTCACCCTCAACAAAGACGAGGGGGACTTCAAAACCATTAGGTTGGTGAAAAACCACCCTCGGCTATGATGAGGGTCAATGGTGGAGATGACCCCTCATTCACCCTCAAGAAAGACGAGGGGGACTTCAAAATTTTAAACATCAATTAAGATTGGTTGTAACCACCCTCGGCTATGATGAGGGTCAATGGTGGGGACGACCACTCATTCACCCTCAAGAAAGACGAGGGGGGACTTCAAAACCATTAGGTTGGTGAAAAACCACCCTCGGCTATGATGAGGATCAATGGTGGGGACGACCCCTCATTCACCCTCAAGAAAGATGAGGGGGGACTTCAAAATTTTAAACATCAATTAAGATTGGTGGTAACCACCCTCGGCTATAATGAGGTTAAATGGTGGGGATGACCCCTCATTTACCCTCAAGAAAGACGAGTGGGGATTTCAAAACCATAGGTTGGTGAAAAACCACCCTCGGCTATGATGAGGGTCAATGGTGGGGACGACCCCTCATTCACCCTCAAGAAAGACGAGGGGGGACTTCAAAATTTTAAACATCAATTAAGATTGGTGCTAACCACCCTCGGCTATAATAAGGACAAATGGTGGGGATGACCCCTCATTTACCCTCAAGAAAGACGAGGGGGGACTTCAAAACCATTAGGTTGGTGAAAAACCACCCTCGGCTATGATGAGGGTCAATGGTGGGGACGACCCCTCATTCACCCTCAAGAAAGATGAGGGGGGACTTAAAAATTTTAAACATCAATTAAGATTGGTGGTAACCACCCTCGGCTACGATGAGGGTCAATGGTGGGGACGACCCCTCATTCACCCTCAAGAAAGACGAGGGGAGACTTCAAAACCATTAGGTTGGTGAAAAATCACCCTCGGCTATGATGAGGGTTAATGGTGGGGACGACCCCTCATTCACCCTCAATAAAGACGAGAGGGACTTCAAAACCATTAGGTTGGTGAAAAACCACCCTCGACTATGATGAGGGTCAATGGTGGGGACGACCCCTCATTCACCCTCAAGAAAGACGAGGGGGGACTTCAAAATTTTAAACATCAATTAAGATTGGTGGTAACCACCCTCGGCTATAATGAGGGAAAATGGTGGGGACGACCCCTCATTTACCCTCAAGAAAGATGAGGGGGGGACTTCAAAACCATTAGGTTGGTGAAAAACCACCCTCGGCTATGATGAGGGTCAATGGTGGGGACGACCCCTCATTCACCCTCAAGAAAGACGAGGGAGGGGTTAATGAGTGTTAATTTAAAAACATCACAAGGCAAATCATACAAGAGCAAGTACAGAAGACAAAAAGAGGCATTATATTACAAAATGTTGATGTTTGTCCGATAAAAGAGTACAAAAATATTGGTTACATGAAGAGGGTATGGGCTACAGACAACCACCCTATTGAGCAACGTCGGAGGGCAATGTTTCAACATTAATTATGGGAGTTTCTTCGATGACCAAGACAGGCCAATCCTCAGACGTGCCGGTGCCCTCGGCGTGCACTTGAGACTCCACCTGAGCCAAAGCCTCAGCAATCAGGGTGTCGTCCAGTTGAACTGCCTCAAGAGAGGGGCGGACATATGATACTGCATCAACGAACTTAAGCACTACCCACCGACAGGCCGTCCTAATCCCCCTCTCTAAGTATTCAAGACCGAAGCCTTGAAACTCATCTGAGAGTTTATAGGCCTCCACAGCATCGACCTCGGCTTTCTTTACAGCCCCCTTAAGCTCAGCCTTAAACTGAACCCCCAGGTTGATCAAGGCCTCATCCTTCTCTTTAAGAAGCAAGTCCTTGGCCTTCAGGTCTGCATCATGCTGCTTCGTCAGCTCGTCCAGGACCCTTGCATATTCAGTCCTCGCACTCTCCAATTTAGCCCTTGCAGTATCAAGCTCTGTCTGCAGGTCAGCCTCGTGCTGAATGGCCCTCTCGGCTTCATGAAATTTTTATTGGTTTTCAGCCATCCACTTAGTGGTCAAGGTAAAGGCACAGATAGACTACACGGAAAAAGACAATTGTTAAGAGGCCGAGGAAACAGTTGGTGAAAAATTCAAACTAAGTGAAGTAAAAACAAATACCTGAGCCAGAGTGTGCAGACCATAGTCATACACCTTGGCCGAGGGCATCTTCGACAGGAAATCATAGTCGACGGCCGAGGGGGCAGAGAACATAGAAGCTTTGGCCGCCCTCAGATTGGCTATCAGGGAAGACGGCTCAGCCTTCAAAAATGACAAATTATGGGACCAAAAGGCCCCATGCTGGAAGAGGAACCAGTCCACTCAGACGCCTCCACCCTTGACCTCGTCCTAGAATCTGGCTGAGGGTCAGCAGGGACTTTGGGCTCTTTTCTTTTACGACTCTCAGCAGTCGGCTCAACAAGTGTTGTCCCCATGACCTTTGTTTTCCTCAGAGCCTCCTAAGGATTTTTGCCTTTCTTCTTGCCGAGACCAGACAACAAACTTGGGGCAGTCATTTCCCAGAGTTGGTCAGAGATACCTGCAGGACGACCTGAAAAGAAGATGACACATCAGAGAAATGCAGAGGTAAAGATGAAACACTTGGAAAAAATCAAAGATTGGGCAAAAAATAATAATAACTCACATAGCTCTGTTAAGGGGCCGACCCTCAGACCAACTTCTTTGAGAAACCGAGGGGACATCAGATCTTCAAACATTACAAGTCCACCCTATTTCCCTCGTTCTCTCAGATACTCGACTATGTCCTTCTCATCCAGACTAAGGCCGGGGTATGACCTAGCCTTCATAGAGGGGTTAGACCATCTCCTTAGAACCCTCGGATAATCATCCAAAGTTTGAGCCTCGGCAACAAATTCCTATTCCCCAAATAAGAAGAAAAATCTCTTCTTCCAGTCGTGGTTAGAGGTTTGTGCCACATGGAGGAGTTTCTTATCAGACTTCTCGCCCCCAGATGATAGTACCCAGGCTGTTTAGATGAGGAAGTGATATTATAACAAGCCAAAAACACATCGACTGAAGGCTTGTTAGTGAAGGTATTCTTCCATAAAGAGACATAGCCGAGGATCGTCCTCCAGGAGTTGGGAGGAAGCTGAGAGGGGGCAACGCCGAGGGCTGACAATATATTGACTATGGCAGGGTGCAGAGGGAACCTAACACCAACCTTAAACATCTGTTCATATACTGCGATCTCTCCCTCCTCACCCTCAAATACTTTCTCAATCTCAGAGGGGACCCTCATACTTATGTTGGGGGGAACACCAAATGTATGCCTCCACAGTAGGAGGTCACGATCCCTAATGGAGGAAACATAAGTTGAGGCGTGGGAGGTGTCAACTGGGTCAGTGTCTGAGTCCTCACCATCATCCTTAGTCCCATCTCCCTCGACCTCATCACCTGTCAGAGGTCCATAAGGAAAGGCCATTTGGAAGGCATGAGGGGATCAAGTTATCACAGGGACAGCCTCGGAAGGGACCACACCCTCGGGCCCTCGGTTTGGGCTTAGATCAGACGTCTCTCTCCTCCCAGAAGGCCCAGCGCCTATTGGTGATGATGCTCTCTCATCCATCTCTCCCTTGCACGATTGACTCTCGACTGGACGACTAAACGACCCACAGGACTCAAGGGGTACGATAGTGACTAATGGAATGGGAAAAATGGGTCGTACCCAATTAGGGTCGGCCCCTTGTCTTCTCTCCTCCTTTTCCTCTACCCGTCTGATAGGAACTTCTCTCTCAGGGAAGGGAATTCCTCAACTAAATTGTAAAGCCTCCTAAGCATTAAAGGGAAGACCCTACACTTAGAAGAATAAGCTAACTACAAATAATCTCACAGTTGACTAAGTTAGACTTTTGGATCAAAACCAAAGAAGGAAAAGGTTTTGATCAAGAACATTTAAGAAAGGGAAGAACTCGACTTGTCGGAGAAGGGACTGGAAAACACAAGGAAACCCTAGAAACACTACAAAGAGGCGTCAACCCCAATGCATGAAATGAAAAAGAAGATTAAAAATGAAATTTATGGCAAAGAAAAGTACCTGAAGACGAAAACAACGGCTGAATAGAGCTTAGTACAAAAAAGTTGCAAAAATGGCTATGGAAGCTGTTGAGAAACTAGAGAGAGAGACGGTTAAGGCGCGAAGAAGAACAAGAGAAGAAATGATTTAAAACATTTCTTAAATACCTTGCTAATGAGTGGGCCCATTAACCAAGGCAGAACACAGCCCACGAGGAGGGCATCATTAGAGCACAAAGTCCCAAGCAAAGTGTGCAGCCGTTATGCTTGGGAAAATAGAACGACAATGGATATCTGCCTAGGTGTCACATCAGCTTGACAGGTGTCATTCATCTAACTGACCATACACTCATCTCAAAGGAAACATTATTCCTCAGCCATCTCAACACCATCGATGGCTAAGGGATAGGGGGGGTGATTGATATACCCATATATACCCTCGGCCAGGCCGAGGGCACCCAGCACCTGGACGGGGTCAAGATGACCTCTCAACATATATCAGACGACCCTTCAAGGGGCCGACCCATCATCATGGTCCGAACGACCCTCCAAGGGGCCGACCCCTCATCAGGCCCGAACGACCCTTCAAGGGGCTGACCCCTCATCAGGCTCAAACGACCCTCCAAGGGGCCGACCCCTCATCAGGCCCGGACGACCATTCAAGGGGCCGACCCCTTATCAGGCTCAGACGAACCTTCAAGGGGATAACCCCTCACCAGGCCCAGACGGACCTTCAAGGGGCCGACCTCTCATCAGGCTCAAACGACCCTTCAAGGGGCCGACCCCTTATCAGTCTTGGACGACCCTTCGAGGGGCCGACCCCTCATCATGGTCCAGATGTCCCTTCGAGGGTACGATAGTACGAGGCCTAAATTAGGCCAGACTCACTGCCAGAAGGAACTTTACCCTCGACCTCGTATCACAGGCCGAGGGTGACATCATCACAGCACGTTGTTTGAGAGATGCGTGGAACAGTGCGCGTGAGGCTCATATGGCACGTGGAAGACCGTTATAACAAAATCACCCCCTCACATGAGGGAATATTATGTCATCATTTGGCATCTACAGGTGTCAACAGGAGATTGGCTAGATCATCATTCACATGCACCATGCATACTTGGGGGGTGCACTACACCCCCAAGACCTATATATACTTGTCACCTACAACCCTACATGGGTATGGATCGATAATTGTAACCCTAGTAAAAACTATGCTTGTACACACAGTAGAGAGAGAAAGTGAGCTTATGTGCATTGAATCCAAGGCCATTATTGCCCATACTTAGTGGATCACACACTCACAGTGGACGTAGGCCTAATTGGCCGAACCACTATACATCATTGTCTTGTTCCTCTTATACTCACCTCCTTCTATATAATTATACATACATATCTCTATGGCTTCAATGGTTACTGCTGTTTGAGCTCATCATCACATATCTGGTGGTGCTGAATCTAAGCATCATCACTTCTTATGATTATGTATTAAGGATTTTCGGGTGACATATTATCCTTATAATAAATTACGAGAGAGGGAATATCGTAATTTAAAAATACGTTGATAGTATTTAGTGATAAAAATACTATGCATGAAATATGACAATTGGTTGTGTGTATACCGTTTGATTGATGGGTTGTGTGTATGCCTATATTTGATATTATGTGTATGGCATACCTAGTTGCTTGCTATCGCAGGGGGGTTATATAGAGACGGTCTTATCCTGAGTGACCTTCGGGGGGATATTTGACTTGTATCTCAGAACATAGTACCGTGAAGACTTATTTGTGAGCCGATAAGTCAGCTGACTATGGGAGCGTAGGTATGTGCGTGACCCATAGGTATGTGAACTATGTTCGCCACCAATATGTGATTTGTTTATATGGTTCGTGGGAGATTTATGAACCGATAGTCCTTGTTTGAGTACGAGATGTACCGGGACATGATAGCAGAGTATGAAATGCACTACACATGTATCCTTGGGGTGCTGTGTTAGTATATATATAATAGTGGTGGATATATATGTATACTTGTGTTATGCTTACAATGTGATATTTGTAGGCTATTAAGATTGTGTTAATATATATATAATAGTGAGGGATATATATATATGTATGCTTATGGTATATCAAAAATGAGATAATTGCAGATTATTAAGATAGTGAAATCTTCAATAACATATGATATGCCCTAAATGTACCAGACAATTCAGAGACATCGACCTCGGCTTATGAGAGGTCCGAGGTAACAAAGGCTCCTAACTGGAAACCAACAATCTCGTCCTACAGAAGGTTGGCTGTGGCCGACATCACTGATCACCTCATTGTCGGGCATCATCAGAGATCGCATATACCTCGCTCATCAACATCGGCTACTAATAAGATGAGTTAGCAAGGATCACCTAACCAACCTCGGCTGGGAATTAGCCGAGGTAGCAAGGATCACATAACCAACCCCGATTGGGAATCAACCAACATTCCAGCTACTCCTACATAACCTCTTCCCAGGCCGACGTTACAACCCCACCTGCCTTACCTCAGCTTTCTACTGAGCCGAGACCATCATGAATAACCTCGAATTGGGCAGCAGCCAGACTTCACCAACCTCGTACTCTTCCAGTCGAGGTTGGTACTAATCGAAGACAACTGAGCCTTTACTCGCATATGTATGGCTGGGAACACGTGTACTAAATCAGTTGTAATAAATCAATCCCCTCACGTGGAGGAATATTTCATCATCATTCTCTACATGTGACAGTGACAGATGTCTTCATTAGATTGGCTAGATTAATACACACATTCTTATTGCATGCATGGGGGGTACATTACACCCCCCCCCCCCACACACTATATATACTTGTCTTCTACTATATGGAGAGGGATCCGAAAATTACAACCCTAGCTGAAACTCTGTCCAATTATACAGTAAAGTGAGAAAGCTTGAGAGATTGTATCCATGGCCATTAGTGCATTGGTTCAGTGACCTTACTCACTAATTTGCACAGTGGACGTAAGCCTAATTGGCTAAACCACTTATATATTGGTGTTCATCCTCTTCTCCTCATCTCTTTCTACTATATATATATGCAAATACTCTTATGCTGCCATTGTTAACATTGATTTAATCTTGCAAACACCTTGAAGGGTGGTTCTGTTTCCAGCATCATCATTTTGGCGCCGTCTGTGCAAACGAGAAGACATAACTCTTCCTTTCCTAGCTTGACCTCACCGGAGACTCTGGTGGTGAGCCAGGCCTCACCCCTTACATGGAGCTATTTCACCATTCAAAGAGGTCCTTGAATGGTAGTAAGCTCATTTTCTTCACCAGCTCTTCTGTTTTAACATATGGCACCGGAGTTACCACCACCTCCTCCACCATCTGGTGTTGGTGGACCCAGTTCCAACTAGGCACCACCCCACTTCAAAATGGCTGAGGTGGCTGCAGCCTTAAGGTCTTTGGCTGCAATGCAACAAGCAATGAAGGAGAAATTTTCACAACTCAGTCAAAATATGATGAGACCACATGGGGTCTCATCGGAGATGATTACTCCGACGGCTGCTCAGCCCCATCCTGAAGCCAGGGGACCACCCCAGGCACCACAAAAAGACCAACCTATGCCTCAACGAAGGAGGGACGTTGCTGACCCTAGGCGTTTGTGTCTGGGGAGGCAAGGACACCCTTGCCCTAAGGATAGGTATGAAAATTTGGAGGCAGAAGATGTTCTAGAAGATTATTAGGAGACGTATGAGGTTTCAAATAGCACAGTGCGTCCTATCCAGCAGAGCCAAGGTTGTGGAGGCAGAAGAGGTGAAAAAGCCCAACAAAGAGGGTCATCTTTTGATCGATTGAGCAGAGGGTCGACCTTTGAAAGGCTCGGCCCAGTAAATGACCTTAGACAGAGGTTATCCAGGTCGAGAAGTGCAGCCGTCTCACAAAGGGAAGAGGGGCAACGTCGGCCTCATCAAGGCCGACCTCACATAAGACGAGGTAGAGACTAGGAAGAAGTCAACAGCCGACGTTGTGCTGCAGCTGGGGAACCCTCAGTCCACCCCTTGGAGGTAGCTGGGGAGAACCTCGTCCAGGCCGACATTGCGAGGACACGGAACGACTCCATCCAACGTCTTAAAGAAAAGATAGGAGACCTCATCAAAAGCCGAGACCCACTGCAAAGAGGTTTCTCAGAAGGCTCCCCATTCGTGGCTAGGATAGCGAGTTTTCCAACCCCTGCTAAGTTCAAACCGCCCATGGTGTCTCCCAAGTATGACGATAGCACCAACCTTGTACATCATATTAAGATGTACCAGTCAGCAGCGGACATTTATTCAATACCAGATGAGATGAAGTGTTGAGCCTTCTCCGGGACTTTGACATGAGCATCACACATCTGGTTTACTTCTCTTCTGAAGAATTAAATTGAGAACTTCAAGGGCTTGGCTGAACGATTCATTCAAAATTTCTGTTTTGGGTTAGACCTCAAAAGAAGACCACCCATCTGTTGTATGTCAAGCAAGGCAAGAATGAGAGTCTAAGAGACTACACTGCTAGATTCAACTAAGAAAAACTCAAGGTTGAAGACTACGAAGAGAATATAGCCATGACCGCCCTCATAGGAGGTCTTCAGGAAGGGAAGTTATTGCAAAAACTTGCGGAAGACCCTCCCAAGTCCATGGAAGAGCTATTGGCAACTGCGGGGAAGGTCATGAACGCTGAAGAGGCCATGACCGCAAAGTATGAGGATGAGAACGGCGGTAGCAGCGGGAAGTTCTAAAGAAAGAAGAACAAAAAGAAGAGGTAAACTGACGATAAGTTCGCACGCTATACCCCTCTAACTGTGAGTTGCAAACACATCCTCAATGAGATCAAGAATGATCGATCTCTGAGATGGCCAGAGAAGCTGAAGGCTCCTCTGCATAAGAGGAACAAGAACTTGTGGTGTTAATTCCATCAAGACCATGGCCATATTACAGATAAGTGCTTCGCCTTAAAGGATGAGATTGAGAAGATCTTAAAATCCAAAAAGTTGAGAAAGTATGTTGATGGAAAGGCTCCTAAGAGGGGAAGAGATGACCCTAAAAAGAAGAGAAATGACAAATGCCGGGATGATACTCCAGTAAGAAGAGATGATTTCTCAGATGGTGATGATGAAGACGATCCAGACCTCCCACCAAAATTTGATAACGCCCCAGTAAAGAGGGTTGGTATGATCTCCTTTGGTGTTAACACCATATGTGGAGGACTGGCAGGGGGTGGCTTTGAAGTGGCTGACTGAAAAGCTCATGTGGCAGAGGCAAAGTTAGTGACAAAACTAAAAGTGGTAAATATGGCGTCTTCAGAAACAAAATAGAAGAGAAAGAAGGTGGATATGGACACTCTTATAGTTGGGTTCTCCTGACTCGACTTCAAAGGTATCCTAGCTCCGCATTATGACCCTTTGGTAATCAAAACAAGGGTGCATGGATGCGAGGTACAGAGAATTCTCGTAAATGGAGGAAGTTCAGCAGATGTGATGTTTTGGCCCTGCTTCAAAAGCCTAGGCCTTAGCAGAGCTAGGTTGGTCCCTATCATCGTCCGTTAATGGGCTTCAGCGGTGAAAAGGTCCATCCGTTGGGCATGTATGAGATGGACGTGCGAATGGGAGATGAGTAGCCTAAGAGGTTGACCTGGAAGATCAATTTTTTTGTTATGGATGAAAACTTCTTCTCGGCCTATAACCTCATCATAGGAAGAGTATCCCTTAAGGAGTTTGAGTCCGTGTCGTCGACGGTCCACCAGATGCTAAAATTCCTGACCCCCTATGGGGTAGGGGAAGTGCAGGGTGACCAGACCGTAGCACGAGAATGCTACTTCAACTCAGCTGAAGAGAGAGAGGCCCATGAGAGAGCAACTACCACGTATAACATTGATACACTTGACCCCAGAGATAAAACGAAGTTAAAGAAAGGAGAGGCCGCAGAAGAGGTAGAATCCATCGTCCTCAATGAGGACGAATAAAAAAAACTGTCCAGGTCGGTAAGGCCTTAAAAGAGGAGATGAAGGAAGAGATGATAAACTTCTTGAGGAAGAGGCAGATTGTCTTCGCTTGGAGCCACGCGAACATGCCTGGCATAAACCCTTAGGTTATGTGCCACACACTCAACGTGACTAAGGATGCTATGACAATCAAATAAAGACGAAAAGTTTAATCTAGGGAGAAGTACAACATCATCCGAGAATAAGTCAGAAAGTTGGAAGAGGCCAAGTTCATCAGAGAAGTCATATATCCGGAGCGGTTCCCAAACGCAGTCATTATGCCCAAAGCTAATGGAAAATGGAGGATGTGCATAGATTTTACCGACCTGAACAAGTCTTGCCCAAAAGACAATTATCCCTTACCTCGAATCGATCAGATGGTAGATGCCACTGCAGGGTATGAGCTCATGAGCTTCATGGACGCGTATTCAGGCTACAACCAGATCTTCATAGATGCTGAGGACTCAGAGAAAATAGCCTTCATCACTGACAAGGGGACATATTGCTACAAGGTTATGCCCTTCAGCTTAAAAAATACAAGGGCAGCATATCAACGTCATGTGAATAAGATGTTTAAAGATCAAATAGGCAAAACTATGGAGGTGTATGTAGACGATATGTTGACAAAGAGTTTAAAGGCCTGCACTCATATGGCAGACCTAGAAAAGACCTTCGATACCATGAACTTATACAGAATGAAACTCAATCCCGCAAAGTGTGTCTTCGAGGTAAGAGCTAGGAAATTTCATGGATTCATTGTCATTCAGAGGGGAATAAAGGCGAACCCTGAGAAAATCAAGGCTTTGCTTGACACGAAGACACCAAGAAGTATCAAGGACGTTCAGAGGCTCACTAAAAGAGTAACTGCACTTAACAGATTTGTTTCTAGAGCTATGAACAAGTGTCTTATGTTCTTTAAGGTGCTTAGAAAGGCCTTTGAATGGGATAAAGAGTGTGATGAGGCTTTTAATCAACTCAAGTCCTACCTCGTATCTCCCTTGCTCTTATCTTGACCCATAGTGGGAGAGAAGTTATATGTTTATCTAGCAGTCTCTGAGTCAGCTATAAGTGAAGCCATATTACGGGAAGACGTTGGGGTCCAAAGACCTGTATACTTTAACAGTAAGGCCCTTCAAGGGTTTGAACAGAACTATCCTCGGATGAAAAAGTTGGTATACGCCTTGATACGTGCTTCTAGGAAGATGGAGCCCTACTTTTAAGCCCATTTTATGGTCATCCTCACTGACTCCCAACTAAGACAGGTCCTCCACAAACCTGAGAAGTCAGGTAGTTTGATGACATGGGCCATTAAGTTGGGAGAATATGACCTCACTTATCAACCTAGGGTGGCCATTAAAGGGAAGACACTTGTAGATTTTGTTGCGGAGTTCACATGGGAAGAGGCCGAGGTTGAGAATAACCTAGAGACTGCAGAGGGATCAAACAGTAATGATTTCGAGACCCGAAAGAGGTTGTGTCTAACAAATCCAGAAATGGAATAGCCGAGAATGAGGAAGATCGATACCTCTTCAAATAAGGAATTATGTTAGAGGGTAGCTTCTCATGAGATAAAGATATCTGGAACCTCTTTATTGACGTGTCTTCTTGGGAAAGTGGAAGCGGTGCAGGGCTGATACTCTCAGCTCTGGATGGTACCAACGTTGAATATGTACTAAGGTTTAACTTTAAGGCATCAAACAACGAGTCAGAATATGAGGCCATGATAGCATGCCTCTCTTTGGCAAAGACCCTTAGGGTAAGACGACTCCTACTTCATAGTGACTCAAGGTTAGTTGTTAACCAAGTGTTTGGAGTTTATAAGGCCAAGGATGAAAGGATGACCAAGTACCTAAAGAGGGTAAGAATGATGCTATAAGGTTTCGAAGAGGTAAAGATGAAGAGGGTACCTCGACAAAACAACAACCACGCAGATGCACTAGCAAGGTTGGCTTAAGCAACAAGGACAGACATTAGAAGGACAGTTCTAGTCAAGATCATGCCTAAGGTGACCATTAAAGAAGAAGAAGAGGTTAGTACCCTTGCCTCAATTTGAATATAGGGGACTCATGGATGGACCCCCTTATCAGATATATCATAGAGGGAGAACTGTCGGAATCAAAGCTAGAGAGGAGGAAACTGAGATACAGAGCTACAAAGTTCTCAGTAATAGGAGATGTCCTATATAAGAAAGGATTTCTATTACCTCTCCTCAGATGTGTTCATCCCACATAAGTTCCCCGCATCCTACAGGAGGTACACTAGGGTTCTTGCTCCAGTCACATAGGAGGAAGACCTTTGGCCAAGAGGATTATTACGCAAGGATACTGGTGGCTGACCTTGGCCAAGGATGATGCAGCCTACATGAAGAGGTGTGAAAAATGTCAAAGATTCTCCACTATCCCCCATTAACCTTATCAGCCTATGACGTCAATCAGTTCCCTTTGTCCATTCGCAGTATGGGGGATTGACTTGGTGGGTCCCTTGCCAAGGGCTGTAAATAATTACTGATTTTTGATAATTGCCATTGACTACTTCTCCAAATGGGTAGAGGCCGAGCCGATGATCACAATTACAGAGCAGAAGACCTTCCAATTTATTTGGAAGAAAATTATATGCAGACATGGCCTTCCAAAAACCCTCATCTTGGACAACAGAACCCAGTTCAATAATTATTTTTTATAAAAATATTGCAAAACAGTTGGGATCAAGTAATTTTTCTCTTCCCCTAGTCGACCTCAGGCAAACGGCCAGACCTAAGTCACAAATAGAACAATCCTCGGCAGGATCAAGAAGAGGTTAGAATTAGCTTAGGGGAGATGGACTGAAGAGGTTTATGTTGTGTTATGGGCCTACATAACAACGACCAGGACACCAACGGGGGAAATCCCATTTATGTTAGCACATGGCTCAGAGGCCGTCATACCAACAAAGGTAGGGCTCCCCACTCACATGGTTCAGACCTATGATACTGAGAAGAATGGGGAGGAGAGAAGACTTGACCTAGGTTTGATTGAAGAAATAAGGGAAGACGCAGAGATCAGACAGGCAACCTACCAAGAGAGAACAATAAAGTTCTACAATCAAAGGGTGAAATCAAGACCCATAGTCGCGGGAGACCTAGTGTTAAAGAAGACATTGCAGAAGGCAAATAAGCTTCACCCAAATTGGCATGGCCCTTATAAAGTGATTGAGGAGGTTGTGCCCGGGATCTACAGGCTAAAAAACCTTGAAGGGGAACCTTTCTCCAATCCATGAAATGCTGATCATCTAAAAAAGTATTACATATGATGTTGTAAGAGTTTCTATGTAAGAGATTATTAATGAGAAGATCAGTTCCTGTGTCAATTCTTGGTTGATTATGCTTTAGTGGTAGAATCTATGAGGATAACATCTTAGTTGATGGTCTCAGACCTTATAACATCATAATTTGGTGATAAGGTCTGAGGTGAGACATCATACTCGGATGACCTCAGACCTTAGACATCATTAATTTGGTGAAAAATTATTTATGAGGGTAAAATCTTAGTTGATGGCCTCAGACCTTAAACATCATAATTTGGTGACAAGGTCTGAGGTGAGACATCATACTCAGACGACCTCAGACCTATAACATCATAATTTGGTGACAAGGTCTGAGGTGAGACATCATACTTGGATGACCTCAGACCTTAAACATAATTAATTTGGTGAAAAATTATTTATGAGGATAACATCTTAGTTGATGACCTCAGACCTTATAAAATCATTAATTTGGGGAAAAATTATTTCTGGGGATAACATCTTAGTTGATGACCTCTGACCTTATAACATCATAATTTGGTGAAAAATTATTTATGAGGACAACATCTTAGTTGATAACCTCAGACCTTACAACATCACTAATTTGGTGAAAAATTATTTATGGGGATAACATCTTAGTTGATGACCTCAGACCTTATAACATCATAATTTGGTGACAAGGTCTGAGGTGAGACATCATACTTGGATGACCTCAGACCTTAAACATCATTAATTTGGTGAAAAATTATTTATGAGGACAACATCTTAGTTGATGACCTTGGACTTTAAACATCATTAATTTGGTGAAAATTATCTATGGGGATAACATCTTGTGGATGACCTCAGACCTTAAACATCATTAATTTGGTGAAAAATTATTTATGAGGACAACATCTTAGTTGGTGACCTTAGACTTTAAACATCCTTAATTTGGTGAAAATTATCTATGGGGATAACATCTTCTGGATGACCTCAGACCTTAGACATCATTAATTGGGTGAAAAATTATTTATGAGGACAATGTCTTAGTTGATGGCCTCAGACCTTATAACATCATTAATTTGGTGAAAAATTATTTATGGGGAAAACATCTTAGTTGATGACCTCAAACCTTATAACATCATAATTTGGTGACAAGGTCTGAGGTGAGACATCATACTTGGATGACCTCAAACCTTAAACATCATTAATTTAGTGAAAAATTATTTATGAGGACAACATCTTAGTTGATGACTTCAGACTTTAAACATCATTAATTTGGTGAAAATGATCTATGGGGATAACATCTTGTGGATGACCTCAGACCTTAAACATCATTAATTTGGTGAAAATTATCTATGGGGATAACATCTTGTGGATGACCTCAGACCTTAGACATCATTAATTTGGTGAAAAATTATTTATGAGGATAACATCTTAGTTGATGGCTTCAGACCTTATAACATCATAATTTGGTGACAAGGTCTGAGGTGAGACATCATACTTGGATGACCTCAGACTTTAGACATCATTAATTTGGTGAAAATTATTTATGGGGATAACATCTTGTGGATGACCTCAGACCTTAGACAATGTTACACGGCTTATGAAGACACCATTATATTGAGGCTTCAGGCCTTAATACAAACACATTGCATGACATAGAAAACCATTCAAAGAACATTCAAAAAAAGAAATAAAACCCTCTTCAGAGGTTGATATAGCATAAAGTTAAGACTTACAAGCCAAAAGGTAACATAATTAGTCATCGGAGGTTACAAATCGATATGAATCAGAAAAAAAAATTACAATTCAGAGGTTCAAAAAATGTATTTTAGTATCTGCGATCTCAGGGTTGGTAGCCATGCCCCCATCTCCTTGGCCAAGGTTGGTCACTTCTACCCCATCATCTTGGGAACCAACGTCTTCAGTCCTGGTATCTTCTTATGGAGTAGGATCGATAGGTGCGACACCTCCTTCCTCCTCGACCTCTTATAAGGCCTGAGTAAACCGAGGATCGGCATAACCCAGACCAATGAAGTCAGAGGCTGCCAGGATACCTGACTCTTTCTCCTTCATTGCAGCCCATTTTCTAGTGGCCTTAACACCCCTTTTGAGGTACTCAAAACCGAAGCTGACAATTCATTAGAGACCTTGTAGTCCTCCAAGATCTTCTCCGAAGCATCCTCCCGAGCAGCCTTCACAGCAACATCAACCTTGTGTTGGAGAGAGTCGGCCTGGGTCTTTAGAGTAGAGCTGTGATCCTTTTTAATCTTACCCATGTCCTTCTCTAACTGCTTGATATTAGCTTCAGACTTATCTAAGGAAGCCTTCAGACGTTCCACTTCAGTGTTCAGAGCAGCCTCGATCTTTTGGGCCTCTTTGCCCTTCTCAATCAGAGGAAGTTTCCTCAGAGCCCAGTTAACAAACTAGTGCATGGTGAGGAGACCCTGCAAAACATGTGAAAACATGTCAGTTCAAGATTTGGTATAATTCAAAGCCGATGTTACACTTATTCAGCAAAAGCAAAAGGTTTACTTGGATAGATCGGTGGAGGCAGAACTCGGCCAGCAGAGGGGTGTCCAGAGAATGGCAGAACCATTTTTCAGCATTGGTCATGACGGAGCCGATGGCATCAAAGGCTTTCAAACTCTGGTTGATAAGGCTGTCGTCGATCTTCAGTTGCTCCAGACGAGCAACTAATGCGTCCTCAGAGGAGATGGGAATCGCGCGATCCCCCTTGGATGTTTTCTTTTTCTGCCTCTGATCCTCAAGGTAAGGATCATTGGATTTCCTCTTCTTGGAGGCCTCGACCCTTGAGGTAATAGTAGTAGTAGGAGGAGTAGTTAAAACTGCTTTTTTCACTAGTTTTGTAAGGTTGGGGGTTGCCATCTCCCAAAGTTCGTCTGAAATTCCCTTAGGACACTCTACAAATAGAAAGATCTGAGTTAAAGATCAGAGACATAACTAAATCAGAGGTATAACTTATTGAAATGATAAAGTAACTTACGAAGCTCGATTAGAGGACTCCCCCAAGGCCAATTTTAGAGAGGTAGTAGGGGGTCATCAAATGCTCGTACTTGAGCAATAGACCATGTTCTTCCTAATCTTGAAGGTCTTTGACCTTCTGAAAGTTATTCTAGCTTAACCCAGGGTTGGCCCTGGAAGCCAATGACAACTTTCCCCATCTCAGGGGTATTCTCGGCTCTAAGGATGAAGAGGGGGCACAGGGACCAAACTCCCATGACCCTGAGGCGAAGAAGTATCCCAGTTTTCAGTTGTGGTTCGAAGTCTGGGGAACTAGCAACATCTTTTTATTGGACTTCTGAGCTAAAAAGTGGTAGTAACTCGGATGATTCCTAGCAGAGGAGGTCACGTAGAACACTGTGAAGACCTGAACGGGAAGGTCTGAATGATGGACTACCCTCCATAAGACTATAGCTCCAATTATCACCCTAGGCATTGGGGGATAATTGGGAAGGAGCCAAATTAATATAGGATAATATGGACCTAATTATTGGATAAATAGGAAGACAAAATCCTAACTTAAACATCTGCTCATATAAGCAGTTCTCACCATTTCGGTCGCCAAAGGCCCTCTCATCCCTCAGAGGCCTCCTAAGTTTTATAGAGGGACCAATAGAATGAAGATGCCTAAAAGATAAGAGGTTGAGTCCACTGATAGTGCTCTCTATCTCCGTTGCCTCTGAGGTATCAACATCACTTTCTCTTCCATCATCCTCATCCTGATCAACGTCGGCTTGAACAGATGCGGGAGCACCATCAGGGAACCTCTGAGCGAACTCAGCTCCTGTGGCGGTCGACATGGGAATAGCATTAAGGATTGGGGGAACAGTCACACTAGGTCCTACAATTTTGACATCGGAGGAAGAATGCGAAGTGCTAGAACTCTTGTTAGACGAGGCATGACTGGAAACCTCGGCTTGGTCAGGGGTTTGATCCATCCTTATGGAATAATCCATGGCTTCTTGAAAAGAATCCACAGACATAAGGTATGAGGTTGACGACTCAGACTCAGACATGGGAACGGGTTCTACTGGAACCTCTGCAGGCACAGATGGCTCGGGATATATCACTTTCAGAGGGGGAGGAAATATAGGTCTGGGGGGGGGGGTGGAAGTCCTCGACCCTACGATCTTCCTCTTGGGCTCACTCTATCTGCCTAATCTTTTCTAAGGTCTTCTCCGTAAGAGAGGGGAAATCCTCTAAAAGCTGGTATAAAGGTCTGAGCATGTAAGGACGAGACTACACTTGATACCCAAAGCCACAAATTTATAACTTGGCACAATAGTTAAAGATCAAATATGGTTATTTGAAAAGAAAGCTAACCAAAAATAGTCAAGAATAGCTCATCGAAAAACTTATAAACTCATCGGAAATCTCAAGCCGAGACCTGAAAATGCAACAAAGGAAAATTAAAAATCATAAATTACCAAAACAGGATGGAGAGGATACCTGGATAATCGTGGAATAAGGGGGAGGAATACGTTAATCAAAGAAACTCAACAACTGCAGCAACAAAGCTCTGAAAGAGAGAGAATGAAGAAGGTTCAAGCGAAAAAAATGGAGAGAAATGAGGAAGAAAGAGAAAGAGAAGGGTTTTAACCCTTAAAGATGATTGCACATATCCCAAAGCCCATCATTTCCTTAGGAGCCCAAAAGATAAATGGCATCTTTGTGCTTGTCAGGCACGCTACCTACTTCAATTCTTGACACTTGTCAAGGGGATATTGGCACACCAGGTAGAATGGCCTCGGCCTTGCAAATACCCCTCAATCATCTACTCACATAGGTAACTAAGGGCTAGGGGGTGATTGATATGCCCTAAATGTACCTGACTGTAAGGACACAACTTTCCAATTGAGTCCATATATAGTTTTGGCTCAATTCCGGACAAAAACATTTATTCATAGGATAATATGTAATTGCAATTCTCTCAAGCCTATGAAGTGTTTGTTGAAGACGTAGCGGCAAAGAGTATAAAGCTTCATCAAATGTGCCGGTTTGCGTGCCTCGTTTCTACGTCATCAACCATAGTTTCATGCTCCCAAGGTATGAATGCAATATTATATATATAGGAGCTTGGAACAAGTTTATTAGGTGTTAGGTTTTATAAAAACTGCGTTTTGTTTTAAGAAAGAATTAATTAAAACTTTAAATAAATGTTTATAAAGTTTTCTGGGCTTAAACAAGAATATTCAAACTTCCTGGTTTTTCGTTCGATAGAGTCGTTTGAACGAGATTGTCGTTCGAACGAACCTGCCAACGAGTTCCCACCAAAGTATACTGGTCCGTCGTTCGAAATGTCGTTCGAACGAGATTGTTCGTTCTAACGAGATTTCCAACGAGTTTCTAACGAGTCCAATCTGGAACGTCGTTAGAAGTCTCGTTCGAACGAGATGCCAGGCGGGAACAGTTTTTGGTAGTTTTTTGGCAGTTTTGCACCCACTTCTCCACTTGGTTTTTAACCAACTTTTTCAGATTTTAATATGTACGGGAAGAACATTTTCCAATCTAACTTTTCCTAACTTTTCCATCCTAGTTTATCTCTTAGAGAGAGTTTGAGAGCAAAATTGTTTTTACGAAAATGTTCATGTTTTGAGTGAGATTTTTAGAGAAAAATATCCATCACTCTAGTGTTTACACCCAAAGAAGTTTATTCCAAGTTCACATATACATATATCTTACTTGGAGTTTGGCATTGGTTTATCTCTTCCGTTTCAAAGAGAAGTTTTGGTTTGCTTCTACATCCATCAAAGAAGAAGACTTTTTGTTGTGATTCTACCCACTTGGAGAAAGGCTCCTTGCTCGGGTGACGGTGACCATATAAAGTCCTATCGGTGGATTCCGAGACCGCGGTGGTGTTCCAAGGTTATCCGCTAGGAAGAGGTGTATACAAGAAGAAGCGTCGAGGCTTGAGAGGGATCGAGTCATGTGTTGTAAGTCTTTTGTCTTGTACTTGTAATTCCGTATCTAGTGGATTTGTGGCTAGGGCCGTCCGAGGTTGTTTCCCGTCTTGGGTTTTTCCTCGTACATCGCGGCGTAGTGTGATTGGTTTATTTTATCTTGCAAAATAACGTAGAACGCATGTTTAGAATAATTCAAGATAAAATTTGGTTTAAATCATTACACTCATTTGATTTGGTGCCTAAATTAAATATTGGGTAAAGTTTATTTAATTCAAGTCATTTGCTAAAATTTGGTTTCGCCTAATTTGCTAATATTGATAAATATGACTTAGGCAAATTCTAGGACTTGGATTAATTAATTGGTTTAAGTGAATATATTAATTGATTAATTTTACTTCACTTGGTGTAATTCTAATTTGTTTAAGGAATTAAAATTTGTTGTTTTTAAAGTTGAACCATCACACCGCTTCCGCATCGATCTTGAATCAAGTTTCTATATAAAAGGAAATTAATAATTTAGTTTTAATTGCAAAAATTATAAATCCGGGGTTCTACAAATTGGGAGCTTTGATTTAGAAAAGCTCGCACTTACAAATTGGTATCAGAGCTTTGATTTAGAAAAACTCACACTTTACAAATGGGTATCAGAGCTTTGATTTAGAAAAGCTCACACTTTACACTGACAATTCAGAGACATCGACCTCGGCTTATAAGAGGTCCGAGGTAACAAAGGCTCCTGACTGGCAACCAGCACTCTCGTCCTACATAAGGTCGTCTGTAGCCGACATCACTGATCACCTCATTGTCGGGCATCATCAGAGATCGCATCTACCTCGGTCATCAACATTGGCTACTAATAAGCCAAGTTAGCAAGGATCACCTGACCAACCTCGGTTGGGAATTAGCCGAGGTAGCAAGGATCATATAACCAACCTCGGTTGGGAAGCAGCCGACATTCCAGCTACTCTAACATTACCTCTTCCCAGACCGACGTTATAACCCCACCTGCCTTACCTCAGTTTTTGCTGAGCCGAGACCATCATGAATAACCTCGGATTGGGCAGCATCCAGACTTCACCAACCTCGTACTCTTTCAGGCTGAGGTTGGTACTAATCGAAGACAACCGAGCCTTTACTCGCATATGTATGGCTGGGATCACGTGTACTAAATCAGTTGTAACAAATCAATACCCTCACGTGGGGGAATATTTCATCATCATTCTCTAAATGTGATAGTGACAGATGTCTTCATTAGATTGGCTAGATCAACACGCACATGCTCATTGCATGAATGGGGGGTGCATTACAACCCCCCCACACTATATATACTTGTCTTCTACTACATGGAGAGGGATCCAAAAATTACAGCCCTAGCTGAAACTTTGTCCAATTATACAATAGAGAGACAAAGCTTGAGAGATTGTATCTATGGCCATTAGTGCCTTGTTTCAGTGACCTTACTCATTCACTTGCACAGTGGATATAGGCCTAATTGGCTGAACCACTTATATATTAGTGTTCATCCTCTTCTCCTCATCTCTTTCTAATATATATATGCAAATACTCTTATGCTTCCATTGTTAACATTGATTTAAGCTTGCAAACACCTTGAAGGGTGGTGCTGTTTCCAGCATCATCAACGTAAATAGTGAATGCTTAACTTTAGTGTTATAACACTTATTTAAAATGATAAATGTTGAGACCAAATACATAATGCTACCACGAGGGGTATCTAGTAGGATAAGCCTTTTCCTAGTTAAGAGTGTGTCAGATAGCTAGGTTGGATTAGATGTACGTTAGGCGTGCACACTAGTCGAGAGGTGAGAATCTCATGTGAGAGTTCGAACTAACATGCATATGATACTTGCTTTAATGCAGTTTTAAATACTTGCTAATAAATCTTTTTAAAACATCGGGCTCTGACCCGTTTCTTGCATCTTTTTCCTCTTTTGCTAGGTGCTCAGCCATAGGGACACCGGTTCTAGATACTTGGATGGTTTGCTGAGCTGCAGCTGTTGTGGAAGTTACGAGTCCTTGAGATTAGACGCTTATCTCATTTTATTCAATTCCTAGTTCAAATATTTCAGTTCGGGCATGTGTCGCCCATTCTCATTAGCAGAGTTGTACTCAAATTCCTTTGTAGTTCTTTTCAGTTGGATTGAGGATATATTATGGTTTGGTTTGCGACTTTGAACTGGAGGATTTTATCCAGTCTTAATTATTCAGTAATTGATTTAGTCAGCATTAAATTCTTATGTATGGTTTATAATTACATGTTCAGAATTTATTAAATTAATTGGTTTCAAGTTTAATTGGAAAATGTTTTGACACTAGATTAATTAAATGCTAGGTAATTAATTGGATTTAAGTTTTCAACAGTGATGCTAAGAATAAACCAACCGAACATTCTGTTATTAATTTTATAAAGGACTGATCACCCGATATTTAATTGGGCGGGGTGTCACAATTGTCCACGATGACTGATGCCAAACCCTAATCCCGAGTGTTCATTATATGTGGGATCATTAATCACCTCCTAGACTTCGATTTTCTTAATTTCCTTGCACATGAAAGGATATTGGGGGCTCTGAGCTTTTAAAACTTTTATTATCGAATCGTTGTTAGCCATGGAATTAGTAGATGCTCGTAATTTATGAGGTCGAACCATTGGTAGCCGAGGGATAAAGTATATCCTTCAAAGGCCAAGGTCAAATATTAATTGTTAGTACCAACAAATAGTCTTATTCATAAAAGTATTTGAACCTAATGAATAGTTTTAGTTGTTAAAAAGTCCATTTTTGACAAATATTTGTACTCGTTAAAAGGTTTGAAGTTAACAAATCTTTTTTTTGTTAAAGGTTTTAATGTAGCAAAAATATATTTATTTGCTAAAAGTTTGAAATTAACAAATATTATTACTCGTTTAAAAGTTCAAATTTAACAAATATTTTATTTGTTAAAAAATCTCAAACAAAAAAATGAATTTTATTCATCGTAGATAAAATTTTGCTGAGCTATGAAGAGACTTTATAAAGAGCCCCGACCGACCCTTGTAGAATTTTTTGAACCCAAAACATAGGAAGATCGAATATATGATTGAGGGAAGATGAGTTTAACAAATGAACTAGGTCGATACTTCCAACATATGGGTGAGATTAAGTCGAGAGTCTAGTTGGCCTATACTATGAAAACCTTACAACAAATTAGTTGAGAGATGGTTATAATTTACTTGGTTATGCTTCACCATTAGGTTGATGAAACTTGCAAGTAATCTCTTTCTAATAAGGTATTGCTGAGAGGCTGATTAGTCTATTAAATCATGCTAGGCAACCTTAGGTTGCATTTATTTTTTCATTTGAATTTGAAATCTGAAGACTGAATCTGAACTCTGAATCTAAAAAATATTTTTTTTTTTACATATGAATGGATGAATTTAGACTGATTTAGATTTTGGATTCAGACATCAGAGGTACATTTACCTCTTAATCATTCAGAGGAAAAAATAGTCATTAGCCTTTTAATCATTTAAAAAAACAAACAGTATTTGGTACCTTTTAAGTTTGAATGGTTCATTTTCATACTTAAGAGGTAAAAACAATCACTACCTTATAGTGTGCCGAGGGATTTGACTTAAGTTTTGTGTTCTTTTCTCCGACCATACCCATCAATAAGATCCCATTATTCTTTCTCTTAAAAATCTCAAAAAACGCTCCGTCTCTCTAAACAAAACCCTAGCCCCCTGCCCCTCAATTCCTCCTCCATAAGGAAAAGGAGGAGAAATAAATATTTCCCCCATTTTCACTCCTATAAATTACCCTTGGTATATGTATAATGTTCTACCCTCAGTGAGATTTATATGTCTCTCTTTTATAGGAGTTTTATCCCTCTTTTTGGTAGGGTTGTGTGTGAGATTTTTTCCTTTGAATAATTTCTTCTCTTATTAGAGGATGCATGTTGTGTCTCTTCGTCGTCATCCGAGGTGCTATCGAAGTTACCATTCTTGGTGTCTCCCTCGGTCAGTTTGGACCGAGATCCATTGCTATTTTTCATATCTAAGAGTTGTTTTCTCTATCTAAATTGATGTTTTTCCTATTATAGGGACGAGCTTAAATGGAACTTATCTAGGTTGACACCCGCTTTTCTAAAGGTTATTATACCGATTGGTATTTTTCTTCCAAATGTATGATGTATATTTCCCATACCCCAATTTATGGGTAGTCGGAGAGTCCATTTTACCGAATTTTGTTACCATTGTAGCTCTTTTTGGCGTTGAGAAGTTTTTATTTACTATGACGTGTTACTTTAGTTGTGCCTATTTTTTGAAGGATTTAATGTTGTATCTTTTGACCTTTTGTGTCATGCATTATGTATTTCTTATTATTTAATTAATGATATTTTCATTTTCTTCAAAAAAAATAATTTGAGAGACTCGTGTTTTCATAACGGAGGATGAGGGGCCTTTGGTGTTTGAGAAAGCTTTAACCATTAGTTAAACCCTAATCTTTTTCTATGGTAAAACACCATAGAGGCAAGTTGGTATCTTGAACTCTCCTGCTAACCCAATTGTCTATCAATTATGTACACCAAATCTGTAAAGGAAAATAATTTAGCTTAGGCTTAGTCTTTGTTTTATTTTCCACTTTTGCATATACGTTGCATCCCGTTACAAATCGAGACGTGCCAACACGATGAACTGAATCTCTAACATCTCCAAAGTTCAAGACTTCTTCACATTATGAAGTTATAAATCATTTAGGATTCTAAATTTTTTTACATTTATATTTGGGAGATTTTTTGTAAAATCGAGTCAAATTTTTCTGAATTAAAAAATTACTAATTATTTCACTTCGTTCAAATGTGAAGAACATATCGTTCGGATGAAATGGAGATTTCATTTGAAAGATTTTTTGATATTTCCTTCGAACGAACATCCAACGAGATTGTTCTATCTTTAAAATCTTGTTCTAACGAGATTGGGGTCTCGTTCGAATGAACTCTGTTTTCATTCAAAATTATGACATTCTCTTTCGAATGACTTCTACTTTCGTTCGAACAAATTTTGTCGCTTTAAAATTTGTGTATATCCTATAAATACCTATTTCATAAAGATTTTATTAGAGACTTTTGATAAAATGAAAAATGCATACATGTTGCAAAAGTTCTCATTCTTTTTATATCAAAACACCTTTTGATTGACAAAACAACCTCCCTAATATACTTGTGAATCCTTTTCAAACCTTAAATAGTTTCATACGCGATAAAAACTTGTGGAAAAAGATCTCTACCATTGACCTTGTGACCCATGGGATCACTTCTAAAGAGAAGGTTGAAGAGAGACTAGTTGGTGGATACCGAGGGTGGACCGTCATCTGCGGACTGTTCTGGATCTGAGTATTTTCATTAGAGAGTTTTGTAAGTTGTCTCGTAAAAATATTTAAAGTTAAAAATTTAAAGGTTTTTCCCTAAAAAAGATTTTTTCCTCATATTTGTTTGTGATTACATGCGTAGTTTATTTTCTATGTTTTGGAACATTATCACATGCAAACCTAATTTAATCAAAGATTAAAGTTGGAAAAAAATTAGATTTTTGATTGGATGCATTTAATTAAATAAGTTATCTCATTAAGATCGTGCGCACTCTCAAATTTATATCAGAGCCGGTTACACAAAAATATTGTTTGATCTTTTTTTGATTTTTTTTTATTTGATATCAATATTTTTTTAAATTGTTGATCTTGAAAAAGGAAGGATTTTAATGGATAATTTGTATAATTGAATGCCCATCTTTAATGGTACCCATTATGTGTACTAAAAGGCTAAAATGAGGTCAGTCTTAAAATCCATAGATGAACATGTTTGGTTAGTTTGTGAAAGAGGGTGGAATCCTCCCACTGTCATTGTTGATAATGGCATTGCCCTTAAATCTTTCTCTCAATGGGATGAGGAAGACTTTAAGTGGAGTAATTTTAACTCTCGCGGTTGAAGTGTTATTTCTGGAGCCATCACCCGTGATGAGTTCTTTCGCATCATGATGTGCACCACATCTAAGGAAGCTTGGAACACTCTCCAGCACACACATGAGGGTACCAACGCTGTAAAGGCATCCAAGCTACAAAATTTGACCACCTAATTTAATACAATTGCCATGCTATAGTCCGAATCTTTTAATGAGTTTTACGCACGTTTGTTATACACAGTTAATTCTAGTTTTAATTTGGGTGAGAAGATTCCTGAGACAAGAGTTGTGAAGAGAATTTTGAGGTCGCTCCCTACCCGCTTTATTCCTAAGGTTATCGTACTTAATTCGTTAGGAATAATAGATACTCTTAGGTTAAAAGAACTTGTAGGAGATCTTCAAATATATGAGATCGATATCTTCCCTAAAACCATTAAACCTAAGAAAGTAGGGATTGCTTTAAAGACTCAAACTAAGAAAAAGAAGAAAGAAAAAGTTTATGAGTAAGAATCTGAGGTGGATCTTGATTTTGATAACTTTGCCCTTTTCCAAAAAAATTGAAAAGGCTTCTCAAATATTCAAAAGAAAATTCTTCCAAAGAAAATATTTTTGAGAAAAATACAAATAAAAATAAGAGAACGAGGGGGGGGGGGGGGGGGAGGAAGAGATTAGATGTTATGAATGTGTGGGTAAAGGGAACAAGGCATATGAGTGTACCACTAGGCTTAAGAGAAAGGGTAAAAAAGTTGCACATATGGACAATCTTAGCGATAGTACGTCGAGCCGGTTGATTAAGGGGGAGAATCACCACATGAACTGTGTGTTGCGTCCATGGTTAGTCATGTTATCACTTCTATCTAGTCCCATGATGAAGAGGACATATCTAAACTTGAGAGCCTCGATGATGTTTCGATTCATTTTAGGGATAGTGAGAGTGAGGTTGAGATTTTGAGTGAGGGAGAAGTTGATGTCCAAAAGGCTTTTAGTGATCTTTACATAGAGACTTTGAAAAATAAAAATATTAATAAAGATTTGTATCTTAGGGTGTTAGATTTGGAAAAAGTAGTGAAAGTTTTGAGAGAGTGTGAGGCATCGATGAGTCAACTCGAGAAGGTGAAGTTTTCTTTATGATCAGTTGATCGTTTTAGGCCGAAAAAAATTATTTGAGTAACACCTTGGCTAGTCTTAAAATAGATCTTCAATCTTCATTAAAGACTTCTGAGAAACTTGAAGCTCGTGTATCCCAACTTAAGATCAATCCCGAACGTACCCGGGAGGTCAATGTCACTTAGAGGGCACATTTATGAAGTAAGTATGATACTCCTCCATACCTCTTTAGGTAATGTCGAGAGGCAAGGAATAATTTATGAAGGTCCATTCACTTCCCATTTATCACTCGAGCCGATTCCCGAGTTTGTGTTAGATCCTTATGGACCTCGGCTTAACCCACCTAGGAGAGCTCATCCTAGACGTTTTGAGAAAGGTGGACCCAAGCCAATTTATGTTTATTCTCATTACAAAAAAATAAGTCACCTTAGAGAGTATTGTTTTAAGCTAGGGAGAGTGTCTTATAGGCATGTTCCCAGGTATGCTCGTAGAAGTGTTATCATATGAGTTCCTACACGCACTCCCACACATGTTATTCCATATGATCCTACACATCACTTGAGAGATTTTGAGACTTTTCGAGAGCAAGTAGAGTATTTAGTCAGGACTTCACAAAATTTGATGGAGGTTTTTCATAGGATGTCATTTCCTTTGGAGAACTCCTCCAGGCCTAATGATTAAGGTTAAGACTTATTCTCTAGCATATGGTGATTTTCATACTCATATCATATATCCCTAATGCTAGTGTGTACTGCCATTGTATTTATATTTTTTTTACTTTGATATATTTTTCGAAAAATCTAGAAAGGGTTTTGTTTTTCTGAAAATATTTTGAAAAATACAAAAAGGTTTTCAGTTTCTTTTTAAGAAAAAGTTAAAAAGGCAAAAAAAAAAAATTATTTTGATAAAAATTTTGAAAAATCCAAAAAGAGTTTTGTATTTTTTTAACACCTTATATGGTTGAACATTAAAGATGTCCGAGTCACTCATTCATTTCATATCTACGTGACTATTTTGTAGTGTTTTGAGACGTGACATCATTTCATTTATGTGCTTTATAATGTGTGTAGACATTAAAATCTGATTTGATGATAAGTTGCTACATCTTTGACTACTTGTCACCATTAATGCATGTGAGCACAACCTTATTTGAGTATTGTTCTTACTTATCAAATGTTGATTGTAATGTTTTCATCTCAATTTTGCTTTAAGACAAATCAAATGTGAAAAACGAGATAGAAGTAGTGCGTGTAAGAACCTTTGTCCAGATTTAAATAATTTTTTTTGGTAAAATTATTATATATTAAGCAATGAAAATGGGCTACGAAAGACAAAAGTCTTTGCATAAAAAGTCATTATTTGAAAAGAAAAGCGTCTAAAAAGATTAGAGGCACATAAAAATAAAAGTTCCAGGCCATTTTGTTTGAACATTGATGCTTCGCTACAAATGAGCATTAATTTCTTCAAAAATAATTGAGAGTATTATTGCTATATGTGAAATTTTGAAGGAGTTGAGTCGAAAACCAATGGGTTTGCACAAACTATAAAAATCGCGAAAAAAATATTACACGGTTTTGGGCATCATTGGTGTAAAAATCACTTACGATCTTGATTTGTTGATTAAGTTAAGTCTGTTTTACATGAATCCATAATGTTTTACACCTAAGGAAGACTTCGAGATCTTTCGTTAGTGGTGTCTCAATCCTTCATCCACATGTGTTATGTTTGCCTATTTTTATTAACCTGTGGAATATGTTCCCACCCCTACATTTTTCTCCCATGATTCGGGTATTTTTGTGTTTCTCCACGGTGTGTTGTATTTGTAAACATTGTATACTTGAATAAAAAAATTAAATTCAAAAATTGTTGGTGTATGTTAGCCTTTGAGATTATCATTGCATGTCCATCATTTCTATATCTTTCTGATGATATCTACTACTTATTTGTGATGTTCTCCATTTGTGATGTTTAGTTTCTACTTCTTTATCTATTTCGAACAAAAAAGGGGAGAACAAATTAAGGGGGAGCTTGATTTTTTAGATTTTCATTTTTTTATTTTCTATGTCAAACTCTATGCATCAGGGGTATTTGTCCTTGTTTTATATGTGTAGATTCCATTGAGCATTGTTTAAAAGATCAAGAAGATCACGGGAAGATCAATAAGAACATATAGATATTAAAGCCAAAGTTTCTATGCCATTCCATTTCTAGGGTTTAGGAAGGGTATTAGAATTTTTGGTATTTTTTGTAATTTGGGTTTCGATTAAGTTTTGTATCGAAAAAGACAAAGGGTGAGATTTGTAAGGGCTAATGGTTTAGCTTAGGCATAGTATTTGTTTTATTTTCCACTTTGGCAGATTTGGCCTATCCCATTACAAATCGAGACATGTTTACACGATGAACTGAATCTCCAAAATCTCCAAAGTTCAAGACATATTCACAATATCAAGGTAAAAATTATTTAGGATCTTAAATTTATTTACATATATATTGGGAAGAATTTTTATAAAAGTTTTTATAAAATTGAGGAAAAAATTTTAGAGTTAAAAAATTATTTTTTATTTTACCTCAATCAAATGAGAAGCATATGTCGTTCGAATAAAATGGCGATTTTGTTTGAAAGCTCGTTTGATGTTTTCTTGGAACAAACGTCCAACTAGGGTTTTCTGTTTGAATTTGTTTGAAGCTCATTAGAATCTTGTTCTAACAACATTGGAGACTCGTTCAAATGAAATATGTATTCGTTTCAACAAGAAACTTTCGTTTAAACGAATTTCGTCACCTTAAAATTTATGAACAACCAATAAATACTTGTTTTGTAAAGATTTTATTAGAAACTTTTGAAAAAATGAACATTGCATACTTGTTGCAAAAGTCCTCATTCCTTTTACGTCAAAACACCGTTTGATTCACAAAATAACCTCTCTAATATACTTGTGAATCCTTTTGAAACCTTAAATAGTTTCATACCTGATAAAAATTTGTGGAGAGAGATCTCTATTGCTGACCTTCTAACATATGGGACCACTGTTGAAGAGAAGGCTGAAAAAGGTTTATCGGTGGATACCGAGGGTGGACCACCACTAAATCTGAGTTGTTTTCTTTAGAGAGTTTTGTGAGTAATTTGTCTTGTAAAAATATATAAAGTTCATAAATAAGGGTTTTGCCCTGAAAAGGGATTTTTTTCTCATATCTGTTTGTGATTGCAAGCGTAGTTTGTTTTCTTTGTTTTGGATGATCATCACATGAAAACCTAATTTAATCAAAAATTAAAATTTGATAAAAAAAAATGGATTTGTGTTTAGAGGCATTTAATTAAATAAGTTATCTCATTAAGATCATATGCACTTTAATGATCATCTTCATAGCTTAAATTTTTTGAGCTATCATGCATTGGGACTATGAGAAAATGGTCCCAAGTTAATGTTTGGATGTCAGTTGAAAAATAGATGAAACCAATGAGTTCCATTTGAAAAATTGGGAAAGCCTTAGCAAATCCCATTTCTTGGCTTATCTGTGTGAAGACACAAAAACCATCCAGATAACAACCAAGTAAACAAATGATTAAAATCATTGAATTATACCACCTATGAAAGTCAGTTGAAATTACCCCACTCAGTGATTTTAAGCTAAAATCGTTGAACCAGATCTGAACTATCTACGCTAAAGTAGTGATAATATTAGACGGGCATCATATGTGTCAACACTCTAAAATTGGATATAATGGAATACATATAAATTTATAAATTTGAAATTGATTCTTTACATGCCGACCTAATTATTTACATGAAGATTGGGCTGCTTTGTTCAGGATGAGAGTCGACATCGTCATCGGGTTTTCTTCTGTCTATTACACTATTCCTTGGTTTTTTATCAAGACCATCGACAAAACATCCTTAACTGTACCATATTAGGAGCCAATTTAGACCATCGGTGACCTTGGTGTGGGACTTCTATTTAATAGCTACCGATGCTTTTACGTGCTATACATACACTATTTTGATTCAAGCATGATAATACAAAACAAAATTTCTACTTATTCTAGGAAATTTAATCTTCATGCATTTATATATTAAATAATTAGTAAATTGAATATAAAGAACACATATTTGTCAAATGCTTAGAGATGAAGGTGATGTTGTTTCTACTTAGTTTAGTGCTCCAAAGTTGCTTTAGAATTGCTCCAAAAATGCCCCGAAATTGAAGAGGAAAAATTTAATTTTTAGAATTTAGATTTTTTTTCTTCTACCCAATATAATTGCGTGTGAAGAGTGTACCAATGATGGAGATAAACAACTGATTATATGGGTGAATGAGGGACAAAAGTTTACCTTGTCCCATAACCCCACTTCCCATTAAAATGGGCCAAAAACTAAGAACCCCCCCCCCCCCCCAACTAACCCGCTAACTTTTAATTGCCCAACTTCCCCTAATTCAAATTAATATTTTGACTTATTAGGGACCATAATAAGTAGAATATTAATTAATTCCGAGAATAATTTTTACTTATTAATTTCCAACAGTCTCCAACTTGATCCTAATACGAACAACCTCAAAATTTGTGTAGGGGACATAAGGTGCATAATTAAGCAGAATAATAATTATTGCCATAATTTAATAATTCACGAGTGCGAGTCATGACGGTTCCACACTATTCAGGAGCATGGTTCTTCCATGTACCACAACATCAATGTTTTATTTAATCAGGCCTAATGTCCTTTGAAAAAAGATTATTTCTATCATACTATAGGTCACATTCACATGCATGCATACATTAATGACAAAAATAATATAAATCTGAAAACACTGTTATTGAATTCAAAGTAGTAGTATCAAGCAACTAAACTAATATCAATCATAATCAACTAATCAAGACCCATCTTTTCGACATGTTTCATAAAGATCTTCGAAGATAGTCCTTTCATAAGAGGATTTACTACGTTATCACTCGTACTAATGTGATTAATTTACCCTCGTTGTTTCTGAACTTATTCTTTCGCTGACATGTACTTCATCTTAATATGTTTAGCCGCCTTAGTGTACTCGTCATTTTGCGAAAAGAAAACTGCTACAACATTATCATAGTAAATTTTTAGCGACTTAGATATTGATCCCAAGATTCTAAGTCTTGAAATGAAAATTCGCAGCCATAGTCCATGATTTGCAGATTCAAAGTGAGCTACAAATTCAGTCTCCATAGTTGATGATGCAATAACACTCCACTTAGAACCTTTTCATGAGACGGATCCTTTATCAAGATGGAAGACATAACTCGAAGTTCTCTTCCTACTGTCAAGGCATCCTCCAATATCTGAGTATGAGTATTCGACCACCTCAAGGTGATTAGTATTCCTATGTGTGAGCATGTATTCTTTAGTCCCTTGAAGGTACCTCAATACTTTTTTTACATCTTTCTAATGATCATTTCCTGGATTGGTTTGGTATTTGCCTAGCATCCCAATGAAAAATGTGATATCCGGTCTAGTGCAAACCTGCGCATATAGTAAGCTCTCGACGAGCGAGGCATAAGTCACACCTTTCATGTGATCCTTTTCCAATTCACTTCCTGGGCATTGTCTAAGCAGAACTTATCCCCTTTATGAAGTGTAATCTCAACTGGATTAAAAATTTACATAATGAACCTTTCTAATTCTTTGTTAATGTAAGATTTCTGAGACAATCAAACATTCCATATGATCTATCTAGGGATATCTTTATCCTGATCATGAAGGATGCCTCACCCATATCTTTTATTTTAAATTTTTTAGAAGGGTATTCTTTGGTTTCATGTAATAAATCAAGGTCCATGCTAGTGATAAGCATGTTTTCAACATATAGCACTAAAAATACAAACTTACTCCCACCGATCTTCAGGTATATATACAGAACAATTGTGTTTTCTTTAAACCCAATGGAGATAATAGTATCATGAAACTTAAGATACCATTGACGAGAAGCTTGTTTTAGACCATATATTTACTTCTTTAACATAAAGACCATGTTTTCATTTTCCTTATTTTATGAAGCCTTATGTTTATGCCAAGTATACTTCATCTTCTAAACTCCCATTCAGAAAATATGTTTTTACATCCATCTGATGCAACTCTAAATCATAATGATACATCACTCACAATATGATTATTAAATAATCTTTCTTTAAAACTAAAGAGGATGTATCATTATAATTAATGCCTTCTCATTGATTAAAACCTTTGGCAACTAATGTTGTCATTTATTGTTGCCTTTCGAGTCGATTTTGGTCTTAAGAACCCATTTACACTCGTGTCCTTCTGGAAATTCGACTAACTCCCATTTGGAGTTGAAATTAATATATTTTATTTCCTTAGTCATGGCATCAATCCATTTATTAGAATCATTACAATACACATCTTGTTCATACGAAACTGGGTCACTAACTTCCCTTATGTTAAATTCTGCCTTTTATGAATTGACCATATAATTATCATGGATATCTAATCTTCGTTCTCTTTTAGATCTTCTTAAAGGCATTTACTATGGTGTTTCTACAATAGGTTGGTTGATTGAAGATTCATTATGTGGTTGTTCCCGTGGGTGATCATTCACTTGTTGTTCATTGTTGTTGATTTGTTTATCCACCAGCTCAACTACTACGTTAGGAATAATAGGTTCATTATGAACACGAGGTATAGGAATTGGTACCCTGACTTCTTGAATGATCACTTCCCTTTCTTTTTCACTCCCACTGACTTCACCATCTTCAATAAATTTATTATTTTTGAATTTTATTATTCGAGTAGTATGATTAGGACAAGATAATTTATATTCGTTTGACTTTTATGAATACCAAATAAAATGACAACTTATTGTCTTAGTTCCAATTTCTTTTCTCGTGGGTTATAAATTCTAGCTTCCGCTGGGAAACCCTAAACACATAAATATCTTAAAGTGGGTTTCCATATTTTCCACGCTTCAAATGGGGTCTTTGAAACTGACTTACAAGGTACCCATTTAAGATGTGCACAAAGGTCATAAGATTATGTCTCCATAGAAATGTAGGTAATTTAGTCCTACTTATCATACTCGTAAACATTTCTATAAGGGTAAAATTGTACCTTTCAGCTACACCATTCTGCCAAGGTGACCCTGGCATTGTGTATTGGACATATATACCTAAATTTTCCAAGAGTTTATCAAAAGGACCAGGGTGTTTTCCAGACTCATCATATCTTCCATAAAATTCACCAACTCTGTCGGACCTAATAATTGTCACCCAATTGCCTCTCAACCTCAATTATGTATGTTTTAACAACATTTACATATTGATATTCATTATGCAATAAGTATAATGTCCAAAAGTGTGAAAAATCATTGATAAAGGTAATAAAATATTTTTTCCACCAATTGATACAACATCAAAAGGTCCACATATGTTTGTATGAATTATCTCAAGTAGTTGGGTGCTCTTTGTGGATCCTTTCTTTATGCGTTTTCTTTATTTTATTTTAATACAATCCACACACATCATGATCGGCCCAATCCAAGTTATGAAGAATTCCATCTTTAATAAGCCTTTTGATTCTTGACCTAGATATATGCCCTAAGCGTTTATTTCACAAGTAAGATGAATTTTTCGTTATTTAATATATGTTCCATTCCCATATTATGATGCAAGGATATTAGGCATTCAAACAATTTATTTTTAAGATCAAATTGATATAAACCATCCATCATAAATCCAAAGCCAACATGGGAAGAATTTTTTTTTATCAAACTAAAACTGTTATTTTTAAATTCAACGATAAAACCATCAAGAGTGAGTTTAGGTAAAGAATCCAAATTTCTATAAATTGAAGGAACATAATGAGTATCTTGAAAATCTAAATAAAAATAAGAATTTAAAATTAAATGAAATGCTCATATAGCTTGTATCTTATCCCTCGCTCAATCAGCCATGTAGAGAAGTGGATCATTTTGGTTTGTTCTGCGGATTGAAAGGAATCCCCGCATCGAACTATAAACATGACACATGGAACCAGAATCAAATCACCAAGTATTAGAAGGGACATTAATAAGCTTTGAATCAAAACATACAAAAGCTATATGATTACCCTTTTTCTCAAACCAAGCCTTGCATTTCTAACCATTTTTTTGAACATGGACCTTCTTTTTACAGAAGTGACACTTGTCATTCTTTTCCTTCTCATAGGAAGATATTGAAGGTTCTCCCTGATGAGATGGTTCAGGACTATGCTTAATGACCTATCCAGTCTTCTTCTTATATCCAACTCCACTGACCATCAAGTTAGCTACCTTCCCTTTAGACACATGATAATTTCGTTCCTCCAACCTTCCTTCTTCCTATACTGACATGCTTTGTAGATAATTTACATTCCACTTACCTTTTATATTGTTGTAATTGATCTAGAAAGGATCATACTCACTTAGTAGGGAGTTTAGGAAAAATTGGATGAGAAATGAGTCATCCACAGTCATGACTAAACCTTTAAGCTTGACAGCCAGATTGGTCATCTCAATTATGTGCTCATTCATGGTTTGAATGCCATCGAACCGCATTGTGGTGAGATCAATCATCAATTTCCCGGCTAGGGACAAAAGTATTCTTTTATGTTATTCAAATATACTTTTTCTTTCGCCTTATCAGGTAAGCATGTCTTAATGTTTGTAGTAATGCACATTCACATGAACATAAGGGAAAGCCAATTAGATCTAGACTGTGGCTCATGAATGACTATATCATCCTTACTTTTGTTATTATGATAATAGTGGGTTCCTCATGAGGATATCCATATCTATGTCTACAACTCCCAGACTAAACTCGACCTGATCATTCTATTCCAAACAGTTAATTTCATCAAATTTTGAATAGTTGGTAGCATGCTAATGAAGGTTAAGAGGAGCTATAATAATTTAATAATGTTCACAAATTAATAATTTACACACATAATAATAATAATTTTGCAACGGGGTTGAATATTGAATTGTGATTCAGATACAACTTGGCATATTGTTTAAATAATTTCAAATATTATGGCATCTGTATTTGACATCACATAATAATGATATTACAAAACTACTACCCATTTATTTTCAATAAGTATGGTTCCTTAGTTTTGGGATTTGTGTTTGTTGTCAAAATTTCATAAACATGATTTCATGAACTTAATGTCAACAAATCAATATTCATAAAAAGTCACAACATGTGTTAAGCTTTTATCTAATTTTATAATGAACATCCTGGGAATAACAAAATGACTATGAGTGAAATATTCTCACATAAAAATCTCATCTTATGTTTAGTCTTTGATTCTACTTAAATGAATATTTAGTTATTAGTCTTAAACAATGAATGTAATATTCATTACTATCAACTATAATTTTTATTTTACAACTAACACCACCATATATGAACATTAACTAAAGACCTCAAAACAGAATTGGCCATATAGTGATGAAAATTACATAAAACTTGATTTTTGCCAAAAATGAAAAAAATACGTTATCGCCATATAATGGAAGTAAATTATTCTAGAAGCTCAAAACAATTTGCGAAACATCAAAATCATTTTTTGGAGAAAGTTATAGGCCTCTAAATTTACCAAAAAGGGCAAAGATGGGGTTTGGGGGGCCTAAACAGTCTCGAATGGACGAAAAGCACGTTATGTCATAGCCTAGGGCCATTGGTATTAATTGTTCGGATGTTTTAGATCAAACCACAAAGTTTCACATCAAATGGAGACTAGAATTCTGAAAAATACTATTCACTAGGGAAAAATCACAAAAACTATTTTTTGCTGTTTTGACATTTTTATCCGAATAATTTAATGCAATTTTATATTCATATTATAGGAGGGTAGTGTGACTGGGGTCTAGTAAGAAAATGGAATAGGTGAGGCATGAACTACTTCAATGGACTCTACCTCCATGGTCTTCAAGAAGTTTCAGAAGCAGCTTCCGGTAAAACCTTCCCTTTCTGGTAAAAATGGAGTCAAGGATAGAACCACTCCCTGCAAGAAGATGAACTTCATAAACAATAATAGTAACTTTGAGAAAGGAATTCTTCTGAGAATAATGGTTGTCAAGGTGGGAGCTAAGAAACAAGCATTCAACACTTAGATAGAGATAGTAAGGAGAGAATACTAGGTGGTCTGGTATGATTTTAACAAAATAACAGCTTAACTTGAGTTTCTGATGATGATTTGACCTCTCCAATGGTCCTATTTATAGGTGAATAATCGGGCTGGATTAGGCCTTTAGGGCACCAAAAACAAGTGGAAAACCTTAGAGGGACAAGTTCTACAATGACAATGTACATTTGTCCATACTAGGTCTGTAGACGCTTGTTCCCTTTGACAGATGACACCTGGTGTGAACCAAAGTCAAAAGGCAAATATTTCTCCTAATGGATAAAAAATATCTGGTTTGGTAAATATGTTTTTAAACGGTAACTTGTTGTAGAAACTTTGTAAACTTGAGAGTGGCCTCGAGGACCACCATCTTTCAAATCATTTTGTAAAAAATTTCATTTCTTGTGAGTAGCCCTTTGTCTACTCACCTCGGTGTTGACTAAGTGTGAGTTGTGTAAGGACTTGAGTAGCTCCTAGAATCTCTCTACTAGTATTCTCTCTAACTTAAAGTACTAAGTGGTTGAGCTTGCTTAATAAACCTTGTTCCTTAGCCACTAAGGAAAAACTCCCAAGAGATCACAACTGGACTCTTTTAGCCCTACCTATTCAACTAGGCCACATGTAAAAGAAAGTAAATATTAGTACTTTTGTTCCATAAAGAATAACTTTTGTATGACGAGGGGCTCCTTGTGGTAAACCCTCTCATCCTGACTTGTTTTGTTCATTGGGTCACTTTTGTCTCAAACCCTCCTGCTGCAAAATGATAATACTTAGATTTAAACATTTTCCAGAGGAGTGCCTCACTGTGGACTCCCTCTCTTGATTCATATTTTATCTAGCATTGGCAGAGAGGTCCCTCGCTTGTGGACTCCCTCACCCAAGTATTATTTCAATAGGCCTTGGCCAGGGGGGTGTCACTCGACCAAAATTCGCATTCTTTGGAATTGGGAGGAGGCAGGGGGTCCCTTGCCCAAAATATTAATTTTTTGGTATTAGAAGTACAGGTGGTCCCTCTCCCAAAAACATTAAGCATTTGGAATTGGCAGGAGAGGGGGGTCCTTCAACCAAAGCATCAACCCTTTGGAATTTGGAAGGACATTGGGTCCCTCTCCCAAAACATCAACTCTTTGGAATTTGTAAGGAGGGGGGAGGGGCTTGACCAAAACATCAACTCTTTGGGATTTGGGCAGGAGAGGGGGTTCTTCACCTAAAACATCAACTTTTTGGAATTTAATAGAAGGGGGGGGGGGGGGGGATCAACTAAAAACATTGTGCATAATCTTCAATATGCCTCTACATTAGTCCCATCATGCAAAGTCTTTTATGTTGGGAAAAAGGCTTTGTTCGCCATAAATTAAATCTTTCTCAAAAAAATTGAGGAACCCTCCCTTCATCATTACTCGTAGGGTCATTAAATGCTCTGTCACTTCATTCTAGGTTTTAGGGTCTCAATGAGCCACATATTTCCATGGGAACTATCATCCCATCATTTGGTTAAAATATATGTCAACCTTTTATTTTTCCCACACATCTTCCTATTTTCATATAAGAAACCTCTTTTTTTTTAACAAAAATTCAATTTTACAATCTCTTTCAACTATTTTCGGAGAGAATTTTTGAAAACTGGGTGGTCCCTTATGTGCGTTTCAAATCAAATCAATTTTCACCAAAAATTATCCAACTTTTAATTAGCACCAAACCAAGTTTTGAAAAACCAATTATTATTTTAAACTAATTTTATCTTGATTAATCCTAAACATGCATCTAGTGATTAAAGCAAGTAAAGTAAAGTAAAGAATACTCACAACGTCGGATGTACGAGGAAAAACCCAAAAAATGGGAAAAAAACCTCGGACGGCCCAAGCCAGACAATCACTATGAACAAAGGTTTTACAAAATATAGATTAGCCTTACTCAATAACTCGATCCCCACGGGTCTTGACGCTCCTTCTGATCTTATACCATTCTTCAATAGTGCCCATGAAAAAAATTGTCTTCCACGAAACCTGTCCACAACACATGAGTCCACGTATGTCTCGGTGTCTATCGAATGGCTTTGATTCATCTACGATGTCGAACAAGAAGTCCTTCTCTTTTCTTCATCGCAAAACCCTGATGTTCATGTATAGAACAAACCTTCTTGGTGAAACAAGATCACATAAACATATAATATTGATATCTCGTATCTTTACAAACTTCTAAGGATGTGTTTAAGCTTTGAAACCTTAGAAAAACATGTGCAAACAAGTTTCTGGTTCGAATACTATTTTCCAAAATCCACACTTATGAAACTTTGATGAAAACACTCTTTAAATAAGAATTAAATGCCGCCTCAAAAATAGTGTCGCTCGAAAGAGATCAGCCTGTCGTTTGTACGACATGGATATCTCGCTCGAACGAGCTGACATGTCATTTAAACAACGTGACGTCATTTTGAATTTTTGACTTTTTTTCTTTAAAACGTCTCTTCCAAAAGAGATCCAAATAAGTCAAACTCTTTTTCGTGTTTATAAGAATAAAACGAAGTGTAAAACATTTAAGACACTTTTAAATATTTTTCCTTATAAAAATTACATCCTTATCTTTTATAGAAATTATTCCGAGCACCATTAATTATACGCATTCATACTTGTGTGATCTCGGAATGCATTTAACTTGAAGACGAATAAACTTTCACCAATTTAAAATTCGGCATGATTAATTCTTTGAAGCATTGCCACAACGTCTTCAATTTCTTCAATATGTCATAGACCGAGTGAGATCGTGAAAAAAAAAAAAAACTCCCTATGACATATTACAAATAAGTTTTGTTCACGGAATTAAGTCAAAACAATACAGGGACTCAATTGAAAATTTATGTCCTTACAAATCTCCCCCTTTGACTATTCCAGGACAAAACTAAACCAGTGAAATGCCTAATTCGGGCCTTCAAGTCGAATGACGCCTAAATCCCATCCCATAAACCCAAAGTCAAAAATTACAGAACACGGACTAGAATATGTAGCACCGGCAAGCATGAACTGTCTGAATGTGATGTAGACTTGAAATCTCGAATTGCTGAAGCATACCTACACACATGAAACAGACAAATAAATACCCCCTGAAGTATGGAGGAACAATTGATACCAATTTATATTTCTAATAAGAATAAATCATTTGAAACATGTGAGCAATTATTTGATACCAACTTGAAAAAAAATAATCAAACAATATGTAAATCCAGATATCAATAAAAACGCTCAACAAATCTCCCCCTACATCACATACATCTCTCTCCCTTTTTGTCTCAGATAGACAATACGGTTAAAAGATAAACCAATCAATAACTATCTAGCATGAGAATATACCAATTTGAATCAATTTGAGAATTGAAAACGCTAGATAACCATGAAACAACCAGCTAGATATGATCAAGTAATGACAAATCAGTAGCTAGTAAACCAATGAATCACATGAGTATATCAAACTAATCAGGTGTGATAGACGGACTCATATGCAAATAATCAATTTTGAAGCAATATAACCTGCATATAAACCAGTCAGTCTAGAAAAACTTCCAGCAGTACCAAAAATATCACCAAAATAAACTAGTGGACTGCAAACCAATCAGAAGCAAGAATCCAGGCTGTTGTTTGAACGAGCCAAGGACGTCACTCAAACGAGATGAGGACGTCGCTTGAACGAAGTACAGTTGTCGTTCGCGCGACATGGATATGTCGTTTGAACAACTTCTCGCGACCTGCCAAAATTTTCCAGATTCCCAGAAATATTATATAATATTTCCCAGAGAAAAAAATTTCACAAAAAAATTCCAGGAAGGGCCAGACAACAGCAAAACAGTGTTAAGACACTAGGATTTTAACACAAAATGCATAAGCGCATAAAAACAAACAATGCGAGTTACATGCAAACATATTATCGATGTGCTCAAACATGGATATGGAATGAATGGGCGTGAAACTACAACAAATGAGTCACAATTCCAACACATCGAAACAATCAAGAATCTCTAATTAATAGCGATAAATCATCAAACTTTATCATAGCCATATGACGATTAAAGAGTGAGCTTAATGAACTAAACATACTACATACACACAAATCCAAAAATTTGATGATTCTACAAACAATAGCGTCAAATTGCAATGTTTCAACATTAAGATTAGTTGTACAAACCCGTTTAAATTTTATCCAACCAAACTCCCTCATAAACATATTTTTTTACGTTCTTTTGAGGTTTCTAGCATTCTCAACTTAGAGAAATTCTTATTGGCCCTTTTCTTAGCATTTTGCCTTTTTCTTTTGGGCTCTTTTAAACGGTGTCTTTCACGACAAGTTAATTTTGAGCTCTCGCAGTTCTTTCCCCTGAATCACTCATCATTTTTCAATTAGATACAAATTCAAATCCTCACGGTAAACGGTTCTTACATGTACACTTCTCCTTAAGTCTACTTACGCATAGATGACAAGATTGAGATAAGAACGCCTCGCCAAATTCAAATATGCAAGAGAAGTGTGCGATGTTGGCATATATACAAAGTCGAATCAAAATGCATATCAACTTTGAAAAAACCCCATATAAACAATGGTTAAGATCATTCTAAGCATCGATAATAATGACCAAATGTCCTAGCCACATGGATATTATACGATGGGGGGGGGGGAGTCCAAACACATCAATATGCCACATCAAACATGTAAACTCAAAAACAAAAATCGAAAATAGTTTTGGCTTTTCAAACATATTTTGACTCAAATAAAATCAAAATCTTTTTGATTTTTCAAAAGTTTTCTCAAAAACAAAATCATTTTGTATTTTTGAATAGTACTCAAACAAATGAAAAACTATAATACAAAAGATACACATGTCATAATACTAGCAATGAATATATCATTAAGAAAACTAGTATATGACAAATAATATCATGCAAGCAACTATCCATAAGAAATAGCGTGTGATGCATCGTGTGACAGCATATGAGAATCAGCCAACCTAGCATTTAGCATCTCCAAAACAGTTTCCTAACCCAAACAAGTGTATACCTAACAAAACGGGTTTTGAGAACCGATGGGACACTACATTTAAACTTCCTAGGGTCTTTTCTAAGATAGTAGAAAAAACTCCTAAGGTGACATTTCCTACCACAATGCGAACATGTGTAAACTCAACAATGAACGGGACCTTTAGGTCGGCCTTTTATAACACCCTCAGATGTGGTTGAAGCTCTAAAACACCTTATGGTATTGGGTTTAGCAACGGAAGCATTGGCACAAGACGAGCCATTACCATTACTACACAAACTACTTGATTCGGTTAAATCACCTTTAAACTTCAAAACTTTGGACTCAAGCAAAAAATTAAGCTCCTCAAACTTTAGGGACTCCTTCTTTAAATTCTCGATTACCCCGAGAAGTTTATCATGCTCCTCCTCAATGTGAGCAAAATTATCCCTAAGAGATTTTTCACGTGCCACACAATCATTAATCATTTTTTTTCCTCAACGACACAAACTCTAGAATTTCTCAAATCCTCTAACTCTTTTTCTAAAACGAGGACTCTATCATCACTCTCATTTTTCGAAACTTTAAAAGATTTAAAGTCATTAAATAAAGTTCCAAACTTCTCACAAATGATATCTCGTTGAATTTGAAACGTTTGCAAATATCCAATCATATTTTTAAAATAAGAATTTTCTTCCTCCAAAACTTCAATACGTCTTACAAACTTTAAATTCAAATGATGTAAATCATCAAATCTTAGAGAATCCATCGAGAGAAAACAAACACACGGGATCGCAAAACAAATAAATTATGTTTTCTAGCTCTGATACCACTTTGAAAAGTGGGTGGTCCCTTATGTGTGTTTGAAATCAAATCAATTTTCACTAAAAATTATCCAACTTTTAATTAGCACCAAACCAAACTTTGAAAAACCAATTCTTACTTTAAACCAATTTAATCTTGATTAATTCCAAACATTCATCTAGTGATTAAAGCAAGTAAAGTAAAGTAAAGAATACTCACAACGCCATATGTACGAGGAAAAACCCAAAAAAAGGGAAAAAACCTCGAACGACCCAAGCCAGACAATCACTATAAACAAAGGTTTTACAAAAGATAGATTAACCTTACTCAATAACTCGATCCCTATGGGTCTGGATGCCCCTTTTGATCTTCTACCATTCTTCAATAGTGCCCATGTAAAAATTCCATCTTCCACGATACATGTCCACAACACACGCGTCCACGTATGTCTTGGTGTCCAATGAATGGCTTTGATTCGTCTATGATGTCGAACAAGAAGTCCTTCTCTTTTCTTCATCGCAAAACCTTGATGTTCATGTATAGAACAAACCTTCTTGGTGCAGCAAGATCACATAAGCATATAATATTGATATCTCAGATCTTTGCAAACTTCTAAGGATGTGTTTAAGATTTGAAACCTTAGAAAAACATGTGCAAACAAGTTTCTAGTTCGAATACTATTTTCCAGAATGCACACTTACGAAACTATGATGAAAACACGCTTTAAATAAGAATTAAATGCCGCCTCGAAAAGAGTGTCGCATGAACGAGATCATCCTGTCGTTTGCACGACATGGATATCTCGCTCGAACGAGCTGACATGTCGTTTGAACGACATGACATCATTTTGACTTTTTGACTTTTTTCATTTAAACGTCTCTTCCAAAAGAGATCAAAATAATTCAAACTCTTTTCCGTGTTTATCAGAATAAAACAAAGTGTAAAACATTTAAAACACTTTAAAAACATTTTTCCTTATAAAAATTACATCCTTATCTTTTATAAAAATTATTCCCAGCACCATTAATTATACTCATTCATACTTGTGTGATCTCGGAATGCATTTAACTTGAAGACGAATAAACTTGTACCAATTTAAACTTCGGCATAATTAATTATTTGAAGCATTGCCGCAACGTCTTCAATTTCTTCAATACGTCATAGACCGAGTGGGATCGTAACAAAAATAAAAATCTCCCTATGACATATTACAAACAAGTTTTGTTCACGGAATTAAGTGAAAACAATACAGGGACTCAATTGGAAATTTATGTCCTTACAATTTTTTAGGGCTAAGATTTTCGGCGATAAAAACTCCATTGTTTTATTTCTTTCAAGCTTTTCCAAAACCCATTCTAAATGGATTGATCTTCACCAAACACCTCTACCAATGTTTCCACCACCGTCAATCCACTTTTAGTTGGTTCTTTATCAATTTTTGTTATTGTATCTACGATAATGACTACTGGAACCACCACTATTGCCACCACCATTCGTTCTCCTACTAGCACCACATCAGCAGATTCCCTTTTCAGGAAAAGAATCACCATGGGTTCCTCTCCTGAGAGATTTAACATTTGGGGTTCCTCGTCCAAGGCCCCTTATACCAAGTGTCCCTCGTTGGAGGATACTACTAGTGAGGGTTCCTCATGGGAACCAATTATAACTGGAGGTTCCTCGTATGAGACATTTAACATTGGGGGTTACTCTTTCAAGGCCCTTGCTACGAAGGGTTCCTCATTGGTGGTTACTACTGGTGAGGGTTCCTCAAGGGAACCAATTGTAACTGGGGGTTCCTTATTGGGAACATCTATTGATGGGGGTTCCTCATTGAGAACGTCTATTGCTGGTGGTTAATCACTGGAACCCATTTTCCTTGGGGGGGTTCTTCTTATGAACTAATAGTTGGGGGGTACCTCGACCACCCCCTCCCTTTCTCAATCTCACAAAGACTATTTGCGCACTCGTTAAGAAGGAGATTTTGTTCTCTACCATTGTCCACCTTATTTTGGACTAAGTGATGACTTGATGACCTCCCTCGCCAGGTTTGAGGAGGAATTCGTTACCAAAATTATCGAATAACCCTTGGCGGGATTGAGTGAGTCTAACATATAAAGTTGTACTCGAGGGACTTCATCTTATCACTGCAACTGACAACCTAAAGTCCTGCACTGTGGCCAAACATGGTACCCTTAATCTGTTGATTTCTCGTTAGAGTAAGGACTCTCATACTTTTGTGACTAGTTGGGGGTGAATTCCTTGTTACCATGGAGGATGCCTATGAGCTTCTTTCCCTACCTTTCTTGGGGGCATGTTTTTACTGATGGCTATGAGGACCCCCTCGATTAAGAGATAGTGGAGGAACTTCAGTCATCTCTTTCTGAGTGTTCAATGTATGTGGATATTAATGTAATTGGTCTTACCAAACATTCTTTTACCAAATGAAAAAGGTACTAGTTCAAGTATTTTGAGTAGTTACCCAAGGGATAGTCTTCTAGCAGGGCACCCAAAAGTCAGGATGGTCCAAAGATTAACTCATATTCACACTTGGCTACTTTCCTTAGTAGATTTGTGCTCCTAGGTAATCCAAAAGACTCCCCTCATGAGCTTCTTTTTAGATTAGCAGTGAGGCTAGTGCAAGGGAGTATTATGCCCCTTACGGATTTGACCATTGGGTCTCTTTATACTTAGTTGGATCGGGCCCATGTAGATGTTAAGACATCTTGTGGCCACTACGATGTTACTAAATTTGCCAAATCTTTTATTCCGATGGCTTTTTTAAATGAGCATTTTCCCAACTTTGGCCCGAAAGCCGAGGCCTATCATATCAAAGTTACTGGCATCAAAAGGTGGCACAGGAAAGCCCCCAATAAACCCCTAGGATCTTTAATTGATATTGTTCACGATTTATGCTTCTGCCCCTACAACAAATGTCCAGGTGGCACTTTTAATTAGTTATCTTTCCTGGGCGATGGGAGCACTTTTTATTGTCCTTTAAACACATATTCCATATTTTCTTACCCATATATTAAAGTGATGGCAATGTTATTACCAGACCTTCTTCCTTCATTGACGGGTTTAGGTGAAGGGGTTGAGTTTTACTATTCTAAGAGGGTGAGGAGATAATTTATCTATGATACAGGTATTCACACCCCTTCCTACCCTTCGAGTAGTGATCCCTCAGAGTTGTATTTGGAGGCATAAATAAACTTTACTTTGCAGGGAATGATCCATAGGGTGAGCCCTTTGGGAGGGTTATACGGGCCTCCTTGTGACCACTTACTCTCTTTCACTCATCTTGGTTCCTGCTCTGGCAGAGAAAAGTTCTTATTCAAAATTGTGTGGCTGAGGTCCCTCATAAAACTATTTCTACCAGGTATGTCATGGCCAAGTTTTTAGTCAAAAGGACTCATAAATAAATTTGGCACCATAGTACTACGCCAAAGACACCTCTTGAGCAAGTTATTCCCATCTTAGTGAATCCACTCCTTCATCAATCCATCCATTCAAAGAAATATGAGTCATAGCTTGCTAAGTCCAAAGGCCATTCTAAGGGAAAGGGAAAAGAAAAAGGCTCTACTTCCGTCAAGCAAAAACACCCTGAGATGGATGTGTCAAATTTCATACCTGCCACTACCGTTTCTCCCTCTCCCCCCCTTTTGCATTTGAGGACTAGGATAACCATGAAAAAGAAGATATTTGTTTATGATAATGCTGATCCTTCTGCACCAGATCAGGGGTCGGACATTGACGATCTCGGAGTAGAAGAGACTTATAGAACTGTTCGTGATCATGGTTATGAGGCTCTGGGTTATTCTTCTCAGGAGACACTCACTGCATCTATTCTAATTATAGAAGGTACTACACTCGAATCCTCTTTACTTAGTGAAATTGGCTCTCATGGAGTTTCACATGCTAGTTCTCTTTCTCACTCATTTGAAGAGGAACTGGTTGACTATGGAAGTAATCCTTCCTACAATGATCATATTTCTTCTTCAAATGATGCGGATGGCATGGAATTTCATGCTAAAGGAACTACTGATACTTGTTCTTTATTATTAGTTTTGAGGGAGTCTTCTAGTGACGATCGGCTGCCACATTCACCGTCAGAGACCATCCCTACTACTAGAGGTCTTCCTTACGGACAAACTGCGTGCTCTGATGTTGTAAGTCGTACTTAACTTTTATTTTCATAATTTTCCTTTTTTTCATCATTGATTTATTTACTACTTTTTTTCTTGTGATGTTTTCACAGGTTACCTCTACTGAGCTAAGTGGTCCTTTGCCCCCTCCCCTTATATGGGGGCCCTTTCCTAGGGCATGGAATTCCATGATAGTCTCCTATTTGAGTCTGGCTATAGAGGTTTGTTAGTTCCTCTATATTCAAGTGTTATTTTCCATCTTTCCTTTTTTACTTATATAGCTTGTTCTTTTTTTTTCCTTTTGCAGTTATATTCTATGTTGTCAACTGCCATGAGGGCCCCCTCCGTGTCATCCTCTTCTATCCTAGTAATCATCCACTCTTTTCTTTTTCTTTAACTTGTCATATTTTTTAGATATATTTTTTAGGTATTTCTTCTTTGGTGTGTTCACAGATGACCATTACTTCTCTCCACACTTCCCGACTTTCCAACTCAGCTCTAGTGGGTGGTTCTTCTTGAGTATTTTGAGCTTGTCACTTCTGTTGTCTGTCTCTATTCTTTGCTATTTTTTGTGTATAATTGTATTGTCTTTGTCTTTCTTCTTTGTAGGTATTATCCTCAGGTAGCCCTTCCTCTACTAGGGGAATAACATAACTTATAGGAGTCACTGCCTGAGGTCTGTCACCTTTAGGGAGGATTCCTATCTCTCGAGTCTTCATGCCTATGGATAATATGCCTCACATCCAGCCCATACCTTGTTAGCCAGATTTCACCATTGCCTCCAATGAGCCTGTTATGCAAGCTATCACTTCTTCTCAGGTATTGATTACTCCCATTAGGTTCACCTTCTTTATTTATCTATGTTTGGTTATTTAACATCTTTGTGATTATTAGGCCACTACTATAGTTCTTGTTGTTCCAGTGTTCATATTCCACCCTTCTTCTTTGGAGGGGCTCAGGTATTCCATTATCCTTATGCCTTTGATTTCTTTATCTCGCTTAAACTAACGATTCATTTTTTTTAGTTGGCTCATGGAAATAGTTTATCAGTGCCCCCCCCCCCCCCCCATTACTGTTTTTCTAGCAGCCCTTACTGTGACTGAGTCACTTTGCCCTACTTCTTCTAGTGAGGTTCTTATCCTAGTGCGTCTTTTGGTAATTATTTCCACTGTAGGCTTTCACATTTTTTGTACGCTTATTTTTCATGAGGTAGATGGTTTGCTAACACTCTCCATCTTTTCTTCATTTACAGGATAGTTTTCTAGAGACCTCTTTATCCGCGGCTCCCGCAGTGAGTGTTGCGGAGGCAGTCCCCCAGGATCACCCATAAGGGCCCCGTCGACTACTGCGGGGACGATCACCCAGGTAACATGTATTTCTTGTATGAGATTAGCCACTTTTGCTCCACCCTTTTTACTCGTAACCCTTCTAATCTTGTTGTCGGGTTTGCATAGATGAAGTCCCTTAATAAGCACCAAAAAGTGTTCAAATAAAACCTAAATAAACAGTTTTTAATTGCTAATTCCTAGTAAAATGGGTCTTATTCACGTTTATGTTTATCTTTTAGGTCCAACGCCGTTTGCAGAGTTTAAAGAATCAAATCAAGGCAAATATGTGGTTAAAAGTACTAAACCCAACTCCCGTAGCTTAAACCATTTCTGAACCAAGTCCTGACCCCCCAAACTATCCCAAAATAACCCCTAGTGCGTGTGTCGTTATGTTCTTATGTGATATATTTGGGTGTGCATTTTTAGTATTTTTATTTTATTAATTTAGTTTTTATTTTATTTTATCTTCAATTATGTATTTTTTAGGATTTTTGTATTTTATTTGCGTGCATGTAGTTGGAAATATTAGGGTTCGAGTATTTTTTATGTGCGTTGAGTGTTTTTATCCATACTTTCTTTTTATTTGTTTTTAGTTTTTTTAGTTTATTTAATTTTATTTGTTTTCAATTTTTATTAGGTAATTTTTATTTTTATTTGAGTCTATTAGTTTATAGGTTAGAAAATTAATTTTTAGTTTTAACAGATTTTATTATTTTTATCTTCTTTTTGTTTAGTTTGATTTTCATTTTATGTCCTTTATTAGGATTTTTTTTAATTTTATTAGTCTTAGGTAGTATTAGTTTTTTTATTTTTTAGGTACAAACTAACACACACACACACAGACACACACATAAATCCCATACACCTATCACACCAAATCATCTCCTATCCTACACATCACTAACACTCAAACATATTACCTTCATCATCCTCCCCAACACTTCCTCTCTCTTCCCACCATAACTAAAACCCAACAAACTCATATCACATCTTAATCCCAAACCAACCCAGCAGCGCTTGTACCCACTAACCCACCGAAAAACCCACCTTCGGTCCATCCATTGCCATAACCTAAAACCCAATCCCAAATAATCCCGATCGAAACCCAAATCCCTAACCCATACTTCGAATCTGAATCTGCTCCACCCGACGACCAGACCTCAATACCTCTCACTAAGAAATTGACCCATGGCAGCCCTATACATACCCGAGCCGTTACCTGATCTCCATCTGTCAAAGACATAAAAAAAGAAAAGAAGGAAGAATGTAGAGAGATATTTTTAGTTTTAGATAGTTTTTTATTTTTTTTAGATTTAAATTGGGGGAATTAAATTGTAGTGAGTTTCAAATGGAGCGTGAAATTTTCATTTATATATTAATTGATCACTCAAATTGAGTATTATATGCTTTTAATTTAAGATTGGAGTTCAATTGGATGCATAGAGATTTGGTTTGATTATTCTCTTCTCTACTCTTCAATTATTCTTATGCCTTTGATTATTTGTTTATCATATTTCATATCATGTTAGACTAAAAATTCCCTTTCAAGGGGTCGTATGAACCCTTATTTAATGCTATTTTAATTAATTAGCTTGTTTATTTGAAATTCCCTTTGGATATTAATTTTGATCCTTCATCTTTTAATTTACACCTCGAGAGAGGGTAAATGACTTTGAGAGAAAATGAAAATTCAAGAAAAGATCGAGTTTAGAATCGAACGAGAGATAGGTATTTCTCAAGTGTGATATTATTCCTTGAATTTCTGCTCTAAACTTTATTTTCTATTATTTATATGAATTTTGATGAATCGATCCTTGCGGGTGATTTATTAAAAGGAATTTAAATATATTTTCTAGAGTTTTGGGGGTCTAAATTTATTTTTTTATAAGGTTAGCGTTAAAATTACATTTGTAACGAGAGTTGAGTTGTAATTTCAATACTAACTTGGGATATTTCAAATGAAAGAATTAATTAATTTGATTAACTAGAATATGTTGTGTAGTCTCATTCCTTGATTGTTCTCACATTTATATACCTCACTTTTTCTCTTATTTTAGTGTTTGATTTTCTTCATCATTTTTAGTCACTTGGTTTAGTTATTTCATCACCTTTTTTTTAAACCATGGAAGTTTTATTCATATATGAGTAGAAAAATTTCCTCTTCTAAATGGCTTACATCCATAACTTCAAGACTTAGACTAGACCAAAAGAGACTTAAAGGAGGATCTTTATAGGACAAGACCTTGACAAAGAATTTAAAATGAAATGAACAAATCTTAGTTACCTTTTAAGATCCTATTGATTTTATAAGACACCGTCTATTTTTCGGCATTCTTGAAATTAGGCATACCCCACTTGTCAACTTGAATCAGCCCTTTCAAATTTTTTGGAAAGTCTTGAACATGATAACAGAACACCTCTGTAGCTTCTTTACTTCCCAATTTAGCAAGAAAATCTGCAACTTGATTACCTGCTCTATAAGTGTGAATGATAGAGTACTGCAACATATTAATTATTGTTGGATAAGATGAATTGGCCATTTAATTTTCCAAGGAATTTTGGATTTTCCTTGAAGAATATGAACTAAGACATAAGAATCACTTTCTATGATGATAGAATAATCTTTGAGATCCATAAAAAAAATCCAAATCATTCTTTAGAGCTTGAGTTTCAGCTTCCATGTTTTATACTTATCGAAGGGGAAGAGACAAATCATATATGAATTCTCCTTTATGATTCCTTAAAATACCTCCTCCTCCATTGCCTGGATTTCCTAGAGAGCTACCATCTATGTTAATCTTTAAAATTCCACTTGCAGGAGCCATCCATTTGATTTGTAGCCTAGGATTTAGTCTTGGCCCTGATTTGATGTTAGAATAGAGCTCCTTTAATTTATGTATATGATACAGAATAGAAAAATCATTAGTAATACTTGCACCATATCTACATTTGTTTCTGTGCAACCATAAGCACCAACAAACAATAGAAGGCATCAATCTATTGATGTTATAGTCTGCATTGACACCATAGAGCTACCACTGAAATAGCTCGACCACCACCAGCTCTCTTAATAACATGTTCCTAAGAAACTTCGTCCCACACTTGAGCATCTATATCGCCATCTTCGAAAATATGATCGATGGACTCTTCTTAAGGAGCAATATAATAATGGAATTTTGAAAGGCCTCTAGTACCAATTGATTTTATCTTATCAATAGTTGATCGAAGATTATTGAGAAATTTCCACGTAAACACAGATATTTTTAAGGGGATAGTTGAGTGTCAGGTGAAGTTAGAAGACATATGTTTTATACCTTTAAACCTTCATATATCTCAAGCAGAAGATAGAGAGAAAACACTATTGGGACAAGCTTTACATATTACCAAGTCATATGGACCATGCCAAATTTCTTCAAACTTCAAAATTTTATTTGTAGTAATAGGATGGAAGGATTCTTCTACTTTGGTTCTATCCTAACTGCTAATTGAGTCCCCAAAATAATTCATTTTCTGACCTACTTGAAAATCTGCATTCTTTCATTCAATAATCTCCCAATTGTCCTTATACATGTTGATGTTACCATCCCTGATTTTACACTTCATATTATCTTCAATTAAATCCCTCACTGTACACATTTGATTCCAAGAGTGAGCTCCTATTTTAGTAGGAGCTAAATTTAGACCAAATGGAATCTTTTGATCTAAAATACCACCAAAATTTCATACTTGGAGTTTGAGAGACGTCTTCTAATTTTCTAATACCAAGGCCTCCTTCATTGATTGTTCTAGGGATAAATTTCCATTTACACCAATGGTGTATATCATCCCCATAATTAGAACTCCAGAAGAACCTTGCCAAAAGGCCATTATTTCTATTGAATAGAGCTTTAGGAAGAGATAAAGTTTTTAGCGGGTACATCTGCATTGACATTAGAACAGACTTAATGATAACTATTTCCTCCCATTGCTTAGACAATTGGCCTTCCACCCTAAGAGTCTTTGTTTCACCTTATGAACCATATGATGAAAGAATATTACTTTCTTCCTTCCACTATATAATGGACACCCTAGATAAGTGGTAGCCCCTTGCTTCAGCTGCATACATGTTAACTGTTTTAGACTTGATAAAGACTGAGGTTTGATTTTGATTGAGGCTACAAATGAGCTTTTAGACTTGTTTATGAGTTGGCAAGACTACTATTCATAAGAAGACAAGACTGTTATGATCTTCTTTACTTCTCTTTTCAAACATGAGGAGAAAATAATCACATCATTTGCAAAAGCAAGGTGGTTAAATATAGGGCATGAAATAGGCATTTTAAATCCTACATATCTAGGATAATGCACTAATTTGAGAAGACTCATGGGGAGGACATTAGCCATGATAATGAAGAGGCTTGGGGACAAAGGATACCCTTGCCTAAGACCTCCAGTTGAATGAAAAAATCCCACATGTTCACCATTGACTAGAATAGTAAACCAATTATTTGAGATTATTCTCCAAATAACATCAAGCCAAAACTCACAAAACCCAATCTTCCCCATAACCTTGATCAAGAACCACCAAGAAACTTTATCATAAGCCTTTGTCATATCCAATTTCAGAATAATATTATCTCCTGGATTTTTAGAATTGACTTTAGACATGCATTCTTGAGCTAGAAGCACATTCTCAGTAATAGATCTACCTTTAATGAATCCATTGTGCATTTTAGAGATGATCACAAGAAACAAGCTAGAAATCCTATCATTTAGGATTCTTGAAAATATTTTATTCACAAAGTTTTGCATACTGATAGACCTGAAATCGGTAAAGGATTGCGGGTGATCAATCTTAGGGATAAGATCCACCTTAGTAGTAGTTTAAACTTTAGTAAGAGTAAAACATGTAAAAAAATTCTAACAACAATTAGAATGTCTTCTTTTATCACTTCCCAAAAGAAAATGGAAAAAAAAACCATCAAAACCATCAACACCGGGACCACTCTTTGACTTCAACCCCCTGACTGCCATCTCCACCTCCTATATATTAGGCCATTCAATCAATTTTGCATTCATCTCCTTAGTAATAAGGTTTGGAATACTATCAATTAGAGAATTACTTTGTGAACAACTCAATTTTCCAGAAGATTAAAATTGTTTAGAAAAATAATTTATAGCCTCTTCATTGATTTGTTCTTTAGATCATGCCCAAGATCTATCTTCTTTTTTCATTCTATTGATATGCACCTTCTTTTGCTTGCTTTTGACCACCCTATGAAAATAAGCAGAGTTTTGGTCCCCCTTTGCAGCCCATTTTTCATTAGCCTTTTGACTCCAATACTCAACTCCAATTTTTAAATTTCTGTTATATTTTGCAGATTCTTTGTTAAGAAACTCCCTTTTCTTTTCAGATGTATTAAGTTCATAAGAAAGTTTATCTTGTAGAAGAATACCTTTTGCATTTCTAGCATTCTGAAAAATATCTCCAAAACATCTCCTACTCCATAAGCTTAATTGTCTCCTAATTTCTTTCAGTTTAACTGGTATGGATATTATAGAATTAGCACTTGAAACCTCCTTCCAGGTTTGATTAATAATATTAATACAATCTTGATGTCATACCAAAAGGATAAGAATCTAAAACTTTTCTTTGCAGAGAAATAAGATGTTAATCATTTAAATAGAAGAGGAGAATGATAAGATATGTTTCTATTTAAATGTTGAACACTGCAATTTCAATTGAGGTCCATACAAGATTGATTAATCAAAAGATTATCTAGTCTTCTCCATATACAAGCTTCATTTGACCATTTATTATGCCAAGTGAATTTAGATCTAGAATATCCATTAACAATAAGACCATTTATCTAAATACATTCAACAAATTCATACATCTTTCCCAAGTTGACATCATTACCTTCTCCCTTTTTCTAAAATATATGCTACTACATTGAAATCTCCTCATATCTACCACGGAGATTGAGAATAACAACCATTAAGATGCTCCTAAAGATTCCTTCTTTCATTTATATTACAACTTGCATATATAAGAGAACATAGAATACTCTCAATACTATCTTTCATCTGAAGTTTTAAGGTAATAGCTTGAGCCATTTCAGACTCTACTATCCAATGAAGCCCATCTTTTAAAAAAAACACCATATCTTACTGTTTTGGTTTGAAACACAAGATCCAAACCCCAATTTTAAATAAAAATATTGGAGTTTATTAAAATCAGGTTTTAGTTCTAGCACTACAATTATTTGAGGACTATATAATCTATACAGTCTTTTAAGTCTCCTTAAGGCACCTTTTTTAGAAATGCCTCTAATATTCCAAATGAGGGCTCCTAACATTTAAATTTCTTAAGAGGGGAAGATTTTGAGTGAGACCTTAAAACTCTGTCGGATCCATAATTTGAATCCTTGATGTGAACCCCTTTAGATTTTTTCCTCCTTCGATTCATAACTGTAAAACCATCATCATTGGAATCTACTTTCTCAGGTGTTGGATCTATTTCATCTTCTCTATTCTTATTTGTGTTATCATCTAGACCCATAGATGTTGCTTGTATATCTTCAGTATATACATTGCAGTCTACAATGGACACCTTATCAAACTTATTTAGAGCATGAATTGCCAATGATTCTATCATTAGACCATCAATTGTGTTGAAATACTTAAGTAATTTATCCTCTCTTCCAAAGGGATAAGAAATTCCTTTGTCACTATATCTTATTCATCCTCTACATTACTATCTTCCACATCATGGCTTTGAGTACTCCTTACTTCCTTTTCATTAATGTTGCCTCCATTTTTCGCCTGTTTATCTCCCTTTCCTGATCCTCGAGCTTTAAAGAAAGATGTTATTGATCCTTGAACAATGTTGTAAATTTATAAAATACCGCAAGTGCACGAGCTATTATAGAATAGCGAGTGTAAGTACGGGTCGAACCCACTGAGATTTGTTAATTTTAACTTTTAAAAGAATTGAAACTATCCAACTAGATCAAATGGGGTGGAGAATCATTATGAACTACACTAAATAAAAGCAACTACGATAAATGAGAGTAACACAAGATATTTGTAAACAATTAGGAAATAATTAGGATTCGGGATCCATTTATCACGTAACTAATATTGCACACTAATTTAATGTTGTCATTCGCTTTTTATAACTCAAATTAAACCGACTCTCGCCGTGTTTAATTCGGAAGATATGACGATTATGCTCAAAATATTTTTAACGTCTCTAATAGACGGTTAAAATCACTATTCCCTTAGAAAATACAGGTTTTAAAATTTGCAAATGTATTTAAGCATGGACTATCAAAATAATCAAAGTGCAAACATAATCCATCAAAAATTACTATTTTTAAATCTCAAAACATGATTTGACAAAACAATCTTGATGGTTAAAAAACACACTCTCGTGTCGCTTTAAAATGAATACCGAATCTTTAATAATAATTAAAACAAGTAGGGAATGAACAACGATAAAATTAACGTGAAAATATTAGCTAGCTATGATAAACTTAACCCTACTCCTAATATAAGAATCACGCTACCATAATGAAAGAGAAATTGCAAGAATGAGTAGAGATCTTCATTAATAAACCAAACTTACAAATAGTTCTCTCACAACAATCTTCAATCCTCCAAAAAAATGATAAAAACTTGGCCCTCAAATTGATTACAATCACTCAAAGTTGCTCCCCGAAATTCCTCTCTAATTATCTACGAAATTATGAGCCCAATGGGTCCTTTTTATAGGACAAGTGGTGAGGTATTTGAGTTGTGGTGGGACTCTTTCTGATTGGACGAATAGTGTTGGTAGCTACCTCTTTAATCTTTGGATCGTGATAAGGGACGAAATTTCCCCTCACTCGAAAACTCTTATCTTTTCTTGCTGAACACGCATGCCGAGTTTCGTCCAAATCGGAGAATAAAATGCAAAAACATCTTTTTTTTAGCGACCGTAAAAATCATCTTTTTCGCACCTTTTTTGAATTAATCATCAATTTGCACCAAATTCCATCATTATTTGCAAAAATTTCATTAGGCAACGTTTTTCACAAATTAGCACAAGAATATTATAAAATTATTAAGTGCCCATTTTTGACTTAAAATTGCCATTTTCAATATGAATTCAATCATTATCGCATTTTTTTCTCTTTTTAATAAAATAGTCCTAAGAACTTATTAAATACACTAAAATGGGACTAACAAAGTATAAATTTGGGTATAACATATACAAAATAATGCACTCATCAAATACCCCCAAACCTAAACTTTGCTAATCCTCGAGCAAAACTAAAAATTAAAATCTAACTCACTTTCATAGGAATCACGATTGCACTTAGCATGTGCAACAAGCCGTTAAACCCCTAGGTTACCCTAGTGGACGAGTTTTGTCTCGTGAATATACCCAAAAAATTCAAAAACATGACTCAATACAAAAGACACAAAGGTAATATAACCAAGTTTGAATGAAAACTTCATAAATATAGCAAAACTTCATTTTTCAATCTCAACTTATCGTGTGTGTGTGCATAGACAATATAACCGCTCATTTCAAAAGATTTAATCGTTACATTTCTTATCCGAAAGTTCGTTTTGATTTCAAAATTTCACATAATGCACTCACAATCGAACACTCGGAAATGGGTTATTTTCTCTCGGTATATGTGAATAAAAGAGTAAATTTATATGAACAAAATCAAAAACGAATTTTTTTTCATGGATGAGTATGATCTCATGAATGGAAAATCAATTACTTTTTGAAAACATTGAATTACACCATAGATCCTATTCATGTTCTCTCCACACTTTAATTAATTTCTCTTGAGATCGATTAGGACTTTCTTTGGTTGTATTGTAGGCTCGGATTTCGATAGAAAGAATTTTTTTTTTTGAGTTCAAAGTTTCTGAGAATATAGAGGTTTTTCGGTATTTTGACTTTTAGGCACTTTTCTTCCAACCTCCATTTTTCTTTTTCTTTCGCTTTTTCTTTTCAAACTCTTTTTTTTTCACCTTTTTTTCTTTTTTTTTCACATTATTTTTGCAACTTTATTTTCTTTTGGACTTTTTTCCTACCGTCATTTTACCCTAGTATTCTCAGAAAATGGGTATGGCTTCTTTTTATGGGCTTTAAACTCCCAGTTGGAGTTGGTTAGGATAGTGGTCTTTCAACAAAAGGCGTATCTTCTTTTTGACTGAAATGGGCTTGCAATGTAATAATGTAAAAAATGTTGGAGTTTGGGCTTGATTTTGGGCTCAAACGATGGACTAATCTCATTTCTCAAGTTTCATTAAGTTTATTTATGTCTCAAGAGGATTTACTAAGACTTCTAGTGATTAAGATTCACATTTTGAATTTTTGTTTTCAATAACCGAACAAATCAATGAATTTGAGATCATCAATGAATTTATCACTGAATGAAAGTTTGAGTTGTTTTAACTCAGATTGATTTAAATCTCTTGAAAATGATGAATGGCACAATATCTCACTAGGTGAAAATCTTCACATTTATTTGTTAAGCATATTAACTTTCACCTCAAGATCCGTTTTCGATCATATTGTATGGCTAATGTGTAAAAAAAAATTCATAAGTTGAGAGATCCATGAATTAATTCTATATTAAGAAATCGTTTCAAAACTCAATTATATTAAAAATATTTTTTGGATTTTTGAAATTTTTTCTAATATTTTTTTTAAACGGAGAAAAATGACCTCAATACTCCCAAACCTAATTTCTACATTGTCCTCAATGTAAAAGACAAAAAATGAAAAGGTGGGAAAGATATGAAAGATATTACCATAATGAGGGACTTTTTCCAAGGCATTATTCCTGTAAAACGAAAATTATGATACAACAACAATGACCCAATTTCATGTTCACTCTTGGTACACAGGGTCTTGGAGGAGAATGTCCTCCACTTCTCGATCTCTCAATTACAGATATGGCTTCAACCTTTGACCATTAACTTTGAAAATTTTACCATTTTTAGGATTCTTTATCTCAACCGCCACATGTGGGTAGACTGTCCTAACAATAAAGGGACCAAACCATCTAGACCTCAACTTACTAGGAAAGAGATGCAATCTGGAATTGTACAAGATAACTTTCAGCTCAGGTTCAAATGACTTTCGTAGGATGTACTTGTCATGGAACATTTTCATTTTCTCTTTATGCAATTTTGCATTTTTGTACGCATCATTTATAATCTCTTCCAACTCATTGATTTGGAGTTTTTGGACCTCTCCCGCAATAGGTAAATCAAAATTAAAGGTATTAATGGCCCAATAGGCCTTGTGTTCTAACTCTACCGGAAGGTGGCAGGCTTTTCCATAGACAAGCCTATACGGGGACATACTAAATGTCATTTTTTAGGAAGTGCGATAAGCCCACAGTGCATCCAATAACCTTAAAGACAAATCCTTCCAGTTCGGATTCACTGTCTTCTCGATGATTTTCTTTATTTGCCTATTGGAAACTTCAACTTGACCACTGTTTTGAGGGTGATAAGAACACCCTACTTTGTGCGTGACCGAATACTTTTTCATGAGACTCTCGAAGGATCGACTACATAAATGGGTTCCCTGATCGCTAATGATAGCTCAAGGTGTTCCGAAATAGGAGAAAATATTTTCTCGAATGAATTTGACCACCACGTGGTGATCATTCATCCTACATGGTATGACTTCTACCCACTTAGACACGTAATCAACTGCCAAAAGAATGTAAAGATTCCCATAGGAATTTGGGAATGGGCCCATAAAATCAATGCCCCAATAATAAAAAACCTCGATAATCAGAATGGGATTTAAGGGCATCATGTTCCTACGTGTGATCTTTCCTAACCATTGACAACTGTCACAACTCCTACTATAATCATTCGAGTCACGGAAAATCATAGGCCAAGAGAATCCACACTGTAAAATTTTTACAACGGTCTTTTTAGCACTGAAATGACCTCCACAGGCTTGGTCATAGCGGAAAGAGATTATGCTTTGAATCTCATGATCGGGTACACATTTTTGAATGATTTTATCGGGACAATACTTGAAAAGATACGGGTCATCCCAAAAGAAATGCTTGGCTTCCTGTAAAAATTTGGAACGATCTTGCTTAGACCAATGCAGTGGCATTTCACCCGTCACAAGATAGTTCACAATATCGACAAACCATGGAAGCTGAGAGACAAGCATCAGTTGCTCATCGGGAAATGACTCATTTAGTGCAAACATGTTATCGGATGATTCAATGGTTAACCTAAAGAAGTCATCCGCCACTACATTCTCACACCCTTTCTTATCCCGAATTTAAAGATCAAACTCTTGCAGTAATCGAATCCACCTAATGAGACAGGCCTTAGCATCCTTTTTAGACAAAAGGTATCGCAGGGCCGAGTGATCAGTGAAAAAGACAACTTTGGATCCTATCAAGTAAGATTTATACATTGTGGTATTTATACTCAGAATTTGGATCCTATCAAGATCCTATCAACTTTGGATCTTGCGATGTGAGATTTATACTCGGAGTTAACCTTACCGTTATGACTTATATTCCTGAATTTCGGGATGAAATTCTGTTATAAGGGGGGAAGTATGTAATACCCCGTAATTTTAAATGACTTTTAAAATGGGTTATATTAATGGATTAATTGGATTTTATTATTAATTAATTCATTTGGGTTTTATCCGGACGGTGGATATTAAAATGGATGATTCTGAATATTACTTAAAGATATTTAGGTAATATATGAATGTGATGTCATTGATATGACTGTATGATATAAATTCGGTAATTTATATTTTTAGTCAGACGCGGTATGGGACGTGTCGGGACTAGTTTATTAAATTAAACATGAAATTTATTTTCTATCGATCTAATAGCCATTTCGACTGCGTCGTTGCGTCCGGAAGGTTCGAAATAGTCAGAAAAGTCTATTTGGATGTTAATTTTGAGTCTCGGGTCATTTGGAAATGAATAGACAACCCGAAAGAGCATTTTGGTCATTTTTTTAAGGGGGATGAATAGTGATTTCGGATTTGGTACTATTATAAGTATTGGTAGATTAAGTGTATGGGGGTTATTCATCTCCTCTTCACAAATTAGTGAAGCCATCTTCCTAGAGAGAGTGTAAGAGTGCTTGGGAAGGGAAAAGCCTACTTGGGAAGGAGAAGAACAAGAACCAAGGTTCACCACCACCAACCACCATCAGAGTTTGACCGGAGAAGGGACAACCAACTGAGATATACTACACCAAAGGATCATACCTTCAGAAATGGCAAGTGTTTGATAATGGCAATTTAAGTTCGTATATTGTCCATGTTAGAATAGTATGAAAAGAGAAGATTATTCTTGTTTGGAAGAAATAATGGAGCATTAAATGGATTTCTGGAAACTGAAATGATATAGGAATTAAACTCATGTTTTAGGTTGATAATAATCCATGAAATAGTCATGAATCTGTTGAAGAAATTATGAAAACCATTGATGTGTTCTTGAAGATGATATGCTGATAATTTTCTGGAAATAAGGAGTTTAATCCAATCCCTTGATGATCCTAAGATGTTTAGAGTACTGGTAATCGTTCATATATGTTGACATATCATGTAGTAGTAATTATAACTCATTTTGGAGGTTAATATGAAGGTTTGAATGAGTAAAAATGGTGAAACCCGTAGTTGCTGAAATGCAGAAAAACCAGGCTGTGACCTGAGGGATCGATCGATCGACCCCTGCCTTCGATCGATCGACCTCCCCAGAATATGTAAAGTTGTTTCTTTTTAAATGTTGATTCTTATCCCAAACCTTTTTTGGATCTTTGGTGATTATTATTTGGATATTATGGGACTTAGAAAATATCAGTAAACCCTTGATAAGATTTGAATTAATTTGATTTGGATTCAAGTGATTAAAATGATGAAAATTATATCGAATGGAATTTCGGTTGCTAGATTCATTTGTTAAATTCTAAATGGAGATGTATGAGGATTAAAGATAGGACCAGTAGGGGTGATTTAATATAACACCTGGGTATCCTTAAGTTTACAAGAGGGTTTAATCCTAAGTGAAAGAAGATGTGTTTATAAGAGATTTACAACTATCGATTTTAACCTTAATTAAAAGGAGAACTAAACTCGTAGTAATTCGGGAGAAATGATGTTATGGACCAGTAGGATATTAGTGAATTCTTACTGAATATATGTTGAGGAAAAACCTATTTGAATATTGTGTATTGAGTGAGGGTAGCCTTAGGGTTATAATTTGAACATCAAGGACTGAGTTTAAACTCATTATTGATTACGCAAGGACTGAGTCTAGTACAAGAGCGTAGTGGTATGACTCCTGGATAGAGATGGAGTTTAGAAAACATTTGGTTGAAAGAGGTATGAGGTTATCCCGATCGCATAGTTGAAGTTGTCGGACCTCCTCGATCGACAAAGTTAAGTAGTAGTGTATTGGAGGGGTTCCTTGTTTGGATTTCTCTTTGCGAGACGATCCGCGCATGAACCTTAACGACGTCGGGAGTGGAGAGATGTTATAGGATGCGAGGATAATTAAATTATGAAGTAAAGATATGATATGTTAATACATGGAATTTAAAAGAGATATAATTCTACGTATGGGAAATGTCTTAGGGTAGTGATAATTACCTTATTGATATTATATTATAGGTATGATAATACCTATTTGATTGATTGATGATTTATGTGTATGGCATACCTAGCTTACTTGATATCGGTGGGAGGTTTGCGCGTGAGGGCAGTCATATCGTGATGAATCCATGGGATCTTTGATTTGTCGCTCGAGAACATAGGTCTATGAAAGACTTATCGGGGAGTTGATAAGTCCGCTGACTATGGGTACGTAGGTATGTGCGTGACCCATGGATACGAGAACTATGTTCGCCTCCAATTTGTTTGTTGTTGTTTGTGGTTCGTGGAATCTTACCGAACCTTTAGTCCCCTATTCGGCGACCTGCGATGATGGGACATGATAGCAGAGTAATGCATTTCACCGCAGCTGTGACTCGGGGTGCCATATTATATATGAATATATATATATAATGGATTAAATGATTGAATGGATATATATTGTGGTTAAATCTATCTACAGTGATAATTGTAGATAACGGTGAATAGAGAAAGATAATGGAATTAAGTTAATGAATGTTTATGCTTATAGAATTGAAAAGCTTAACTCATGTTAATGAGAAAAGATTTATATTGATGAGTAATGACTCATGTTAATGAGAAACGATTCATATTAATGAATGAGAAACTAATCATATAAAGGAGAAATGTAAATGAATAATAATGTGACGTATGGTATGGGACATACGGGGATTATGATATGGGAATGGAATTATAATATAGAGACTAGAAAAGAGGAACCATTAACTAGGAGGTTAATAGGAAACGTTAAGTGTGCACTCTAGTTGAGAGGTGAGAATAGCAAGTGAGAGTTGGATCTAACATGTACATAATAAATGCTTTATTGCACTTGTTAAATACTTGTTGTTTTAAAAATCATCTACACATTCGGGCTCTGACCCGTTTCCTTGCATATTTTCTTTTCTATTGTATCTTCTATATCAGGTGTCCAGCAACAGGGACGCCAACCTTAGCGGATTATGTTGAACTATGGAGATATGGAGTTTTTGCTTAGACACCTATCATCTTTTTTATTCACAGTATTCTTAGTTAGGGCATGTCGCCCAAAGGATTTCAGTTATCAATTTCTGTCGGAGTCAAATACTATTGTATTCGGGACTTTTTAATACATTTAACATTGTTGGGATTATTGTAAAGGATTTATATTATTTGGGAATGTTTATTCCAATTGCATTTAAATTCTTTTGTGTTATTTATTGTGTTATCAGTGTTGTAGAATAAAATGTGTAGTGTTATTCTTAAACTAAAAATGGTTTTGTTGAAATTTAAATTTGGAAAGTTTTTAACACCAGCTTAATTGGGTATTGGGTGTGTTGTAAACGTTTTCGGTAGTGATGCTAAGAATGAGCCAACTGTATATTCTGTTTTGATTTGGTATGGGACTGGCCACTCGGTATTTAATTAGGCGGGGTGTTACAGGTGGTATCAGAGCATCAGGTTCTAGTGTCCTTTAGGATCTGTACAGCTTACTGTGTTTTCAGCTTAGCGTTCTTTGATGTAGAGCCCTATGAGTAGGATTATTGCTTTTCTATTTACGCCTACAAAGGTACGATGACTGCGGCCGAAGTTGCTGCAATTGTCGCTCAGGCAGTCAATGCTGTTGTAGCTGCTGTTCAGCAGGCTCTAGCACCGGCACCGGTAGTGCCACCCGCGCAAGGGCAAGTGTTTCCTACTGCATGGGAACGAGCGAGGTATGCCTTCCAGAAAGCGCACCCACCTGAGTTTCAGGGAGGATCAGATGTTGTGACTGCTAGCCAACGGAAGAAAGATATCCAACGGCACTTGAGAATGATTGAATGTACTGTGGTTTAACGTCAAATACTAGCCACATTCAAGCTAGTAGGGGCAGCCTTGCAATGGTGGGAAGCTACGACCACTATGGAGGAGAGGGACATAATGACTATCCAAGACTTTTGGATACGATTTGATGGGAAGTATTTTCCTTCCGCCATCCATACAGAGATGAGGAGGAAGCTACTTGATTTGAAACAGGAAGAGAAAACTGTGGCGGAATATGAGGAAGAGTTTACGAGATTAACTAATTTAGTACCAGCTGAAGTACCTACTGAGGAGAGGAGAGTCCTAATGTTCACTGATGGGTTGAACTATAAAATTCGACAACATTTATTGGGGAATCTTTCCTTACGTACGTATGGCAGATGAGGGCCATTGGGCGGATAGCGGAGATCGTACTTAGGAGGTTATGAAGTATGTTCGAGTATGATGACCGTAGTCAAGGTCACCCCTATTATGGAAAAATTGAGGAGAGTCATCAGTAGAAGTTCTTGAAATGCGTGAATTGTGTATGTTCCCTAACGAAGGTAATATATTGAAAGGCTTGGGCATATAGTGGAGTGTGGTTAACTAGAATTGAAAATTTGGGGTAAAATTTTTCTTGACTCATCGGAGCAAAGTTATAATATTGGGATTCAACAACCATCACCCGCAAATGAGGGTATGTTTCCTATCTAAGGAAGTATGAGGCGTATTGATTTTTGTAGTGATTGATATTGTGTGGGCAAAAGGGTTGTTAAACTTAGCCTATGGCATCGTTATTTATGTAGACTCACTGAGGGGTGTGGGACACCTATATATTACATGTTATCACGTGGGTTTGAATTTTTATGGGATTACTTACCTTGGGCATGTCCGAGCGTGATGTGACTATCATCATGCATTGACTTGTGGTATATGAGAACGTATGTCTGCATCTTGTCTTCTATAAGAGAGTAGATGCGTAGACTCTATTTGAAATCGATAAAACCTAATTTTTGTTTTAAATTGATAAACCTGATATTTTTTTTTAAAAACCAATTTTTTATATATTATTGACTAAAGACCTTAGGAATTTCGATGACCGACTACTTTAGGAAGTAGTGTATCGGGGTGGTTCCTTTTTTGGATTTCGCTTGCGAGACACCCCACGCATGAAACTAATAACCGTTGGGAGTCGAAATAAGTTAGGTCTTTGGGAAACGAGTTTATAACCTTTGCGAAAACTTTTAATATTGAAAGAGGTACGAGAGGGTGTATGGGCGCCCTGGATGATTGAATTGTAGTATTTTTCATAATTGTGAAAAAGGTAAGTAATTGAGACTTCAGGATTTATTTGTTCACTACGAGAGGATCATTTTTCCCAAAGTCTGTCACGAGGACGGTATAGGGAAGATTAGGTAAAGTCTAAATTTGATTCAGTTGAAACTATATGGTGAGGCTTGGCGTATAACATCGATAAGGATTTTGTTAATGTACTGTATGGGCGGTACATCTTGGATTTCTTGCGATGTGAGATTTATACTCGGAGTTGACCTTACCGTTATGACTTATATTCCTGAATTTCGGGATGAAATTCTATTATAAGGGGGGGAAGTATGTAATACCCCGTAATTTTAAATGACTTTTAAAATGGGTTATATTAATGGATTAATTGGATTTTATTATTAATTAATTCATTTGGGTTTTATCCGGACGGTGGATATTAAAATGGATGATTCTGAATATTACTTAAAGATATTTAGGTAATATATGAATGTGATGTCATTGATATGACTGTATGATATAAATTCGGTAATTTATATTTTTAGTCAGACGCGGTATGGGACGTGTCGGGACTAGTTTATTAAATTAAAAAAGAAATTTATTTTCTATCGATCTAATAGTCATTTCGACTGCGTCGTTGCATCCAGAAGGATCGAAATAGTCAGAAAAGTCTATTTGGATGTTAATTTTGAGTCTCGGGTCATTTGGAAATGAATAGACAACCCGAAAGGGCATTTTGGTCATTTTTCTAAGGGGGATGAATAGTGATTTCGGATATGGTACTATTATAAGTATTGGTAGATTAAGTGTATGGGGGTTATTCATCTCCTCTTCACAAATTAGAGAAGCCATCTTCCTAAAGAGAGTGTAAGAGTGCTTGGGAAGGGAAAAGCCTACTTGGGAAGGAGAAGAACAAGAACCAAGGTTCACCACCACCAACCACCATCAGAGTTTGACCGGAGAAGGGACAACCAACTGAGATATACTACACCAAAGGATCAGACCTTCAGAAATGGCAAGTGTTTGATAATGGCAATTTAAGTTCGTATATTGTCCATGTTAGAATAGTATGAAAAGAGAAGATTATTCTTGTTTGGAAGAAATAATGGAGCATTAAATGGATTTCTGGAAACTGAAATGATATAGGAATTAAACTCATGTTTTAGGTTGATAATAATCCATGAAATAGTCATGAATCTGTTGAAGAAATTATGAAAACCATTGATGTGTTCTTGAAGATGATATGTTGATAATTTTCTGGAAATAAGGAGTTTAATCCAATCCCTTGATGATCCTAAGATGTTTAGAGTACTGGTAATCGTTCATATATGTTGACATATCATGTAGTAATAATTATAACTCATTTTGGAGGTTAATATGAAGGTTTGAATGAGTAAAAATGGTGAAACCCGTAGTTGCTGAAATGCAGAAAAACCAGGCTGTGACCTGAGGGATCGATCGATCGACCCCTGCCTTCGATCGATCGACCTCCCCAGAATATGTAAAGTTGTTTCTTTTTAAATGTTGATTCTTATCCCAAACCTTTTGTGGATCTTTGGTGATTATTATTTGGATATTATGGGACTTAGAAAATATCAGTAAACCCTTGATAAGATTTGAATTAATTTGATTTGGATTCAAGTGATTAAAATGATGAAAATTATATCGAATGGAATTTCGGTTGCTAGATTCATTTGTTAAATTCTAAATGGAGATGTATGAGGATTAAAGATAGGACCAGTAGGGGTGATTTAATATAACACCTGGGTATCCTTAAGTTTACAAGAGGGTTTAATCCTAAGTGAAAGAAGATGTGTTTATAAGAGATTTACAACTATCGATTTTAACCTTAATTAAAAGGAGAACTAAACTCGTAGTAATTCGGGAGAAATGATGTTATGGACCAGTAGGATATTAGTGAATTCTTACTGAATATATGTTGAGGAAAAACCTATTTGAATCTTGTGTATTGAGAGAGGGTAGCCTTAGGGTTATAATTTGAACATCAAGGACTAAGTTTAAACTCATTATTGATTACGCAAGGACTGAGTCTAGTACAAGAGCGTAGTGGTATGACTCCTGGATAGAGATGGAGTTTAGAACACATTTGGTTGAAAGAGGTATGAGGTTATCCCGATCGCATAGTTGAAGTTGTCGGACCTCCTCGATCGACAAAGTTAAGTAGTAGTGTATTGGAGGGGTTCCTTGTTTGGATTTCGCTTTGCGAGACGATCCGCGCATGAACCTTAACGACGTCGGGAGTGGAGAGATGTTATAGGATGCGAGGATAATTAAATTGTGAAGTAAAGATATGATATGTTAATACGTGGAATTTAAAAGAGATATAATGCTACGTATGGGAAATGTCTTAGGGTAGTGATAATTACCTTATTGATATTATATTATAGGTATGATAATACCTATTTGATTGATTGATGATTTATGTGTATGGCATACCTAGCTTACTTGCTATCGGTGGGAGGTTTGTGCGTGAGGACAGTCATATCCTGATGAATCCATGGAATCTTTGATTTGTTGTTCGAGAACATAGGTCTATGAAAGACTTATCGAGGAGTTGATAAGTCCGCTGACTATGGGTACGTAGGTATGTGCGTGACCCATGGATACAAGAACTATGTTCGCCTCCAATTTGTTTGTTGTTGTTTGTGGTTCGTGGAATCTTACCGATCCTTTAGTCCCCTATTCGGCGACCTGCGATGATGGGACATGATAGCAGAGTAATGCATTGCACCGCAGCTGTGACTCGGGGTGCTGTATTATATATGAATATATATATATATATATATAATGGATTAAATGATTGAATGGATATATATATTGTGGTTAAATCTATCTACAGTGATAATTGTAGATAACGGTGAATAGAGAAAGATAATGGAATTAAGTTAATGAATGTTTATGCTTATAGAATTGAAAAGCTTAACTCATGTTAATGAGAAAAGATTTATATTAATGAGTAATGACTCATGTTAATGAGAAACGATTCATATTAATGAATGAGAAACTAATCATATAAAGGAGAAATGTAAATGAATAATAATGTGACGTATGGTATGGGACATACGGGGATTATGATATGGGAATGGAATTATAATATGGAGACTAGAAAAGAGGAACCATTAACTAGGAGGTTAATAGGAAACGTTAAGTGTGCACTCTAGTTGAGAGGTGAGAATAGCAAGTGAGAGTTGGATCTAACATGTACATAATAAATGCTTTATTGCACTTGTTAAATACTTGCTATTTTAAAAATCATCTACACATTCGGGCTCTGACCCGTTTCCTTGCATATTTTCTTTTCTATTGTATCTTCTATATCAGGTGTCCAGCAACAGGGACGCCAACCTTAGCGGATTATGTTGAACTATGGAGATATGGAGTTTTTGCTTAGACACCTATCATCTTTTTTATTCACAGTATTCTTAGTTAGGGCATGTCGCCCAAAGGATTTCAGTTATCAATTTCTGTCGGAGTTAAATACTATTGTATTCGGGACTTTTTAATACATTTAACATTGTTGGGATTATTGTAAAGGATTTATATTATTTGGGAATGTTTATTCCAATTGCATTTAAATTCTTTTGTGTTATTTATTGTGTTATCAGTGTTGTAGAATAAAATGTGTAGTGTTATTCTTAAACTAAAAATGGTTTTGTTGAAATTTAAATTTGGAAAGTTTTTAACACCAGCTTAATTGGGTATTGGGTGAGTTGTAAACGTTTTCGACAGTGATGCTAAGAATGAGCCAACTTTATATTCTATTTTAATTTGGTATGGGACTGGCCACCCGGTATTTAATTAGGCGGGGTGTTACATGTATCCTATGCATGCACACCGAGGGACTTATCCCCTTAATGTCAGCTATGGTCCATCCTATGGCTTCCTTATGTTATTTGAGAACACACAACAGTTTATCTTCTTGTTCTTTGTCTAAGTCGGACGTGATGATGACAAGTAAGGATTCATAAGGTCCTAAGAACCTATACTCGAGCGCTTCAAGCAGTGTCTTCAATTCAAGCTCGAAAACTTTCTCAATCGAGGGTAGAATAGGTGACGAGGAAAGTGAGAGGGGCTCAGGTTTAGACTTCCAATTTCCTACTTCCATGATAAGTGCGGATTCGAGGAGGGAGTTGACTTCTTCGATGTACTATTCGACATCAAATTTGGACCCAAAAAAGTCAAGACAAGATGTTAAAGAATCATCATTATAAGTTTTCTCGAAAGTTTCTTGGACGATACTATCAATCATGTCAACATCCACGGGTTCATCGTCATCGGATGGTTGTTTGGACAAATTGAACACATTAATGTCCATAGCCAGTTTACCAAAGGATAGGTTCAATTGGCCGCTACGACACCTAATGATGGCATCAGATGTGGCAAGGAAAGGACGACCCATAATCATAGGGATTTATGCAATAGGATGGTGCACTTTTTGGATGTCCAAGACAACAAAGTCAACAGGAAATATAAAGCTACCCACTTTAATTAGGATGTAATCAATAATACCTCTCAGAATTTTCACCGAACGATCGGCTAAGGACAAGGTAATCCTAGTCGATTTCAACTACCCCAAACCTAAGTTCTCGTACACGGTGTACGACAAAATATTTACGCTCGCTCCTAAATCTAGAAGGGCTTTCTAGATGAGGTTCTCCCCTATCTTGATAGAGATCGTCGAGGTACCGCGATCCTTATACTCGATGGGAGTTCAATAAGAAATGATCGAGCTTGCTTGATCGGCAAGAAAAGCTTTCTTTGGTATGTTGGTGCTTCTCTTGAAGGTACAAAGGTCCTTCAGAAATTTGGCGTAGGACGGGACTTGTTGAATAGCATCAAGTGGTGGGATATTGATTTGTACTTTCTTTAATACTTCTAACATCTTATCAACTTGCACCTTTTTCTTTTGGGGCACCAAACACTGGGAAAATGGAGATTTTGGGACATAGGTCTCTACAGATGGCTCGGAAAGTAAGGGTGAGGGGGAAGTTGGATCCACGGGTGGATCTTCCTTCTCCTTATTTTTCTTGGATTCACTCTCGGTAGGTGGTGAAATATTTTTCTCTACTTCCTTGTCGGACCTAAGCGTGATGATGTATTTCGCATGCTCTTGGGTGTGTGACGCGCTCGTGCCGTCTTGAATAACAAATTGACCCCTAGGCATGTTACCCTTTGGATTGGGTTCGGGACGACTTGGGAATGTTTCCTTATTCCTCTCACTCAATGCATTAGCTATTTGGCTCATTTGAACCTCGAGTTTGGTAATGACTTCAGTATTTGCGTGCATGCTTTGTTGGGTGGATTGGAGGACATTTTGAGTGGTTTGCTGGAATTGAAGGGTACTTTAGGCAAGAAGGTTCATCGAATCCTCTAAAGATTGGATCTTTTGGGATGTGAGATTCGAAGGTGATGGGGCATTCTTTTGGTAATCCCGGGGTGGGTTACCGGAAGATTGACCTCCACTTCCTTGGTATTGACCCTTCGACCATGAAAGAATGGGGTGATCTCGCCACCCCGAATTGTATGTATTGGAATGTGGGTCATACTTTGTCCTATTTTGGTAGAGAGCATTGGCTTGCTCGGTGAGTACCTTATGGGCCGGAAGGGTGGGGCAATTCTCGACTAAGTGGTCGAATGCATCGTAAAGTAGACACATAGGGGAACCTACATGTTGAATGACCACAGGTGCGCTTCGATTTCCCTATTTGCTCATCTCTAAAGCTTCTAAACGTTGGGCCAATGTGGTCACTTTGGCATTTAAATCATGACTTTGTTTGACTTGGTGAGCGAAACCCTCATTGGAGGTGGTGGATCTAGATTCTCTATTGGGTGCCCATCTCTAGGACTTTTTGGCTATGGCTTCTAGAAATACTCAGACATCGACCTCACTCTTCTCGGTAAAATCACCATTACATAGTGACTCGAGCATAGTTCGGGTGTTACAATCGAACCCCTCATACAAAATTTGGACTTAGCGTCCCATCTCAATCCCATGGTGCGGACATTGCAGTAGCAATTCCTTGAATATCTCCAAATACATCCATAAGACTTCTCCCTCCTTTTGTCTAAATGTGTTAATGGCGTGACGTATCGACGCCGTCTTTGGTGAGGAAAGAATTGTTGTAGGAAGGTGACACTCATTTGTTTCCAAGTGGTGATGGATTCAGGTTTTAACGAGTTAAACCAACTCTTAGCTTTGTGTTTCAACGAGAACAGGAACAATTTAAGCTTAAAAATCTCATCGGAGAGTTGTTGGTACTTAATGGTCCCACATATCTCCTCGAATCCACGCACGTGAAGGTTGGGATCCTCTTTTTTAGTACCCCGAAACATGGGCAACAATTGGATTGTTCTCGAATTGAATTGGAAATTGTTTGCATTGTGATCGGGGAGAAGTATGCATGAAGGCTGACTAGACCTAGTCGGATAAAGGTAATCTTTAAGGTCACGTGGTGATAACTCATCTCCCATCTTGGTGAATATCTAAAATCAACCTACGTAAGTGTCGGGAATGCTAGACTCCACACTCAACAAACAACCAGTATGATTTCGAAACCAACTTCGCATACACTCAGCTCACTCGATTTTCTTTTTTTTTATTTTTTTATTTTTTTTATGTGATGAAAAAAATATTTGACTCAAACCACGTAATTCCTAGCTAACACACATCAAATTGAATTATCTAATTTAGGTGAGGGGAATTTCAATTTTAAAATCTAGTTTTCCCGAGATTAATCAATGACAGCACGGGTCTCCGAATTAATCTCCCTAATTAGATAGCTCCTACTCTTTGACAAGGGAAAAATTAAAAGACGACCAACTACGGTTATCACCTCAAAACCCGTAATTTCCTCCTAGTAGGTGGTCGATACGAAGACACATTAAAAACCACCAATCCTAAACAAGGTGAAACGGAATTGATTTGACAAGTTTGCGTTGGAGTATCTTTTAACTCTAGCCTCGTTAAGAGGTTTCCTATGAGCTATGTGATATCCTAAGGCCAATGTCAACTTGATTTTGAATTAAATGTGATGGCGCGAGAAATGCAAATGCTTGGATAATTAGTGATTTTCGGGCCAAGGAGAGGTGATGAAATCCCCACCTTATCTCTCACACGGGTTTTGCCCTTAAGTCAATTTATGCAACGTGCTAAATTAAGTGCGAAATTAAATCACGTAGGAGCACACAAAAATGCACCTCCGGCGTGGACTTTTTACGATTACTTGTTTACGTTGGGCCAAAGTTTAATTTGACGTCGATCGAAGGTAAACGCTACCTACGCTTCAGTCGTCCCCGAGAGTTCCTTGTGCTCGTGGAATGATTCTACAATTTTTTCTTCACGTTCGCGCACCGTTGAACACTTTTCCGAATCTTTCTTCACTTTGTTTTTTACATTTTTTTTTAATATGCTCCTGAAAAAAAAACAGAGGAAACTACACCAAACGTAAAGTGCGACACATACACACAAAAAATTAACGAAAAGAGAAGAACAAAAAAATGACACACGCACTAGTAGTGTATTTAACAAGAAGAAAAAAAAAATAATGAACACTTATGACACAATTTTTTTATTTCTTTTATTCTGGAAATTACTACGGGAAAAAAATATTTTTTTGATTTTTTTATATATATATATATATATATATATTTTGAAATTTTTACTAGCAAAAGTAAAAAAAAAAAATCTAGTCCGAAAGTCACAACCTCTTTAAAAAAATTGAACAAATCCCCGACAACGGTGCCAAAAATTTATTGCCAATTTATAAAATATAAACGAAGTGGAGGCGGTCATATTCCTTCCCTGAAAGTGAGATAAATCCCTCACCCATATATACCGGACGCAATGACCTGGGGATATACTCGCCCTACTCCTCAAGCTAGGGGATTCACCCACATCGCTCAACCTCCCTTGATAGCATTAGAGTATATACATTGAATAAATATCTAATCACCCAATTTTTCTACCACCCCGAGAGGTAGATCGTCATTTCTTGTTTCAATGTATGAGTCTTATCCTATTTAGGGGTGGTGTTTTACACCACCCAATGTTTATTGTGCTTTATAGACTTATACATATTTTATGCCGCTATTATTCTTCAGGTTTGTCTCTCCATTCCATCACGCGGTTCAAATTCATTAGCGGTTGATTATGGTAATTTCTTTCCTAACTAGTGTTTTTAATTTTCTTATATAGTTTTAAACATCAAGGATGATGTTATTTTTTATTTGGGGGTAGGAAAATTATCAAAATCGTACCCCCCTTAAAAATTTTGTTAGAAACAAGTGATTTTTTTAATTTTTTATACAGTTTAACTCATTCTTTTATGACATGAAATTTCTATCATCACTCTTTTAGAAGTCTCGGATTACCCTTGTTCATGCCCAAAATTATGCCTTTACCATAAAATTAAGTAGTACCTCTTAAGGTGTATTTTCACTATGAATTTGTAAACTCATCAAATTTTCACTTTCACGTTTTCAATCAAAAGTTGAAGACTAACTTTATTCTCAAGAGAGCCCTAAAAGATAAATTATGGAGACTTAAACCCGTGAAAATTGAACTATTTAACTTTTTGAGGGTTTTTACATATCTTCGAGTCACAATATGACTCAAATTTATTTGGGTAGTGCATTGAGTCGTTGCATGATCTCATTATTCTTCATCTTTGGCATAACCATCGAGAATGACATCACTTTTGAGTCGTAAGAAACATGTGTCTTGTAATTTATCCCGAGCACCAAATCACTTTTTACCATACACTCACCATTTCTCCATATCACATTCACATCACTCATTACATTCCCATTTTTCCTTTATTCTTACCATCCATATATCATTTCCAATCATTATAATCCATCAATTTTATTCTAGAAAAAGAGTGTTTGAAATTCTAAATGTAAAATGTCTTCATTGTTGGTTTGAAAAGAGAAATGCATCGCAATTAAAAAAAAAAGAAATATGAAGGCATTGGTTATTCATATGGTGTTTTACTCTTCTCAAAATCCCTAACCTACCATCATATCATTCATTTTCTTCACTTCATTCATAAACCCAATTTTCATTATTGGTGAGGTGCTCGTGCAAACAAGAAGTCGATATGGTGAATGGCTTGACATTCTCAACATAGTGGTTAGCATTCGTTCATGAGATCAATTTCTTTCATGTATTTGTCATTTCTTATAAGTGTGTGATACGTTTGAACTTGTTTACATTTACTCACCTCCTGACACACTAGAGAGATACACTTACCCAAATCTCAGAGAGTTCAATTCGGAGAGACATATATAGTGAGATTTGAAGTCAAAGCATTGATTCTATAAAGGTGATCTAAGAATTACTCTCATGATACTTGAGATTGTTTCACACTACACACGCTCAGACTTTTAGGAAGGATTACGCCCTTGGTACTAAGTAATTTTATGTCATTCATTAATAGTTGAACGTTATAGTCCTTGAAGCATTTATAGATGGGTTGTATAGCTTTTCATTGTTAAATAAGAGATTTCCTTTCAATAAATTTTTGAATTTTGTGGGTACATTCACTCTAAACCCTCACGAGACACCACTCATCATGTAGGGTAGTTTAACGGCTTGTTGCACATGCTATGTGCAATCACAAGTGCCCGCGAAATTGGTACACTTTTGGTTTCTTATCTTTCTTTCTTTCTACTTTTGCTCAAGGACTAGCAATGTTCTGTTTGGGGGTGATGTGATAAGCACCCAAAAGTGTTTAAATAAAATCCCCAATAGATAGTTTTTAATTGCTAATTCTCTGTAAAATGGGTCTTATGCACGTTCATGTTTATCTTGTAGGTCAAACGCCATTTGCGGAGTTTAAAGAATCAAATCAAGGAAAAGATGTGGTTAAAAGTGATAAACCAAATTCTCATAGCCTAAACCTTTCCCGAACTAAGCCCTCGCCCCCAAACTTGTCCCAAAATAACCCCTAGTGTGTTTGTCGTTATGATCATATCTGATATATTTAGGTGTATGTTTTTGTATTTTTATTTTATTTCATCTTCAGTAGTGTATATTTTAGTATTTCTGTATTTTATTTGCTTGCGTGCAGTTGAAAATATTAGGGTTCATGTATTTTCTATGCACGTTGAGTGTTTTTATCCACACTTGCTTTTTTTTTCTTTTTATTTTTTTTAGTTAATTTAATTTTATCATTATCTTATTTTATTTGTTTTCAATTTTTATTAGGTTAGTTTTATTTCTATTTGTGTCTTTTAGTTTATAGGTTAGAAAACTAATTTTTAATTTTAATCGATTTTATTATTTTTATTTTCTTTTAGTTTAGTTTGATTTTTATTTTGTGTCTTTTATTAGGATTTTATTCTTTTTAATGTTATTAGCCTTAGGTAGTGTTAGTTTTATTTTTATTTAGGTACAAACTAACACACACACGTATACACTAAATTCCATACACCTATCACACCAAATCATCTCTCATCCTACACCTCACCCTCACTAACACCCAAACATATTACCCCCATCATCTTCCCCAACACTTCCTTTATCTTCCCACCATAACCAAAACCCAACAAATTCACATCACATCTTAATCCCAAACCAACCCAGCAGCACCCATACCCACTAACCCACTAGAAAAACCAACCTCCGATCAATCCGTTGCCATAACCCAAATCCCGATACCAAATCATCCTGGCCGAAACCCAACTCCTCAACCCATACTTTGAATTTGGATCTGCTCCACCCGATGACCCGACCTCTATAACTCTCACCAAGAAATCGACCCATGGTATCCCTATACATTCCCATGCCCTTATCCGATCTCTATATGTTAAAGACATAAAAAAAGAGAAGAAGGTAGAGTGTAGAGAGAAAGTAGAGAGACATTTTTAGTTAAAAATAAATTTTAGTTTTAGGTAGCTTTTTATTTTTTTTTAGATTTAAATTGAGGGAATTAAATTATAGTGAGTTTCAAATTAAGTGTGAGATTTTCATTTATACTTTGTTTTATCACTCAAATTGAGGATTATATGTTTATAATTCAAGATTGGAGTTCAATTGGATGCAAAGAGATTTGGTTTGATTGTTCTCTTCTCTACTCTTATATTATTCTTATGCCTTTGATTATTTTCTTATCATATTTCATACCAGGTTAGACTAAAAATCCCCTTTTAAGGGGTGGGATTAACCCTTATTTAATGTTATTTTAATTAATTAGCTTGTTTATTTAAAATTCCCTTCGAATGTTAATTTTTATCCTTCACCTTTCAATTTACGCCTCAAGAGAGGGTTAATGATTTTCGAGAGAAAATAAAAATTTGAGATAAGACCCATTTTAGAATCGAGCTAGAGATAGGTTTTTCTCAAGTATGGTATTATTCCTTGAATTTCTACTCTAAATTTTATTTTCTATGATTTGTATAAATTTTGATGAATCGATCCTAGTGGGTGATCTGTTAAAAGGAATGTAAATCTATTTTTTAGAGTTGTGGGGGTTTTAATTTAATTTTCTAAAAGGTTAGTATTAAAATTACATTCATGATGAAAGTTGACTTGTAATTTCAATACTAACTTGGGAGATTTAAAATGAGTGGATTAATTAATTAGATTAACTAGAATATGTTGTGTAGTCTCATTCCTTGATTGTTATCACATTTAGTTACCTAACTTTATCTCTTATTTTAGTGTTTGATTTTGTTCATCATTTTTAGTCACTTGGTTTAGATCTCACGGCTATGGGTTCGCGCATGGTGTTTTCATTTTTCCTCATAAAGCTCATGCTCCATTCTATACAGGTGGCACTAAATAAGAGCATTCACCCTTTATTGGAGGCGCGTGACGTCCTCCTACTGACGGAGTTGCTATTCATATGCGTTCACAAGCCATGAGATCTGGTTGGATCTCGGTGGTTCATTTCCCTCCACGGCTTATGCCTCCTAAGTCTAATAACACAAGCTAGGATTCTTACAGCTCATGTTGGATAAACCTTAGACCTAACCCTAGGGCTTCAGGTCCGTTTTTAATTTTTGATTAATTTAGGGCTACTGTGAGATGGAAGTTGGTGACTATGTGAATAACACATAGTTTCTCGATTAATTTTACTGGTTAATAAAAGGAAATCATTTCCCACATATGGCACCAATTGTAGGTGGTAAATCATTTCCCCATTGGTGGACTCTGAGATGTGGGTGGACTCCTGTGTTGTCACTAGGGATAAGTGGAAGGAACTAAGAGCGTAAAGGCTTGTAAGGGTGTCAAGTCATTAAATAAATCTTTTGCCATGTCCTTATTTTAAATGCGTACTTATTGGACTTGTGGCTAAGCCATCGGAGGTTTTTCCCTTTGTGGGTTCTTCTCGTACATTACGACATTGTGGTTATGTCTTTTCTCTTGCAAGTTCTCACCTAGATGCATGATTAGGTTTAACAAGATAAAATTGGTTTAAGCACAAAAATGATGTAATTGGTGCTTAATTAATTTGGGTTGGGTTACTTTAAGAAAAAGTTTAATTTGACAAAATTCATGTTTAGTTTGGTTTCTGTTAATTTGAACTTGAATTTAAATGTTGTATATGAATTGAAAATTTTGAATTTGAAGAAAGTCAAGATTTTGGAAATACCAGGAGCCATCATTTAGCGCTTAACAAGTGGTATCAGAGCATATTAATATAATTTGGTGTTACAATTGGTATTAGAGAGGATGAACTATATTGTCGTGTTAGATCATGTAGGTTTTAATATGAAAATTTATTGATAAGCACTCAAAAGTGTTTGAATAAAATCCCTAAAAGACAAAAACCTTTGGAAAAGTCGAAGAAGTTTTTGTCTAATATTCATGGTTTAATCCTTCAAACGAAACACAAGTTTATATCCAATTAGTTTTATGATCCAAGCTTCTACATAATACATGTTTGAGATTAAGATTTAGCACTAGGTTTGTCATTCTCAACATCATTGATATCATTTCTTTCAGAGTATTCCATGTTTGTTGGTGTATATACGGTGGACTTCATATGCGTGACGGTAGTAGTGCCCCATTGCTGGACTCCGAGATGTATGTTGACTCCTGCGTTGTCACTAGACAGGAAGGAACGGAGAGCATCAAGGCTTTCGAGGGCGTCGAGTCATTCAATAACTCTTCTGTCATGTACTTGTAATAAATTCATACTTAGTGGACTTACGACTGGGGCGTCTGAGGTTTTACCCGTTGTGATTTTTTCTCGTACATCGAGGCGTTGTGGATGTGTATTTTATCTTATAAATTCTCACTTAGATGCATACTTAGGTTTAACAAGATAAAATTTCTTTAAGCACAAAAATGATGCAATTGGTGCTTAATTAATTTAGGTTGTGTTAGTTTAAGAAAAAAATTAATTTGGAAAAATTCATGTTTAGTTTGGTTTGTTCTAATTTGAACTTGAATTGAAGTCTTATTTAAGAATTCAAAAATTTTCTAAGAGCCATCATTTCGCGCTTAACAAGTGGTATTAGAGCATATTTATATAATTTGGTGCTACACTTTGTCTGTGCAGAAAAATACAAGAAGAGAGAGACCGATCAAATGCACGTTAATTTTGATGAGACGAGAAAAGTTTGGAAACATAGACAACCCTTGATTGTTGGATCCAAACATCTAAGATCGGATTCACTGTTGTTGAACTACACATCCACCACTTCCTTTGTTTTCCAACTAGTAGAAAAGTATCTAGATATCCCTGTTCTGAGTGGCGAGGGAGATTATTCATTCACGAGAAGTTTGATCTTTTAAGTTTATGGATATCACATCCATTCCTTCCACATCTCCTTATACTTTTTGAGAAGAAATACCACTAAGGAAAAGAATATCAAACTTTCAAAAGGGGGATTTTACCCCCAGTTCTCCAACACCCATCCTTCCAAAAGGAAGGAGGTTGGGGATCTGTCCAGTACACTTGACTTGGGGGGTTCCCACACAAGTAGTAGTCATAGCCTACGAATAAGGGAAAGGATGTCTTAATTGTAGTTGTCCTACCCACCAAAAATAAGGTGGATGCCTCCACTTAAATAAAGATCCATGTCGACATGTTAGTGGCTAAGAACGTTGATCTGACTCTTTCACTATTAAGGTGCTATCTTCCAGCCTATTAAGAAGTGGTTGGTATCTTATTGACCGATAATCTCATTACCCAGGCTACCAAAACACCTTTTTTTATTAAGTCTTCTTATACAAATTTTGCTCAAATTATTCCTTCAAATATTATATGTTCTAACTCTTCTTATCATCTTTTATCTTGCAATTTTTAGTAGACTTTGTCGACCTCCTTGACCTGAGGGTTGATCAAGCCAAGGATAACGATAACCTTGGACATGCTTTGAATGAGGCCTAAAATGCCTTAGCGTCCGCTCAACAAAAGACAGAGAACTTTAATTCTACAATGAGGGTTGAGGACTTGGAGCTTGTCAAACAAAATTTCAAGGTTGAGAAGATTATCGAGGAGTCTATATAATCCCTGTCTATCTCCTTAGAGACCAAGGATAGGGCTTATGAATAGGTTTAAGATGAGGCCCTTGGACTTGCCAAGAAAACAACTAGACTTTATTTGTAAGGATTTCCTCAAAAACGGTTAGGATGAAGCTGTAGGCAAGGCTAAAGTTCCTTCTAAGTTCGAGCTCTGAAGTGGGCACGATCCAGGTTCTCCATCAATCCTAGGGGAGGAAGATGAGGAGGTGTAGGAGGAGGAGAAGGAATCATGGGGATATAATCAAGAGAAAGAGGATGTCGAACAGGCGAAGTAAGCTATAGATCAAGGCAAGTCCATGGTCAATCAAGAGGGAGTGAAAATAAAAAAGGATGTTCGAGCTAATTAGCTTAGTCTAAGACTTTCTTAGTATTTTTTTATCTCATGTATTTATGATGTTTTCATTGTAAGGGCTTACTCAATTTCGTAAATAATGAAATGATTCATTATTTTGGCTCTACTGTACCTTATTCAATTGCTTTTGGATGCTTATGTGTGCTTGTTTACTTTGTTTTTAGTTCATAACAATGCCCTTTTCTTTAATTTTTGTAGTTTTGTAATAAATTGTCCTTGTTGATAATAGTTTAAGAGGTTCAAGACATGAAATTAATTCTTGGTCAAGATGCTTCTAGGCGAGCACGAGAAGCCTTTTCTATGTTCACTAATCTCTTCAAAAGATAACAAATGCTTATGAAGAATAGGTTATTTATCTTCTGGTCGAGATCAAAGATAATAGAGACAATACTGGACTGTTACAAAATGATAATAATTATCTAAGAATTATATAGGTAAGGACGAACAAGATTCTGAGAAGAACGAGGAGATCCGACTAGGTTTGTATCACCAAATCATGAAGCTAAAATATCATTTCAGGAAGATTCCTCGTGTAGCTTGGGTTGTTTGTAATGATGAACGTTGGATGGACACTCCTCGACACTTAGATGAAGCCAAATAGGTGTGTTACAAGTATGGTTGTCTCAATGTCCTAGTTGATTGCAAGATTCCCAAAGACTCTAAGCTTTGGTATTGGTACCATATGGATTATTCCTTTGTTCGCCTTCAAATACTTTTAGGAGTGATGAGTGTTGGACATCCACTGATATCATTCTTCTCCAGCTTGGAATAATTTTATTTTAGCTCATTTCAATGACGGTGAGTTACATCCCAATCCTTAAAATGGTCACTGATATTATATTATCGAGTTGGTGACTCACCAAAGATGACAGCTGACTCTCATTGTTTTGGATGTTTCGTGTATATTCATTTTACAATCATACCGATATGGACACTTGTAATTAAATTAATGTTTTTTAAGAAAATTATTAGTTAATTCCATCTATACATAAATATAGGATTTTGTCCATCCAACGTTCGGGATTTTGTCTGACCAAATTCAGAACACTTAGTTCCTAGATATCACTCTTATGTCTTTTCATTATACGGGATATTATTGATGTTTTCATGTCCATTGGTGATAAATACATATAATCTTAAGATATGATTAAGTGTATCATTTCTAAGGTATTAAAAGAGGCAATCAGAACTTGATCAGATAAAGTTGAAAAAATTCGTGGTGATCGTAGCATTGCCATAGTGATAATTTTCAATTAGCGGTGTTGGACTCGTTTGTAACAGTAAAAAACAATTGCATTAATTAAACCTTTTAAATATCTAAAAATTTAGAAAAATAATTGAAATTTGTAAAAAAGTTATAAAACTTCATAAATAAAATTTTCTAAGTTTGGTTACATTCTATGCCCTATGTATCTCCCTACCACCATTGTTTATAGATGGTAGGATCCTTGGAGGTTGTCCCTGGTGACTTTTAATGGTACTTCCAAGTTAGGTCCCAATTTTGCATCTGACGGCTTCTTCAAGTTATCGATTACCTTTCTCAACACAATATATTACCTATAACTTCCTAAAATTGGCACGTTTTGTGTAATGCTTGGCCAACAATTATTAATAGGATGCCAGATTAATCAAGACATGTTTTTTTTCCTCTCTCAAGTCGATCTCAATTCTAATGATTTTTTCATTCACGAATTGATCATCAATCTTCGTGTTCATGGTTGGCAAACCAGCTTCCAATGGGATTATGGCTTCCATTCCTTAAGACAAGGTAAAGGACATTTCCCCTCGACCTCCTGGTCATTGTTCGATAAGAAGAGATGGCATGGGAAAGTTAGTCCACCAAAGCTCCTTTTTCTTTCGTTAACATTTTCTTTATTCCATCGAGCATTATCTTGTTGGAGGCCTTAGCTTGCCCGTTGATTTAGGGGTAGGACACCATTGTAGTAGTTCTTAATGTCATGACTGTTGACAAAATCTTGGAATGTTCCGCTTTCAAATTGTGTTCATTATCAGTGATGATTGCCTTTGGTACACCAAAATGGTTTGTAATATTCCTCCATATAAATTTAATCATATTAGTATCCCTTTTGCTCGCCAAACGCTTAAGCTCTATCCATTTAGTGAATTAATTTGTTCGAGTTAGGAAATAATTCCAATTTTCAAGCAGTATAGGTAGGCGGGACACTATATCTAACCCCCACTACATAAAAGACCATGGGTTCATCACAGACTGGAGGTCATTTTCTAATTGATGGAGCATAAATGAGAACACTTGACACTTCTTGCATTTTCTCATATAACAGATAGCATTACTCTGCATATAAGCCAATCAATATTCCTTATTTATGGGCCTGAATTCAAAAGATCTTCCTCCAACATGACTCCCACATATTCGTTCACGCAGCTCATATATCACCTTATCGACATCATTGGGGTGCATAAATTGAGTGTATAGACCAATGAAAGATTTTCTATATATCTTTATACTCGGGGATAGATAAAATAGAGCATCTTTGACCTTGATCTGATGGGTATGCTTCTTATTAGAAGGTAGCGCACCATTTTTTATGTACCTAAAACTGGATCCATCTAATTGGAAGCCTTCTATATGGCAAGACATTGATCCGTAAGAATATTCTTTATGATGCTGGTGTGGCCATCACCTTTTTTTCTTTCAAGCTTGGTGCTCGTGCACACTGTGCAAAGAGCAAAGGTTTTGCGCCCTTCCTAGGAATGCTTCGATCGTCGTCGATGTGGGGTGATAGAGTCGCCAACCTATTTTTAACAAAATAGGCAAAAGAAAGTCTTTTTTGCTCGAGATAATGACATTAAATACAAACTGATTGTTGTGAAACCAATTAGTTTATAGGTTCGGGGACTAAGTTACGGAATAGGAAGGTGTTAGGCACCCATCCCGCCCTTTTGGTATCTTATGGACTTATGGTACTATTCTTCTTAATTTATCCATGAAGTGTGTGCATGTATATATAAGTGGAGATCAGAATTGTTCGACTCGTAACATGGGAAAAGGCGGAGTGAGGTCGTCTATAGGAGTGTTTCCAAAATAGTAATTTCAAATATGATGTGTGCACTTATCGAGATATTGATCGTTATGATGAAACAATACTATGTGTTAGATAAGAAGCAAATATTAATTACAAGTATAATATATATGAATGATATATGAATAAAATAGGAAAAATTGGGAAATAGGAAAATACGACTCAAGTCTCGGGTTCTAGACCTAGATGCTACGTAGCTTATAAAGGCATCAAATTTCACGTAGTTCGCATGCGACACGAGGTTTGGGTTTATCCCATAAATTGAAATGAGGATTTTATTTTATGTGTGTGTAAGAAAAAGGTGTTTTTAGTTTTGAGAAAATGTGATGAAAAATCCTGTTGAAATTTATTAATGCAACCTTTTTTTTCTTGTTTTGGGTTTTTTTATAGAAACTATATTATATGCAATATTAGTAATAAAGTATTGAATATTAATATGCGTATGAGATAAAGTAAAAGCTAAACTGAGAACGTATATAACTAATACGAAAATAAAGAAATTTAAACGGAGAGAAAATTGTTTGGACCTTCTTTGAATATTTAAAAAATTAATCTCGATGGTTAATGAGATTCCTTTCAAGTGCGTGAGAAATGTATGTAATACCCCATATTTTTGCGTATTTAGAATTTAATTAATTGAGTAATTAAATAGAAAATAGGTTTTAATTTAAATTACGTGAGTGGAGTAATTTAATATGATTTAATGATAATTTTGATTACTATGAGATTTAATAATAATTGTGATTATTAAATATTAATCGAGAGATCGACACTGATTAATATTATGATTCAAATTTACTAAGTGTGAATAGTAAATATTGATAGTTAATTTGTACGACATAGCGAGTGATATGGACGTACTTGATTTTTATCTTACCCGGGTGTCGCGTGTAAACTAAATTGAGGATGAGATAGGATATATATTTTTAGTGACTCAAATGATAATTTAGAGGTCATAGATGATTTCAAAAGGGTTGAATTAGTCAAAATAGTATATCCGGGGGTACTAGTCGGGTACCGGGGCATTTTTGGGCTAAATCGAGACCGTACAGGGGCGTTTTAGTCTTTTGGCTTACGGGGGGTGAGAAGACCTAAGAATTTTGGAGTGCTTTATCAACTGATTAAAAGTGTGGTTAGGGTTAGAAACCTCATAACACAAAGGGAAACCATTAGAGAGAGAAGAGAGATCATTCTCAAGGCTAAAAAGAAAAATTGTGGGGGATTGCAAGGAGTTCTTGAAAAGTGCGACTGTGTGATAATTGATTAAATTAAATTTCGCAAGTTTCCAAGTAACCCTTATTTAATTAGGGACTACTTTTAAATCAAATAAATTCAACCCTTAAACATGCATCTAAACCATCCCATCAAATATAAAGCATGCGACACAGTAAATATGCTGAGACACAGATTTCAGAAAAAAAAAACCTTTCGGGTAAAACCTTTATTTCATTATGAATATACAAATCGCAACTTACAGTTACATAGAGAAATTTGTAATGGATCAACGCGCAACCAACTCACAAAGACACGCAGTCTTGAACTCAGCAAGATAATAGACGCAACACCCTCCAAGGACTCGCAGCCCAAACAACAAAGGAAGAACCACAGCATTCCTCAATGACATGCAGTCATAACACTTTGTAGAGACTCCCTCAGTAATGATACGCAGCCTCGGTTGCAAAGATCTTTCCACAAAGGTTATGAACAAACACAAGGTTGTGTTCTTGGGTTACCAAAAAGATTCACAAAGGTTTGGCAATTATGTGAATCAAAACATGAGTCTTGGGACTCAAAAATATGAAGACTAGAGGTATTTGGACTCTCAAAATCGTCTTCCAAAGTCTTACCAAACTGCTCCCCCGAAGTTGGTATTCATAGGGAAACACAAGAAGAGTTTTACCAATTTAAAACACAGAAATTCTATCCAGCGTACTGGGTACCCGAATCGGTTCGGGGTCCCCTGCGAACCGGTTCGCCTCCCCGAATCGGTTCGGTCTGGGTTCGGGGAAACTCGCTGGAAAAAGGGCTTTCAACACTTAGTAAAAATTCCAAGGTTTTTCTTGAAAATATTTCCATTTTCAACGGTCCATAACTTGTTCGTCGTAGCTCGAATTGAGGTGACGTTTCTTCCAGTATCTTTGTTGCGGTAAGATCTTCAACTTTCCAGTTGACCAGTCCTCTGGACAGTGGCTATAAAATTACCAAATTACCCTTGAACTTCCCTATCAAGCCTTGTTGCACTGTTTTGACTTCTCTTGCGTACCACTTGCATTACGAGCCAAAAATCATGGAATGTGAAGTCGTTGAGGCAGATGAGGGACACATGATGGAGATAATAAATGCTTGATTCTCAGAATTCGGATTGAGTCCGTCGAGTGAGATCTTGAGGTGACGTGACAAATGTAGCGGCGTACGACATACACAAATGTAACATGTTGGACATGAGAAAAATGTCCTTACAAATCTCCCCCTATGTCTATGTCGGTACATACATAAAAAATCCGAATTATTAAATATGAAATTACCTGTACAAATCTACCCTCCCATGAACCCAAAACTGGAAAAGGTACAAACGAATAGTCTCCATCGTTTGTTCTTCAAATCTTTAGGAATCTAAAATCTTTTCTCATTAGGGTGTGCAATTCAGAGATCATCAATGTAGTACTTACACACATGAGATAAAGACAAAATACCAAGTGATGTATCGAGTTTGAAATGAGATAAACATAGATACCAATAAATGATAAGCATAAGTCAAATCTCAAAAACTCCCCCAAAATTCAAACTCCCCCAAAATTCAAACTCCCCCAAAATAAGATAATTCTTTCTCCCCTTTTTTATGATGTCCCCAAATAGAAAAATAAAAAGAATGAATCAAACAAGCAAAATCGAGGTGTCACGGTATTCAAAACAACGCATCAATCAATATGGCAAACACGCTCTTGCAAGGAGATGCTCAAAAAAATCTTCACAAACTATTTATGTTTTTTCAAAATTTTCATACAAAACAAAAAAATAGATACCATTTGAAAAAAATATGATTCAAAAATCACACCATGGATTTAAGCTCAAATAACTAAGTCATGGAAATGGAATAAAAGGGTGTGAACACATTCGATAGGTATATCAACTCAATCAATCATATGTGCACAATGCATATGTGTACCCCTAACAAATGAACATCAAACGTATCCTTAGGTGTAAAATTTTTTTTGAATTTAGATCACATCGTCTTATGAAAATCAACAAATCAAAGTCAAAGTGATTTCCACACCAATAACGCCCAAAACTATTTAGCGCATTTTCAAGACTTTTAAGGACGTGCAAACCCATTATAAAATCTCCAACCAAACTCCCTCATATATATTTTTTTTAGAGGTAATCTAAATTCTCAAACTTTGGAGAATTGGTGCAAAAACCTAAATGGCCCAGAATTGGCATGAATTTCTTTTCATTGCCTTTAAATTTTTTCGGGCTCTTTTAAACCTCTTTGGACCCCGGATAATAAAATTCCTCCATTTTTTAGGTCCAATTTAACGGTGTCTTAGTATTCGCAAAGCCAAAATGAATCTTTCGCAACCCTTCCCCGTTTTAAAACAAAGCGCACAAACTCACAAAACGGTTCTGATATGCACAATTTCCTTATCAAAATAAAATTACCACGTTTGGTTCGTTTTATGGACAGAATTGAAGTGAAAATACCCAAGTAACATGTGATAAGACAAGCACAATAATCAAACAAATCCGTGCATGTGTGAAATAAAGGAAATTATGAGTCAAACATGTAGAAAGTAACACTTAATTTCATCTTAATGACTCCAAATATTATAAATCATAAGGATGAATTGACCTATTGTCTCAAAAACACTATCAAATAGTCAATTGAAAATAATGGAATGATGTTGTGACTCAGTCATCCTAAGTTTCCATCCATAAACGGTGCAAACAAAATACAAAAATCTTTTTGGATTTATCAAAATAAAATCTTTTTGTATTTTTCAAAAATTTTCAAAAAAAGTAAAACATACAAAAATGATACATACTAGCAATAGGCAAACAATGTCATCATGAAAGTCATCCTATGCTAGTAAACACGTCAAATGTCAATCATTAGGTGCGGAGGGGTTTTCCAAAGGTGGTGACAACTTATGAAAAACCTCCATCAATTCTTGTGAAGTTTTGACCAAGAACTTAACTTGCTCATCTAAATGTACAAACTCTCTCATGTAGTCTCCGGGAGCATGTAAAGTATCATGTGTGGGTGCATGTGTGCCAGAAACATGTGTAGAAAAACATGACACATAACCCAACTTAAAACAAAATTCCTTAAGGTGTCCTCTCCTCTTGTAATGGGAACACACATATATAGGCCTAGGAACACCTCTCTCAAACACTCTAGGACGCGTTCTCCTAATAGGAATGGGACGCCTAGGTGGGTTAGGGTGAGACTTATGTGAATATAACACTAAAGTGAAAACCGGCTCGGGTGCTAATTGGGAAGAAGAAGCACCGTCATGACTTATTCCAAACTTCTCACCTTTACCCATATAAACCACCTTTTCAACCTTCTTAGGTGCTTTCACAAAATTGACTTTGACCTCCGTAGCACGTTCGAGATCACTCTCAGGTTGGGATACACGTGTCATCAGACTAGACACCATGTTGATCAAATCACACTTCTCCTTTTTCAAAAGCTCCTTTTCTCTCTCCAAATCTAAAACTCGATGACCTAAATCACGATTATACTTCTTAGTTTTCAAGGTCTCGGTGTACAAATCTCTAAAATATTTTTGGAGCTCACTTTCGTCTCCACTCTCCTCCTCGCTATCTCCCTCACTCGATGAACACAAATCACTATCACCGCTCTCGTGTGCACTCTTGTGAGACGAAGTGTGTGTGCTCACATGACTAGAAAAGGCGATAACCATCCCATGTGCTAAACCTTTAGCGGGCTCATCTCCATCCTTTTTCTCCCTATCACTAAGTGTGGAAGGCATGGCTACTTTCTTTCCTTTATTTCTAAGACACGTAGGACACTCAAACGACTTATGCAACTTACCCCCACATTCAAAACAAGTTACGTTCTCAAAATCTTCCTCACACTCCTCATCGGAGTCATTCTCTTTTTCTTTCTCATCGCTTTCTTTGGCCTTCCTTTTCTTTTTATTTTTCTCAAAAAATTTCCTTTTATTGGAAGGATTATTTTTGTTCATGTTAAGAAACTTTTTAAAAAATTTCGCAAACAAGGCCATATCATTAAAATCAAAGTCTCCCTCAGAATCGGAGTCACAAACTTTTTATTTCTTTTTCTTTCAATGAGTCGTTAAAGCAATCCCATTATCCTTAGCCTTAATGGTTTTGGGAAACATGTCAATCTCATAGGTTTGAAGATCTCCTACAAGTTCTTCCAACTTAAGGGATTTCAAATTTCCCAAAGAGTTCAAAACAGTGACTTTAGGAATAAAGCGCTTTGGGAGAGATCTCAAAATCTTTTTAATGACACGCGTGTTATCAATCACCTCAACCAAATTAAAACATGAGTTACCAATGTCCGACAAACGTGCATAAAACTCATTAAAGCATTCGGACTCAAACATGGTGATAGTCTCAAATTGGGTGGCCAAAATTTGCAATTTTGATTCTTTAACCGCGTTCGTACCCTCATGTGTCAGTTTCAAAACATCCTAAGCCTCTTTAGACGTGGTGCACATCATAATTCGGTGAAACTCATCAGGAGTGACAGCTCCAAAAATAGCACTCAGACCACGGGAATTAAAATTGGACAATTTATAATCATCTTCAGTTCAGGCTGACACGGGTTTTAAAGAGGTGACATTATTAACGGTGACCGTGGGAGGAGTCCAATCATTTTCTCAAAGCAACCACACACGCTCGTCAATAGGTTTTAAACATGATTTCATGTGAGCTTTCCAATAGGCATAATTATTTCCATAAAAAATAGGCACATTATTAAATGAACGTTCCATTAGATAAATTGCGATTTTTCACAAAATTGATTTTTCAAAAAAATCAATATCACACGATTTTGCGGAAAAAGGAATACGCGATAACTTAGCGCAACCGACTCTGATACTAATTTTAAAAGTGCGACTGTGTGATAATTGATTAAATTAAATTTTGCAAGTTTCCAAGTAACCCTTATTTAATTAGGGACTACTTTTAAATCAAATAAATTCAGCCCTTAAACATGCATCTAAATCATCCCATCAAATATAAAGCATGCGACACAGTAAATATGCTGAGACACAGATTTCAGGAAAAAAAACCTTTCGGGTAAAACCTTTATTTCATTATGAATATACAAATCACAACTTATAGTTACATAGAGAAATTTGCAATGGATCAACGCGCAGCCAACTCACAAAGACACGCAGTCTTGAACTCAGCAAGAGAATACACGCAGCACCCTCCAAGGACTCGTAGCCCAAATAACAAAGGAAGAACCGCAGCACTCCTCAATGACACGCAGTCATAACACTTTGTAGAGACTCCCTCAGTAATGACACGTAGCCCTCGGTTGCAAAGATCTCTCCACAAAGGTTATGAACAAACACACGGTTGTGTTCTTCGGTTACCAAAAAGATTCACAAAGGTTTGGCAATTGTGTGAATCAAAACATGAGTCTTGGGACTCAAAAATATGAAGACTAGAGGTATTTGGACTCTCAAAATCGTCTTCCAAAGTCTTACCAAACTGCTCCCCCGAAGTTGGTATTTATAGGGAAACACATGAAGAGTTTTACCAATTTAAAACACTGAAATTCTATCCAGCGTACAGGGTACCCGAACCGGTTCGGGGTTCCCTGTGAACCGGTTCGCCTCCCCGAATCGGTTCGGTCTGGGTTCGGGGAAACTCGTTGGAAAAGGGGCTTTCAACACTTAGTAAAAATTCCAAGGTTTTTCTTGGAAATATCTCCATTTTCAACGGGCCATAACTTGTTCACCGTAGTTCGGATTGAGGTATCATTTCTTCCAGTATCTTTGTTGTGGCAAGCTATTCAACTTTCCAATTGACCGATCCTCCGAACGGTGGTTGTAAAATTACCAAATTGCCCTTGAACGTCCCTATCAAGCCTTGTTGCACTATTTGACTTCTCTTGCGTACCACTTGCATTACGAGCCAAAAATCATGGAACATGAAGTCGTTGAGGTAGATGAGGAACACATGATGGAGATAATAAATGTTTTATTCTCGGAATTCGGATTGAGTCCGTCGAGTGAGATCTTGAGGTGACGTGACAAATGTAGCGGCGTACAACATACACAAATGTAACATGTTGGACATGAGAAAAATGTCCTTACAGTTCTTGCACCAATAGTGATTGAGGAAGGAATATTGGAAGAGAAAGAAACCCAACACCTTCTGTAAACTCGAAATTATATCACCATCCAATCAAGGCAAGTGGTTATTTGTAAATTATTTTGAGTTATAATATCCATGCTTAGGATTTACAATTAAATTCATTTTGATAAATATTCTTGGAGAAAAAAAATTGATTAATTGCATGTTTGGATAGAAATAGCATGTTGTTAGATTTATATCTGTAGAGGATTGAAAATCAGAGGAATCATGGTTGTTAGTATGAATTAAAAATCTGGGTTGATGATTGAAACAATGGGAAGAACATGTCATATTAGGGTTCTTGAATAATTATAATTTTTGAATTATTTTGGGATAAATTGGAAGGATTTATAATGTTTAATTCGTTGGAAATCATAGTAGAATATGTAGGAATGGTTAGATATCGTTAGTTACAAGTCCGGTGGATTATCATGTGAGTTAGATAATTGAATATGGTGAAAAACCCATGAAGAAGAAGAAGAGTTGTGTCTGTCACTCCTCGATCGATCGATCGATCGACCCTTGAATGTCGATCGATCGAGGGAGCGATCAATCGATGCTCAAGGTCGATCGATCGACCAGGCTAATTTTGGGTTCTTTTTTTGGTTGAGTCTTACTCGATTGCCGACGCTTGAGGGGAACCTTAGCGATGATATTATACCTATCTAGGGACTTAGAGAGTACCAGTAGGTGTATAGTGGGGGTCCATTATAATCATTGAGTGCAAGATTTAAAGTGATGGACCGGCAAGGGTAAACCGATCGAATAGTGCATCGGGAATTTGGGATTTGAGTTACGGAGAGAGTAAACGTCATTCCAAGGAGTATACCAGTAGGTTAAAGATAGCTTAACTACTAAAATGAATAGAGGGGTAACTAGGGCTCTTAGAGTTATGTGAATACTCAATTAAAATACGATAGTGAGATAAATCGTAAATTAATATGTACGGTGAATATTAAAGAGGAAATATTTCTTACAAGCAATATTATTAGGTTGCGTTTATACCTACTGAATTATATAGATACTTAGGTGGAGAGAATACCTAAGGTATAATTGCCTAAGATATCGAACTTCAGCTATTAGATTTTGTATAAACTGTGTACTTATACAATTTGATATGGTCATCGCTTCCATGCGAAGGGAAGCAAGAGGGGTGAGCCTAGTTAGTCGGGCAAGGCAAATGAGGGTAGTGATAACAGCACAACGCAGCAGTAGACAACGGGTCAATAGGGGAAGGATTATTGGTAGGGGAACTTTGACAAGAGATTTAGGTATGGGAGACATCGATATGATAGGCAGGGATAACAAGGTTCCCAATAGCAAGTTCCTCAGGGTCGCCAGGGCCAAGGGAACCAAGGGAGAGGCGAGCAGGGCCAACGTCAAAGAAAATTCTAGAGACAGTGTTTCACGTGTGGCCAGCAGGGTCACAAGAGTAGGACTTATCCACAGGGAGACAGGGCATAGCAGTAGGGTTCCCAATAGGGGCAACAGGCTCCGTTAGCCCGAGTACCAGAACAGGCCCCACAGTAGCAGCCGAGCCAGATGCACTATGGGCGTGTGTACAACATTCAGGACGTGCCTTTTCAGCCAGCACCTCTGGCACCACCGATAGTCACGGGTACGTTTCCTATCCACGTGCATGAGGGTAGTATTCTGTTTGACACGGGTGTGACACACTCTTTTATTCCCACTAGATTTTCACGAGTAACCTATCTTTTACAGACAACCGACACTATGTGCGTGGAGTTATCGATGGGTAGTGGGTCCCTTATACACTCGATCCATAGGGGTGTGGACATTATGATCGGGAGATTGAGTCTAGCAATAGACCTTTTAGTGTTAGATATGGAGGGTTATGATGTCATCCTAAGCATGGATTGGTTGGAAGGTTATAGGGCAATGGTAGATTATTATGAGAGGACGATCAATTTTTCCATTCCGGGACAGGAGATGTTCCTAGTGGCAATGCCTCTTACTGAGGGAGGATCGCGCACTCACTTATATTACATTAAGGAGGAGACCTCACAGGAGGTGTTTGTTTCCCAAGACTCATGAGGGATTTGGAGGATGTCTTCCGAGAGATACTAGGGTTAACACCCAGTAGGGAGATTGAGTTCATTATCGAAATAGCACCGGGGATGAGACCGATTGTCAGAGCACTGTATTGCATGGCTCCTTAGAAAATGCGAGAGTTGAGAGAGAATATTTAGTAGCTCTTGGGATAGGATTTCATTCGTCGGAGTACATCATCGTGGGGTGCGTCGGTGCTATTTCTGAAGAAAAGGTATGGTTCGCTTCATTTGTGTGTAGACTAGAGGGAGCTGAACAAGGTGATGATACGTAATAAGTATCCATTACCTAGGATTGACGACTTATTTGATTAGTTGATAGGGGATGCATACTTCTCAAAGATCGATTTGAGGTCAAGTTACCATCAGTTGTGCATTCAAGAGGAGGATGTACCTAAGACCACTTTCTTATCGCGGCACGGGTCATACAAGTTCAGAGTGATGCCGTTTGGTCTCACTAATGAACAAACTTCCACTTAAGACGTTTAATACAGGATTAAACTATTAAAATGGCTCTGAACTGTTTGTTGAAGAAACTATTTTAATCTAAATAAAACTTAACATAAGATGTGTTGAAAAAGATTATTAAAATATTTTGAACGAGTTATTTCAGATCTAGAATTAACCTGATTTGAAAAACAAAACTTAAACTATTAAATTAGCACACCTTAGAAGAAGGTGATGAGAAAATGAGGAAGAGCACAAGTAAATTTTAACGTGGTAAAACTCCACCCAATTGGGGAAACATCCACATTGACCTCTACGTCACAAAATGAAAATCCACTAAAATCATAATAGTAAATTACAATCTATTTAACAATCAAACCTCACAAACACACCTAAACTAAGTTCAGATGCGTTACCAACTTCTCTGGATTAGATCTGACTTCTCTAAAGGTTGTTGTTGTTGATGTTCTCTCCAGCTTTGTAATCTTTACTTGATTCCAGCTTTACGTTGACTCAAACAAGTTCAAGATCATGCAACCAACACTTTAAGTGTGGTAGAGTCAAAGTGTAGTGGTGATGTGCTCTCTGACATATGCATGCAACACACTCACACTTAATACATAAATAATGATTTAAAAAATTACAGAATCACTAAATATTCAAGAAATTCTAAAATCAGTTTAGTCAAAACTGTAAGGACATAAATTTCCAATTGAGTCCCTCTATTATTTTGACTTAATTCCGTGAACAAAACTGTGTTTGTAATATTTCATAGGGAGAATTTTATTTTGTCACGATCCCACTTGGTCTATGACGTATTGAAGAAAATTAAAGACGTTGCGGCAAAGCTTCAAAGAATTAAATCATGCCGATGTTTAATTGGTGCAAGTTTAATCGTCTTCAAAGTAAATTGCATTCCGAGATCACTTAGGTATGAATGCGTATAATTAATGGTGCTCGGAATTATTTTTATAAAAGATAAGGATGTATTTTTATAAAGAAAAATATTTTTAAATATTTTTAAAAGTGTTTAATGTGTTTACACTACGTTTTAATTCTGATAAGCTCGAAAAAGGAGTTTTACTTTACTAGGTCTCTTTGAAGAAACGTTTTAATTGAAAAGTAAAAAAGTCAAACTTCTCGCTCGAACGACATTAGATCTCGTGCGAGCGAGATGTCTAAGTCGCTCGAACAAGAGCCTTAAGTCGTTCGAACGACACGTTTTTTGAGGCGGCGCTAAATTGTTATTTAAAGCGTGTTTCTATTAGAGTTTCGTATGTGTGAATTCTATAAAATAGTATACGAAATAGAAACTTGTTTGCACATGTTTTCTAAGGTTTACAAAGCGTAAACATATCCTTAAAAGTTTGCTAATATTCAAGATATCATTCTTATATGTTTAAGTGATCTTGCGGCACCAAAGTTGTTTGTTCTACACATTGAACATCAAAGGGTTTTACGGTGAATAAAAGAGAAGGACTTCTTGTTCGACATTATAGACGAATCAAAGCCGGTGGACACCGAGACATACATAGACGCATGTGTTGTCGATAGCTATCGTGGATGACGGAATTTCTGTGTGGGCACTATTGAAGAATGGTTGAAGATCAGAAGGAGCGTCAAGACCCATGGGGATCGAGTTTTAGTGTAAGGCTACTCTGTCTTTGTAAAACAATTGTTCATAGTGATTGTCTGGCTTGGGCCGTCTGAGCTTGTTTTCCTGTTTTGGGGTTTTTCCTCGTACATCTGGCGTTGTGAATATTCTTTACTTTATTTTACCTGCTTCAATCACTAGATGCATGTTTAGGATTAATCAAAATAAAATTGGTTTAAAGTAAGAATTGGGTTTTTCACAACTTGGTTTGGCGCATAATTAAAAGTTGGATAATTTTTGGGAGATAATTGAGTTTTTTGGTAAAAACACACATACTGGGCACTCTACAAAAAATAAATCAGACTTTTAGACCATTCAAAATAACCGCAGATCAAGAGGAAATCTTGTTGTGAAATATCCAGGATCCTAACACTTTTTTTTTTTGAAAATATTATATGGAAAGTGCAATCCCCAATCAAGATCTCAAAACTAGATCTTAGTGTGATAGATTGACTAAAATGAAATCAGAATGAATATTGTTGATTTAGGGTTTGAAAACATAAAAACAATTTTAAAATAACCAACAAATAAGATTTCTCGAAATAAGAAATCAAAATAGTAAGCTATATATGTGATTTGTATCACAAAGACGACATCTCAAGTTTCTATGAAGAGAAACTGAAAACTCTACCAATGTGAGTAAATTGAAAGGATGATTAAGAACAAGAGAGGATAACTTCTCAAAACACAGTCTAACATTCAGGTTTAAACTCTCAGAAAAGTATTTATGATTTAGGGTTTGACGAAGTTTGGATTAGGGTTTGAATTTCTCTCTTTAATCTTTTCTCTCTCTTCTCTATTTTTTCTCTCAAACGAGGAAATCACAAAATTCTATAATTGCCTCACACAAGGCATCTACTTATACTAGACGTAGAAGGATCTCAAACGATGGTTAAAATTCAACGGCTAAGACTAAAATCAATTGAAACGATGTAAATCCAAGGGTTCACAAAAAGCGGTGCAAAAGCCACTCTAATTGGTTAAAACCAACGTACTTGGATTAATTTCAAACACATGAAGACCGTAGATTAAGATGATCCAAAGGTCCACAATAAGTCACATGAATCTGAGTGAATAAAAACACAAATCAAACCGTTGTGTGTGAAATACGTGTAGGCTCAAGATTAACTCTCAAACGCATGTTTTTAAGTTCCAAAAAAATTCCAGTTCCACCCACAAATGTTTCTGCCACTTTTGGTTTCTACCCAAGACAGTTTCAAGGTATAAGAAATATTTACAAATCAACCCTTAAACTTTATTAAGTTCTAATTTTTAGTTTCCAAAATTATTTAAAAATCTTAGAAAATAGTAATTAAATCCCAAAAATTATTTAAAAATCATATTCAGGGGATTTAACTGACACATGATCATTTCATGAATAAAACACTATATATATGCAATACTAGTCTGTGGTGTATGTGTTATACCTTCAAGAACTTGTAGAGGAATATCAATGTAGCTATGAAAGTTCTGAGGCTTTTTGGTTCATCTAGGGATAGACACAATTTTGTCACTATTTCCAAACTATATGAGCTCCTATATAATGCAGACTCAAATGAGTCAAAGATATAGGGTGCTTCAACTAATGCGCCTGCAGTGTTTATAGACCTCATGAACAGGGTATTCAGGGAGTTTTTGGACCAGTTTTTGATCGTATTCATTGACGATATTATAGCTTACTCTCGCACGGAGGAGGAGAACATCGAGAACTTACGTATGGTTCTTCAGACATTACGGGACCATCAGTTGTACGCCAAATTCGAAAAGTGTGGATTTTGGCTTCGGGAAGTTCAGTTTCTTGAACACATTGTTTCGGACAGAGGCATTATTGTTGATCCGAGTAATGTATCAGCGGTGAGGGAGTGGGGATAGACCACGACACCGACCGAGGTTTGAAGCTTTTTAGGGTTGGTCGGTTACTATCATTGTTTCATCAAGGGGATCTCAAAGATTGTTGGTCCTTTGACGAACTTGACTCGGAAGGGAGTACCATTCATGTGGAGCGACTACTGTCAGTTAGTGTTTGATGAGCTAAATGACAAGTTGACATGAGCACCCATACTTGCATTGCTTAGGAGTGGATTGGAGTACTTAGTCTATACTAATGCATCCTTCTAGGGACTTGAGGGTGTGTTACAGTAGGAGGAGAGGGCTACAGCTTATGCATCTCGAAAGCTAAATTCACACGATAAGAATTACCCACCCACGACCTTGAGTTGGCAGCGGTCATCTTTGCTTTGAGGATATGGAGACATTATCTTCTGGGAGAGTAGTTTTCTTTGTTCACGGATCATAAGTCACTTCAGTATCCCTCCTCCCAAAAGGATCTGAATATGAGATAGAGGAGGTGGCTCAAATTCATGAAGGATTACCAGTTTGATATATAGTATCATCCCGGTAAGGCTAATGTGGTGGCAGACGCGTTAAGCCAAAGACCTACAGGAGAGTTGGCAGAAGTTTGGAAAGCTAAGTGGAGCGAGCTTAGACATGAGGATGGGGTATCCAGAGCATACATGGTTATTTTATCTATCACTCCCTAGAGTGTTATACGGGTGGCGAGGGCACGGGTATAGGACCCATTCTGTCAGGACAAAGTATGACAGTTACTAGCCGAGGGGGTAGATTCCTACTCCATCAGCTTTGAGGGTGGACTATGATTCAATGGGAGACTAGTAGTACCCAGGGATGAAGATTTGAGGAATGAAGTTATGACAGAGTCGCACGGGTCGAGATTTATGGTACATCTCGACGGGGATTAGATGTACCAGGATATGCGATCACAGTATTATTGGTCGGGTATGAAGAGAGACATAACAGAGTTTGTCTCGAAGTGTGTGACATGTCATCTTATGAAAGTTGACCATCAGATACCTTTAGGGATGCTATATCCACTGGATATTATCATGTGGAAATGGGAGAGCATTTTGATGGACTTTATTATTGGACTACTGACATCGCAGAGGGGACACGATTCCATATGGGTAATAATGGATAAGCTGAGCGAGGTATCTCATTTCTTACCGGTTCGTACTGATTTTGATACAATGTAGTACGTGCATCTATTCATTTCAGAGATTGTTAAGCTGCACGAGGTTCCTATTCATATTGTGTCTGACAGAGACAAAATATTTGTGTCGCATTTCTGGCAGAGTTTTTAGAGGCCATGGGCACAGACTTGCGATTGAGTGTGGCGTATCACCCGCAGACAGACGGGCGGACTGAGAGGGTAAATTAGATGCTTGAGGATATGTTGAGGATGTGTATCCTAAATTTTAGGGGAAGTTGGGAGCGATATCTGCCATTGGTAGAGTTTGCGTATAACAACTCTTACTAATTCACTATCGGTATGGCTCCATTCGAGTAACTTTATAGGAGGCCTTGTCATTCGCCTACCTGCTGGTTAAAGGTGGGGGACAATAAGCTATTGGGGCCGGAGATGATACATGAGACTTCTGCCAAGATAGAGTTGATTTGATTGTGGACGCTTGATGGGAACCTTAATGATGATATTAAACCTATGTACGGACTTAGAGAGTACCAGCAGATGTATAGTGGGGGTCCATTATAATCATTGAGTGCAAGATTTGAAGTGATGGACCAACGAGGGTAAACTGATCGAATAGTGCATCGTGAATTTGGGATTTGAGTTACGGAGAGATTAAACATCATTCCAAGGAGTATACCAGTAGGTTAAAGATAGCTTAACTACTGAAATGAATAGAAGGGTAAGTAAGGACCTTAGAGTTTTGTGAATAATCAATTAAAATACGATAGTGAGATAAATCGTAAATTGATAAGTACAATGAATATTAAAGAGGAAATATTACGTACGAGCACTATTATTAGGTTGTGTGTATACCTAATGAATTATATAGATACTTGGGTGGAGAGAATACCTAAGGTATAATTGCCTATATTAGGGTCGAGGTAGGATTTCGAACTAATATACCGAAATAATAAGTTGGGGTCATAGCGAAAGAGTTCCGAACCAATCTATGTATAAAATTTCATTAGTGGGGTCAAGGTGATTTTCCGAACCACTACATGAAATGAACTTGGGTTCGAGGTGACATTCTGAACCAATCCTTTTACTTGGTGTCGATGGACCATTCCGAACCAAGAGTCCTTGATGTGTGTTAGGAGGACATATTAGTAATGAATGAATTTACAAGTATATATTGTGTGTGAAATGTATATTGTATAAATAATCTACTTATGCTAGTTAATAGATAATGAGATGTCGTGAATGCATTGAAAAGAAAATTAAGTAGGGAAACTTAATTATAAATCGGTTAAAGATAACAAAGTGTGAAAAGTTATCTAAGTATATAAATCATGAGATATGGTTACTATTACATACTAAGTGGGCGGTATGGGAGCTTAGTCGCGTAGATAAGTTAAGTTGGATACTATAGTCTAGTTAGCTTGGGTAGTACAAATAGGTGGGATAAGTACAGGATGTTAGGCGTGCACTAGATAAGGGGTGAGGTAACTCAAGAGAGTGTGTGCAAATCTTAACATGTGTAATGAATAACTCATTTTACTGTGATAATCACTTGCAAAATATTTTCAAAATGTTTTCATTACTCACTCTTGCTATAAAAATATTTTCAAAACCCTTTTAGGTGTCCAGCCACTGGGACACTAGACTTGAGGATTCAGTCCACGGACTCATAGCCGCAGCTTTGTAGAGGCTAGCAGGACTTTGCATAGACGACTCCTTTATTCAGATCTAGTTTAGGATCTCCTCTTTAGTACTCTCTATTGGGACATGTTGTCCATTGACATTATTTCAGTTATTCAGTATTGGATTATATTGATTTATTTAGCAGTTGTGGATTTTAAGCCGAATGTTGACTCGGTAAGACTTTACATATTATATATTGTGAGATGGTTTGAATTCTAGTATATTGTGAATGTATAATTTTTATTTCTACGTGAGATATTTTATTGGGTTAAAAAATTATAAAATTTGGCACTAGTCTAATTTCACTTAGGTTATTAGTAATTTAAAAAGTTTTTTAGGGTGATATTAAGAATGAACCAACTGAGAAACCTGTTTAATTTAATTTAGGACTGATCACCCGGGATTTAATTTGGCGGGGTGTCACAATGTAAGGGTATTTTTATAAATTGGGTACGAAAGTGATAGAAATGAAAGGTGGAGAGAGGTTTCAAATAAAGAAACTTCGCTGACTTTTGAAGAATGTTGTTGAGATCACTGAAGTTGATGTTTTCTAAGGTGCCTCTCAAAGTGAGCTTGTGATCTCCTTATATAGGGTTAGGGGAATGTCGACCAGTATTTTATTTGTCCTGCTTATCGGCAAGTAACCCTAAACACACTGCTAGTAGGCAGTGAAATGGACTTGCCAATTGGTAAAGCTCGTGCAGATTTTCAAAAAAACGATCATAAACGAAATTCGTAAGTCCAAATCGTGCATGGACATACAATTGGGAAGGTTGTTCATAGATCTTTGATATTACTAAGACCTCTCTCGGGTTTGGGAGTTAACTTTGGGTCCAACGGGTCTTGGAAGCCCCCGACTGTCTTTTGGATAGGAGATTCTCAGAGGAAAATGGATCGTTCATCCGAACCATAAGGCCAAATTGCGTAACGAATGGACCATTGGAAGGGGTATTAGGAGAATTTAAAATATTCATTTAGTCTCATTTATTTCGAAGAGTTAACCTTGGTCAAATGAGGCCTAGAAACACTCGGTGACCCTTTGGAGTAAAACGAGTTGTTAGTCCGTACTGAATAGATGATTAGTGCATGAGGTGGGTTGTTGAAAAGGGTATTTAGAGCCCTTCAAATATTCATTCAACCTAGTTTAAGATGAAGAATTGAAATGAATCAAACAGAGTCCGGGAGCGCCCAATGGCCTCCAGACCTATTTTCGAGGAAGATGAATTGTTCGTCCAATCAGTAAGGTCGATTTGCACATAGGCTGAAGTATTGGAAAGAGGGTTCAAATCCCTTTACAGATTCATTGAGCTTTTTTCGTGAGAATGAAGTTGATTAGTGTCAAATTGGAGCTCGGGAGTGCCCGATGTCCTCTAGATCAATTTTTAGCCGTAAAATAGTTCGTTAGTCTAAATCATTATGCTTATTTGTGCAAGGGGTAGATCATTGGAAAGGTAATTTAGAGCCCTTCAAATATTCATTAAGATTTCGCTCTGACGATGAAGTTGACTAGAGTCAAACGGGGCCTGGGAGTGCTCTATGGCCTCTAGATCTCTACTCGAAGTATGACCTAGGGTTTGCAGTAAATGAGGAGGTTTTAAGGGCCTAAGGAGAGAGTTAAGGGGTCCTAGAACGTGGTGTCTACATATTCCCTCGAAAGGGTGAGCCGTCGAGTAGACACCACATGGATGTTTTAGAATAAGTGAAAGTTGTCGAATAGACACCACATGGATGTCTTGGGAAAGAAGTCAATTATGTGTACCAAAAGGATGAGGATGACATTTTAAAGGGTCGAGTTCAATTTTTAGGACCTAAAGTTATGGCGACCAATTCTTCGGGTCGAGATCAATTCTTCGGACTAAATTTGTGGTGAAGAATTATGTGGGTCGAGGTCAATTCTACAGACTTAAAGTTGTGGTGACCAATTCTACGGGTCGAGGTCAATTCTACAGACCTAAAGTTGTGGCGACCAAATCTGTGGGTCGAGGTCAATTCTGAGGACCTAAAGGTGTGGCGACTAATATTGTGGGTCGAAGTCAATTATGAGAACCTAAAGTTAGGGAGATCAATACTGCAGGTCGAGATCAATTATGAGGACCTAAAGTTGTGGAGACCAATTCTGCGAGTCGAGGTCAATTCTGCATACCTAAATTTGGGGCGACCAATTTTACGGGTCGAGGTCAATTTTGCGAACTTAAAATTATAATGAAGGGGTTTGATCTCTAGGGATTCTTTAATTTATGTTTGGGGGTTTATATGCACTTGTGGTTCCACTGGGGAAAGATTTCCAACTAGGGCTTTTAGCTCGGCTAGGGAAGTTGGAGTTGGAAGTTCTTCTTAGGAAACATCTTATGACTTGAGATTTTAGGATTCCGTTGGGGAATTATAATGGACTCTGGGTCATGGGAACGTCATTTTAGGGTTTAAATTTGGGATAATAATGTACTTTTAATCCCACTAGGGATTTTGAGATCTTGAAAAATGGTTTTCTTAGTGAAGAAATGTTCCAATTTTTATTTGGAAATTTTAGGAATGTTTCAAAGAATTTTTGGAGTTTTTTGGCATTTTCTAGGATTTTTAGTATGAAATTTTAGGGGGAGTACCGGAGGTGGGTGGCAGAGATTGTCGTTCGATAGTGGCATGGTTTTTTGGGTTACCTTGGGAAGGGGAAGAGCCAGGTGCCGATCGATTTGGGATTCAACAGCTGTTGGGGATTGATTACAAGGGTTTCAGATAGAGGTCGATCGTACGCTGATGGTGATGCCAGAGGTGATGTAAGAAGAACTGGGTAGGATTTTTGAATCTCTGTTCTGATATACCCTTGAGGGATGGCTCCTATATATATGGGGATGACGGGTCAGCATACGTGGATGCAACGGTTGATGGTACGTGAGTTTAGGTACGTTTGATAATTAGGAGAGAGGATTATGGGGTAGATGAGGAAACATCATATGGTTCATTCCCTTCGAGATTTTCTTATAGGTTCATAGTTAACTGTGGGATTTGGGTGTTGACCATATTGCATGCTTGTTGTAGAGGCATTGCACCTTAAAAGAGACTTAATAAAGGGAAAAGGAGATGCGTATTTTGTTGGATTATCTTTATCTAGTGGCGTACTCTACATGCACTTTAATTTGTTGCTCTGTTTTTATTTTGAGAAAAAGTAGGAGAATGTGTTTTTGAAACAAAAATATGCCTTAAAGGCATAGTTATAAAGAGTTTCCCTTTGAAGGGATTTATTTTAGGAAAAAATAGGAAAAATGATTTTTTTGGAATTTTTAAGTACAGGAAAACCTTGGAGACTTGGTTGGTATATGGATGAGTAGATAGAAAGCTTGATTATAAAGTGGAGTGTATCGCCTTCTTTGGATTTTTCTGAATTTGTTGTGTTGAAAAGGCTATACTTATGATTGCTTTACTGGAGCTGTTGCCCTAGACCTAACATCTAAGCTACTGCTCGTGATTGGGGACCTAATAGTGGACCCTCAATTGGCTTCCATTATAGCATGGACGTTATATCATCGCAATCCTGCAAAAATTATACTGAAAGATACGCTAAATGGTCTAGATGCTTAGTGAGAAGGTCATTTTGATTTTCTAAGAGGAAGCTCGATTATGTTGTTCAAGTGGTTGGCTGAGAGATTCTTTTTGGCGGTCCCCCTGAATATCCCTTGGCAGCTATGCTGAATTTCTTCACTCATTATTTCATCATCTTTGTCCCATCCATAAAGAACTAGGTAAACTAGTTTGTGGAGCACGGAGCTCGATGCCTACATTGGTCGGTGCCATTGTGGGGAGAGCTACAGCCTTTTTTGGAACTGGGAGAATATGAATACTTTTGGTTTTTTGGCTTTTGGTAGACCTCATTATATTTCTCCTGGCGAATACTACACCAAGACAAATGGGAGTAAATTACACCTCCTCCTACCCTAGATTTCTCCCTATACAGGATTTGACTAAAGCACTGTGCATGCAGTTGAATTCTCTGTGGGATAATCGTCGCCCATCAACCCATCCTTCACAATCTGTAGACAAGGTTTGGCATGTGTTCGAAGACTAACTGAAACGATTGTGGAAGCGAGTGGTGGAAAAGATCCTTGCAGAGGAGAACGAATAGTTTTGGTTTGCCCTTTTTGATACTATGGATAGGGTGTAGAAGTTTTCTCCAAGTTGGTCAGGGCATATCATTTTATGAAGCGCCTTCGGAATACTAATTATGCTGGGGAAGTTTGGGGGCCTCAAGGAGCAGATGATGATGGGTTTGGGTCTTTCAGGAGTTGTGAATAGGGTCTTTTGTGAAGCTGGTGTTCAATTCTTATAAAGCTTTTATGATTGAGATGTGTTTGGTTTGTTTTTGTTTTGGTTTTTGGATTTTGGGAATAATTTTGGGAAGGTTTTGTTAGGTTTATTCTAGGGATAGTTTGGTTAGCAGGGGGAGGGGGCACCCTATGATGATATTTCATGTAGCATTTTGTTAAAAATAGGGGGACCATGCCAAAGTAAAGCTTATGAGCTGCCTACGTACCTTTAGGGGTTTTGGAAATTTTATGATTTTCATTTTTAGAGAAAAACGTTTTTTGGAGGATCAGACCCCACTTAGTTTTGATTAGATAGAAATGAAGAATTTTTTTTAGATAAGAAGGGAGATGAGAGGACTCATAGTATGTCGAGATTTTGAACTAAGGGAAGAATTTTTTGAGTTTGTCCAGGCTGATTGGACATGCCATATCTTCTCTATCAAGGTCGAATTTTAATTGACAGATGGTCACGGCCCATAATTGTGACCCACATAAAAAAATGGTCACGGCCCCCAGCCGTGACCCCATATGTGTATTTTTGTGCTTTGTCATGCCTATGGTAATGGTCCAAATCCGTAACCCATTCGTGACCAAGCTTGGAGGGAATTTTGGCATGAATTTGGTGCTAAGATGGTCACGGCCCAAGTTCATGACCCACATTGGTCATGGATTTAGTCCGCGACCACTTCCTGAGCATCCATGATTCAGTGTGGCAATGAATATGGTCACGCCAAAAATTGAGATGGTCACGGCCCAAGTCCACGACCAGGATATGGTTCGTGACCAACTGGGCGTGACGATTCATAGGATTTGGTGTAGTGAGTAGAGCCATCGGATAGGATCTTCTTCATGTTGTAGGGGCTCTCTAGTTTTTACTTTAATTTCCCTTTAAGGTCCCAGATGGGTTGTATGATTTCTTTGAGGAAAGATTTCCCTTCTCAAAGACCACGGTCCTTGACTCTTGGGTTTAACGATTGAGCTATTCGGAGATGGCACCCTTAAATATGAAATAAAGTTTGTAGCATCCTTTCGTGTAAGAGCGATAATTCATTAAAATGGCTCTAATAACAATCTTTCACGCCAACTTTTCTATCAGGCATAACGTAAGATGAAGGTATTTCTAATTCAATGGGTAGGACTACTTCCATGTCTTATACCCGAGAGTAAGGGGTAGCCCCAGTAGATCTCTGAACTGAAGTGCGGTAGCCCTAGAGGATGTAACGGATTTGATCGGCCTAATTTTGATAACTCTCGGTCATCTTGCTGGTGATTACTTTGAGGTTCTTATTGGTGGCTTCAATTACACCGTTGGTTCATGGTCGATAAGGAGAAGATTTATGTCTCTGAATCTTGTACTTATCAACCAATTATGTGACCTTTTTTTCGAAATGTAACCCGTTATCTAACAGTAACTCATGGGGACACGCATATCGGCACATGATGTTCTTTCGGATGAACTTGGCTACCTTTTTGGCATTCAGCACAGTGTGTGACTTAGCTTCGACCCATTTGGTGAAGTAATCAATGGCGACCAAGATGAACGCATGCCCATTCAAAGCATTGGGTGAAACTTTCCCTATGATATCAAAGTCCTAGGTGGAGAATGGCCAGGAAGAAGTCATGTTGTACAATTCTGACAGAGGTAAGTGTTGGAGTAGGGCAAACTATTGGCAGTTGAGACATCTATTGACATAGGCGATGCAATCCTGAACCATGGTGGTCCAATAATACCCCTAACGGATAATATTCTTAGCGAGCATATGGCCATTCATGTGAGGTTCGCATTCCTCGCTATGGATTTTCTACATTATTTATTTAATGTCATCCCCTGTGATGCAGTGCAAATGGGTTCCATCAAAGTTTATTTTGAACAGTTATTTATCGTTGATGATGTAATAGGCAACCAGTTTGTGTAGGGTCACACGATCTTTCTTATTGGCATCCAGGTCATACCTACTATGCTTGAGGAGGCGCTAAATATCGTAATACCATAACTCGGCCATATCAGATTCCTCTTCTCTGACGAGATCAATGTGGTAGGAGTGGGTTGTCATAACTTGTTTTTGTATTAGGAAATGTGCCATTTTCATTTCCTCGGGCACGTCGACCACGGATGCTAGGGTAGAAAGGGCATCTGCCAAGCTATTCCTTTCTTGAGGTAAGTAGTGGAAGGTGATATCTCGAAACCATGAGGCCAGCTCTTCTATGTGGGTGTGCAAGGGTAAGAGTTTTTCATCTTTGACTTTCCATCTTCTAAGGAGCTGGCGGATGATGAGGTCCGAGTCCCTATAGACATTTAGTCATTGGATACCTTTCTTAAGAGCGACTTTTAGGCCTATGGTGCATGCCTCATATTCGATCATATTATTGGTGCAGGGAAATATAGTATATTAGAAATGGGAGTATGATAATCATCAAGGGCGTTCAGGAGTATCCTAATGCCGTATTCTTTCTTATTGGCAGTGCCATGAAAGAACATTTGCCACTAGAGGTCTTCCTCAGAGGTGCAAAGAATATCTTCATCATGAAACTCGGAGATCTAAACTTCATCTTCTTCTATGGGGTAGTCAGCAAGTTATTCGAATGATGGTTCTCTTTTTCATGGATTTTTGCGTGACATACACAATATCGAACTCGACTAGAAGCATCAACCATCGATCCATTGGTCTAGACAGGGAAGGTTTATCAAGCAGGTATTTGATAGGATCCATTTGGGATACATGTCTGATAGGAAAAGCGAGCATGTAGTGCCATAATTTTTAAGTGACCCAGACAAGGGCGACACATTATTTCTCCAAGGCATTGTAGTTGGCATCGTAGCCGACTAATTTGTGATTGTCGTAGTAGATGTCCCTTTCTTTACAGTATTCTTCAATGTATTGGGCTAGCAAATCCTCAACTACGGTGTCTATCATAGTTAAATATAGGAGTAGAGGGAGACCAGACTATGGTATTCGAGTATCGGAGGTCGGGTAACACATTATTTGATTATGTCAAAAGCATCCTGACAAGCTTGATTCCAGACTTTGATGGAATCCTTTTGGAGGATTTTGAAGATGGCTTCACTAAGAGAATTCGACAAGCTGATGAATTGGCTGATATACTATAATTTTTCTAAAAATATTTGGACTTCCTTCTTCATTCGGTGGTTGCATTTTGAGTATGGCTTTTAGTTTTGTAGGTTCTGCTTCAAGTACCTTCTCAATAACCATGAATCCCAAAAAGCTTTCCTTTGATGATGTCGAAATTGCATTTTTATAGGTTAAGTCACATTTGGTATCACTGTAGACATTCGAAGAACTTTCAAGGGTGAAAACATAAATTTCCTGAGTCTTAGACTTAATGAACATATCATCCACGTAGAACTCGACCTCTTTATGTATCAGATCATGCAAGATGGTTGTGGCAACCCTTTGGTAGGTATCCACTGCTTTTGTGTAACAAAATATTCCCCAAGGGGTGATGAATGCGATTATTTCTTAATGATCAAGGTGCATGTTGATCTGATTTTGTCCGGCAAACCCATCGACAAATGAATTTAGATCATGACTGGCCATGTTGTCCATAATCATGTCGATATTGGGCAATGGGTAATCATCTTTCATAAATGCTTTATTTAAATTTCGGTAGTCAATGCACATGAAAATGTTTCCTCTTGATTTTAGTATGGGTACAATATTGGCTAGTCATGTGGGATATTCGATCACCCTGATGAAGCCTACGTTTAACTGTTTGATAACCTTTTTTAACTTTGAGTGACCATTCAGTGCGGAGATTTCGCAGTTTCTATTTAATCGGTATGCATTCTTAAATAATTAGAATCTCAAGGTAAGCTAGCTCGGGATGAATGTCGGGCATGTTGTCGGAGGACCATGCGAAGACATATACAATTTCCTTCAACGGTCCTTTGAATTATGCATGCTCATGATCATCAAGGGTGGAACATCTATTAATCTCAAGTAGTTGGCTATTAGAAATAAGATTAATAACAACAGTTCCATCCTCATTAATTTGAATACAGTTATGTTATTTGTTGTTAACCTTATTAAGATTAGTTCAAAATTGTTCATTTGTAAAATCATCATCATCAAGAGTTTGATTAGAATCTAGATAGTTAATGTAAGTTACATTAAGATAATCAAAATCCTCGTTTATTTCACTTTTGGGGATAACAGCATTGAGAACCTTGTCAAAGGAGGTCTCGATTACATTGTTATCAAAAAAAAGGAGGAACAATAAAAGAGGAAGATATGGGATAAACATCTGGGTTGGGTTTTATTTCAGCAGGCAAAACTGGTACAACATTCCAATTGAGGAGTGGTTCATGAGAAACCTTGATTAGAGTAGACAGGTCCAACGATATAGCGCTTGAGTGGATCATGGAGAGTGTTAGCCCCAATGTCTGTAGATTAAATGAGTCCTTAGATTCACTTCCCTTAAAAACCTCAGTAACAGCTATAGCCTTCTTAATGAGTTGTTGCACATGATGTTAGGAGTCTTCGGCCCAACAATAACTATCTTGAAAGAAGATATACATACTTTACTTCATCTTCTTTTCCACATGATTATACCATGGTTAGGGAAAGCCACATAAGGGAAACTCTTCACCCTCTTTGACAAATCTTATGTTCAAGGAATCCCTCGAAACAGTTTTGGCACTTTCTAAACTTCTCTTCAGCTGTGATTGGAGGAGCATTCTGAGTTCTTCTGGTGAAGGCTGATAACTCAGACCACATGGAGAAAACTCCTTCTTCAGGACTACGGGTTCCGATATCCCCTGTTGTCATCGTCCCAGCCCCAGTCGGGGCATAAAGTGCAAATTTTCTAACATCTGTAACATGTTGACATTATCGTGAGGGATGTGATCTGGACAGACTCGGCCCTTGAAGTCACCCCCTACCGAAAAGGGAAGTGAATAAACCCTAAATTCGAAGAGAAGAATGTCATTCGTCCCATGTTATCTTTCTAGTACCGAATTTCTAGCGCTGGCATTTTTAGTACTTTCATTGTCTCCCAAGATGGTGATGACCTACCCTTTGGCGAAGAATTTCAATTTCTGATTGAAAAAAGAAGAAACCCCTTGATGTTGTGCATCCATGGTCAACCAGTAATAGATTGAAATAATCAAGTATATCGATAACTTGGAACTCGGTACTGGGATTGATAGGGTCATCCCCTATTGTGAGTTTTATGGATCCCATCACCTCTCGACGAGTGTTGTCATAAGAACATATTGCGGAGAAAGTTGGATCAAGGTCGCTTACTTTTAAACCCAGGAAGTTAAAGGTTCTTAATGGTCAAACATTGAGTGTTGATCCGTTATCGACGACTGAGAGCGGGACCATCTTCCCCATCACCTCAACGTACATATTGAGAGCATAATTATGATTAGGACCCAATTTGGGTATTTCTTCTTCAAAGAAAAAAGAAGTCTCTGTAATTGGGAAGGATGGGTTATGGGCCAAGTGAGCAACTTTATTAGGGATTTTCTCCATAATTGGGAAGATATGAAGAGTCCCTACAAGGTGATGTTGTCTTGATTTTCCTTGTATTGGTCGAGGATCTTGATTTCCTCGATGGTTATTTCTAGCATGGGGAGTTTCTCGATGACTCTTTTTTCCTTTATCTATCCCTATTGACTGGGGATTTGAACTTTGTTAGTGTCTCCTAGATTTTTTCATATGGTTCATGAAGGAAGGTGAGAATAAAAAACCCATTGCTTCATCTTTTTAAAGGAGTTGTATGACCACTTAAAAAGATATTATCCCACATATAATGATTACCATACTAACATTTTCTTGGCTTGGTTCTTCATCTGAGCTACCAAACTAGTCCCCCAACCTGGTGGCAATGATGTCGTCTTGCCATGAGAAGTCAATGCATTCCACAACCTTAATGATTTCTTTATATAGATATTCCCACTCAATAGGGAGGTACAGAAGTGAAGGGACCAATCGCCCTTATATCTTTAAATCATCGAGTAACTCAAATATACTATAAATCTTAATGTTCTATCAAAACATGTCTACCATAATCTGTATTGCATTGTCTAAACCGACTTCACAACTGAGTCTCAGCCAATTATGTAACTCACGAGACCACTTTTGGTATTCCGTGAACATGATGTTGAACTTCTGATAGTCAATGGACATTTTAGAGGGTAATTTTAGCCCAAACTCTAGAAGTTAGTTCAGTACTGCTAGTAATTCCATATCTTTCCCTTCAAACGTGTACGAACGACAATACATGCTCTTATAAAAAGCGACAGAGCTTTATTGGCAAAATGGGTAGGGTGTAATAGAAAATATGTGCAGACTTTAAGCGATTTGGGTGAAAATATAGGTATGATAGGTTCTTCTTTTCGGTACAAACTAGGTAGATGGATCGAATTCTGGGTCATTTTCTAGGAAGATGGCATTTGTATGGTTTAGCAGCGGATTGTGAGTGGTTTTAGGTTTGGGATTAGCCGGTGGGACGATAATACCCCAACCAATTAAACCCTAGATTAAATTTTAAAGGTGGAAGCACTAATCAGTACTATGGCCAGAATTTTGTTGAAAATCACAATGGGCATTAGGTTTGAAATTTTTGGGAAGTGGGCTTGGTAGTGAATGAGGGTCCAAAGGTTTAACAAGGATTGGTAGACTTTAGAGATGGGAGCATATAGCTCAATGTATTCTTTTTTTACATGACTAGCACGAATTTCTAGTACCCAAGAGGTGGCAGGCTGAGAAAAATTATTGATGATCGAGACTGTAGCAGGCTTCTCATATTTTCTTGGAGTGAACTGTCCGGATACTTTGTTTGGATCAGATTGTATATTGGAAATACTATCTTTAATATACACTCCTACTTCTAAAAGGGTTAGGAATTGTGGGTAATACTATCCTCCCATCATTTCTCGGATATGGGGTAAGAAGTTTTTCTTTATGATACTAACTTGCTCCTTTTCAAAAGTTCGGTTGGTCATAGTGATAACTTTCTCTCTCCACCTAACCAGGAAACTACTGACGTATTCTCTAATGTTCAGTTTATAGTTTCAAATCCTCGTTATATTTGTACTGCTACATGAATTCACAGGCAATATCCTACCAACAGTGAATTCTAGATTCCTTAATGGATATAAACTAACAAAGAGCGTTGTCCCTCAAAGTATGTCGAAACATCTAGGTCATTATTTCCTCTAAGGCACCTAGGAGAGTCATAGCTCAGTGGTAGCTTCAAATATGAACAATTGGGGGCTCGCTTCCACCGAACTTTTCAATGTTAGGCATTTTGAACTTTTTCGATAGCCTTGCTTTGGGGTAGGGAGACATATGGGTGTAATCCATGTAGTTACTGAAGATTCAAACCCGGACAAATTTCTTAGTTGATAGCTTAAGGTTTTCCTTGACCTCATTTAATTCTTCTTCATTCGGATTGATAGGTACTGACAGGTTAGCCCCTGGCTGGGCAAGATTAAGCATAGGGAGTTGAGCTGGTGGCGACCCATTGGCAGGAGGAGCATTTGGAGCACAATGGTATTCTTTAGGAACCCAACAGGATCAGGTACGAGTGGACTCATAGCACTAGGGAAGAGAACCTAGGCCTCCTTGGGAATATGGACCCGATTTTGCTGCATCTCGTGAACCTTGGACTGAAGGTTATCAATCTAGGTGGTAAGTTATGTGACACCACGCCTAATTAAATGTCGGATGATCAGTCCTAAATTAAATTAAAATAGGTTTCTCAGTTGGTTCATTCTTAGCATCACTTTCGAATTGTTTTTTTTAATTACTAATCACCTAAGTGAAATTAGACCGGTGCCAAAATTTTAGCTTTCAATTAACTGGGAATAAAAGATCATTTTTTAAGTCTAAATCATCATACACAATAGACTATAATACAAACCATCATAATATGCAAGTGAATCCAATACATGCTAAAATCCAATGGCTGAAATAACCAAAGTCAAATACAATCTAAATCCAAACTGTAGAGTAAATCAAATACATGACTGAGACTGCAAGGTTGTCTACTGACAACAGTCTATATAAGAGATACAAAATGAGATCCTATGATAGATCTGAATAAGAAAATCGGCTACTCAAAATCCTATCAGCATCCATGTGGCTAGACACCTAAAAGGTTTTGAAAATATTTTACTAGAAAGAGTTAGTTCTCAAAATATTTTGAAAACATTTAACAAGTAATTTATCGTAATAAAAATCGGTTATTGAATATTACACATGTTAGGTTCATGCACTCTCTTGAGTTTTCTCACCTCTCATCTAATGTGCACTCTTAATGTTCTCTATTTATCCCACCTAGCTATCATACCCAAGCTATCTCGACTAAAGTATATAACCGATCTTATCAATAGTCTACTTTCCCGTACCGCCAATAAAACACGCTTCATTAGTAACATCTCTCACATGTTGTTCATTTCCCATATAACATTCACATATGTTAGGCTTAATCATTATAATTAAGTCTCACTACTTAATTCATATATCATTTCACATCTATCATCATTTAACTTCCATAATTAAGTTTCACTACTTAATTAACGATAGATATTCCCAATATATCTTTAATCCTGTAATTAAGTCTTCTCAATACTTAATTTTCCATTTAGATGTATATCTCTATATATATATATCATCTACCAGTCTACTACCGCACATAAGTAGAGTATAATGAGGTATATATTTCGCACACAATATATACTATAAGCACATACTTTATAATCACATCCCCACATCACATTTTGAGGGTTATTGTCTCGGAATCATACTACGAGCACCAATAGTGATTTATATCTCTTAATTCGGAATACATGTTTCACACCCAATATATATTGAAAGGATTATTGGTTCGGAAAGCCATCTACCCCATGGTAAATGTAATGTACATGCATATTCTCAATATATCTTTAATCTCGTAATTAAGTTTCTCTCTACTTAATTTATCATCTAGATATATATCTCTATATATATCATCTACAAGTCTACCATTACACACAAGTAGAGTATCATGAGGTATATATTTTTCACACACAATATATACTATAAGGATTATTGGTCCGAAAAGCCATCGACCTCAATTATCCTAACATTTACATTGGTCCGAAAAATCCATCGACCCCAGGGTAAATGTAATGTACATGCATTTTGGCTCAGACCTTCTGTCGATACCAATTAATATTAATGCATATGTATATTGGCTCAGACCTTCCGTCGATACCAATGAATATTATATATCTTCGAAGTTGGTCCGGAGTGTCCATCGACCCCAACTCGAATTTTAGTGTATTGGTCCGGAAAGCCATCGACCCTAATACCTAATTTAGAAAATAATAGGTATTCACAGAACCTAAGCTTTAATAAAAATAGGTATTCACCCAACCTAATCATTCATACTTGTACGTAGTGTATTTATCTCAAATACTCACTATACATTTTATTTTACGATTTATCTCACTATCATATTAATTCGAGTATTCACACAACTATAAGGGTCCTAGTTACCCCTTGTTATATCAATTCAGTAGTTACCCTTGTTAACCTACTGACCCAACAAATTTAAGATCGCTCACTCTTTTCCGTAATTATATTCTTATCATCTCGAATTAGAATACGTCACAATCAAGCCTGTGAATCTCCACTTTAATTCTCTCAAAAAATTAAAGTCCAAAACTCAATCATAGACCTACTGCCATATCATTATTCCCTCAATATATTTCATCAATGTCCCAAGAACTTCCCCGATAAAATTTTAGTCATTTGAGGCTTAAAAAGAAAATCTCACATTTTCTCGGCAGCCGAATTCAATCATAAATTTTCTGGCAGATTAAATACCCTCTAGTAAAATTTTGATTTCTCCCTCTACATAACTCCGATTGACCTGATTCCAAGTTTATTGGAAAGATAAGAGATAGAACTTTCCATACATATATGATTTACACTCTAATTTGATGTACAATTGAAATCGTACACGTTTAAAATTACGTCAAAACTCTGGGAGATTACTATGCTGGCATATCAAACACCCTATAGTAACATGCCGATTACTCTTTCTCCAGAACTCTAATTGACCTGATTACAAGTTCATTGGATTGATAAGAGATATAACTTTCCAATCATGTATGGTTCACACTCTAATTCTAAGTACAATTCAAATGGCGTACGTTTAAAGTTACGCCAAAAATTCTGGCAGATTGACATCTTGTGTTCATCAATTAAACCTTAAGTCATTCAAGATTCATGTTCTCCAACCAAGAACCCATAAAGATTCCATGTTAATCATCAAATATATTCAAATTTCATTTTATATTTACATAGAGATTCATTCTACATGAAATCTTACCCAAACATGTGATCAATTCATACATTTTTGTTTCCCAAAAATAGGAACAATTCCCCACTGATTTATTAATAAATAGGCAAATGATCAAAAGAGATTACAATAATGAAGGATGAATTTATAAATATCCACCTTTACAACGACAATAAAACTAATTAGGATCTGAAATTTAGGAAACCCCAAGCATTTAGATTAATCAAACCTTTTAATTCTTTAGGGAAATCATCTAAAGAATTAGAGGTTAGATTTATTTGGGAAGAAACTCCATGATTAGCTAGGAAATCAGCACATGTGTTTCCTTCTCTGTGAATATGGAAGTAATGCACCTTTAAATTTTGAGACTTGTTTTGAATTTTAGCAATAATATGCATAATACTCTAAGGGCTCGGCATCTGACCATTCAGCACTTTAATGACAGATAAGGAATCAGATTCAATAATTAGACCTTCCTTCACTTTAGATTCAAATATTTCAATGGCTTTGAGGATTGACAAGGTTTTTGCCATCATATTCGTTCCAAAACCAAACCTACAAGCAAAGGCAGTGATAAATTTCCCTTTAGAATTTCTTAAAATAACTCCTCCTCCCATAGGCCCTGGATTACCTTTACAACTTCCATCTACATTTTTTTTTACCCATTTGTCTTCAGGAGGTCTCCACTGAACACTTTTAATAGGCTTTTGTTGATTCGGCCTATATATTTAAGACAATAAAAGGTTTATATTTAGCTGGAGATGAATAAGAGAATGAATATCCATAATGGTTCTATCTTCCACCATTCTATAGTTTTGAAACTTCCATTTGTTCCTCGCTTTCCACAACCCCCAATAAATAAAGGCTGGAATAACTGACAGTAGGTTGTCCCACTTAGATTTGTTCAAACTGGTCCACCAAGCAATTAATCTACCTCTGATCGATACATTTAAGATCTTGATCCCACATAGGTCCTCAAAATGCTTCCATATAGAAATTGCAAAATCACTCTGACTAAACAAATGCTCAGCAGATTCAACGTTTGGGCTTAGGCAACAACCACATTTTATGAAGGACATCTGATACCAATTCTCATAATAGATGTATCCACCGGTAAGCAGTTACGCAGCAGCCTTAGAAGGAGGAAATAAATTTTTGAGGGAATCTATTTATTCCAAATGAAAGTGTTAGTCCGGGACTGACATTTGGACTTCCTTACTATATTCCATGCTGAAGAAAGCGTAAACAAACCATCGTATGAAGGCATACAAACCTATTTATCACTGTGATTATTTCCCATGACTTCCACTTTAGAGCAAATAGATAAAGAATTGATAGGAAAAAATCTGTTAACTTTATAATGATCCCATTCTCCTGTATTGTCCAGCAAATCAGAAATTTTAATTTTTTTGCTATATCTATAGGGTCGAAAGAGGCATTACCTGTCCAGTTGTCCCATTTGGCATATAAATTTCCTTTCCCAATAATCCATAAGATATTGTTATCTGCCATCTCTCTATTCAAAACCATTCTTCTCCAAATGTCAGATCCTCTAGCCTTTGCAGCCATATGATGATTAATCCTGCAGTATTTTTGAAACAGAAAACGGACCCAAAGAGATTCTTGCATCCTGAACTTCCACCAAAGTTTAAGACTAAAATTTGTAGTTATATCCTTTAAGTCTTCGAACCCTACACCCCCCTCCACAATTGGCCTACATATGTCCTTCCAAGCAATCCAGTGGTGTTTGTTCCTATCCTCATTTGATCCCCATAGGAATTTTTCCATAGTTTGTTCAATGATATCAATAACTTTCTTTGGTGGTTGCATTGCAGCTAGGGTATAGATAGGCATCGATTGAAGAACGTCCTTGATAAGAGTCATTTTCCCCCCATGGATAGCATCTTAGCCTTCCAACCAACCAGTTTGCCCCTGATTTTAGAAATTAAATTTTCAAAAAGAGAGCACTTCAACCTTCTAACATATATTGGACATCCTAGGTACACAAAAGGTAATTTTTTAATGGTCATATTCATAATCTCAGAGAGTTTCTTTGATTTAGCTTTGTTGATCGTCTTAGAGCAATAAATGAAGCTCTTTGCCCTGTTAACTTCTTGATCCGAGGTAGCATCATATCTGTTCATCACATTCTTCAATTATTTGATGGCTTTAACACTCCCAGAAGAAAAAACTATCAGGTCATCAGCATATGCAAGATGAGATACCAAAGGGTAGCTTATAGGAGTTTTAAACTTAGGAATTGAAGGATTGTGGAACACTTTATCTATGTTTCTGCTCAGAGCTTCATCACAAATGATGATTAAAGCAGGAGATAATGGATCTCCTTCTCTTAAGCCCTTGAGAGATTTGAAGTAGCCACATAATTCTCCATTTATCATCACTGAAAAAAATTATTAGAAATCAATCTCCAAATATAATCTAACCATATCCCATTGAAGCCAAATTTCCTTGTGACTTTTATCAGGAAGAGCCAAGAAACTTTGTCATATTCCTTGTGCATATCAATCTTCACAACTACGTTACTCCCTTCATTCTTAGAATTGATCATAGAGATCATCTCCTAAGTTAAAATAATATTGTCCACAATGCCTCTATCTTTAACAAAAGTACTTTGGTTAGGGGAGATGATTTTTGGAAGGATTGAGGAGAGTTTAGAGGCAAAAAATTTGGATATGATTTTGTTAAAGAAAGTACATAGGCTTATAGGTCTGAATTCAGAGAATGATTGGGGGTTGTCATTTTTGGGAATCAGAATAATGATAGTGGAAGTAAAGAATTTTGGAATTTCCATGCCACTGAAAAAACCTTCAATAGCTTTACATACATCCCCACCAATAATATCCCAAGCAGATTGGAAAAACTTACCAGTGAATCCATCCATACCTGGAGAACTATCCCCATTAAGATCCCAAATGGTAGCTTTTACCTCCTTCATAGATGGAATATCAGTCAGCATGGCATTATCATCTTCACCAATTAGAGTAGGAATAGTAGCCATAAAGTCCTCATCTTCAATTCTAATAGTATCCTCACCTATCATAGACTGAAAAAATCTAAGGCTTCCATTTTTAATCATCTGTATATCATCAATCTAGTCACCTAACTCGTCCTTGATTTTATGAATGAAACTTTTTTGTCTTCTGACTTGAACAGACTTGTGGAAGAATTTAGAGTTTGTATCCCCTTCTTGAGCCCACTTGCAATTGTATTTTTGTCTCCAGAATTACTCCTCCAATTTTAAATGATAAGCTAGATTGGCCTGACATATGTTCATCTCCTCCTTATTGTCACTAGATAGAGCATTCTCAAAAAGAATTTCACTTCTGAGAGCTTCATCTTCTGCATTTAAGGAATTCTAAAATAAATTACCAAAGGTCTTTTTATTCCATATTATAATACCTGCTCGGATATTCTTCAAGTTAGCTACCAAATAGTACGTAGGATTACCACTAGAGTATGGGAGCCAAAGATATTTGATAAAGGACAGGTATGTAGAATGAGAAGGCCAAAAATTTTGAAATACAAATCGCGATGGGTGATTGTCCAAATCAGTAGATAAAGACAACAACATAGGAGAGTGATCCGAGGCTTTTTTACTAAGATGATCAACCACCACCTTTGAGAACATCAACTTTCCATTAACATTCATTAGCATTTTATCAATTCTCTCCCATGTGGCATCATTTAACTCCCTTTTGTTCCACCATGTGAATCTCGATCCCAAGAATCCAAGGTCAATCAGATCATTAGAGTCCATACATTGAGAATAATCTTCTGTAGAATTCATATCATAAGGAAGACCTCCAATATTGTCCAATGAATTAGATACTGTATTAAAATCACCCCCAATAAACCAAGGATCCGTTGTATGAATTTAATTCAGGTACTCCCATAATTCTAGCCTCTCCCCTCTAGTGCATTTAACATAAACGAATGAAACTTGGACAAACTTATCTAGAAAAGGATGGGAGATATCAAATGTAATGCATTGAGGAATTTGAGAAATAAACTTTACAGAAATTTCATAGGAAAAAAAGCTCCAAATAGAATTGGACTCATTTTTTATTGCATCTTGAAAACCAAATTTAATACTAAATTCCTCTAATCTAGCATGATCCACTTTCGGTTCTAGACAGATCAACATCACCAAACTATGCATCTGCACCAATTTTTTTATTCTTCTAACAGCTCCCTTCTTCGCAATACCCCTCATATTCTAAATCATGAGTTTAATCATTTAAAACAAGGCCTAGGGTAGCCTTAGATGAGGACCTTAAGATCTTCTTGTCAATTCTTACAATTGAATTTTTCATTTTCTTCTTTTTTTGTTTGATACCTGTGTCCATTCCTCTTTTGATTTATCAGTACAGTCCCCATCTGAAGGAATAATCCTTGGAGATAAATGAAGATTATGAACCACATCTCTCTACCAAGCTATCATCATCGATATCCTCTTCAATTGCCTCAAACGCCTTTTGAACAGATATTCCAGTCTCCTCATATGCCTCCTACTGCTGAATGATTCCTATTATATCTTTATTAATCACCACTGTTGCAATCTGCGTTTGATCACCTTGTATATTCTCATTTGCAATTATGACATCCTCCTTATTAGCCTCCTGCTGTTGACTTTTACCTGTTATATCATTATTTACCACACCTGGTTCAATCTGCCTTTGCTCTTCTTGGTGATTCTTTTCTGTGATTATTTTCCCTTCTTCTATATCTGTATTAGTTTCCTTATCCATCAAATTTTCCTTCAAGAACTTCTTCTTAACCCATTCCTTGGTTGAGATTTTCCCTTGATCTTTGTCTTGTATTTCTTTCTCCCCTCCACTTTCACACTACATCCCATATTGAATACACTTCTTATTGCCTTCTTGTTCTTTCTTCAATAAACATGACTTTACTTCGTGCCCTTTCTTGAAACATGAGTTGCAGAAAAGGGGAATTTCTTCATACTCACATCTTTGCCAAAAACCTTTTCCTTCAATCCCATAACCAATCCAAACTCTATGAGTTAGAGATTTGATTAGATCAGTCTCTACACATACCCTTGCAAGACTAGGTCTTGTTAAATCTGTTGTAGGGCTGTAAAGTTTTAGGGGATTACCAAACGCACTTGCAATTGAAAAAATACTCGACTTATTATAGAGATGAATCAAGAGAAGAGGGAGTGTGATCCAAACAGGAGTGATTGATGATTCCTTCTCAGGGTGGAAATCAAAAGACCACTTGAAAACTCGCATAGGGTACCTTTGTATGTACCATGTTTCACGCAACCAAATTCTCAGGAAGTATTCTTCATGGTAACATCTGATCAGTATGTGCTTCGCATCAATGACTCCAATATTGTATGATACGTTGAGACCCATAGATGCAAATATTGTCCTAATATTGTCAATAGGAGGACGGCCATGAGAAAACTTACCTACAAGGGTGTATTTGAATGGCATCGATAGTTTTGAGATATCTTCTATTGATAAAAATATTGCTAGCTCTCCTCTATATGATTCTACCTTCTTCAAGTTTAATTGGGATTTAGTCTCAGTCTTGCCAACAATCTCAGCAAAAGATTTGGTCACATTCGTAGCCTTTATAAGAGTTCCAACAGGATTAGGGGTGCCAGCCTCCAAGGTGGAGGCTGCATGATATGCCATGCACTAGGGTTAAGAAATCGCTAGGGGGAGAGAGAGAGAGAGAGAGAGAGAGAGAGAGAGAGAGAGGATTAAACGTTCATACATTTAATTAAAGGTTTTTAAATAGAATCGACCAATTCTTAAAACTCCCTACACATGGGTAATATAACTTGAATTTGATTTGCAATAAACACTTGCCTTGCTAATCCCCAATATCCAAATTTCATATCGAAGTCTCTAAATTTCATAGGCCATTTAACCCACTTTATAAAAAGGACCGAAACACCCTCGATAAGTTTCGGCTTTGTCCAAAATTGACTCGGGACTCAAATTATACCCCCGGTACACTTTTTTGACTATTTCGACCCATTCAGAACCATCTGTGACCTCTAAACTATCATCCGAGTCACTTAAAACATATTTCTCATTTCTCACTACAAAATGGTCTACACGCACGACTCCCGATGAGATAAAGTAAAAATACGCGCATATCACTCGCTATGTCGTATCACCATAATTATCAATTATTTACTATTTTCACTTAGTAAATATTATCATGTAATATTAATCCGTATTTAACTCCCGATTAATATCCAATTAAACACATTTAGCATTTAATCATTTTAAATTACTTCACTCGCGTAATTTAATTAAAACGTATTTTTCTCAATTAATTCCTTAAATTAATTAAATAAAAATACACAGAAATTGGGGGTATTACAAGTTGGACTATGACAGTCACCAAATCAGGTTGCATGTTCAGTACTTGATCGGCATTTTCCATAGAGGACTGATGAAGGTAGATTCTAGACTCGTAGGAAGTATAAGAGGAACTGGTAAAGCTTTAAGGCAGTTTGATGGAAGACCGAAGCTAATAGGAAACCAGTCCAAGGGTCGGGTATGCAATCGACCTGAGGAGAAAAATGATTCGAATTTATTTTTGAAAGAGAGGAAGAAGAATGGTTTTTATTTTATTGAAGATGATGGAAAATGTTTTTGACATTTATGATAAGAAGAAAAATGTTTTTTGGTATTCTTGATAAAAGGAGTAAGAAATGTTTTTGACGTTTGTGATAAAAGGAGGAAAAAATATTTTCGACATTTCATTTTTTGAGAAATAAGGAAAGAAAGGAGCGAGGAAAGAATCTCTGCATTATTATTATTATTATTATTATGTTCTCATTTATATTTGGTTTGCCTAAATGTAAAAAGAAATGTCGGACGGAGATAATTGGGTTTGAAAAATATGTAAGACATGGTTTGACTTGTTGCCAGACTTATAGATAGGGTCCCATTTTGAAAAAAGATGAAGTCGAGTGAAAATATGAGCGGCATGCCTTCCTGACAATTCGACATAGTTTCGTGTAATAACTAACAAATTAAATATAAGTGCCTTAGGTTTGATGCCTATATGAGGGTATGCAGTTGTTGGGTTGATGGAAAGATTCCCCAATTTGGCATGACTTTCACGACATACATCTTGATTTTGTGGGCAATAGGTGCATATGGACAAGCCATTTGATATAGCTGAGTGTATGCGAATTGCCTTACTATATACCTCGTGGGGATACTACGTGTGAGAGGAAATTAGATATAATCGATGTATGTGAATGAGTTCCCTGCTATATACCTCTCGTCGTGAGTTTGGTCAAGCGGTACATTACGAGAGGAACCGCTCAATATATGTCGAAGGTATTAGGCTAATGGAAGGTGAGAGTCATATTGCTTACGCTAATTGTGACCTGTCGGACCAGTGCCCATCACAAAGTGACCCCACATTACGGAAAAAAAATTTGGTCAATATAGCAATGCTCTTGATTAGTAAATTATGTAGAGAGTATTTTATTTGGAATGATGAGCACTATACTAATAAGCAAGGATGTACAACTATCATGAAAAGTAAATCCATCTTAGAGCATGAAGATTACAATAAGCATGGATATGTGAGAGTGAGTGATTTGTGAATATGTATAAGTGAATGTGTTGTAGCGAATCTAAGCATGGACCAACTATAAGTGGTGTGTGATAAGTGAAAGTGATCATGGATATATATAAGTGAGATAGGTGGAGGTGTGTGTTGGTGAATCCTAAGCATGGATATTCTAAGTGGTATGTGAAACATGTGGATATAAGTGATCGTATATACAAGTGTAGGTAGTGCGAGGTGTACATGGAGAGTATTTACAAGTGTGTGAAGTGAAAAGTGAGTGAGAGGTGATAAAAACATGAGGTAAATATATATAAGAAGTAATAGAGGAAAAGAGTTAACATAAAAGTAGGTGCATATGCACACAAATAGAAAATGATAACACCGGGGAAAATAGAGTCTAGCCCTCTTAAGTAAGTCCCTAGTAAAGTCGCCACTGTGGCCAACCCTCATTTTTCCTCTCGGGATCGGTGCTCACATGTGTAGTGTGGAGAGATATAAGGTCTCCCTCCCTTACAAGGAATCCTTTAGTCGTTATTGATGTGGGGTGATAGAGTCTCCAACCTATTTTACACAAAATAGTCAAAAGAACATGCTGCCTCCTCGAGAGAAGGGAATCAAAGACAAATTGATGCTTGTGAAACCAATTAGTGTGACACCCCGCCTAATTAACCCCGGGTGATCAGTCCTAAATTAAGTTAGAACAGGTTTCTCAGTTGGATCATCCTTAGCATCACTGTTGTCTTTTTAATTACTAACCACCTACGTGAGAAAAACTAGATCGATGTCAAGTTTTATCTTTCATTAAATGAAATCTCATGCCGAAAATAAAATAACACAATTAATCACAATTGATTAAAACAACCTTACACAAGTAAATGACTAACCGAATAAACAATCGGCCCAAAAATCCAACAAATATAAAATAAAGACAAGTAATCAATCTCAACAAGGCTGACATAAACTAAATGAACTGTGAGCGACATGCTCGAAATAATTGATAGAAGTCTCTACACTAGAATGAATGAATGAGACATCTATCAAAAATCCCGCAACATCCACATATGTTGCAGCAACGGATTATCCTGAAATAGAAACAAGCCTGGCGTCCCTGTGGCTGGACACCTAAAAGGTTTTTAAAAAATTTATAGCAAGGGTTAGTACCCAAAAACATTTGAAAAACATTTAGCAAATGGTTAACTTGCAGTAATAAATAAATATGCATGCTCTCCATATTTTAGTTAGTGTCGCACTCCCTTGAGGATATCCTCACCCCTCCTCTAATGGGCACTGCTAATGCCTTAATTAAATTTACCTAGTTCTTACTTTCCTGACCCGATCACTTATATAACCCCTTGCACTTACTCTATCCGAGTATGCCCTAGATCTCGATTTATAAGTTATTATCAACATCAACTTAATTAAATCATTTCCCTTTTTAATTCCATATAACACTCATTCCCGTTATACACATAATACGGCATATACTTTGTATTATTTATCCCATATAATTATTTACCGAATTATATATTTAGTCATATTGTAGTATTCACAAACATACTTAAATAACATTTAATAATAGTATTTTTCCCGAGTAAAGTCTTACCGGGTATAAATTCTCTAAAGTGCTATCCCACTAGGTGAAATCACATAACCTAGTTACCCCAAGTCAGAATTTCTCACTAACTTGGTTAATACATATATATTGGAGGCTGTCATATTCCTTCCCTGAAAGTGAGATGCCCCTCACCCATATAACGGACGCTATGACCTGAGATTATACTCGCCCTACTCCTCAAGCTAGGGGATTCATCCACTACGCACAACCTCCCCCTATAGCACTAGAGTATATAATAATAATATATATCACTGATATTAAAGCACATACTATCGCATGCCGTATATATATATATATATATATATATATATATATATATATATATAATACCCCGGCTATACCGTGAACTAAGTCTGTGGCACAAGTCTATTCCATTTTATTATGAGTTTGTGGTCCAACTCGAATTATTAATTAATTTACAGATTAATTCCCTTTGGTATCGCCCCAACCAACATATTCAGATTTACTCCCGTGGACCGAAATAAACAACATCCGAGTCTATATTCCCGACTCTAGATTATTTAGTACCCCCTAAATAAAATTTACATCTATGTATCATTCAACCAATGTTCCCGGACTTGTCCACTCACTCCGTTATTTAATCACTTCGAAACAAACTTTCCAAAATTCAACCTTAATGTGTCACCTCTAATTTCCTCCAACCCCAATTTATTTTAATTATGATGACACACTAAGCTGCCTTCAATTTCCAATTAATTTTACTCACCATTAATTAGATTTTAATTCCATGTATTAATTACTCAAAATTAAAGCATGAAAAAATGTTAAATTTAAATTTCTTTACATATAAAGGAAAACTGGGCGAGCTGTCAAAATTCCCGGACCATCGATCGATCGATGGTCCCCCTTCGATCGATCGATCGAGCAGGTCCTCGTCTTCCTCGAGTTAGTTGTTTCAGCCATGGACGCCCACCTCCAAACCCTAGTTTCTTCTACACTAAAAACTAAGTGTTCCCATCGACAATAAACATCAAATACCTTATATGAAACCTCTATAAAGTCCACCAACATTAATAATTCCACTTTCTATACTGTTTTCACATATTTGGGGTAAAATTACATTCAATCTTTAACCCATTTAAACATCAATTTCTTTCCACCAAATTTGCCTCTAATTCATCCGGTTTACACATCTTACCAGATATAGATACACAACCCAGATTATATCTGATCTTCTAATCCGTTTATAAATCAGATTAATGATTTACCAAAACCCCATGTTTATACCCCTTTTAAACCCAAAATGAATTTCTTTGATTACACACATCACATGAATATGAATTGAAATACACTTTACATACTACATCAATTTAACCACTTGCCTTAGGGTTCGTAGAGTCTGAATTTGGAACCGTGAGTGCTCAAGGTTGAAGATGACTCCTTTATGGCTCTCCTGTGATCCCCCAAATTTGACTTTGGTTGCTGTTAGGGTTTCCTAACCCTCTAAGTCTTTTCTCTAATTAATTCAGCCATTCCCTTGTTTCATTTATTTGTTTAATTAACCTTAATCCCGTTTTTTGCCTAATGGGCCAAGCCCAAGTGACCCAAATGCCCCCGTGTGGGCCCGGCCATGCCTAAAAACGTCCCGTGACCCGTTTACTACCCCCGAGTAAACTTTTTTAACTATCTCGGCCCATCCGGACTCAACTGTACACTCAGATCTGGCATCCAAATTAATTTCTAAAAAGTCCTTATTTCACACCCAAATTAGTCTATACCGACTCCCGGCTGAAATAAGTACATATCCCGTCATTAATATCCGAAATGACGTAAATACAATATTACTATTCACTTAGTAAATAAGTTTTCCTTAAATATTAACCATTCACTTCCCGATTAATATTTAAATAAAATTTCCCTAATTAATTCAATTAAAATTACGACTCACAAGTAATTTTTAATTTCCGAATTAATTAAATATTTAATGCATGAAAATACGGGGTGTTACATACTCCCCCCCTTACAAAGGAATTTCGTCCCCGAAGGTCATACCTGTGATGAAAAGCTCTGGATATTGTTCCCGCATATCCTCCTCCCGCTTCCAGGTAGACTCGTCAACGTTGTGATGACCCCACTGTACTCTAACTAGTGGAACGACCTTGGATTGTAACTTCCTCTCGCTACGGTCCACAATAGCCACCGATCTCTTCTCATATGAGATGTCTGGCTGTAAATCAATTTCCTCGAGTGGAATGTGCCAGAAGGCCCTCTCGCTCCTGCGATATTTCTTCAGCGATGCCACATGGAACACGTCGTGTATTCGCTGAAGGTGCACCGACAATCCTAGCCTGTAGGCTACAGTCCCCACCCTCTCGATAATAGGGAAATGTCCCACGTACCTCAGTGATAACTTACCCTTCTTACCGAACCTCATCACCCCTTTCATAGGAGACACCCGGAGCAATACCTAATCCCCAACATCTAACTCCACATGTCTCCGTGAAGCATCAGCGTAACTTTTCTATCTATCCTGAGCTATCTGAATCCATAATCGGATCAGCTCTATCTTGGCAGATGTCTGCTGAACAATCTTTGGCCCCAATAGTTTGTTATCCCCCACCTCTAACCAATAAGAGGGTGAACGATAAGTTCTCCCATATAGTGCCTCGAATGGTGCTATGCCGATCATGAATTGGTAAGAGTTGTTATACGCAAACTCTACCAGAGGAAGATATTTCTCCCAACCTCCCCCAAAGTCTAATATGCACATTCTGAGCATATCTTCCAACATCTGATTGACTCTCTCAGTCTTCCCGTCAGTCTGTGGGTGATAGGCTGTACTCAAACGTAACTCTGTGCTCATGGCCTCCTAAAACTCTACTAAAAGTGGGACACAAAGATCTTGTCCCTATCCGACACAATATTTATCGGTACCCCGTGCAGCTTAACAATCTTTGCTATGAATAGCTGCGCATAATGCATCGTCTCAAAGTCTGTGCGAACCGGCAGGAAGTGAGCCACTTTGGTCAACCGATCCACAATGACCCATATATAGAATCGTGACCCTTCTGCGATGTCGGTAACCCCTTTAATGAAGTCCATGGAGATGCTCTCCCACTTCCACATGGGAATTTCAAGTGGCTGTAGCATCCCTGATGGTCTCTGATGGTCAATTTTCACAAGCTAACACGTGGCACATTTCAAAACAAACTCTACTATGTCCCATTTCATTCCTTCCCACCAATATTGCCTCCTCATATCCTGATACATCTTATCCCCACCGGGATGTATCGCGAATCTCAACCCATGAGACTCTGTCATAACAGCGTGCCTCAACTCCTCCTCATCTAGCACAATTAACCTCCCATTAAGGCGCAAGCCTCCCTCCGAGATGACCTAGTAACCCTCTTCTCCCTCAGCTAACAACTGGCTCACCCTATCCCGACAGGTCTGATCCTTTTCTTGAGCCCTCACAACCTGCATAATGATCTCAGGTATGATGGATAATGCTGACATACAAGCCCTGGCTACATCATCCTCATATCGAAGTTCTCTCCACTTCGCTTTCCATACTTCTGATATTTCCCCAGTCGGTCGCTGACTCAATGCATTTGCTACCACATTAGCCTTACCAGGATGATACTGAATATCAAACTGGTAGTCTTTCATGAATTCTAGCCATCGCCTCTGCCTCATATTCAGATCCTTCTGAGTGAAGAGATACTGAAGTGATTTATGATCCGTGAATAACGTGAACTGCTCCCCCAGAAGATAATGTCTCCATATCCTCAAAGAAAAAACGATCGCTGCTAACTCCAGATCGTGAGTGGGGTAATTCCTCTCGTGGGGATTTAGCTTCCTGGACGCATAAGCTATAGCCCTTTCCTCCTGCTGAAGCACACCCCCAAGTCCCTGTAAGGATGCGTCAGTGTAAACCCGATACTCTAATCCTCCTTTTGGCAATGCAAGCACGGGTGCAGATGTCAACTTGTCCTTTAACTCGTCGAAAGCTAATTGACAATGATCACTCCAAGTGAATGGTACCCCTTTCCGGGTCAGATTCGTCAAAGGGACCGCAATCTTTGAGAATCCTTTGATGAACCCCCTATAATAACCGACCAATCCCAGAAATCTGCGCACTTCAGTCGGTGTCGTGGGCTGCCCCCACTCCCTCACCGCCGATACTTTACTCGGATCCACCGCAATACCCCGGTCTGACACCACGTGGACAAGAAACTGAACCTCCCATAGACAAAATCCACACTTATCGAATTTGGCATAGAGCTGGTGATCCCGCAATGTCTATAAAACTATACGCAGATGCTCTGCGTGCTCCTCCTCGGTGCGCGAGTAGATCAGGATGTCATTAATGAACACGATGACAAACTGATCAAGAAACTCCCTGAAAACCCTGTTCATGAGGTCCATGAACACTGTTGGTGCATTGGTGAGTCCGAACGGCATCACCCTGAACTCATAAGATCCATATCGTGACAGGAAAGCGGTCTTAGGAACATCCTCCTCTCGGATACGTAGTTTATGATACCCTGACCTCAAGTCGACCTTAGAGAAGTAAGACACCCCTATCAACTGGTCAAATAGATCATCAATCCTAGGCAACGAATACTTATTCCGTATCATCGCCTTATTTATCTCTCTATAGTCCACGCATAACCGTAGTGAGACATCTCACTTCTTTACAAATAACACCGGTGCACCCCACGGTGATGTACTCCGTCGAATGAAACCTTGACCCAGAAGCTGCTGAATCTGCTCTCTCAACTCACGCATCTCTCAAGGGGCCATACGGTATAGGGCCCGAGTAATTGGCCTCGTCCTCGGGGCTAAATCGATTAAAAATTTGATTTCCCTTCTAGGTGGCAACCCTGGTATCTCCTGAAACACATCCTCAAAGTCTCTCACCACTGGGATTGAATCCAACGGAATAGCCACCTCCTGTGAGGTTTCCACCTCGTTGTAATACCAGTGTGTGCGTGACCCTCCCTCAGGTAGTGACATTGCTATCAAGAACATCTCCTGCCCTGGAATGAAGAACACAATGGTCCTCTCGTAGCAATCCACCATCGTCCGATAACCTGCCAACCAATCCATACCCAAGATGACATCGCACCCCTCCATATCTAACACTAAGAGGTCCGCTGCTAAACTAAATCTCCCAATCAAAATGTCCACACCCCGACAAATTGAATGAATCGTAGCCCCGCTGCCTACTAGCGACTCTACACACATCCGAAGACTACTCGCGGTCTCTAGTAATCCGGCCCATTTATCAAAATTAAGCTTAATGAATGAATGCGATGCTCTCGTATCAAAAAGAATACTACCCTCATAACCATGAATGAGAAACATACCCTCAACTGCTGGCAGTGCTTGCTGCGGTGGGGGATTGGGAACATCTTGGACGTTATACACACGCCCGTAGTGCATCTCTCCCTGCTGCGGTGGGGTGAGTACTGCTGCTGCTAGAGGCATCTGCCCTCGTTGCCCCTGTTAGGCCTCCTGCTGTTGACCTCTGCCCCTCTGTGGGCACTCCCTCTTGAAATGTTCGGGCTAGCCATAGATAAAATAGCGTTTCTGATCATCTCCCTACCGTTGGCCCTGATGCGGATGGCCCTGGCCCTGCTGGCCTACCCCATTGTTCCCTTGGACCTGAAGGCCCTGAGGAATCTACTGCTGATTCGGGCCCGACTGCCCCTGCCTGAACCCCTGTCCTCCTGATTAGAACCCACCATGCTTAAACTTCTTAGCCCGATTCCCTTGTTGACTTCCTGCCTGCTTCTAAGTACCACTTGTGTCACCACTAGTAACTGCCTTGCCCTGTTGGCTCGGCTCCCCTGTTCTCTTGCTCCCCTTCGCATGGAAGCGATGATCTTGGCAATGTACAAGTGCAGCATTAACGACATCTGTATACATCACCAACACCGGATTCCCAATCAAATGTTGCTTGATCTGCCAGGCTAAGACATCCATAAATCTCAATTTCTTTCGCTCCTCATCGCTCACCTAATTTGGCACAAAGTTTGCCAACCGGGTGAACTTTTCCTCGTAGTCTGCCACTGATCGGTCACCCTGAACTAAATCACTGAATTTCTTTCTCATCTCAGTCTCTACTGCTGGTGGAAAGTATTTACGGATGAACCGCACCCAGAACTCTGCTATTGTCATCAAATCTCTCTCCTCAGCGGTGGTAACTGACTCCCACCGCTGTAAGGCTGCCCCCGACAGACGAAAGGTAGCAAGCATCTATTTTTGTACCTCGGTACACTCCAGCATGCGCAGATGGCACTGAATGTTCTTTTGCAATCACAAGCCTCTACTACATCTGTGCTACCCCTAAACTCAGGTGGGTGACCCTTTTAAAAGGTCTCCCTAACTCTCTGCCAAGATGGTGGCCACACTGGAGCCTGAACTGCAGGTGCCACTAGAGGCGGTGCCTGGGGCTATGGAAGTGAGCTGCCATAGCTCGCATTGTTGTCTCGACCGCCTGGGCCACTAGCACTGCCACCTGAGTAGTGGAAATCAACTCGGGTGGGGGTGGGGGTGGTACCTGTGGCTCCTGGTGAGCCTCCCTGACCTTATCCCTAGCCTCAGCCCTCTCCGCTCTCAGTCTTCTCGGTGGCATTTGAAATAGATTGAATCGTATAAGCAAACAATTTACACAAAAATATTCACAACAGAAATACGATATCTCACAAGCGGAAAATGAATCAACAGTCCTAATAATAGGGCTCTATAACAATCGAGTGCTATGTTGAAACGTAGAAGGCTGCACAGACCCTAAGAACACTAGAACCTGATACTCTGATACCATCTGTGACACCCCGCCTAATTAACCCCGGGTGATCAGTCCTAAATTAAGTTAGAACAAGTTTCTCAGTTGGATCATCCTTAACATCACTGTCTTCTTTTTAATTACTAACCACCTACGTGAGAAAAATTAGATCGGTGCCAAGTTTTATCTTTCATTAACTTAAATGAAATCTCATGCGGAAAATAAAATAACACAATTAATCACAATTGATTAAAACAACCCTACACAAGTAAATGACTAACCGAATAAACCATCGACCCAAAAATCCAACAAATATAAAATAAAGACAAGTAATCAATCTCAACAAGGCTGACAGAAACTAAATGAACTGTGAGCGACATGCTCGAAATAACTGATAGAAGTCTCTACACTAGAATGAATGAATGAGGCGTCTATCAAAACTCCCGCAACATCCACATATGCTGCAGCAACGGATTTTCCTGAAATAGAATCAAGACTGGCGTCCCTGTGCTGGACACCTAAAAGGTTTTTAAAAAATTTATAGCAAGGGTTAGTACCCAAAAATATTTGAAAAATATTTAGCAAATGGTTAACTTGCAGTAATAAATAAATAAATATGCATGCTCTCCATATTTTAGTTAGTGTCGCACTCCCTTGAGGATATCCTCACCCCTCCTCTAATGTGCACTGCTAACGCCTTAATTAAATTTACCTAGATCTTACTTTCTTGACCCGATCACTTATATAACCCCTTGCACTTACTCTATCCGAGTATGCCCTGGATCATGATTTATAAGTTATTATAAACATCAACTTAATTAAATTATTTCCCTTTTTAATTCCATATAACACTCACTCCCGTTATACACATAATACGGCATATACTTTGTATTATTTCTCCCATATAATTATTTACCTAATTATATATTTAGTCATATTGCAGTATTCACAAACATACTGAAACAACGTTTAATAATAGTATTTTCCCCGAGTAAAGTCTCACCGGGTATAAATTATCTAAAGTGCTATCCCATTAGGTGAAATCACATAACCTATTTACCCCAAGTCAGAATTTCTCACTAACTTAGTTAATACATATATATTGGAGGCTGTCATATTCCTTCCCTGAAAGTGAGATGCCCCTCACCCATATAACGGACGCTATGACCTGGGATTATACTCGCCCTACTCCTCAAGCTAAGGGATTCATCCACTACGCGCAACCTCCCCTATAACACTTGAGTATATAATAATAATATCTATCACTGATATTAAAGCACACACCATATATATATATATATATATATATATATATATATATATATATATATATATAAAATACCCCGGCTATACCGTGTACTAAGTCTGTGACACAAGCCTATTCCATTTTATTATGAGTTTGTGGTCCAACTCGAATTATTAATTAATTTACACATTAATTGCCTTTGGTATCGCCCCAACCAACATATTCAGATTTACTCTCGTGGCCCGAAATAAACAACATCCGAGTCTATATTCCCGACTCTAGATTATTTAGTACCCCTAAATAAAATTTACATCTATGTATCATTCAACCAATGTTCCCAGACTTGTCCACTCAATCCGTTACTTAATCACTTCGAAACAAACTTTCCAAAATTCAACCTTAATGTGCCACCTCTAATTTCCTCCAACCCCAATTTATTTTAATTATGATGACACACTAAGTTGCCTTCAATTTCCAATTAATTTTACTCACCATTAATTATATTTTAATTCCATGTATTAATTACTCAAAATTAAAGCATGAAAAAATGTTAAATTTAAATTTCTCTATATATAAAGGAAAACAGGGCGAGCTGTCAAAATTCTCGGACCATCGATCGATCGATGGTCCCCCTTCGATCGATCGATCGAGCAGGTCCTCGTCTTCCTCGAGTTGGTTGTTTCAGCAATGGACGCCCACCTCCAAACCCTAGTTTCTTCTACACTGAAAACTAAGCATTCCGATCGACAATAAACATCAAATACCTTATATGAAACCTCTATAAAGTCCATCAACATTAATAATTCCATTTTCTCTACTGTTTTCACAGATTTGGGGTAAAATTACATTCAGTCTTTAACCCATTTAAACATCAATTTCTTTCCACAAAATTCATCTCTAATTCATCTGGTTTACACATCTTACCAGATATAGATACACAACCCATATTATATCTGATCTTTTAATCCGTTTATAAATCAGATTAATGATTTACCAAAACCCCATGTTTGTACTTCTTTTAAACCCAAAAAGAATTTCTTTGATTACACACATCACATGAATATGAATTGAAATACACTTTACATGCTACATCAAGTTAACCACTTGCCTTAGGGTTTGTAGAGTCTGAATTTGGAACCGTGAGTGCTTCAAGGTTGAAGATGACTCCTTTATGGCTCTCATGTGATCCCCCAAATTTGACTTTGGCTGCTGTTAGGGTTTCCTAACCCTCTAAGTCTTTTCTCTAATTAATTCAGCCGTTCTCTTATTTCATATATTTGTTTAATTAACCTTAATTCCTTTTTTTGCCTAATGGGCTAAGCCCAAGTGACCCAAATGCCCCTGTATGGGCCCGACTATGCCTAAAAACGTCCCGTGACCCGTTTACTACCCCCGGGTACACTTTTCTGACTATCTCGGCCCATTCGGACTCAACCGTACACTCAGAACTGGCATCCGAATTAATTTATAAAAAGTCCTTTTTTCACACCCAAATTAGTCTATACCGACGACTCCCGACTTAAATAACTACATATCCCGTCATTAATATCTGAAATGACATAAATACAATATTACTATTCACTTAGTTAATAAGTTTTCCTTAAATATCAACCATTCACTTCCAGATTAATATTTAAATAAAATTTCCCTAATTAATTCAATTAAAATTACGACTCACAAGTAATTTTCAATTTTTGAATTAATTAAATATTTAATGCATGAAAATGTCGGGTGTTACAATTAGTTCATAGATTCGGGGGCTAAGTTATGGAATGGTAAGGTGTTAGGTACCCATCCCTCCCTTTCAAAGACTCATGGGCTTATGTTACTATTCTCCTAAATTTCTCCATGAAGTGTGTGTGTGTGTGTGTGTATAAGTGGAGATCGAAATTGCTCGACTCGCATCATGGGAAAAGATGGAGTGAGGTCATCCATAGGAGTATTCCCAAAATAGCAATTAAAATTTTATGTGTGCACTTATCAGGATATTGATCGTTATGATGAAACGATAATATGTGTTGGACAAGACGCAAATATGAATCATAAGTAAAATAGGACTCGAGTCTCGAGTTTTGGCTTGAGATACCTACGTAGCCTATAAAGGCAGCAAAGTCTATGTATTTCGCATGTGACACGAGGGTGGGGCTATCCCATAAATTAAAAAGGGGATTTTATTATATGTGTGTGCAAGAAAAAGATGTTTTTAGTTTTGAGAAAATGAGGTAAAAATCCCAATGTAATTTATAGGTGTAACCCTCTTTTCCTTGTTTTGGGTTTTTATAGAAAAAATATTATGTGCAATATTACTAATAAATGATTGAATATTAATATGTGTATGAGCCAAAGTAAAAGCAAAATTAAGAACTTATATAACTAATGAGAAAATAAAGAAATTTAAAGAGAGAAGAATGTTTGGACCTTCTTTGGAAACTTGGAAATTAATCTTGATGGTTGATAAGCTTCTTTGAAAGTGGGTGAAGAATGTAAGGTTTTTTTCATAAATTGGTTATGAAAGTGATGTAAATGAAAGGTGAAGAGAGATTTCAAACAAAGAAAAATCGTTGACTTTAGAAGAATGTTGTTGAGATCACTGAAGTTAATGTTTTCTAAGGTGCCTCTCAAAGTGAGCTCATGTTATTCTTATATAAGGTTAGGGTACTACTGATCATCATTGTCCTTTTCCTGCCTATCGACAGATAACCTTAGACACACTGTCGATAGGCAGGGAATTGTTTGGAAAAATTATCATAAAGCACAATCCGTAAGTCCAAATCATGCACGGGGAATACCATTAGAAAGTTCATTCAAATACCTTTGAGAATCTGTGGGCTTTATCCTAGGTCCTAGAGTTAACTTTGGGTCAAAATGGGCTTGAAAGTGCCCGATGATCTTTTAAATAGGAGATTATCGAAGGAAAACAGATCCTTAATCTGAACCATAAGGCCGATTCATGCACGATATGTATCATTGTAAAGGGTATCATTAGTCTCATTTGGTTCAAAGAGTTGACCTTGGTCAAACGGGGTTCAGAAACACCCAGTGACACTTTGGTGTAAAACTGGTCGTTCGTCCATACCGCAAGGTTGATTCGCACATGGTTTGGACCGTTAGAAAGGGTATTCAGAGCCCTTCAAAGATTCGTTCAGTCTCATTCGATCTGAAGAGTTAACATGAATCAAATGGAGTCCAGGAGTGCTCGGTGGCCTTCGGATCAGTTTTCGAGGGAATATGTATCGTTTGTCCAATCGGTAATATTGATTAGTGCAAGGTTTATCATATCCAAAATCCCACCTCATTGTAATCCTAAAAGTGTGCAAGGTTCCACCTCCAAAGGTGGTATCAAGGGATCTACCAAGCTCCCTCAAATGAATATGCTCTCCAAAACAATAATTTCCATGAATTCCCACTTATAAATAATGTAATACCCGTGCCTAAAATTTTATTATTTTTCCCAGAGTAAATGGTAAACATATGAAACCATGGGAATTTGGAATCTTAATGATAATTTTTGGAAGTTTGTGAGTTAAAATTTGGAATTGGAGAAATATTATAAGCAGTCGTTCGAACGAGTCCAAGGTCATTCGAACGAGATTCCAAAGCCATTCGATGTAAGGATCGAACGATACTCCATTACATACCTAAAAAGGCTCTCTATAAGGTCGTTTGAAGGCTAGTTCGAACGAGAAGCCTAACGAAAGGCCATTCTCATTCGAATGAGCACAGAAGAAAATTTTAAATTGGGTTGCCCTTGTGTGCTATCACATTTCAGGCCGTTGAATTGATGAGGTGTTAAGCTGTGGTGAGCCCAGATTGGGCAAAAATGGTATTTCAAGGATTGGGTGTATTTTGATAAGGGTTTTATGGGTTATTTGGGTTTATTTAATTTGGAAAATAGAGAGAGAGTGGGGGGTGAGTCTCCCCCACCATTTCAGCATTTCTTTCCCTCTCTCCGCCACAAACCACCATGACACAACCATAAATCCACATTGTACAACCATATTCTACTAGCCTTACACCACATTTAAACCATATATACCCATTTCCTCCATGGATGAACAAAGCTATGATTTTTGGAGGTGTTGTTGTGGGGTTTTTAGAGATAAACATGGAGGTGCTTTGTGGAGTTTTGAAGAGGGTTTTTGATGAAGTATTCATGGAGCAAGCTTGGTGGGTCTAGGCAACCTCTCTAAGGCCACCTTAGGAGATGGGAGGTTGCCGTCTTCTTAGACATTTCAACTAACCATTTCTGGAGCTCCATTTGAGGTTGTAAAACTCTACTTTTAAGTTTAAGACTTTATGTTATTAGTTGTTGATTTTGCATATAGAGTTTAAGAGTAGGATGCATATGTTGTTCAAGAATGATGTTTCTTAAGATTTGTGAAAAAGGGCTTCAATGAATTTGAGTAAATTAATATATTTCAAAAAAACTTGGTATTAAATATTTTTAATGGAATATAGATATTGAAAGAATGATGATTTTGTTGGGAACAATTTATAAATAAATGTTTCAAAGCTTTCTTGAGAAAAATTATGATTTTGGTATAAATGGACATCTTATTCAAGTTTGAAGAAATAATATATCGTTTACCCTGAAAATTATATTTGGGAAAACATTATGAAATTTCTAGAATAAATTATATGTTTGAACCTTTTAATAGGCTTTCTGACATTAAAATCCATATTCCCATGTATGTAAACTTGTAGTAATTTGATATTGAGCATATAAACAAGTTTAATAGGGGTTTATTTGGGTTTGAACATGAAATAAGGATATTAGAAAATTCATCCTTTAAAGTGTGAGAAAAGGGTATTGAAAAGATGATAAATGTATGGTTTTAAGACTACATGAACTAATAAAGAAAATCATATTTTCTTATAAATAATGGAAATGGAAATGGTTTGCATGGTGTAGAGACCGTTAAAGTATTCTGAGAAAAAATAATGGAAATGGACATGTCGAGAAATGGTTTGCATGGTGAATGTACAAAAATACAACTTATCTTGAATGGATTAATAAATATTCTGGAAAAGGATAAAAATAGACAACTATTGTGAAATTTAACTAATGTCCATTAAGTAAGTGAATGGTAAGATGGAGTGATTAATTGGGAGGCTAAGCAACCTTAATAGGTTTAACCCATAATTGACACAAGGGTATACTTGTGAAAGGTTTTCAAAGGAAATTAAGTATTTTCTAACACGGAGTTTCGCATGGTTAAAGGATTATTTTCAAACTAAATACTAATGCGAATTGGTATAAATAAAGGGGTAATTACCGAAAAAGGAATGGTTTTCCTTAAACAATCGTATTTGTTTTAAGTATTTAACCGGGTGTGTTAAATCAAAAATTAAAGTTCAAGTCCGGTAAAAAGGGATTTCTTTACAAGATTGAGGTAAATTAATTGGGGTAAACAACATTTTTGGAATAAAAACGGTTTCATGCATTAAAGAATATATATATATATATACAGCAGTTACATGTTCACGTAGATATAACGTGTTAGTATCTCCTTTCTATCGTTCGATTCTATATTGATTTATTGTATATCCCCACTGGGCATTTGACTCATTCCCTTGTTTTTGTTACGGTATGTGGGGTGCAGTTTCGTATTTTGAGGGCGTTATATAGGTAAGTATTCCCTTTTATTTTATGTTACTTGCTTTGTATGCTTGGATTCTGAAGTTATTTCCCATAGGTCCCTCACGTAGCTTGATTTTAAATGAAAACCGCATGTTAAATAAGTGAAATGACAATTAAATAAGACTGGACTAGCAACACTATGTAGGTTGTCTCGTTGCACTTCACACCTAACACTCGAGTCGGACTAGGTTGACCTTGAGTGACCTGAAAATCTAAGTCAGGGCATTACAAATGGTATCAGAGCTCTAGGTTCAAGGTTCCTTTCAGGAGTGACGTGATGAGGTCGATTTTAGATCTTTCAATGTCAGCATTGGTTTTGGGTCAGTCTTGCTAGATTGGTGATGGTTTCAGTTCGTATTATTGATGGTAAAGTCATGGAGATGTGCATGATAGGTTATTCATTGCCAAGTGGCATGCGACCAAGTTAGTTGTTGTTAATCACTTATGCGCTTCTGATTAAAACTATTTTTGTTTATTTAAATACTTATTTATAAAAGCTATTTTTGGTTGTTTTAAATACTAATGACTTTAATTGTTGGTAGTTTGATTGAAGTAAGGGTAAAATTGGTGGAAATCCTTAAAATTTGGGTTGACTTATGGTCAACTATGGTTGACTTATGGTCAACTATGGTTGACTAACAGAAGTACTAAAAATGGGGGTCAAACCCAAAAAAATCAACATGCGGGAGTTTGGCTAATAAATGGGATGGAAAACCCAAAATGACCCAGAAAAATATATATACTAACATAAATCATCTTTATTGAGTTGAAATGTTTGCGAAGGGTAATTAACCAATCTACTTAATGATGAAATTTTCTAATATGCATGGTATTCCATGACCTAGGTATTCTTGTGCCATCAAAATCTTCTAGTGGTATAATCCACCTACTCCTTTTAACACTACTCTTTATGGACCTTGCTAATTTAGTGAAAATTTTTAATTAAAAGGCTTCTTAGAGGTCGTTAGGCTCTTACTAAGAACTAGATCGCTGAACAGGAACTCTCTAACTTTGAACTTCCTGTCATCCTATTCGTCAAGATCTTAGCAATATGATACAAGGTGGATGAGATTTTTCTATCTTCGTTCCTCGTTTAGGTCATGATTATGAGCCAAACGATCATCATTGTGGTCATCCTCAAAGATTTTTGTCATCCGAGTTAGGCAGACAATTACAAATGGAATTACAACCTCTATACCATATACTAATGGGTATGGTGTTTCTCTCGTTGATTTTCTGAGCATTATTTTGTAATCCCAAAGGATAGAAAAAAGCTCATTCACCCATCTTCCATTTGTATTCTCCAATCGCCATTTAATCCTACCAAGTATATTTTTGTTGTTAATGTTGGCCAGACCATTGCATTACAGGAATACCAGTAAGGCATAGTGAATCATGATCCCATAATCCACAGAAAAGTATCTGAACATATCATTGTCAAATAAGGTTCCATTGTTTGTTATTAAGGGTTTAGGAATTTTAAATCTCGTCATAATGTTTCTCCATACAAATTTCTTAGCATCATCTTATCTGATATGATTTAGTGGTTTTGTCATCTACACATTTGGTGAAGCAGTTAGTGATAGTTATCAAGTACTTACTATTCCGTGGTGCTACAAGCAAAGGTCTCACAATGTCCATGGACTTGTGAGGAGATGAAGATCATCAACCGAATGATTAACGATAGAGGAAAATTCCTAAAACTTAATGCACTTATAGATGGACTAGATGACATCCTTTTATATGGAAGGTCACCAATAGCCTTGGGAGATCACCCTATAGGAAAATGATCTTCTGCCCGTATATGCCCCATAACTTCATGCATCTCACTGATGATGATCTCTACTCGATTTGGTTGGATTAACTTGAGTAAAGTTCCAAATAATGATCATCGATAATGTTTTCCTTAAAAGTTAAGACAGCACCTAACCGATTGGATCAGTTTGTAGGAATCTTTGGCGCTTGGAGGAATACATCCGCTCTTCAGATAGGCTATGATAGGATCCATCTAGGATGAGGCTGACTCATTTTGGATGACTCCTAGCTATTGTCTAGATCAGTTAGTATATTCCATCGTAATTATCCGTTGGATTGATATCAATCGTTGATGCAAAAGTAGCTAAGGCATCATCATGACTACTGCAGTTCCTTAATAACTATTCTTCTGACACCGACCTAAAGTCCTATAATATTTCCCTTGAAATATCACGATGGGAGAGGATCTTAGGTCCCTAAATTCATATTCTCAGCTAAGTTAGTTTGCGATTAAAGGGGAATCACAATAGATTACTATATCTTATGCTTCTATGGTGATCGCCCTTTGCAGACAAAAGATCATAACTTCATACTCAACCTTATTATTGTATTCCTTGATTCCAAATAAAACTTCCTTCCCAATGATTCACCCTTATGGGATAACTAAGAAGATTCTACTTCAATCTACATTCTCCATCAATGAATAACATGCACTTTTATTCTTGATCTACCTGGTTGAGATTGAGCATCTCTAGAATGGGGCTCATTTAAACTTCCTCTCCTTCTGGTTTGGTTGATAATTTGACAATGAAATCCACTACAAATTATCCCTAGATGGATGTCTGAGGTTTTAGATGATGTCAATACGTACTAATTCTAGTTACCACTTGATCATATGGTTATATAAATTTGCCTTCTTAAGTACTTCTTTGAGATGAAAAGAAGGTAAGACAACTATAGTATGAGAATCAAAGTAATCTTGAAGCTTCTTTACATATCTCACTATTGATAGATCTAACTTTTGAATTGTAATATATCTCTTTTCTAATTCAAGGAAAGTATAAATGGCATAAAAGACTGATAGTTGTTATATGTCTTGAAGTCAGACTAATTCCCCATCGTTTTCATGTTGAGAAATGACTAAAAATAAATGGATATTATCACAATTAACAAGGGTTAATGACAAGGAGGATATCTCAAGTATTTTGAAATCCCTTCCAGTTCTCAATCGCATTATGAGAGTGCGTAAGACTGCTCTAACACCACTTTAAAGAGTGGAAGGCACCGATACCACTGTAAGAATGAGGAAACAAATGTCCTCTGCAAGGATGGTCACAAACAAAGATTCCAAATTTTAAACTCAATCAAATTTATCTTTTAATCCTAAACATATAACTACGTGATAAAAAAAATATAAATCAAACCAAGCATTCAACACATGCAAAGTTTTAGAAAAAATCCCCTAAAGACAAAACCTTTTATTCACTTTATAAAATTTACAAATCGTAACTTACAAATTCTATAATGGAGTGTACTATGATCCTCTCAAGAACCATAAGACCACAACCTTCCTTCAACAATAATACATGCAAGAATCACATGAACTGCAATCCTTCGTCTTTAGTAGTGATCCCCTCAAGTTTCACAAGTCAATCATGGAGATGCCTTCCCCACAAAGGTGTATACAAGCATACAAAACTTTCTAAGATTTAAATTAATTAACAAGAACGTTTTTTAGGATGTATTTTCTGAATTAAAAAGTCTTTTAGAACAATACACAAAGAAAAACTTTTGAAAAAGATATGCACAAACGGATCTGGCAAAAGTCTTAAGAAATCTGAACACGAAATAGGTATGTGTACTCCGTTCATAATTTTTGAGGCAGTGACTCGTTTGAATGAAATTCAAGTTTCGCTCGAATGAAAAAGGGAAGTCATTTGAACGAAATAAAATATCATTTGAACGAAACACCAATCTCATTTAACCCAGCTTTAAACAATCATTTGACGAGTCAAAATAGTATGCCCTCAATCAATGCTCGTTAGATAACACTACGAATGACCCTTCTAACGAAAACACATTCTCGTTTCAAATAGGCTTAAAATCAAATTTATTTTTCTTTCAAAAATGGGCCCATTCATTTTTCTATAAAAATAACATCCCAAAATTAAATTCTTCGAAATAATTTAAACACTAAATTTCTTTATACCTTTATAGGATGTCGGGAAGTATTCAAACTTGGAGATACTCGAGCTTGATTTGTCGTGACGGTGTGTGATGATTTGTAACGGGATATGACAAACTAGCCTAAACTATAAGAAGGCATATACCATGAATAATATCAGAAAAATTGTTCTTATAGATCTCCACCTTTAACTATTCTGGAACAAAACAAATAAACATAACCGAATAAAAAATTAAAATCAAAAATATACTTTGACAAAAATCCTACTACCCTTCCCAAACCCTAGAATGGAATGGCATAATACATTGTCTTTAACTTCTCCACTTGTTATTCCCTTTGGAAAACTTTGCCTTTGTCCGGTATGTTTTGATTTTCGCTTTATGTACCTACACTCATAAGACAAAGAAATACACCTCGTGACGCATAGAGTTTGAAATAAAGATAAAAACTTTAATTAAATTCTCCCCCATAAACCAAACTCATCAAAAATCTCAATTTTAATTTGCTATCCCCCTTTGTTTTATCCAAAATAGACAAAGAAGTATAAACACAAGTATGAAATACTAAGCATCAAGTAGAAGATAAGATATCATCACAAAAGATATTAATCAAGCATGTGTAATGATATTCTCAAAAGGGAAACACAACCAACTACTTTTGAAAATTTTTAATTTTTCCAAAAAACACAAATTTCATAAATACAACATTCATTACCATATATAATATATGCAAAATATGTCAAAAAAAATCCGGCATACATATATGTTTAAACGACCACAAAACATGACGCAAAACACATAAGCTTTACACACTAGCATAGTATCGATGTGTCTAAACATGTGGGATGAAATGAATGGGCGTGAACTAAATGCAAATCATTATGACCTAAACACTCAAATAGGTTAAAGAAGTTCTAATTGACTGCAAAACTTTATCAAACTAATCTTTAGCCTTAAGTAACAAAAAAAGGTTAACTTAATGAACAAAACAAGCACAATGCACATGAGCCTAGAATATTGATGATTCTATAAACCAATAGCGTCATGCCAAAACAAGCATAGTAGGATTCATTGTGCAAAGCTATTAATCTCCAACTAAACTCCCTGAAAAGATAAACATATATCATTTTTCTATTGTTTTCTTTATTCTTTTGAAGTTATTTCTTTTGAATGATCACTAAAAAAAACTGTGTTGGCCCATTTTGCGATGTTTCTGTTTTTATTCTTTTTAGTCTCTTTTCAATGATGGCTTTCACACAAAGTCAACATGTCATTCGTAGCCCTTTCACGTGTACACTCATATTTTTGTCATATTAAATACAAACTCATGTGGACAACGGTTCTTACATGCAAAAATCCTCCATAGTCACATAAACATATAGATGACAAAATTTATGGGAGCACATCACACGAAGCTCAAATGTACCTCGTGAAGTAAACGTTCAAAAATCTAGTTCATGTGTGTGCAAAATCATATACAAAGTCGAATCCGTAAAGGAAATCAAGTTCGAAACAACTTCATAAACATGGTTAAGATCAATCTAAGTATCTAAAGTCATAACCAAATGTCATAGACACATGGAAATTGCAGAGTAAATTGAATCAAACACACCAATGTATAAAACAAAAATGCACAAAAGTAAAAAAAAATTACTTTTTAAAAATTAATCAAAATAAAATCTTTTCATATTTTTTTAATATGACTCAATAAAAGAAAAATATAATACAAAAGATACACATGTCATAACAACACTAAGCATATATCATGCAACACAACTAGAGTATGACAAACAAAATCATGCAAACAATCATCCATAAGATATAGCATGGGAAGCATCATGTGTAAGCATGCAAGAATCAACTAGTCTAACATCTATCACCTCTAAAAAAATTTATACCGAATGCATTGGGATTTGGGAACCAAGGGAACACTAAACTTAAACTTCCTAGGACCTCTTCCAAGATCATAACAAAAACGCTTAAGGTGACCTTTCCTACCACAATGTGAACATGTGAAAACGTAAAGAATGTTACCTATGGGTTTACCTTTTCTAACATTCTTGGATTTGGTTGACCCTCTAAAACAAATAATAGTCTTGTCTTTAACATTGGAAGCACCAAAAACATGGGAGCCATTACCATCACTACTCAAACTACTCGAGTCTTTTAAATCAATTTTTAACCTTAAAATTTTAGAATCAAGCAAAGAATTAGACTCTTCCAATTTTAGGGACTCCTTCTTCATATGTTCAATCATTCCTACAAGGTTATCTCGCTCCCCCTCAATGCTAGAGAGATTATCCCTAAGAGTCTTCTCACATGCCTTAAAATCATTAATCAAAACTGTGAGTGAAGAAAATATCACAGTAAAAGATTCTACAAAAACAATCACAAATGGCAGTGTGGGAGCCCATTTTTATAAGTCCTGATAGATTAACACTTGGCCCGGCCCAAATCATGACTCAATTTCAACACAAATATTTTTAGTGGTATAACAACACTTATGGATCTGGTCAAATTAGGTACCCAAAATCTCGGATGAGATATTAAGTACCTTATGACTAATTCACACGATAGTTAGAGTTCCTTAAATAACTCAAATTCTGTAATGACATACCTATAAATTGTACACCCCAACCTGGGGCAAAGGGATTGAAACTAGAGATTTCGATAGAACTTAATAAAAAAAAGTAACCTTTCTGTGGACATAGGCAATTTGCCGAACCACGTAAATTGTTGATGTGCGTGTGATTTCATTTACTTTCGGCCATTTATGATTATTTTCGTAGAATCTTTTGTTGCTATATTTTTATCGTCTGTGGGAAGTAACTTGTATTCCTACGAAATTATTCATTACAATAAATCACGTAATGTCTCACTGCAACAGCAACATCCCCTAAGCCGGCGACATATAAGAAGACTCAGTTCCTCCTAGGGTCAGGTTTGAGATTTTCCAGCATACAAACTCGAGGTTTCGCCAGGACAGGAAACCCTCTAAAGGAATCCATGGGCAACCTAGGTCCACCCAAATTTCTAGGATGTTCAATGCTTACGAAGCTAGGCTTCACGAATAAGAGGAGGTTGTGCACCTCCAAGTGAAAGAAAATTCTCTCCTGCAAAGGCGACTCGAAAGAATGGAGAGAGACCTCCAAATGGCCACTGAAAAATTTCGTGCAAGGACTCCTATCCCTCAAGAGATCAACACTCACGGGAAAATAAGGAGCTCTATACGTGACTAGGAAAGAACTGAAAGTGATAGGTCAGAGCGAGCATGATTAAAGTGTGTCCAGTAGGAGAGGCACCACAGAATCAATGATCGATAGAATGAAGATTTAAGGATTCTAGTCCATAAGGAGATGGACTAACATCCAGCTCAGCGAGGAGCTAAATCCATCAGAGAACCAGCCAGAAAAGCTCTCAATACTCAGATGAAGTCCCTTTTTCAAGGGAAATCGAGCAGGAAGAGCCCTCAAAAAACATTGTTGTCCCCAGGTTCAAAGTTTATAATGGGAAAACAAACTCGATAGACCATGTCAAGAAATTACCTTATGGAGCCATAATGATTCACTGATGTACAGGATATTCCCTTACATCCTACATGATGTAGCATAAAAGTGGTTTGATAGGCTTCCTCATAGGTTGATCAGGAATTTTATAGCACTGGCAGAGGCTTTCACGACGCGATTCATAACTAACAGCTCCAATCCCAAGTGGATGGATGCACTGCTCACAATAAAGAAAAATACATAGGAAAACCTCTGATACTACACCAAAAGATATTGAAAAGTTTTTAATAAGATCGGGGATAGCTCAAAGAAAGTTGTCATTGTATTCTTTAAAATCGACTTGCTGACCACCTATTCGCTGCACTAATCCCTCACTAAGAAGGCCATCACCATCGATGATATTATGGCTTGTATTGATAAGTATTTCAAGGTGGATAACGTGGTTCATCCTAGTGTAGGGAGAAACAGTCTAGTAAAGTCAAACAAGGGATCAGAGAAGAACAATACCCAGAAAAACGAAAACAAGAATAGGAGCAAGAATAACTCCAAGAATGGAAACAAAGTTGACCCCTCCAAAGCATTCCAGGTTGCTAACACAGTCTTCAAGGAACTATATACAAGATTCTCAGCAAGATCAAGGATGAGCCTGAAAGTACCTAACTAATTTGTTTAACACAAGTTAAAGCAGTCTCGTAGATTTCGAATATGTTTCTTCAATAAACTCTTTTAGAAAATAAACTAAATAACACAAGATGTGTTTAGAAAAATTTATTGAACTAGTTATATTAGATATTAGTGAACAAGTTTTGAAAACCAAAACTAATTTTAGTTATAGCAGCAGTAGAGCAGTAAGGATGAGAGAATTAGCCAACATTCACAGTGTACAAGTATTTTAACGTGGTAAAACCCCACCCAAACGGGGAAACGTCCATGGAGGTCTCTACACCTCAAAATAAAAATCCACTAGATTAAGTTTTAAGGTACAAGCAAGAAATGAAACTTAAACACACAATACCGACCTAAATCTAAGTTAAGAAGTTATACCATCTCCGTTAGGTAACTCCAACTGTTAAGGCTCTGATTTGGTTTCTCGTCGTTTAACAGCTTGTCTCCTTAAACTCCTTCTTTACGTCGACTAAAAAGTTGAAATATATCAACCAACACATAATTTTAATGTTGTTATGTGAAGGTGTTTGTGTGTGTAGTGACTAAACAGATGCATGAACACACACACACACACTTATACAAACAATTATCCTACAAATTACAAGATTCTTTTTAAGAATGATATGCATGATTTTACTATACTGAAATTAGGTTTCCTTTTGAAACTATCGATTTTCAGATCTTTGTTCTATAGAACCTTTAAAAAGGAGATTCTTCGAATCTTTATTTATCTACACGTTTTTCAAAATGAAAAACTTAGACCTGAACCTTGAAACCCTCAAATCAGTTTTTGTAAAATAAAAATAAAAGAATGTTGGATTTAAACGAAAATAAAACATATACACAGTGAATCCAACAAGAGAGTATGATTTCTTGATAAAGAAATCAAATCTAACACCTATGTGACTGTATCACTTAGAAATCAGATCTAAAAGTTTCATTATTTAGAAACAGGTTCTAATTTTGGAATGAGGTATTAGAAAAAAGATTAAAACTAAAGAGGATGGATAACTCTATGAACCAGAAACCCTAAAACTCTTAAAGGTATTTTTTTAAGATAGAATGGACAGAGTTTGGTTTGGGTTTTGTATTTTCTCTCGAGTTTTTTCTCTCTCTTCTCTTTCTCTCTCTCTTTTCTCTCAAACCTTAAGGTTTTCGAAGAATGTAAATGAATGGACGAAGGGTCTTATTTATAGAGAGGATAGAAAGGTCTAGATATTCAAAGCAAATCAACGGTTGTGATGAGATTGACTTATCGCATTATCAATCCAAAGGCTCACAGTGCACCGCCATTATTTTAGCTCTGATTGGTTCATTGGGATAACACGAGGATTGAAATAAAAATCATGAAGACCATTGATATAAATGATCGAACGTTCAAGATTGAAACTAAAAAATGTGTTTATGAGAAAACTCAAATCTAACCGTTCCAAGATCAATATAAGTAAGGCAACAGTTAACTCACAAACGCGTGTTTTGAAGTTCTAATTAATCTCAATTATTACCCTAATATTCTCTACCGCTTTCGATTTCTACCCAACCCATATTTTAGGAAGTTTTGAATATATAAAATCAGCCCTATACATTTTTAAAATCCTAAAATTATTTTTAGAAAAAGGTTTTTAAATGTTTAAAAAATTCATAAAAATTATTAAAAAAATATAGAAAATCATTTTAATCCAATTGTTAACACACACACCTAATATGTGAAAAATGAAACTTAAAATATGCAATCTTAAAGTGTTATGCGTTGGCTTTCTACATGTAGAACCATCATCTTGTTGATGTAGACATTTTGAATCTAGAAGAGGCAATGAGGCTTAGGCTAAACATAAGGAAGGCACAAATTTTGCCTCTATTTCCAATCTAAATAAGTTCCTATATATTAGACTCAAGTAAGTCATATATATATAGTGCTTCAGAGACTTTCATCAAATAGACCAAGAAGATGGGTGATGACCCAACTAAAAGGAACAATGCGAGTTCCATAAGGAGGGCGGTCACCAAATCGAGAATTACAAAAAGCTTTGAAATCACACTTGGAAGAGCTAGTTCAGGCAGGACACCTCAGCGAGTATATCGAGAAGAAAATGGAAAAGGTCATAGACAATGGAGACCAAAATCCAGATAACGTCCTCGATAATGATATATGACATGAGTTTGCCGTAATGTATGGGGCATCAAACCTTAAGTTGATCTAAGGTAACGCCTTTCAAATGGAACTCGTGAAGGTGAATACCGTGATAGAAGCTTTTCAAATTGACCCTGCCAAATCCCAGGTAGGAAAGCATCAGCGACCAAAAGATGTTGATGACACCAAGCAAATAGTGTTCACCAAAGAAGACCTGGTTAGGGTAAGGACCCTATATCATGATGCTTTGGTGATCACACTCATAATTGCTAATTGGGATGTTGACATGCTGCTTGTGGACTAAGGGAGTTCGCCTGAAGTGATGTACCTATAATTGTTCCATAAACTGAATTTGAATATCATCGACCACAAAGAATCCACTGTTCTACTGGTCGACTTTGCAGAAAGGATCACGATGCAGTTAAGAAAGATAATCTTACCGGTCAGAGTAGGAAACATCTCAAATATAATTGAGTTTTTAGTGGTGGACATTGTGTCCCCATACCATGCTATTTTGGGTAGAGGTTGGCTCCTCGCCATGAAGGTCGTGACATCCAGTTATCATCAAAAGCTGAAGTACAATATAGATTAAGGAGTGGTCGAGATATGTGGTGACCAGGCTACGACTAGAAAATACTTTATTGTAGCTATCCGCCCAAAGAAAGAAAAGAAGAAGGAATGAAAGAATGCCCAGGAGAAATCCCAAGAGGGGGATGTTCTCTCCAAATAGCAACTATGGTATGGTCAACTAGGGATGGAAGAAACCAGGGTTCACCCCACCGATAGGGCCATAAAAATCATGGAAGAAGTTGTAGATGATGACTACTTGAATCAAAGTAAATTTATGATCAAAGCTTCTCTCACCGATGAAGAGAAAAGAGAGTTAGTTGCACTTCTCAAAATAAACATAGATGTTTTCTCTTGGGAGCCTTATGAGTTACTAGGGATTGACCCTAGCGTGGCCTACCATAGCTTGCACATCGATCCAACCTTCAAGTTGATCACTCAAAAGGATCATCGAACATCCCCCAAGAAGGATAAGTAAATTGATAAAGAAGTAGGGAAGCTACTGGATGCATGACCCATTAGGGAGGTTAAGTTCCCTACATGGTTATCCAACCTAGTGGTGGTACCCAAAAGCAATGGCAGCTAGAGGGTTTGTATCTATTTCACTGACCTTAACAAGGCATGTCCCAAAGATAGCTTCTCTCTCCTAAATATAGATCAGTTGGTTGATGCCACAGTGACACATGAGATAATGAGCTTTTTGGATGCTTACTAAGGCTATCACCAGATCCCCATATACAGACCCGGCCAGGATAAGACCTCCTTTATAACCTCAATCGGGTTGTAATGTTATAAGGCCATGCCATTTACCCTCAAGAACGCGAGAGAAATTTACCAAAGATTGGTCACTAGGATGTTTAGCAAAAAGATAGGAGAAATGATGGAAGTATACATCGACAATAGGCTTGTCAAAAGCAAGGTCGAGGACGATCATCTCTCAGATTTAGAAACAAACTTTAAGATCCTCCGAAAGTATCGAATGAAGATTAATGCAAGTAAGTGTTCATTTGGTGTCCAGTCAGGAAAATTCTCAGGTTATGTAGTAAATAAGAGGGGAATCGAGGCCAAACTAGACCAAATAGATGCTATCATTAGAGTCCAGCCTCCTTAGACATTGAGATATGTTCAGAAGCTTACTAGAATGCTAATGGTGATTAATCGCTTCATCTCTAAGACTTCAGAATGCTGCTGAACATTCTTCCAACTTCTAAAAAAGGGAAAAGGCCCCATATGGGACGATGACCATTTGCGAGCTCTGGAAGAAATCAAGTCCTACCTTAGCAAACCGCCATTATTGGTAATTCCAAATAATGGAGACCAATTATATATTTACCTAGAAGTATCAGACCATGTTTTGAGCTCTGCCTTAGTATGTGAAAAGGAGTGGGGACAACACCCAGTTTATTATGCCAGTAAGACACTTCTAGACGTTGAACAACAGTATTTGCCTTTGGAAAAGCTTGCATATGCACTAGTGATCACCTTAAGGAATTTGAAGCATTACTTCGATGCCCATTCCATACTCGTAATCACCTCTTATCCACTCAAGGCCATTATACGTAAAGACGGCCTCTTTTTATGACTCTCTAAGTATTCAGTTGAACTCGAGAGATTTGATATCCACTTCCATCCTAGAATGGCAATCAAGAGACAGATCCTAGCAAATTTCATTTTATCTTTACAGAAGATCAGCTAGTGGACCAACTGGATAGTGAGCAGTCGATAACATAAGAAGAAAAATCCAAGAATTAGACCTTGTACGTTGATGGAGCCTCTAATTCTGAGGTGGTAGGAGTTAGGATTGTTCTCATCACCCCTGAAGACACTGTAATTAAGTAAGGAATTAGATTGGGATTTGAGGCCTCCAATAGCAAAGCTGACTATGAAGCACTGATCACTGATTTGCGAAAAGCAAAACTATTGGGGGAAAAGTGCCTCCACGTATTCGGTAATTCCAAGCTGGTCTCCATGCAGGTAAGTGGGGACTTCAACGCCAAATGTGATCGAATGGCAGCGTACCTCGACATAGTAAAAGGACTAATAGCAAACTTTGAAAAGGTGTAAATTCAACAGTTCCCTCGAGGACAAAATATTCACGTTGACGCTTTAAGAGCACTAAGCTTAGCAACTAACTTTAACTTAAGGAGAACAATTTAGATAGAGTTCCTCACGCAGCCTAGTATTGACCAGGTAGTTGTAGTCAAGAAAATCCTCCTCACAGATAAGGCCCCAAATTAGATGGATCCTATCATCAATTATCTACGGAGTGACACACTTCTAGACAACAGGAGGTCGGCACATTAAGTTAGGATCAAGGCTTCTTATTTCTACCTCAACCCTGAAGGGAAGCTTTATAAGAAATTATTTATAGGCCCTTACCTCCAGTGCGTTCACCCACCAGATGCTAAACAAGTACTTAGCGAGCTTCATGAGGGCATCTGTGGGAGTTACGTAGGTGGAAGACCATTAGCCTTTCGTGAGATAAAATAAGGCTATTGGTGGCCTTGGATGAAAAATGACGTTGGTGTCTATGTTCACAAATGTGAAAAATGTTAGAAGCACTCACCTATGATTCACCATCCCACCAGCGACCAAAAATCACTCATTAGCCCATGGACTTCCCCTCAATGGGATCACTACCTACCGCACCTAGAACACACATTGTACGACTTTGTCTAAACATTGCGCATAGGAATACAAGTATCTAACGAGACAATATCATTGTAACGATAAGGACCATTAAAAAATATCTTATGCAAAAGTGACTGTGACGAAACGCACCTAACCATGCCAACAGTCACTTTTGTACAAGATATTTTTTTAAGATCTTCTTAGTTAGTGTATCAAGTACAAGTTTTTGGGTGACTAAATCTTGATGTGACAATTTGAAACCGTAAGAGTGTGACACCTAGACTTTTGAACTTTAATTCTTTCAAAATCATAAGTCTGTAATTTAATGTTGTTTACTCTTTCAAACCAAGAGTGAGAGCATTGATAAAATATTTTTAGGAATCAAAACATTTGATACATTTGCGAGCATATTTTCACTCATCTATTTTAAGTTCTTTTAAGTTGTTGTTTCTAATAGAGGTATATTTACTCACCTTTTATTCAAAAACATAATATTTAATTGTGAGTAAATATTTTCTCTTCTTTGGCTTGGAAATATTCTTTTTGAGATTTAAAGCACACCTTTGCAAACAGCCCAACACACACATATCTATATGATTCCTTTAAAGATCCTAGGCATATCATTTTGGTTGCTTGAAAGGTTCTGTCCCAGAACAAAAAAAATTGCTTCCACTTTGAAGAAGAAAGTTTTGGCCAAAGGATTTAATGGTATTGGTTGTGGACCAAAACCGATCCCGGTTATGCAATGTTCACCAGTTGTTGGCGCTCTCTATGGAGAATATGGTGGGAAAGAGTTTCTAGTAGGTTGTAGCCTCTTAAGGTTGTAATTCTAATTCTTCTAGTTGTAAAACTCTATCATAATACATTTGTCGTTCTTATCAGCCAGTGGTTTTTCCCATTAGGGGATTTTTTTTTCCTCATACATCTAGTCTTGAGCCTAATTTACTCTTTTTGCATATTTTCAAATCATTGTATTAATATAAAACATAAAACTTGAAGATACTAAAATTTAGTAAAATATTTTGTCCCATAGATATTTGGATGTTTTGACCATTTTATAATAACAAACATTTTTCTTGAATTAAGGGAACAGATTTTTATTTGGGTAGCTACCGTCGACAAGTGCACTCTTAAAATTTAATCATGTGTAGAAAATGAACCTAGGGTTTCTTTTATAAATGTTGTGATTAGATCTTTAAATGATTTGCGAATCACCTAAAACTTGGAGGAAAATGTTGTTAGCTATTTTTTTATGTTTACTTATAAAGGAGATGGACTATTATTGTTGTGTATAAGATTTTATCTTTATTTGCATTGGTTTATATATACCATTAATAGGCTGGTATGAATTTAGAAGCTATAGGGGCAAATTAATTCGGCCCAGGAGAGAATCGATTCAGTTCGGCAGTTTAGCATATAGGATTATTTTAGGGGATTTTAGGCGGGGATTCAAAATTGGTTTAAGTTAGGGACTTATCGATGAATTAAAATACCTGATAACCAATAGGTATGGTGATTGGTATCTTAGTCCGACCTAGATAGTGTCGGATAACGTTTAACTATTGCGTAAATAATGAATATACGGGAGTGAATTTTATAAACTAAAAGGTAGGTTTGTTGTATATTTGAAATAAGTTTATAAATGGTAGGTTACAAGATGTTAACTAGTTCTAATAACCCTTGGGGTTCGAGATAAAGTTATGAAAAGGGTTAATGTTATATGTATATAATAACATGAATAAAAGAGACTACATGTGTAATCCACTCGAGTAGTTTTGTAAAGATTTATTTTATTTATGCGCAATCAAACCAAGTATGTGTATGTAAGTGCTCATGAGTAACCTATTAGTAAGGATTTGATGGGGTGTGTAAAAAGTTGATCGTGTTCTTGATGATAGAGATGAGCTCTACCTAGGTCTTATTTATCAAGATTTTAACGTAACCCTCTCTCGAGTGTGATAATGAGGCATGATCTTCTCGTATAGCCTTGGGATGGGTTCATGTGTTATGTGTGATGGAGTAGTGATTTCCCGTTTATTTCTTTTAGGCTATAGGGTTAGGACACCCTATAGATATAGATAGTAGTGTCACGAGTCATCCATAAAGGCAATAGGGATAGGCCTCCATACTTTATTTTTGAGCTGCAGATCGCCCCATATGATTTGATATAAGTTGACCACATTCATGGATATTCTGAATTGTGTGGTATCCATTTGCTTGTAACATGATATGATTGTACTGAGTTATAATTTATACTGGTAATATATAACCATGGGATTATGACTTAGGAATAATATTATAAAATATACTAAAGATGTATATGTTGAACCTTAACTCAAGATATTAAAGTCCGATACACTAGAGATATACATTTGGAATCATAACTTGAGATTATTGTATTAAGAGATTAATATTTGGTAAGTGAGATACAATTAATGTAAGATAATACGGTAGAGTAAGAGATACTTATGAGAAAGATGAATTTAAATTCATATAGTAAAGAATACTTAATTGAAAGACGATATTAAATCACGTGGGCCTTGTTCGGGATCTAAATCAAAAACCATCTGCTTATTTACGTTGTTTAGGTTGGTGATAACTTAAAATCAACTTAAATACAGGAGAAAGATATGTTGTTATTACTGTTGATACCAAATTTAGTCTGCTGACATGGACCAATCACTCGAAGACACGTATCAACCTACGTGGAAATTACAAACACTTTCAACGAACAACATACTGCCACCGAGCTACTCAAGCGCCCCGAGCAACTCAGGCATACCGAGCAGCTTGGGCACCCCGAGGAACTGAAAGTACCGAGCAACTCAGGTGTACCGAGAAACTTAGGCGGTCAGAGCAACTTAAGCGTACCGAGCAACTTAGGCGGTCCGAGCTACTTAATGAAAAGACAGCTACGCATTAAATGTGCATTATTATCATACAAATATATATGTCTACTGGATAACAACGCATTATTCTTTCATATGTACAGCCTCAAGGCTATAAATACATTGTAACCTCCTCATAAGAAGGGGACTCTGGATCTCTTGATAAACCACTTATCGAGAATTCCAGGCAAATAGTCAGCAATACAAAAATAGTGGACGTAGGCCATTCTCATACGGCTGAACCACTTTAAAAATCCTTTGTCTTATTTATTTATTACCTTATTTATCTGTGGTTAATTAATTAGATATAATCTAGTTTTTTACATCAACGGATTGGCGCCGTCTGTGGGAAACGACTGTACTTAGCGTTTTTCACCAATAAAATTCATCATCAATGGCTGATAATCCAGAATCCAGTAATCGAAACACTGGGATCCCTCCAAACCTTTCTACTCCCCCAAATGTTCAAGATCTGGCGGGTATAATGGCTAATTTAGCCTAAGGCCAAACAACCATGCAAGAAACCATGCGTCAACTTATACAAACTGTTCAAGGCGGAGTGCCGACCCAATCGGGACAACGAAGTGTTCAGAGAAATACCCATCTACCCTCTTCACGAACTAGGCGAACTCTATTCTTGAAGGTATCTCAATTTAGACGCACCGAATCATATCGTAATGAAAGATATAATGATCCTTCTTATCAACCTAGTCGGACATCATCGGTACGAGCTATAAATTCTCAATAAAATGTCACTCTATCTCCAGAAAGGACTAGTGCTCTAGAAAGGTTGAGTAGAGTCTCTCTTTTTGATCAATTGGGCCCTAGGAGGAATAGAAGTCCTCCTAGGATTGCATCGAGGAACTTTCCACGACCATCCGATCTAAGGGAAGGCTCTGCCCAATCACGACCAGCAGCTCGATCCCAAGAGGAAAACTCAATGCGTCAGTTGCTTGAACAAATAGGCCCGAGGTGGGAAATGATGCATGGAAGGGCTCTATTCAAAGGTTGGAGGACAGACTAGGGGAAATGGATAAGGCCAAGAATCCTCTACAAAGAACTTTTGTCCAAGGGACACCATTTGTACAGGTAATCGTGGATTTTCCCACACCATCAAAATTTAAAGCTCCTATGGTGACCCCTAAATATGATGGAAAAATTGACCCTGTCCTTCATTTAGAACAATACCAAGAAGCTGCTGATATCTATGCAGTTCCAAACGAGATGAGATGTAGGGAATTTTCAGGAACTCTTATCGAATCAGCTCAGATATGGTACAACAACCTTCCTCGGGGGAAAATTGAGACTTTCTTTCAACTGGCAGAGTTCTTTATCGAGAACTTTTGTTTTGGAGCGAAGCCAGTCAAACGAGTTGCACACTTGCTGAGTGTTAGACAAAAGGCAGGTGAAAGAACCAGGGACTATATTACTCGTTTTAAGAACGAGAAACTTAAAGTAATTGATTACGAGGAAAAAATAACAATTACTGCTCTGATGAGTGGATTGTTGCCAGATAGGTTGTACTACACTTTAGCCAAAGATCTGCCTAGGACCATGGCAGAACTGATGGCAAAGGCAGCCAAAATCATGAATGCCAAGGAAGCTATGGCTGCGAAGAAGAATGTAGACACTAAGGAGACCAAGGTGGAAGATGGTAAAACCGAAAAAAGGATCAGAAGAACAATGGTGGCAACAAGAAGTCGAAAGGAAAGCAAGCACTGGAGCAGATGAAGAAATTTGGAAATTACACTGCTTTAAAGGTAGATATAAATCACATTCTGGAGGAAATCAAGAACAGTGAGGAGCTAGCCTGGCCAGCGAAAATGAACGCAGATCCTGACAGAAGAGACAAGTCCAAATATTGCGAATTCCATAAAGACCATGGTCATACGACTAAACATTGCATAGATCTTCAGAATGAAATTGAAGCACTCATCAGACGAGGAAAATTGGCTAAGTATGTTGATTGCCAAAGTGGTGGAAAGACCAACGATCGAGGAAGGCAAAGATCTAAATCTCCTCGTCGAGCAAAAGAAGAAAATAAGAGAGACTACGAAGATGACCCCGATCTCCCCAAAAGACCAAGACAGCCAGACCGAGAGGTATTTTCAATCCATTTTGGGTCATTTGAATGTAATGTTATTACAGGTGGAGATGCATGAGGTGGAGATCTTACTGCGGAGAGGAAAGCTTACCTCAATGAGGCTCAAGCCTACTCGTACATACAGCAAATAAATTTGGCAAAAGATGATCGCTCGAGGTAGGTGAATAAAGACAAACTAGTCGTCGATTTCTCTAAAAATGACCTGGCAGGTGTACTATATCCTTGTGATGACCCATTGGTGATCAAGATGAGAATGAAGGAAGTGGTGATTTCACAGGTACTGGTGGATAATGGTAGCTCGGCAGACATCATATTCTACCCATATTTTGATAGTTTGAATCTGAAATTAGCCCAATTGGAGCCCTATCATAGACCCCTCCTCGGTTTTACTGGCAAAAAGGTTTTTCCACTTGGGATGATCAAGTTGGATATGCTTATCGGTACATGGCCTGCTTGTCGAACAGAAAGAGTACGCTTTTTCGTAATGGATAAAAATGTCCAATAAGCTTATAATATCATCATGGGAAGGGTAGGTCTGAAGAAGTTCAAAGCAGTGCCATCTACTGTACATCAATGTTTAAAATTCCCAACCAACTTTGGAGTAGGAGTGGTGAAAGGCGACCAGAAAGTAGCTCGAGAATGATACTATTCATCTGTCGAACAAGAGGAACGCGAAGAATCCAAAAAGAAGACTATTACTTATCAAGTGGATGAAATAGAAGATGCAGAGATTGAAACGTTAGACCCCAGAGATGAGTCTCAGCTCGTGAAGGGACAGGTCATGGAGGCTACCGAAAATATCATTCTGGACGACGAGCATCCAGAACGAACAACTCAAATTGGTGCATCACTGGATGCATCAATAAAACAGGAATTGATAGCATTTCTAAGGCGCAGAAAGCATACTTTTGCATGTAGTTATGAAGACATGCCAGGGATAGACCCGAGTTTCTTATGCCACAAGCTCAATGTAAATAAGGAGGTCAAGCCAGTGAAGTAGCGAAGAAGGGTGTTCAATCCTGAAAAAAACCAAGCTATACAGGAAGAAGTAGAGAAACTATAAAAAGCCTCTTTTATTGAGGATGTCAAATATCCTAATTGGTTAGCCAATGTGGTGATGGTAAAGAAGAAAAACAACAAGTGGAGGATGTGTGTGGACTTCACTGATCTTAATAAGGCATGACCAAAGGATCATTTTCCTTTGCCCCGAATCGATCAACTGGTGGACACTACCTCGGGGCATGAATTGTTGAGTTTCATGGATGCTTATTCTGGGTACAACCAGATTAAAATGAATCCTGAAGACAAGGCAAGTACCTCTTTTATCACCCCAAGTGGAACTTATTGCTATAATGTTATGACTTTTGGACTTAAAAATGTAGGTGCAACATATCAGCGGCTGATGAACAAGGTGTTTGCGGAGCAAATCGGTTAGACGATATGCTGACGAAGAACAAAAAAGCTGCTGATCATCTAGTTGACTTAGGTCAGACCTTTGGTCAACTAGAGAAATATCAAATGAAGTTAAATCCCACCAAGTTCATATTTGGGGTACGAGAAGGTATGTTTCTCGGATATATTGTTAACCAACGAGGTATCAAAGAAAACCCTGAAAAGATCAAAGCCCTATTGGAGCTGCGATCTCCAACTACGAAGAAGGAAGTGCAAAGTCTCACAGGGAGAGTCGCAGCACTCAACAGATTTGTGTCACGAGTAACAGACAGATGTCTCCCATTCTTCAAAACACTCCCAAAAACTTTTGAGTGGAATGATGAATGTGAGGTGGCCTTTCAAGAATTGAAGAAATATCTGGGGACACCTCCATTGTTATCTAGACCAGTGATGGGAGAAAAACTATACTTATACCTGGAAGTTTCAAAAAATATAGTGAGCTCAGCATTGATACGAGTGGAGGATGGAGTACAAAAACCAGTCTATTACACCAGCAAGGCTTTCCGAGGAGAAGAAATCAGATATCCAAGGTTGGAGAAGTTGGCACTAGTGCTGATTGAAGCAAGAAGAAGGATGAGGCAATACTTCCAAGCCCATACTATAGTGGTGTACACCTATATGCCATTAAGACAAGCCCTGCATAAACTGGAAAAATCAGGAAGATTGATGTACTGGGCAGTAGAACTTGGTGAATATGATATAGTTTATGAGCCTAGATCCTCGCTCAAGGGCCAAACAGTGGCGGATTTTATCGCAGAATTTACTCAGGAAGATGCCTCCGAAGAACAGGAGTTGAATACAGACCAACCTGTGGATGTTACAGGATCATCAAATTTAAACCCCGACCAACTTACGTCGGTAGACGAGCAAAAGAAGATGATTAATGAGAAGCGAGAAGTACCGGAGGAGGAAAAAAGTAAGCACCAAATATTCCATCGAGGAAATCTGTCTGATCAAAAATTTGATGATGAAGTACATGTATGGAATTTGTATGTGGATGGCTCTTCATGCACTACAGGCAGTGGAGCAGGAATTATTTTAAACAGTTTGGATGAGATTGATGTGGAGTATGCTCTGCGCTTTCAATTTGAGGTTTCTAATAATGAGGCCGAATATGAAGCAATGATTGTGGGTCTTATTCTAGCCAAAACCATGAAGGCATAGCAAGTCATTGTGTTCAGTGATTCCCAGTTAATTGTAAATCAAATTTTGGGGGTGTATGCAGCAAACGGAGAATTAATGGTCAAGTATCATGCCAAAGCAATGGAAGTTGTATCGAGTTTTACGGAAGTTCAGTTGATTAGAATACCAAGACTGGAGAATGCGAGAGCAGATGCCCTAGCTCAGTTAGCATCATCCACACACACCGAGCTACGAAGAACAATTCCAATAGAAATCCTAGATGGTCGGAGCATAGACAAAGATATGATGATAAACTTCATTGCCCTAGACTTGGGACCATCTTGGATGGACCCCATCAGGGCCTATATTGAACAGGGGGCTTTGCTAACTGATAAACTCACAGCCAAAAAACTGAAGTTTAAAGTTGCTCGTTATGTATTGACCAGTGGTATTTTTTATAGACGAGGAGTTATAGCAGGGCTACAAAGAAGCGTCCATCCCTCCGAAGTGAAAGATTTGATCGAAGAGGTTCACGAAGGGTCTTGTGGAGCCCATGTAGCAGGTCGGACGCTTTTGCAAAGAATAACAACGCATGGGTATTACTGGCCAACGATGAGAGCTGATTGCGTAGCTTATGCTAAGAAGTGCGATAAATGATAGCATTTCTCTTCCATCCAAAGAACTCCCCAAGCATTGTTAACACCCATAACGTCCCCTTGGCCATTCGCCATGTGGGGAATAGACTTGGCAGGACCATTTCCAGCGACCAAGGGAAGATTCAAATACCTCGTGGTTTCTGTGGATTACTTTACCAAATGGGTGGAAGCTGAGCCTCTCATTGATATGACGTACGACAAAGTTTATCAATTTATTTAGAAGAATATTATCTGCATATATGGTCTCCCACATGCATTCATTACTGACCATGGAACCCGGTTTGATAACAAGGGGTTTGTTGCGTATTGTCATCAATCCAATGTACTGAAGATCCACTCTACACTAGGCCATCCCCAAAGCAATGGGCAAACTGAGGTGACAAACAGAACGCTACTAAATGGTTTGAAAAAATGACTGGATGATGCAAAGGGAAATTATATTAATGAGCTACATTCTGTGTTATGGGCTTATCATACCACACCATGAACAACAACAGGAGAATCTCCATACATGCTAGCATTTGGGAGTGAGGCTGTCATACCTACTGAATTGGGTCTACCCACGCATAGGGTGCTTAATTTCAATTCTCCTCTTAGTGACTTAATGAGAAGATTAGACCTGGATATGATGGAAGAAGTTAGGGAAGAAGCAGCAATCAGGAATGCAGCATATCAATAACGAAGAGCTTTGTTCTATAACAAAAGATAGAAGAAGTGTGATTTGAAGGAAGGGGATTATGTGCTGAAGAAAGTGATCCAAAAGCATAACAAACTGGAAGCCAACTGGCATGGACCCTACAGAGTAACAGAAGTTGTTCGTCCAGGCACATACAGGATTGAAACCTTGGAAGGAGAAGAATTCAAGAATGCATGGAATGCAGAGCATCTGCGCAAGTATTATCAGTAGCTAAAACTCCTATGTAACACAGTTTTTTCAAAATGAATAAAGTGATGTTTCACCCTCATTTCCTTTTTGTTGAAGTTTTTTCGAAATATTAGTGCTACACACTACACAAACCCACCAAAATTCAGAGCAATTACTCCGGTTGATCGGGAACTCATTACCACCAACTCCAGTTGGTCGGCAAATCAATTACCACCAACTCCGATTGGTCGGGAACTCATTACCACCAACTCCGATTGGTCGGAAATTTAATTACCACCAACTCCGATTGGTCGGGAACTTAATACCACCAACTTCGACTGGTTGGCAATTTAATTACCACCAACTCCGGTTGGTCGGGAACTCTATACCACCAACTCCGGTTGGTCGGCAATTCAATTACCACCAACTCTTGTTGGTCGGGAACTCTATACCACCAACTCCGATTAGTCGAAAAACTAGGCAAGAAGCTGAACGACCTCCCGGGGCATCCACTGTCTTGGCAACAAGGTAATCCATATGAGATTACTACAACTAAGCAGGAACATGGGATGCAAATCATTCCATTGCTTAGGCCCAAAGAGTGACAACTCACTATAATCAAACAACAAATGCGATAAATATAGTATATACATATATATATATTTACCAACCAACAAGCAAGGACATTCTACAAATTATTTAGAAGAAAATGAAATGGCAAAAGACTAAAAAATTCTTCATTCAAATCAAGTAAAATTACATATGATGTGAAAAGTCTGATTCATTGCATAAGAACATCCTACTCTATGGGTTTCTTCCCCTCTGCTTTTGAAACAGGTTCTACCCCGGCTGGAGGATCATCTAATGCATAAGGAGAATTTATAAAGTTTACATCTCGCAACATTCTAACATTCATTATGGAGGGTCGATCAAGCAAGTGCTCTGGACGAGATATCTCAAAGTTTGCATGAAGACTATAATCGCCGAGGTACTTTGAAATCAAGCATTGAGGAATTGCACGAGCAGGAATCCAACTAATATCAAGATTAAAAGGAGGCACGGGCAAATCGAGCACCCCAGGATCATAATAATCCCATAAGTAATGGCCCTGCTCCAATTTTAGTACACACAAGGCATTCAACCACCCCTGCTTATATCCATCATTATTTGACTACTGCAACCGAGCATCGAGATGGTACAGAGCTTCGTTACACCTAGACATCCAAAATTCTCTGGGTTACTTGTGGAACTGATAAGTTAACCTCTCAAGTTGCTCGTGAAGTTTCTTAACTAGAATTTATTTACTTTCCAGAGAAGAGTTTTGATTAGAGAGTTCTTCGGTGAAGTTCAAAATCTTTTTAGACATTTCTGCCAAGGCCTGGTTCTTCGTCATCAACTGAATGGCTTTATTCTCTAAAGTCGACTGCATTCTCGCTTCTTCAATGGTGACCCGACCAGCCCTATCTTATCCATGAGAAGATCTTGCTCTACCACGAGTAGATGTGGAGGGTCCAGCTCGTTTCAAAGTTTCTAACTCATCTCGTAAGTTAGCATTTTCTACCTTAAAGAATGAAAAACCATCATAATTTACTAGGACCAAGGCTCCCGAAGAAGAAGAAGCAGATTTGAGTTGCTTTATTTCCTCTTGCACAACAATGTTCTCCTGCTCCAACAACTTGGCGATATGCATGTGCTCTTCAACTTCAAGCTTCAGAACACTCTCTTTCTTTTCATAAGCAGAGATGAATTTATCATACCCTTTGTCAGCACTCAATTGTTGATATTTTTTCTCGTATCCTTGATGCAAAAGGATAGAAGATTCTTTATACTATTATTAAAGTTCCTCGATCGTTCCTTGGAGATCTTCATTCATCTCATAGTAGGCCACATTATTGGCAACATCACGATTGAGCAAGCACTTCAAGTATTGGTAAGCTTCAACTGCTCGGTCAGAAGCACCTGATCTGAGGATGTCAATTATTTGGGCCTCATTAAGATCTGTATGATCATCTTTACAATAGTCATTGCATTTCTTCATCAATTCTGTATCATGAGCTGATAATAGCTCCATCCTGGCCATAAACTAGCAAAGAGAAGAAATAAAAAGAATCAACAATGATGCAGACAAATCAAGTAAAAGATAAATTCAAGACGAACAACCAAAGTTCAAATTTTCATTCATCATAAGAGAAAATACATAGTTCAAGGTTACATTCAAGAGAACAATAAAATAAAAAGCCCGAACAACTTTACACCTTCTCCTTGTTTCCTACGACTTCCTCAAAAAATTTGGATGAAGGGGTTGGTTGCTCGAAAGATAATGGTAGCTGCTCAATAGAAGTACTGGTTGGTTGGAGTTGATCGGAAGGTTGAACAACATGAACAGTGGGGACCTGATCTTCAGTCATCATAGAAGATTCATCTAAAGTAGCTTCATCCTCTTCTTCTTCTCCAGTAGAGGGAGGAGGGCCATGAGTGTGCTGCTGGAATAACTCAGAATTTTTAGCAACCTTCACCTCCTATAAGGATGCTACCCATCCATCCCGAAAATATTTAACACCTGCATATTCCATTTGAGAAGACATGACGGCCAGACCCTTATTCCAGCCTTTATCCCAACCAGAACTGAATGATTTTTTAACTACAGCTTTCCTTTTTGCCTTCTCCGAGGAGGTTCTTTCCCTAAGGAGCGCCTCGGTAGACTTCAACTTTTCTTCCACCTCTATTTTCTGTCTCTCAAAACTTTAAGTTTAATAACTTCCTCCTCAGCCGACTTAAGCTTAAGCTCAAGCTCATTGTTGCTCTATTCAAACTCCTTCAACTTCTTCTCCAATTCCTTGGAGGCATTCACGGCTTGATCTCTGTCTAGCTCAACAGATTTAAATTGCTTCTCCCAAACACCTTTATCTTCCTCGTACTTTTGACAAGAATCTTTCAAATATTGGGTCAGCCCGACAAAAGCTTCCTCTACTCCACCCGAGGAGCTTGAAGCCCTAATAGCTTCATCCTTCTTTAAAATGTTGTTAAAACACATCACCAACTGAAAACAGAAATAACTTTAAGTCAATACATGAACATAGTATTAAAAAATAAAGGGATCAAGCTAAAGATACTTACTGAAGAAATGTGTTGAGCAGCCAATGTAGTAAGTTTCTCGCGAGAAAAGGTGTCTTCAACACCTTGAGATTCTGGAACAGTCCAGGATCTTACCAAGCTCACAGCAGAGCTCGGGGCAACAAGAATTGGAACACTACCTTCAATATTTGAAGGTTGAGGGACAGGTTCAGTAGGTCTCTCAGAAGAACTTTTCTTTAATCTCCTCAGAGGAGCTGGAGAATTTTCAATTAAAGATGTTGTATTTATTGGAGATATGACAATAACATCACTCGAAGGAGAGATAGTAACAGTCTTACTTAAAGCCACAGGGGGATTTTTGCAAGCTTCTTTGGCAGCAATAGGAGGGGGTACATCTATATTTTTTGTCCATTCTTCTGGGACATCTTGTTTACTCTTCTTTGCCTCCACAGTAGCAGAGGAAGATTTGTCAAAAAAGGCAGGAGCTCTTCTCTTCTTCATCAGATCAGTGATAGGAATATTCGATTCAGAGGAAGAACCTTCCACACGAATCTCAGAGGCTGGCACTTGGTCAAGATCAACCACCACTGGACGAGAAAGAGCAGTGAAAGATGAAGTGTAGCTTTTGTATTGCAACAAGTAAGAAGCAGATCTAATATGCTCCTCAGCAACAGATTGGTGCAAGCTCCAAATAAGTTTTAAATGCTTTATATTAACATCAGTTTCCTTTGAAGGTTTTCTTTTACTGTCAACTGTAACAAACAAAATCAAATGTCAGTGATGCATTTTATCAAATACAAAGAAAACAATATTTCAAAAATAAAAACAACCTATCCCATTGCCATAAAGTGGACACCTGGGACCTTGGTATACATCATCTCCATTTAATGGAGGGTATTGCCAATTTTTCATCACAATCCTATGATCAAAATAATCCCTATTGGCATCAGGAAGATTGACAACTAAAGCTCTATTCAAAAACCTAGTTTTTAAATAGAATGTGGTATCACTGACAACCCATCTATAGCAGTACATAATCTCTGGAATCCCTAATCGAGTTCCATGAAGTTGATTCAACCTATGTACGCCATTAACTATCCTCCATGTATTTGGAGCTACTCTTGCAGGTACAACATCAAAATATTGGCAAAACTCCAAACACAGGGGATTTAGTGAGAAAGAAAAGCCACATTCGTCCACAAAAAGACTTGGGAACCAATGTCCCTCAGCCAAAGAAAAACGTTCAGAAAGTTCTTCCAAAATAACCCACGAAGGGATTGAAAATTCAAACCGAAATTTGTTCAGTGATTCAACAAGATAAACCATGATGAAGAAAGTAAATAAAGGAGAGGGAAGAAAATCTTATTGAAAAAGAGAGATCAGTTGACAAATGAACGATGGAAAGAACGAAGGCACAAGATGGAGAGAAAATGAAGAGTTCAAAGATACAGATTTGAAAAGTGAAAGACGATAGAATTTTTGTCGCGCTTAAATACTTTATCTTGGGAATAGAGAAAGGCAATGATTATAAGGCAAGAAGTTTGCATTTCTAGCGGCTAAAAGAAGAAAAGGGCACAAATATCGAAGTGGTCAAGAAAATTCAAAATATATATGAAGCCTGATATTATGCGCTCAAAAAGGAGTTATATACAACGAAAGTTTTCCTAAAATCCATAAAAACCAAAAATCTAAGCAGCAGAATGTTCCACACTTTTCTTCAACCTCAAAACTGTGAAACATTGGGGGCTTCTGTTGATACCAAATTTAGTCTGCTAACATGGACCAATCACTCGAAGACACGTGTCAACCTACGTGGAAATTACAAACACTTTCAACAAACAACATACTGCCACCGAGCAACTCAGGCATACCGAGCAGCTTGGGCACCCCGAGGAACTGAAAGTACCAAGCAACTCAAGTGTACCGAGCAACTTAGGCGGTCTGAGAAACTTAAGCGTACCGAGTAACTTAGGCGGTCCGAGCTACTTAATGAAAAGACAGCTACGCATTAAATGCGCATTATTATCATACATATGTATATGTCTACTGGATAACAGCGCATTATTCTTTCATATGTACAGCCTCAAGGCTATAAATACATTGTAACCTCCTCATAAGAAGGGGACTCTGGATCTCTTGATAAACCACTTATCGAGAATTCTAGGAAAACAGTCAGCAATACAAAAATAGTGGACGTAGGCCATTCTCATACGGCTGAACCACTTTAAAAATCCTTTATCTTATTTGTTTATTACCTTATTTATCTGTGATTAATTAATTAAATATAATCTAGTTTTTTACATCAACAATTACTATGGCCCAAATTATATTATTATGCACCGTAGATCCTATTTGCAGAACTATTTTTACAGGCACCGCCGCAAACTTGAGCTATTTAATGGAGGAGTTTCTCCAACATCAGGTTATTTCTCATTTTCTAGGATGTAGGTGTTGATGACTTGTGACACCCCGCCTAATTAAATACCGGGTGATCATGAGTCCTTTATTAAATTAAATCAAAGTGTCCAGTTGGTTCATTCTTAGCATCACTGTCAAAAAACAATTTTCATTATTAATCACCTAATAAATAATTAAGCTAAGTGTCAAAACATTTTACCAATTAATTATACTCAATTAACCCATTAATAAATTCCATGCTTTAAGAAATAATCCATTCCCATTCCACAAGAATAAATACTGAACGTGAATCAATTACTGAAATAAATGAGACTGTATAAAACATTCCAGTTCAAAGTCTAAAACCAAATAAAATCATAATACTCAATCCAACAGGAAAAGAAAAGCTAATAAGAAATACAATCTCTGAAATAACTAAGTTGGAAATGGACGACACATGCCCTAACTGAAATGTCTGAATTAAGAGTTGAATGAAAAGAAAGAAACGTCTAATATCAATGACGTACAGCTTCCACAATAGCTGCAGCTCGTCGAAAAATCCACGCGTATAAGTCTGGTGGTGACCCTGTGACTGGACACCTGGTATTATATATATATATATAACAAAAGAGAAGAGAAATAGCAAGAAACGGGTCAGAGCCCGATTTGTAAAAATATTTGTTTTGGCAAGTATTTAAAACTGCATTAATGCAATTATTATGTGCATATAAGTTCCGAACTCTCGTCTGAGATCCTCAAATCCTCTACTAAGGTGCACACCTAGCGTATGTCTACCTCAACCTAGTTATCTATAATATTCCCAACTAGGCCATTGACATGAACTCCTAAATATATCTCAAAGAATAACCCGTATCGACCATACAATACGCTAATAATATTTTGTTATGCCAGTTACCCATTTCATATTCACTATTTTTATAGGAAATCTTTTATCCACTGGAATTACTTTACTTATCCATACGATTACGTTTTCTAGTTTCATACATTAGAGTCATTCATTCTCAAGTATATTTATATATATATATATATATATACATATAGTCACATCATCCCTATATATATATAAAACATGCGCCTCTTGGTTAGGACCACTTGATGCAATGCATACTCTGCTATCGTGTCCTAGTGCATCACTCGGTGCATAAAGCACAATTGGTTTGGCCTCTCTCATGAACCGTAAATATCATAACATAAATATTGGAGGCGACATACTCACCAGCCAAATGGGTCATGCACATACCTACGCCCCCATTCAGTTGTCAAAACTATCATAAATCTCAAATAGCACGTATCCAAGTTTGTATCCTCTGGGTACAAGCCAAATATCCTCCCATTTAGGTCACCCAGGATAAGAATGTCCGCTGCGCGAAACCTCCTCTTGATAGCAAGCAGCGTAGGTTTGGTAGACACAATATTATAATAATTATACTAATAATAGGCATTCTCCACTTCCTATAAAAATTCCAGGTTATCACCCAACTCATATATATATACACGTACACACACAGTATAATCCTCGTTACTACCCATTATGGAATTTACTCGCTTATTCCCACTCTCGAAAGATTCTAAGGTTATCTCACCTAACAAGTCCCTAAGTACTATCCTAGGAATGTTTTCCAAAATTCTGCATTAAGCTAATATCTGAAAAGGGGCAATTTTCCTCACTAGACTAAATGTGTAACACAATTTGTGGAAGAATATAAAAATCTGCATTTTTTTTGGAACTGCCGTTCGAACCAGAAAGGGTTTCGTTGGAACGAGTTTAGCATGTCATTCGAACGACTATGCATCTCGTTCGAACGAGACGTCGTCGTCTCCAATATTTGATACCTGCTGCATTTTTCCAAAATTTTACAAACGAAAACCTCTAAAAATTTATCCCAAACTCCCAACAATTTCTTCCAATCAATAATTAAGCATGTACGGATAATATCAAATAATCTAGAATCATTTAATCATGCATGAACCTTAGTAAATTCTGAGAATCCTCAAATTTTATCAAACAAACCCTAATTCTTCAAATTTCTAAATATGAACTCCAATTCAGATTTGTCCATTACAATTAATCAATAATTTGGGATTTCTAAAGTATCTACATGAGGAATTTATCCTAATTCGTTTTTCATATTTCAATTCATATCCTTAAATCTCCAATTTCTTCAAAACTCATAAATTAAAAGTAAATATAATCTACCTATATCGATATGAACATATTTATTGCTATGAATTGCAACTAATAAACACTTGCCTTAATTTCGATGGTCTGATCCGCTTTTGATATGGGTATGAGTGTGTTCCTCGTCTCTCGATCGACACTTTGGTATAGTTTTTGGTGTGTGTTATTGAGTTAGGCACCAAGAACACTAATAGCTTCTTCTTCCTTCCTCTGTTCCTTTCCCTTTTCTCTCACGTAGGTTTAGAGATGATAACTCCCCACTATAACCCATGTACCTCCTGATTTAATTTCTTAATTTTCGTCCATATTATTACTCCAAAATTCCAAAGGACAAAAATACCCCTACGGGGTGCCGGTTAGGCCTAAAATTACCCCGGAGTCCAAATAAAATGCCCGGGTAGAGTTTTGTGGCTATCTCGGCCCTTCCGGACTCAATAGAGCACTTGAAATTACCATACTAGTTATATAAAAATAATTTATCTTTTATTATGTATAATTAGTCACGACACGACTCACACGTGCGTCCTGACTTAAAATACCAAACTGTCGTATTTCGCACTCTAACCATTTATAAAAATTATATAATTACATATTACATATACCCACAGTAATAATCAATGATTTCCATCAATAAGTATTAACCCTTGGCACGCTAGTTAATAATTATTTTAAATTCGGATTAATTAACAATTAAATTTCCCGACCCTTTTTAATTTAATTAATCCAACATAATAATTAATCCATAATTATTTAATATCATAAAAATGCGGGGTATTACATACGTCCCCCCTAATAACGAAATTTCACCCCAAAATTTGAAAAGTAAACCATACCTGGTAGGAATAAGTCTGGATACTTCTCGCGCATATCCTCCTCTCGCTCCCATGTAGACTCCTCTACGTTATGATGCTCCCACTGAAACCTCGCCAGTGGAACTACCTTTGACCTCAATTTCCTCTTGCTACTATCTAGGATAGCCACAGGCCTCTCCTCATATGAACTGTCAGGCTGTAAATCAATATCCTCAATCTCAAGGTCTCTTGCTCGCAGTAATACTTGATTCCCCACGTTGACCTCCCTGAAGAACCTCTTTGCTTCGGCGTATCTTTCCTGCCTGTCCTGGGCTACCCAAATACGGTTCCTGATTATCTCAACCCTGGATGACGTTTCTTTAATTACCTCTGTCCCGAGTAACTTATTGCCCCCCACCTTTAGCCAACAAGTAGGAGAACGACAAGGCCTACCTTACAACGCCTCGAATGGGACCATGTTGATCATAAACTGATAGGAGTTATTATAAGTGAACTCCACCAGTGGAAGATACGGCTCCCAACCCCCTCCAAAATCAAGGACACACATGCGCAACATGTCCTCCAGCATTTGATTAGTACGCTCAGTCTGCCCATCTGTCTGCGGGTGATAAGTCGTGCTCAACTGTAGTTTAGTAACCATAGCCTCCTGAAATATCTTTCAGAAGCGTGATACAAAAGTCTTCTCTCTGTCAGATATGATGTTCAAGGTCACCCCATTCAATCTCACTATCTCGATAATAAATATCCGGGCATACTGTCCCATAGTGTAATCCATCTGTACCGGCAGAAAATGAGCTACCTTGGTTAATCGATCCACCACCACCCATATAGAATTGTGACCCCGTTGTGAAGTAGGCATCCTAGTGATGAAATCCATAAAAATGCTCTCCCATTTTCACGTAGGTATCTCCAACGGCTGATGTAACCCTGGTGGCCTCTGGGGGTCCACCTTTACCAGCTGACAGGTGACACACTTGGACATGAACTCCGTAATTTCCTTCTTCATCCCACTCCACCAGTACCGCCACCTCATATCCTGGTACATTTTATCCCCTCCTGGAAGTACCACAAATCTATATCCATAAGATTGTGTCATCACTATATGACGTCAATACTGCCCTTCTGGGACCACTAATATCCCATTGAATCGCAATCCAGTATCTGAGCTCACTGAGTAGGACTTTGCGCCCTCCTGTAGAAGTCGTACAATCTGATCCTGGAAAAATGAATCAACGGCCTGAGCCTGGATTGCTCTCGTAACAATCTATGAAGTGACTGTCATAACGGATATAAAGGATTGGGCCACTGTCTCCTGATGTCCCAACTCTTTCCACTTCGCCTTCCACACTTATGCCACCTCACCTACTGGCCTACGGATCAACGCATCAGCAACTAATGTTGCCCTTCCTCGGTTGGTACTATATCTTGAATTGGTAATCTTTCACAAACTCTAGCCACCTGCGTTGACGCATGTTCAACTCCCGCTGAGTGAACAAGTATTGCAGTGACTTGTGGTCTGTGAACAAGCAAAATTTCTCCCCTAACAAGTAGTGTCTCCAAATCCGTTGGGAAAACACGACTGCTGCTAAATCCGATTCGTGAGTGGGGTAATTCCTCTCGTGATGCTTAATCTTGTAGGATGCATAAGCTATAGCATTATCCTCCTGCTGAGGTACTCCACCGAGTCCCTGTAGGGAAGCGTCAGTATACACCAGGTACTCCACTCCTAGCCTGGGTAAAGAAAGAACTAGTGCCGAAGTCAACTTATCTTTTAACTCATCGAAAGATAACTGACAAGTGTTGTTCCAAATGTATGGCACTCCCTTGCTTGCCAAATTCGTTACTGGCCCCGCAATCTTCGAGAATCCTCGAATAGATCGCCTATAATACCTAACTAACCCCAAAAAGCTACACACTTCTATCAATATCGTGGGTTTTCCCCATTCCCTCATTGTCATTGCTTTGCTTGGATCTACGGATATCCCCAATCCTGACACAACGTGCCCCAGAAACTGTACCTCTCATAACCAGAATCCGCACTTCTCATATTTTGCATTCAACTCGTGCTGACGCAGTGTCTATAAAACCTGCACCAAGTGCTCGACATGCTCCTCTTCAGTCTGGGAGTAAATCAGAATGTCATCTAAAAGATAATAACAACCTGATCCAGGAACTCTCTAAACACCCTATTCATCAAGTCCATAAACACGGATGGAGAGTTGGTTAAACTAAGAGGCAAAAACCTAAACTCGTAGGAATTTTATCTTGTCAGGAAGGCAGTCTTTGACACATCCTGCTCACTGACACGCAACTGATGGTATCCTGATCTCAAGTCAATCTTTGAGAGGATGGAAACTCCTCTCAACTGATCGAATAAGTCATCAATTTGGGATAACGGATACTTATTCCGTATCATGACTTTATTCAATTGTCGGTAATCAACACACAACCGTAAAGATTCATCCCTTTTTCTACACAAACAACATGAGAGCACCCCAAGGTGAGGTATTCCTCCAGATGAAGCCTTGACCTAACAGCTGCGCAGTCTGGTCTTATAACTCCGAATATTTGATAAGGTTAGGCTCAATTACCCTAATAATTGTAGTTATAACATCCTCCCTTATTACACCGATTTATTCACAATGTAAAATACTTAACAATGCTTATTACGTCGTATAATACGGCTCTACTGGCCGTGAGTAGTAACATAATAAATCTTCAGGTTATCGTTTCCTTTATGGATGAAAACCAAGTTACCAACCCGTGTACTAAAGACCAAACATTTCCTGCTTCTGATGTTTGCTAGGTTTCATGCGTGGGATGTCTCGTAATGCAAAATCCAAACAAGGAACCCCCTGATACACTACTAACTAACACTGTCGCTCAATAAGTTTTGTAGGCCCTCAATATCTGGCTTGTACCCTGCATTCTTGCTTCTTTTTATGAGATTAACTCACCTATTCTCATGATAAGAGAGACGATATATAACACATTATTCCTACTAACTCGACGTTATACTCTAAAAGTTTCTACGGGATAATCCCCATGCTCAGAGATATTTCATCCAATCTTGAATCACTTTAATAGACATCCCTACCCATCGGGGTTAGGTATAACCATACGACGCCACAAAGTCTTTATACATTACTATATAAAAGTACATATATATTTGTGGCTCCGCCTCCTCGCAGGTGGCTTTTAGTACAATCACTAACCAACGCGAAAATATCACTATAATGGTTTATTATCACTCAAACCATCGTTAGCTTGTTATTTGAAGTATTACAATAAACTATAACACATTTCAATTATTCGAGATTTTTACTTTATTTTAAAGGACACTATAAATAATGAAGTATCATACCTCCCAACGCGGGTGATAGTTGCGGTATCAGTGGCATAACCTCATATAGGGCATTATAGATGCGTCCATATTGTACTTTGTGTTGTTGTTGTGGAGTCTGCGTTGTTGGGGTAAATATCCATGCTTTCCCATGTTTGGCATTCTGTTGTTCCGGAAGAGCACCCTGCGGCTGCTGGGGGTTCCTGCCTTTCTTAGGGAAATTTTGACGGGTGTGACCCCATTCGCCACATATAAAATACTTATCAACAAAATTTCTGCTGTGTTGGCCCTGCTGACCTTGCTAATTTGACCAAGGTTGTCCTCCAGCCCGTTATGGGCAAACTTGGCATTTGTGGCCATTTCTACCACACTTAAAACACTTCTTTGTGATGGTCCTCTGCCCTTGGATTTATTGGCACTGGCGGGTTTGGCTTTTCCTGCGATTTCCATTATCCTCTTAGTCTTGACGACTCCGAGGAACTTTTCTCTGTTGCGACAGTACTTTCCCATTGTGGTTATCCCTAGAAATGTCATATTACTTGGCTTCTCTGGTTCTTTTGCCTCCAGTAAGATGCACACTACGATATTAGTACTGTAATATTGTGGTAGTCACTGCTTGTGCCACAATATTCGATATCTCAATGATTTCCTCTCTTTACTGATGTACCCGAGGCACTTGTTGGTTTGGTCCGCATTTTTTTCTTCAGAGGTGTTAGTTTTTCTCTCCCTTATAAGCGACATCTGAAATTCAAATAAATTTTATAATTCTACCGACTATACATAGCATTGTAGCAAAAGTACGTAATCTACAACACATAACAAGGAATGCAACAGTCCTAATAATAGGGCTCTATCTCAATGGGCACTAAGCTGGAAGCATAATAAGCTGTACAGATCCTAAGGACACTAGAACATGATGCTCTGATACCACCTGTGACACCCCGCCTAATTAAATACCGGGTGATCATGAGTCCTTTATCAAATTAAATCAAAGTGTCCAGTTGGTTCATTCTTAGCATCACTGTCAAAAAATAATTTTCATTATTAATCACCTAATAAATAATTAAGCTCAGTGTCAAAACATTTTCCCAATTAATTATACTCAATTAATCCATTAATAAATTCCATGCTTTAGGATATAAGTCATTCCCATTCCACAAGAATAAATATTGAACGTTAATCAAACACTGAAATAAGTGAGACTGGATAAAACATTCCAGTTTAAAGTCTAAAACCAAATAGAATCATAATACTCGATCCAACAAGAAAAGAAAAGCTAATAAGAAATATAATCTCTGAAATAACTAAGCTGGAAACGGGCAACACATGCCCTAACTGAAATGTCTAAATTAAGAGTTGAATGAAAAGAAAGAAATGTCTAATATCAATGACCTACAGCTTCCACAACAGTTGCATCTCAACGAAAAATCTACACGTCAAAGTCTGATGGTGACCCTGTGGCTAGAGACCTGGTATAATATATATATATATATATATATATATATATATATATATATATATATATATATATATATATATATATATATATATATATATATATAAGAAGAGAAATAGCAAGAAACGGGTCAGAGCCCGATTTGTGAAAATATTTATTTTATCAAGTATTTAAAATTGCATTAATGCAATTATTATGTGCATATAAGTTCCGAACTCTCGCCTGAGATCCTCAAACCCTCTACTAATGTGAACACCTAGCGTATGTCAACCCCACCTAGTTATCTATAATATTCCCAACTAGGTCATTGACATGAACTCCTAAATATATCTCAAGGGAGTAACCCGTATCGTCCATACAATACGCTAATAATATTCTGTTATGCCAGTTACCCATTTTATATTCACTATTTTGATAGGAAATCTTTTATCCACTAGAATTACTTTACTTATCCATACTTATGCATTTTCTAATTTCATAAATTAGAATCATTCATTCTCAAGTATATATATATATATAGTCACATCATCCCTATATATATATATATATATAACCTGCGCCCCTTGGTTAGGACCACTTGGCGCAATGCACACTCTGTTATCGTGTCCAGGTGCATCACTGGCTACATAAAGGACAATGGGTTCGGCGTATCTCACGAACCGTAAATCTCATAACACATATATTGGAGGCGAGCATACTCACCAGCCAAATGGGTCACACACATACCTACGCTCCCATTCAACCGTCGAAACTATCCTACATCTCGAATAGCACGTATCCAAGTTCGTATGCTCTGGGTACAAGCTAAATATCCCCCCATTTGGGTCACCCGGGATAAGACTATCCGCTGTGCGAAACTTCCTCTTGATAGCAAGCAGCGTAGGTATGTTATACACACAATTATAATAATTATACTAATAACAGGCATTCTCCACTTCCGGTTAAAATTCCAGGTTATCACCCAACTCATATATATATATACACAGACACACAGTTTAATCCTCGTTACTACCCATTATGGAACTTACTCGCTTATTCCCACTCTCGAAAGCTTCTAAGGTTATCTCACCTAACAAGTCCCTAAGTATTATCCTAGGAATGTTTTCCAAAATTCTACACTAAGCTAATATCTGAAAAGGGGCAATTTTCCTCACTAGACTAAATGTGTAACATGATCTGCGGAAGAATATAAAAATATGCATTTTTTTGGGAACTGTCGTTGGAACCAAAAAGGGTTTCATTCGAACGAGTTTAGCATGACGTTCGAACGACTATGCATCTCGTTCGAACGAGACGTCATCGTCTCCAATATCTGATACCTCCTGCATTTTTCCAGAATTTTTCAAACGAAAACCTCTACAAACTTATCCCAAAACTCCCAGCTATTTCTTCTAATCAATAATTAATCATGTACGGATAATATCTAATAATCTAGAATCATTTAATCATGCATGAACCTTAGCAAATTTTGAGAATCCTAAAATTTTATCAAACAAACCCTAGTTCTTCAAATATCAAAACATGAACTCCAATTTAGATTTTTCCATTACAATTTGGGATTTCTAAACTATCTACATGAGGGATTTATCCTAATTCATTTTTCAGATTTCAATTCATCTCCTTAAGTCTCCATTTTCATCAAAACTCATAAATCAAAAGTGAATATAATCTACCTACATCGATATGAACATATTTATTGTTATGAATCGCAAGTAATAAACACTTGCCTTAATTTCGACGATCTGATCCGTTGTTGATATGGGTATGAGTGTGTTCCTCATCTCGCGATCTACACTTTGGTATAGTTTTTGGTGTGTGTTCTTGAGTTAGGCACCAAGAACACCAATAACTTCTTCTTCCTTCCTCTGTGCCTTTCCCTTTTCTCTCACGTAGGTTTAGATCTAATAACTTCCCACTAACCCATGTACCTCCTTATTTAATTTCTTAATTTTCGTCCATATTATTACTCCAAATTTCCAAAGGACAAAAATACCCCTACGGGGTGCCGGTTAGGCCTAAAATTACCCCGGAGTCCAAATAAAATGCCCGGGTAGAGTTTTATGGCTATCTCGACCCTTCCGGACTCAATGGAGCACTCTAAATTACCATATGAGTTATACAAAAATAATTTGTCTTTTTATTCTATACAATAAGTCCTGACACAACTCACACGCGTGTCCTGACTTAAAATACCAAACTGTCGTATTTCGCACTCCGACCATTTATAAAAATTATATAATTACATATTACATATACCCACATTAATAATCAAGGATTTCCATCAATAAGTATTAACCCTTGGCACGCTAGTTAATAATTATTTTAAATTCGAATTAACTAACAATTAAATTTCCTGACCCTTTTTAATTTAATTAATCCAACAACAATAATTAATCCATAATTATCTATTATCATAAAAATGTTGGGTATTACATCAATGTAGTTCATTTACATTCATGTATACTTTCATATTTCAAATATTCCGACAGTTGTATTTTTCCACATTTCTTGAGTCAGAGATTTGTATGAGATGTATTTAATTGAGATTATTATTATTATTGAGAGTTGAATCTTGTGACAATGAGATATATTATATTCCATTTTTTTAGTTTTGTTATATTATTATTTAGATGGTATTAGAGATGTTTTAAATTATTCAATGTTGTCTTTATTTATTATTATATCGTTCAAGATTAGAACACTACTTAATTCTTTTGATTCCCATGATTTTTATATTAGAACTAATTTGATTATTTATGGATTTTACATGGTGTCACAAAATCTTAGCTTTTAGTGGAGGGAATGTGGTACAACATTAATTGTGTGGATCCAACCTCTACCAAAAATGGCATTGTAAGGTGTAATAACCCGAATTTTAAATAGTGTTTTAATACTATTTGGGAACTAAATCATGTTTGGTTCTTTGAATTGTAGCACCTTATTGGATAAATATTGATGTAAATGTTTAAATGTATGACAAAATTAGTGTGGTTATTAAGGTTATGTTAAAGACTTGTGGATAAATTTCACAGGTACAAAGCTAATTAAGGATTGAATGTTTTAGAATAGTTTCAATCATATGATGAAAATATTCATTTAGGGCATTTACTTGAAGGTTATTGATTAGTCGCAAATATTGTATATTTTGCCCCTGTCACTTATGCATGCACGTACATTTGTGGCCGTTATTTCACGTATTTAAGATCTTGTACTAAATAACCTTTGGGTTCGATATTTATATGTTTTAAGAGCTTTATTTGAGCCTTTTTAGGGATTGTAATGCTATACGGTGCAAGTGTGCGCTTTTCGGGGAAGTTTCAACGCTTTATGCAACTTCGGGGGTAATTATGTCATTTATACGTTCGAGCTTCGTGCCAAAACTCTCACGGAAGCTGTAGCTCTCCGAGTCAACTTCATGTTGCTTCCAACGGCGTGTCAATCCGGTTCCAGACAACCAAGTTATTGTCAATTTACCCCGAGGCTCCTTGGTGTGCAACAAAAGAGGAAAGTTTCCAAGGTGCGGTCAATCGATCCCATACCCGCGGTCGACTAGCATTTTAGTTTTTGCCTTTAAGTTGAGACAGTGTAGGTGCCCCAGATCTGTGAATCCACGTTTTCCTTTGGTTTTGGTTTCTTTTCTTATTTTAGTTTTCTTTACCACTCTTGTTTGGTGGATTTCTTCCACTTAAAATATAGTGAGTGGTTTGTAGTTTAGAAGGGAGAGATCATTAAATCGTATAAGAAGAAATAGAAGATTTGTTTTGTCTCTCTTCTCTCACCTAGGGCTTGGGATATTTTCTTCTCATTTTCATCTTCCACTTCAATTATTGTAAGTCAAATTCCATCTGTTGGAACTATTGGGTAATTAATATAGTGGTTTTGTCTTGAATTCTCTCATTTACCATAGATTTTCTCCTTGTTATTAACTCAATGGTGTGTGATTGCATAGTTAGTGTTATGGGTAGCTAATTTCCTTAGGTTGGGAGCATAAATCCACCTTGGATGGTTCCACTTCTTGATTTGTTCAATGTTTGAATACAATAAATGGGTGTATGGGTTGATATTGGAGTTTCATAGGATTTTAACCTCTCTTATCACGTAAGGGTTGTTTTTTAAAACTTAACTCCAACATCAACGCATTTGTTCGATAATATATTGATACCTTCATCTTGTATCATTGGGGTGACATCCTTCATCCGGGATTGTTGAGAACAATATCTTATTCCCATTCGATTATGATTCAATAACAAGAACCAGTTGGGTTGTGATCATCCGAGGTGGGGGAATGTTCCTCAACCTTTTGTTAAAGAATCTTTTCATAATCCGTTTTATAAATCTCGCTTGCTTCTATTAGTATTTAGTTAAATCTTGTAGTAAGTTTGGTTCGTTTTGTTCTGTTATAACACTCGAAACATTAATCATCTTTTCTTTTATCTTTTATTTTTGTTTATTGACTTTTGGCTAGAAGAATATCTTCGGTACTTCACATAATTCCCTGTGGAAATCGACTCCGGTCTTATCGGTTTTTTATTACTCTCGCGATTAGCGTGCACTTGCGTTATACAATATTCTGAGCGAGTCAAGTTTTTGGCGCCATCATCGGGGAATTATTAGTAACAACTATATTGATTTCGTTCTTTATGGATAAACCCTTTGCATTTAATTGTTTGAGATGGTGTTGTTTTGAAGGATAGATTTTCTGTCCTAATGAGCAACGATTCGAACCAAGGATTCGTCGGGCCATACCTACCACAATTTTCATCTGAAGGCTCAAACGGTCCATTCATTAACTTTGGGGTATCATCTCAACATCGTTACACGCTTAATACAGTGCCATCCCAGACATATTTGTCATCCGTATCACAATTCCCTAGTGCACCCCCTCGGTGCAATCCTTTGAGCCTCTTATGGAATATAATCATGCACCCCCGTGTGGTGTTGTTCCTGTGCATCAATCATTTGGTGATTACCTCTGCCTGGAGATAGTCTCTTTACCTGATGTATTACATTCCCTTTCAACCACAAAGCCTTTCATTTCTTAAATGGTATGATCAACCTGTTGCCTTCCTTCCACGGAATGGAAAATGAAAACCTTTACCATCACATTAGAGACTTTGAAGAGGTGTGCAACGCTTTCTCCTACCAAAATTGCACACCCGAGCTTGTGCGACTTAAGCTTTTTTCATTTTCCATTAAAGATAAAGAAAAATATTGGTTGATCACACTTCCCCCCAACTCTATCGGGAATTGGAAACAATTGCAATACCTCTTTTTAAAGGAATTCTTTCCCATACACAAGACAAATGCACTCATGAAACAAATACAAAATTTTCAACGATACGATCATGAGATATTTGACAAGTGTTGGGAATGTTTTAAAACTTTGAAGCGGTCTTTCCCGCACCACAATTTTGATCAAATGAAATTAATCTCCATTTTTCATGGGGGTCTAAACCCCTTGACCAAACAGTTAGTCGAAACAATGTGTCAAGGTAGCCTTGTAGAGTTGAGTAGCGAGGAAGTAGAAGCCCATTTTGAGTTTGTCTTAAAGACATCTCGGGGATGGGATACGTCAAACCCATATGACCGAAATAGTCGCAATAAAACCACCCCTCGAGGGCAAACCAGCGGTATGTCTATCTTGCATGAAAATCAGGATACCCAGACCAAATATGACCAGTTGTATCGTAGGATTGATGCGTTGTAACTCACACAACAATCCCCACCCATGGAAATCGTCCAAAAGGTTTCTATTGTGGAGGAAGTTGTGTGTGTTATTTGTGATAATATTGTCAACCCAACGAGAGAGTATCTTTCACTCCCTAGCTTTAAGAGCTAGTTGCAAGAGCAAGCGAACGCTATAGGGGAATATAGAAAGCAATACTCCAATGCTCCTTTTGATCCCAACAACCCTCCTTACAATCCAAGATTGAGGATGACACATCCTCTTATGAGTTGGAAGGACCACAATTCCCAAATTTCCCCAACTCCAGGCTTTCCAGGTCCGTGTCCATGCCCATCCCCATCCCCATAATTCCAACAACAACCTCCCCCATATCAATCACCACAACATTCGCCCGTAGGACCTCCCGCTTCGAATTTGCCTCCACAGAGAAGGCACAACGAGGAACAATTTTCCACTGTTCAAAACGTTTCACAACTTGACCAGTTCATCTCTCAAATGGCACATTCTATGCAAGAGATGCAAGTCTCTCTTACTCAATTGGTCCAAAACTCCAAAGGGGTTGCGAGACCACTTTTACTGGTGCAACCTCAACCCAACCCCAAGGGTCAAATGGGCAATGAGAACTCCACCTCGAACACATCGCATACCGAGCATGCTAAGGTTATTACCACTCTTAGGAGAAGTAAAACGGTCGATAACCATGTCATGATACCCTTGCCAGAACAACCCATTACCAATAAATCCAAAGGAAAGGCCATTTCTCCAAAGGATGTGCAATCGCACACTCCTGCTACCATAGGCGATGACATCCCTAAAGAGGGAGATGAGCCTCTAGTTTCAAAGGACGCCAATTGTCCCATATCGGCCCCATTTCCACAAAGGCTAAAGGAGAAGTCTACAAAATCCTCCGGAGAGGGATTTCTTGAGCTTTTCAACCAATTTAACATGAACATTCCCCTCCTCAAGTCCATCGAGCACGTGCCAAAGTACGCCAAGTTTATAAAAGACTTGTGTAGGTTAAAAGGACACAAAATGTGTGCACAAAAGCGTACATGACCATCCAAGTGAGTGCCATTATAACCAATGAGCTAGTCCCGAAGTTAAAAGACCCGGGTTTCCCCACCATTTAATGCGTAATTAGGGAGACTAAAATAGATCGTGCCCTCCTAGATTTGGGGGCAAGTGTGATCTTTCTTCCTTATTCTATGTATCTCGAGTTGAAGCTCGGTGAGATTAAATCGACTCCCATCACTTTACAATTAGCCAACCGTTCGACTAGGATACCGAGAGGAGTCATGAAGGGTGTGATTGTCCAAGTTGATTCTTTCTAATACCCAGTAGATTTTATCATCTTGGACACCCACCCCGTACCAAAAGGGAGTTCGCAAATCCCAATAATTCATGAACGACCATTTGTCGCCATCATTAATGCTAACATCAATTATAGGAACGGGGTGATGAAACTCTCATTTTGGTAATATGACAGTCGAAGTCAACGTGTTCAACCTCCTTAAGCAACCCCAATTTTTCAATGAAAGTGAGGAAGCGATTGAAACGGCGTCTTGCATTGGCACTCTTGTCCAAGAATATTTTGACCTCTCTCATTTTCAAGATCCATTAGAGGCGCGTACTGCTAACTCCTTGGATAGCGATTTTCTCATCAACGATAAAGGTTAAGATGATGCCCTTGATGCGAATTTCTATTCACTGAATAGGGAGTTAATGGACATGTGAAATTCCCTCGAGTACTAGGAGGAGGTGAATGACGGTGTTGAGGGTGATAGCATAGAGGGAGATGATGAAAGAGACCTCACATATGATGAAAGTCAGGGGGTTATCAAATACTCGATGTGGATCTCCCACTTTGAGAAACTACCCCCACGTGACACTTTTCCCTTCCCATCGAGTGTTTCAATGCCCAAACTCGATCTCAAAACCTTGCCAAAAGAGCTCAAGTATGTTTTCCTTGGTGGTGAGAATACATTTTCGATGATTATAGCGCCAAAACCTTGACAATTGTCAAGAGGTGGCCTTACTTGAGGTGTTGAGGAATCATAAGAGTGTTATAGGATGGTGCATTTCCGACTTGAAAGGGATATTTGGAGGATGACGTCAAACTCACCCGTCAAATGCAAAGGCGGTTGAATTCGGCCATGAGTAAGGTGGTGATGGCGGAGGTGATTAAATTATTGGATGTGGGGATAATCTACCCCATTTCTGATAGTGAGTGGGTGAGATCGACACAAGTTGTGCCCAAAACGTCGGGTGTCACAGTTATTGAGCATGCGGAGGGTGACCTTTTTCCCTCGCGCATTCCATCCAACTACCGTGTTTGCATCGACTATCAAAAGCTCAACGCGGTCACAAGTAAAGACCACTTTCCCTTAACTTTCCTTAACCAATTTCTCGAAAGGGTAGTCAAACATAAGTGTTATTGTTTTCTTGATGGCTATTCGGGGTAAAATAAATTTGAAATAGCCCTCGAAGATCAAGAAAAAACCACGTTCACTTGTCAGTACGGCACGTTTGCCTTTCGAAGAATGTCTTTTGGGCTTTGCAACGCACTGACAACTTTCCAACGGTGCATGATTAGAATCTTTAGTGACATGGTCAAAGACATTGTTGAAGTCTTCATGGATGATTTCAGTGTCTTCGGTAATACTTTTCAGGGATGCCTAGACAATCTCAAAAAAGTTCTAGTTAGGTGCATCGAGAAAAACCTCATTCTCAATTGGGAGAAGTTTCAGTTTATGGTGACACAAGGGATAGTTTTAGGCCATATCGTCTCCAATGATGGAATTCAAGTCGATAAGGCTAAGATTGAACTCATAGCAAACATCCACGCTCCTAAAAACCTCAAGGATGTGAGGTCATTTTTTGGCCACACCGATTTTTACCGACGTCTTATTCAAGACCTTAACTTGATTGTGCGCCCCATGTGTGCCCTTCTTGCCAAAGATCACTACACCAAAATGGTGAAATTGATACCCTTCAACCGGATAGCATTGTCGTGGTCAATGATCGTGACAAAAAACATGCGTTTTTTGTCACGAAAATTGACCATGACAAGACCGCGTCAAAGTCTTGTCACGGTCATTGACTGTGACAATCCTATAATGCTGTCACGGTCAATGACCGTGACATGTCCGTGACAATTCTGTCAGTAAAAAACCCTTCCCTCTTCTTTTTTTCCCACCGATTTCTATTCCCTCCATTTCTCTCTCTCTCTAAGCGACTGCACTCTCTCTCTCTACGATTTTGGTATGTTTTCTCTCTCTATTTCTTTTCCATTTATGTATATGTGTGTGTGTATATGTGCGTGTGTGTATATATGTGTGTGTAAATGTGCATGTGTGTTTGTGTGTGTGGTGTATATATGTGTGTGGGGGGGAGGGGGAAGGGCTGGGGTAAGGTGAGGGGAGGGAGCACTGTGTGTGTGTGTGAGAGTGTGTGTGTGTGTGTGTGTGTATGTGTGTGTATATGTGTGTGTGTGTGTGTGTGCGTGTGTGGTGGGCTGTGGCAGTGGGGGGGAGGGGGCATGGCTGGATGTGGGTGGGTGGGTGGGACAGGGGGCTCTGTGTTTTTTTTTTAAATTAAATTTTTATTGATTTGTTAGATATTGCCCCTCATATTGTAGTGCCCCTTGTAAAATAATTGATTGATTAAATATTGATTGGTTGTTAATTTGTTTACTATATCACTACACCAAAAACAGCAATTTGGCACACCCTGCTGTTAAAAATCTAGCACAGTTTTAAACCGTGCCAGATTCTGGCACGGTTTAATGACACTCTGGCACACTTTAAAACAGTGCCAAAATTTGGCACTGTTTTAAAGTGTGCCAAAATTGAGTACCCTTAATTAAAATATAAAAGCCCCTAAAAAAATTATTATGTTTACTTTCCCTCCTCTTTCCTCTCTCATCTTTCAATCTCCCGCTCCCCCCGACTCTCTCCCTCCCCTCACCCGCTTACCGTCTCCAGCCCCTCCGTCCGACAAGGCTAAGGCTACACACTATCTCCCCTCTACTGCGACGAGTCTACACCTCCATCCGCTCTGTCTACTGCGGCATCCAACCGCTCCGTCTATTGCGACATCCAGCCGCTCCGTCCGGCTATGGTAAGTCGCTCCGGTGAAGAAAGCTGAGTGGGCCTCCCAGCCCATCATCCACACGTCACAAATGAATTAGGTTTTTCCAAAACCATAGCCATGTAAATACTAAGCGAGGGACTCTCAATCGCAACATCTGATTTTCTTCTTTTGGGAGAGGATTCGACAACCAGACCTACTGAGAGAGAAGGAAACCAAGAGTTTGGTCCAAGATGAGGGCTATGGTAAGTCATAGTAATCTTGATTTCGATTGAGGAAATAGACATGAATATGCTGTGTTAGAAATTTTGAAATTGTTTAGTTATTTTTCTTTATGATTTTGTAGTGATACATACATAGTACCCCAATTCGCTGGGTAAGGTCTTTGCCCCCGCCCTCAATTCGAGAATTAGAGAGTTCGTTGCTAATTCGGGCGTAAGTCTCGCACTGTGTTTTTTCCCTGTGGGTAGTTTTGTTGTTTGGTGGGGATGGTTTTTGTTTTACTATTATGGTAGGCTACGTGTAGGTTGATGATGTATTGGCTATACAAGTAGCGTTTGTTAGTGTCTCTGTTGAACATACGTAAATGTTTTTTCACTCCAATAGTCTAGTGTCTCTGCACAAGCTATAATTATATATTAAAAATACATAATTATATGTATTTTATATAAACGCACGGGTGCCTCTCTCAAATCTTAGTAATTTGGAAATTGACGCATTGGCGCACTCGCATTCGCGCCCGCATTAGGGCACTAAGGATACATAGCAGCTTTAGGGTTAAATGTTTTGAGTGAAGTTGTTTTAGTTTTGTTATCTGTATGGCTCTTGAAACTTTTAAGTTGCAAGACATATTTCTAAATTTGAACACCTTAATGAATTTTATGTTTAAATTCATGTCGTCCTTGTGTTATATTTTTATTTCTTCAGCATACTACTCCTCCTTAATCATGTATTTTATCCTGGGTGAGGAAGTGAAGTATGATGCATGTTGTGTATCGTGTTGGAGTTGACAAGTATGATATTGGATTTGGGTTTGGCCATTTTGGTATTGCCATTGATGATGTAAGTTTCAGTTGAATTTTTATGTTGTTGATATATATTTGGTCTTACATTTTCCCCGTTGCAAGTGAACCTCCTTATGTTTATTTTATTTTTCAATCACATATACTTGAACATGCCTTACATTATGTGAATTTCATATTCTTAATCACTGCAAATTATCCATTGATTGGCTACACAATCAATGGCTATGATCAAAATGAATGTGTATATTACATAAGATGTGTATAATACCTTCGTACCATATATATAGTCGCTACATGTAAATTGATTGTGTAGATTACATGTAGCTATGATCAAAATGATTTAAGAATTTCCTGAGTTTTAGCTAGGTTATTACTCATGAGTTTAAGAATTTCATATGGAATGATTTGTGTTACAAGTAGCCTTATCAATATGAATAATTTGTTTCCCTTTACTTACAGGGGGATGTATGTATGTTGCGACCTGAGCTAGAAAGAGGAAGAATTTGAAGTTGTTGACGTGCCGTTAGAGTCTGTAGGCTTTGTTGAAATCGACACACCGATTCTACAATTTTGTAAATTTCTTAATGTTTATGTTCGATTGATTCATCTTGTGGTTATAGTTATCTAATTAAAAGAGCTAGTAAGATTAGAGAACATACATGTTAAATAAAAAAATCACTTCCTTCTTTATACAAATGAAAATGCTAATAATTATAATGCAAATTTGAAAATATCTAGATTAGGCTAATAATTGTAATGTAGATTAGGGTTGAAAACAAGTCGTTGAAAGGTGAAAACCCAAATCTGTAACTTGTAGGAACTGACCGCGTAGTCCCGGGTCTCTCGGTTTGAGAATATGATGATAATTTTCAAAAATCAATACTTAAACTTAAAAACATGCCGTCAAAGGTTGAAAACCCAAACCAACCCCCAAACGACCCCTCAGGAGGCACGAGCACCTCGCACGGGATGAATGTAACTTGTAGAAACTGACCGCGTAGTCCCGGGTCTCTCGGTTTGAGAGTATGATGATAATTTTCAAAAATCAACACTTAGACTTAAAAACATGCCGTTAAAGGGTGAAACCCAAACCAGCCCCCATATGACCCCGTAGGAGGCACGAACACCTCGCACGGGACCCATGTAATTTGTAGGAACTGACCTCGTAGTCCCGGGTCTCCCGGTTTGAGTGTATGACGATAATTTTCAAAAATCACACTTAGAGTTAAAAACATGCCGTTAAAGGGTGGAAACCCAAACCAACCCCCAAACGACCCCGTAGGAGGCACAAACACCTCGCACGGGACCAATGTAACTTGTAGGAACTGACCGCGTAGTCCCGGGTCTCCCGGTTTGAGAGTATGACGATAATTTCCAAAAATACACTTAGAGTTAAAAATATGCCGTTAAAGGGTGAAAACCCAAACCAATCCCCAAATGACCCTGTAGGAGGCAAGAACACCTCGCACGGGACCAATGTAACTTTTAGGGAATGACCGCGTAGTCCCGGGTCTCTCGGTTTGAAAGTGTGATGATAATTTGTAAAAATCAACACTTAGACTTAAAAACATGTCGTTAAAGGGTGAAAACCCAAACCAACCCCCAAACAACCCCGTAGTAGGCTCGAACACCTCGCACGGGACCAATGTAAATTGTAGGAACTGACCGCGTAGTCCTGGGTCTCTCGATTTGAGAGTATGACGATAATTTGGAAAAATCACACTTAGAGTTAAAACCATGCCGTTAAAGGGTGAAAACCCAAACCAACCCTAAACGACCCCGTAGGAGGCACGAACACCTCGCACGGGACCAATGTAACTTGTAGGAACTGACCACATAGTTTCGGGTCTCTCGGTTTGAGAGTATGATGATAATTTGCAAAAATTAACACTTAGACTTAAAAACATGCCGTTAAAGGGTGAAAACCCAAACCAGTCCCCAAACGACCACATAGGAAGCACGAACACCTCGCATGGGACCAATGTAACTTGTAGGAACTGACCGCGTGGTCCCGGGTCTCCCATTTTGAGAGTCTGACGATAATTTGCAAAAATCACACTTAGACTTAAAAACATGTCATTAAAGGGTGAAAACCCAAACCAACCCCCAAACGACCCGGTAGGAGGCCCGAACACCTCGCACGAGACCAATGTAACTTGTAGGAACTGACCACGTTCCGATTTGAGAGTATGATGATAATTTCCAAAAATCACACTTAGAGTTTAAAACATGTCGTTAAAGGGTTAAAATTCATCCCAGCCCCCAAACGACCCCGTTGGAGGCACGAACACCTCGCACGGGACCAATGTAACTTGTAGGAACTGACCGCGTAGTCCCGGGTCTCCCGGTTTGAGAGTATTATGATAATTTGCAAAAATCAACACTTAGACTTAAAAACATGCCGTTAAAGGGTAAAAACCCAAACCAGCCCCCAAACGACCCCGTTGGAGGCACGAACACCTCGCACGGGACCCATGTAACTTGTAGGAACTGGCCCCGTAGTCCCGGGTCTCCCGATTTAAGAGTATTACGATAATTTACAAAAATCACACTTAGAGTTAAAAATATGCCGTTAAAGGGTGAAAACCCAAACCAACCACCAAACGACCCCGTAGGAGGCACGAACACCTCGCACGGGACCCATGTAACTTGTAGGAACTGACTGCGTAGTCTTGGGTGTCTCAGTTTGTGAGTTAGATAATAATCTGCAAAAATCACACTTAGAGTTAAAAACATGCCGTTAAGGGGTGAAAACCCAAACCAACACCAAACGACCACGGAGGAGGCACGGACACCTCGCGCGGGACCAATGTAACTTATAGGAACTAACCGCGTAGTCCCGGGTCTCTCGGTTTATGAGTATGATGATAATTTGCAAAAATCAACACTTAAACTTAAAAACATGCCGTTAAAGGGTGAAAACCCAAACCATCCCCCAAACGACCCCGTAGGATGCACGGGACCCATGTAACTTATAGGAACTAACCGCGTAGTCCCGGGTCTCTCGATTTATGAGTATGATGATAATTTGCAAAAATCAACACTCAAACTTAAAAACATGTCGTTAAAGGGTGAAAACCCACACCAACCCCAAAATGACCCTGTAGGAGGCCCGAACACCTCGCACGGGTCTAATGTATCTTATAGGAACTGACCGCGTAGTCCCGGGTCTCTCGGTTTGAGAGTATGATGATAATTTGAAAAAATCACACTTAGAGTTAAAAACATGCCGTTAAAGGATGAAAACCCAAACCAACTCCCAAACGACCCCGTAGGAGGCACGAACTCCTCGCACGGGACCAATGTAACTTGTAGGAACTGACCGCGTAGTTCCAGGTCTCTCGGTTTGAGAGTATGACGATAATTTGAAAAATCAACACTTAGAGTTAAAAACATGTCGTTAAAGGGTGAAAACCCAAACCATCCCCTAAACGACCCCGTTGGAGGCACGAACACCTCGCACGGGACCAATGTAACTTGTAGGAACTGACCGCGTAGTCTCGGGTCTCCCGGTTTAAGAGTATGATGGTAATTTGCAAAAAACAACACTTAGACTTAAAAACATGCCGTTAAAGGGTGAAAACCCAAACCAGTCCCCAAACGACCACATAGGAAGCACGAACACCTCGCATGGGACCAATGTAACTTGTAGGAACTGACCGCGTGGTCCCGGGTCTCCCATTTTTAGAGTCTGACGATAATTTGCAAAAATCACACTTAGACTTAAAAACATGTCATTAAAGGGTGAAAACCCAAACCAACCCCCAAACGACCCCGTAGGAGGTACGAACACCTCGCACGGGACCCATGTAACTTGTAGGAACTGGCCCCGTAGTCCCGGGTCTCCCGGTTTAAGAGTATTACGATAATTTACAAAAATCACACTTAGAGTTAAAAATATGCCGTTAAAGGGTGAAAACCCAAACCAACCACCAAACGACCCCGTAGGAGGCACGAACACCTCGCACGGGACCCATGTAACTTGTAGGAACTGATTCCGTAGTCTTGGGTGTCTCTGTTTGAGAGTTAGACGATAATTTACAAAAATCACACATAGAGCTAGAAACATGCCGTTAAAGGGTGAAAACACAAACCAGCCCCCAAACAACCCCTTCGGAGGCACGAACACCTTGCACGGGACCAATGTAACTTATAGGAACTGATCGCATAGTCCTGGGTCTCTCGGTTTGAGAGTGTGACGATAATTTACAAAAAACAACATTTAGACTTAAAAACATGCCGTTAAAGGGTGAAAACCCAAACCAACCCCCAAACGACCCCGTAGGAGGCACGAACACCTCGCACGGGACTAATGTAACTTGTAGGAACTGACCTCGTTGTCCCGTTTCTCTCGGTTTGAGAGTCTGACGATAATTTGCAAAAATCACACTTAGAGTTAAAAACATGTCGTTAAAGGGTGAAAACCCAAACCAGCCCCCAAAAGACCCCATAGGAGGCACGAACACCTCGCACGGGACCAATTAAACTTATAGGAACTGACCGCGTAGTCCCGGGTCTCTCGGTTTGAGAGTGTGACGATAATTTACAAAAATTACACTTAGTTAAAAGCATGCCGTTAAAGGGTGAAATTCCAAAGCAACCCCCAAACGACCCCCTAGGAGGCACGAACACCTCGCACGGGACGAATAAAACTTATAGGATCTGACCGCATTGTCCCGGGTCTCTCGGTTTGGGAGTATGATGATAATTTGGAAAAATCACACTTAGAGTTAAAAACATGCCGTTAAAGGGTGAAAACTCAAACCAACCCCCAAACGACCTCGTAGGAGGCACGAACACCTCGCACGGGACTAATGTAACTTGTAGAAACTGACCGCGTAGTCCCGGGTCTCCGGGGTTGAGAGTGTGACGATAATTTGCAAAAATAACACTTAGACTTAAAAACATGCCGTCAAAGGGTGAAAATCCAAACCAACCCCCAAACGACCCCGTAGGAGGCACGAACACCTCGTACGGGACCCATGTAACTTGTAGGAACTGACCGCGTAGTCCCGGGTCTCCCGGTTTGAGTGTATGACGATAATTTACATAAATCACACTTAGAGCTAAAAAGATGCCTTTAAAGGGTGAAAATCCAAACCAACCACCAAACGACCCCGTAAGAGGCACGAACACCTCGTACGGGACCAATGTAACTTGTAGGAACTGACCGCGTAGTCTCAGATCTCTCGGTTCGAGAGTATGATCATAATTTTCACTCATATATGTAATTTTCTAGTTTTGCCAATTTTTTTTTGTATATTATTGGGTTACTAATATCGTATCTTTTTTGTATCCTATTTTTTTTTTACAGGATAACAGTTTATCGTTGGCTTTTATTCACGTGGAACACACAAAGAACTCAATGGTTTACAACAAGGCTTTATTCATGATTTTATTTATTTGTGTCATGGTCGTACGGTCTTTTGTTGTTTTATTATTGACTTTTTATGGCCGTTCGGGCTTTTGTATGTTAATTGTTATATTTGGTAGCCGTGCGGGCTTTATGTTAGGCAGGTTTTGTATTAACAGGTGTTGGAATGTCCAGAAAATAGAGGAAACTCTGCCCAATTTTTTTTGGGCTTGTGAGCTGTTAAAGACTTGTAATATTTTGAAGTTTGTATGTACATTAGTTTATTAACAACGCGCAATATTATTAATTTGTGAATTTTGTGTTTTCAAATAATTATTTTTTTTTAAATAAAGAAATTTGGCACAGTTCAAAACCGTGGCAAAGGTGTATCATATTTTGGCACGGTTTTGAACTGTGCCAAAAGTGTGCCAGAAATATCAAATTCTGGCACGGTTTAAAAGTGTGCCAGAAGTGTTCCAGTTTGGATGAATCTGGCACAGTTAAAAACTGTGCCGAAAGTGTGCCAGAAATATCAAATTCTGGGACGGTTTAAAAGTGTGCCAGAAGTGTTATGTTTGGCCGAATCTGGCACAGTTAAAAACTGTGCCAAAAGTGTGCCAGAAATATCAAATTTTGGCACGGTTTAAAAGTTTGCCAGAAGTGTTCCTGTTTGGCCAAATCTGGCACACTTTTGAGCCGTGCCAGAAAAAAATTGCCATTTTGGAACACCTGATTCTGGCACAGTTCAAAACCGTGCCAGATTTGATCTAGCACAGTTTTAAACCGTGCCAGATTCCTGTTTTTGGTGAAGTGTATTAATAATTAATGCCCCTTTCATATGCAAGTAGGATTGCCCCTCATTGTAAATTAGTAAATTAATAATTGTATACTTTAATTGTTAGTTTAATTGATTAAAATAATTAATTGAGTACATGAATTAGGAGTACGGGATACACATTTGTTGTTGCCATTGTGGTTGGATTGTAGTGGATCGATGTTCGGTTGGTTAATTTTAAAAGTGGCATGATCACTGGATTATTGTCCATATGGGGGTGGGATTTTTCAACTTTTTTTTAAAATTACATTATATCACAAACAATATATATATATATATATATATATATATATATATATAGTATGATAATTAAATGAATCATACTTGAAACTACATATAGTGCACATAGATACTAGCCATCTAGTTATTATGCGTACGCATTCAATAGCCCTTAGACCCGTTCGAAAGTCATTACCCCTATAATGAGATCTCTCGAATTGTCCCGTTTGGAGAGTTTGGGACTCCATAATTTTTGTATAATAATATTCTTAGTGGCTTAAAGTTGTTACTTTTGAAGGCAGTTCTGCAGTCGTATCCTAATGTTCCCTGGGTACATACTAGATTGACAAGTGTGACTATTATTTCAATTGATCAATTGAAATAACACTCACACTTGCCAATCTACGTCGTGTACTTGGAGAACTACGGGGATATGCTGCCGAATTTTTATCAAATCGTAACAATGTGCATGAGTTGTTAAGTATATTACATAAATATGTGGTCTTGAATGAGATAGGACCACTCACCTTATAGAGGCGATGGAGGAAATAGGAATTTCTATTATAAATTGAATTTGAAATTGAAATTTAAAAAACGAATATAAATAAGACATAATTAAATGAAACATACTATAAATCTAAGTTTTGTTTATACTAATCTATGAATATACGCTTCTTACCTTTAATAGGTGATTAGTTGTGGTAGCTGTGATGGGATATCCAAAATACAAAGAGTGGATGGGTGAGACAAATAGAATGGGGGATTTGTTTCGCATAGGTGCTAATGAATTTGTAAAATATGCAAAAAAGATATCATAATGATGAAGAGTTTCTGTTTTCTTATGCTAGGTGTAAGAATGGTAAGGTATTTGAGTGGAAAACAGTTGAACTTCATTTGTTAAGATGGGTTATGCAAGATATTTATCGACTTTGGAGTTTTCATGGTGAATTAAAAGTTCCTTTTATCCCCAAACAACCTTCACAACGACCTTCAAAAAGTAGGATAGATGTAGAAGGGGACGATGTAGATCATAATATGTTATAGGATTTAGTTGATGATGCATACGGAGTTTATGAAGCGGAGGAGAATGAGGTTACTGATGATGTACAAGGTTTAAGTGCTCGTGAAGATATCGTGAGAAACCTTGATGATGGCTATCAAAGTTTAAAATTTAAGGCGACCCAACCATTATACTTTGGCTGTGAGAAAGATCAAACAACTTTACATGCCATGGTTGGTTTGCACAGTTTGAAGACGCAGTATAGTTTGTCTTGCAATAGCGTGACAAGAATTCTGAATTGGGTGAAGGGCTTACTACCCAATGTGAATACGCTTCTAAATAGCTATCATGTTATAAAGAATAGTTTGAAAGGTTTGGGAATGAAGTATAAATAGATTCATGCTTGTGTGTATGACTGAATCGTTGTCCGGTATGCGATGAACCTAGATATGTCCAATCTACTGGTAAGGAAGGCACAAGCTCAAAAGTGCCTCAAAAAGTGTTGAAATATTTTCACATTGGGCCTAGATTAAAGGGATTTTTCACAGTACCATGGATAGAGGAGGAAATGACTTGGCATGCTAGGGCAGAAGTAGGGGTAATCTCACGCGTCATCCTATTGATTCTACAGCTTGGAGGAGGATGAATTATGAGTATCCTGATTTTTTCGAGAATAGCGCAACATTCATTTGGCTATATCAACAGATGGTTTCAATCCATTTGGAAATCTAAGCACCAATCAGAGTGTATGTCCAGTGATCCTATCTCCACTCAACCTCCCTCCTTCACAGTGTATGAGACCTGAATTTTTGATGCTGTCTTTGTTAATACCTGTGCCAAAGGTACCAAGTGATGACATCAATGTCTACCTGGATCCTTTGGTAGAAGAATTAAATGAGTTGTGAGAATACGGTGTTCAATCATTTGACTCTTTTAGAAAAAAAGAGTTTACGCTGAAATCTATGTTGATGTGGGTAATTCATGATTTTCCAGCTAATGGGACATTATTCGGTTGTGTAGTACATGGTTATTTGGGGTATACTATTTGTGGAGAGGAGACTAAATCGCTTCGTCTATCCGCTAGCTCAAAAAATGTATACCATTTCCAAAGGAGGTTTTTACCCCCGGCTCATAGCTTCAGATTTTAAAAAGGTTCCATTTTTTTATCGAGCGAGGTTGAACATAGGCTACCGCCGATACAACACATGAAGACGTCTCGTTATCTATTTTATCGAGTGAAATTAATGAGTTTTCAACATGAACAAGTACCTCGTTATCTATTTGACACACATGAAGATGTCGAAGAATGGAAAAAGTAAGTTTAAATTATTTTAAGTTTAACATTATTTTAGAATATTTTAGATTATTTTATACATGATTAATTTTGTAATATGTAGAAAATATGAAGCCTGTGAGAACAATAAAAGACGAAAAACAATGGTACAATCAGACAGAGAATTTAGGCTGTGGTTGTCACAAGAGGTAATTATAATGAAAATGGTCGTTATATAACGTTACATTACACTCAAACTTTACAACTAATCTAATTAATTTATCTATATTCTCAGCTCTTAAAGACAGGTGATACGACATCAAGGCTTGTCCAAGTTGGGCATTTCATACAAGGCTCAAAAGTGTATTCGGTGCAAAAGTGTACGAGGAGAGTACAAATGTACAGAACTCGGGCATTTCATACAAGGCTCTTACTTTCTTTCGAGCGAGCACAAAAGATAAAAACCTCATTGAAGCTAAAATGACTTATTATGGTATAATTCGAAATATATTTGAAATGGATTATATAGGCTTCAAAGAGGTTGTATTTTAATGTGACCGGATAAGAGTTGAGGATAAAAATGCTTGTAAAGTTGATCCTGACACCAATTTGATCATGGTTGACTTGTCCAAGTTGAAGAGCAACGACCACGTGAGCGATGAGCCGTTTGTTTGTGCATTTCAAAAGGTCAACCAAGTGTTTTACTCGGAGTATATCAACAACGAGTCATGGTCAACTTTCCTACATGCGCCAAAGCGTCTAAATAGTAGTGTGGATGACTTGGCTGCTCCTACCGAATATCAATCCATTTTTTATGATAACCCGAATTTGAAACAATTTTTCAATTTGTAATCAATATTCCAATTTGTACTTTTTCAATCCACTTTTAATGCTTTTAATTGATTTGCACTTTATCATTTTCATTCTTGTGTAGTGTGCGTGTGTGTAGAGTAGGGGTGGGGGTGGGGATGTTTCGGATTTTTAGTAATTGTACATATTGTGAGTTAGATGCTATTATTTTGGAATTCAGAATTGAGGTGTTAAACAGTAATAATTCATTTGGATTTGTAGTAATTGTAAATATTTGCATGTATTTTTCTAATTCATTTTGATTGTACTAATAACAACATTTTTTTACAGAAAATTTTGCCTTCAGGTATTAAGGCGAGGATGATGATGCTGATTATGATGATGTCATCTGGGCTCGATGGTAGCGGAGGCGACGAGGGCTCCTCGGCCCCTAGGCTCCCCAAATATGGCAAATTGTGGATGGCCATCGAGAACAAGATGGGGCTATTAGTGAGATCCCTCGAGCTGGTAAAGACGATCATCGACCCGGGGTGTACTAGTTAGAGGGAGGTGCCAAATGAGCTCAAGTTAGCTATTTGTGCGGAACTACAGGTAATGTATTTATATTTATATTTATATTTATATTTATATTTATATTTATATTTATATGAATATTTCAATTTCAATTTTTTATTTCGATTTCGATTTTGATTTCAATTTCATTTTATATTTATATTTATATTTATTCGCAACTAACATTATATTTGTTGGACAGGAACAATTCAGCCTGGATCCAAATCTGCGCGATTCCGTCTTCGAGCAGTTGAGGGAGCAACACAAGATGTGGAAGAAAAATATGCGGACTCGGTACATTGGGAAGACCTGAGAGTCCGTTATCCGAATGCGTGACTCTGTCCCGCCGAAGGAGCGGATCTCATTGGCACAATGGCAAAATTGCATTGACAATGAGATCGGGGAGTGACATTTAGCATCTCGCCAATCAGGGAGGGAAAATCGAGCAAAAAATACCGACGTGCACTACTCCGGTCGGACGTCTTACACCGAGGTGGAGCATAGGATGATGGTAAGATACTAATTTTGCATTACTTTACTTTACGGGGCCGATACTAATTTTGCATTATTTTATTTCAGGGGACGGGAGTGGCCCTGGGGGTAGGCCACATAGGCTCGATACTTACGTGGCTATTCGGACGAAGAAAGGGAAGGATAAGGAGGTGTTCCCAAGCATCGCGGCCATGATTGTAAGTAATCCGACAGTTTACTTTTTGTTAATTACGTTATAATTTTTTATTTACTTACTTAACTAATCATGTACTTTTTGTCATTTCAGCCAAATCTTAAGGAAGTGCATGAGTCGCAGTCTGATGCCGACAAGGCATCTTTATCCACAGACGCACTCAGCCAAGTGCTTGCCACTGATCGCAAGGGGAGGACAAGGGGGTGAGATCACGGGTGGCCAAATCTAGGATCATTGGATTGGAAATGAGCAACATCGGTTTGGCTCGAACGGTGGACTCGCATGACGCGAAGCTGTCCCATTTGGAGGCGACGGTCCAAGATATGTTCTCATTCATGAAGCGTATATTGGGCTGAAACCGTAAGGGGAAAGGGAAGGAGAAGGAGGTGGTGGAGGAGGTGGTGGAGGAGGAGGTGCAGGAGGACGAGGATGAGGACCTCGCTGCTTCATCACCGACACGTGTAGACTCTGATGATCCAGTCCCCTATTTGGCTCCCTTCGACCGATCGATGTCGACACTTGGTTGGTCGAGCGTGTTTATACAGGACATATTTTATGGCCAGCGGATAGGGCAGGGGTTGAGGGACCCGAATACCGTCCAGGGTATGCTAGTTCATGGACGTTTGCTTCAAGACATAGAGGCCAAGATTCTCATCACGAATGTGATACCCGGAAAGGAGAACTCCCCATTGTGATTACCTAAATAATGCGGCACGATGCACATTACTGGATGTATTAATTCGTATATCGTGTGGTCAATTCGCCTCCTTAGACCTACACCAGACATGTAGTGACATTATTTGAATTGAATTGTTTTAAGTTGTTACATTTGAATTATATTTGGATTATATCGTGATGCAAATTCTTTTAATTGTATATTTTCATTATCTCTATTTTATTTGTATATATGATGTTTGAATAGGTACAACGTGTCTATAATAGGTACAAATATACTGCTGGACAGTGGCAGTGGCCATACTGACCAGCAGATTTTTTTTCAATTTTGTCCAAGAATTATCACGATCATTGATCGTGACAATTTTTAAAACATTGCCATGGGTTTGTCACGGTTATTAACCGTGACTAATATTGTCATGGTCATTGACCGTGACATGTCTAATGAACTTGTCACGGTCAATGACCGTGACAAGTCTGTGATAACTAAAGTTATCACCCCTAGAATTGTCACGATCATTGACCTTGACAAGTCCAACTTGTCAAGGTCAATGACCATGACAATTCGAGAGATTTGGTGTAGTGGATGATCCATTTCTATGGATTGATGCATGTTAAGAATCGTTCAATAAGTTGAAAACCATGTTGACCACGTCCCCCATCATGCAATAGCCTGATTGGACCTTCCCATTCGAGGTCATGTGTGATTCAAGTGACTATATAGTAGGGGAGGTGCTTGGTCAACGGATGGACAAGAAACCTCACGTGATTTCTTATGCTAGTCGCACACTCGATAGCGTGCAGATGAACTACTCCACTACGGAGAAGGAATTACTGACCATAGTGTTCGCGCTGGATAAATTCTGAGCTTACTTGGTAGGATCACCCATAGTCTGCTTCACCGATCATGCTTCTCTTAAGTACCTTCTTTCCAAGAAGGATGCTAAGAGTAGGATTTTCGTTGGGTGCTCCTCCTTCAAGAGTTTGATCTCTCAATCAAAGACAAAAAGGGGATGGAAATCGTAGTCGAGGATCACCTTTCCCGATTTACGTTCAATCACGATCATATCGATCCCATCCCTATCCAAGAGTGTTTCCCAAATGAGAAACTCATGGCCATTTTAACATTTCCATGGTATGCCGATATTGCGAATCACCTTGTTACCGAGGCCTATCCTCCGTACTTTTCGGCCAAGGATAAGGAGATAATTTCGATTGTGCCCGATCATTCTTCGTCGATGTCCCATATATGTTTAAACTTTGTTCGGACCAAATCATTCGCAAATGTGTCCCAAACAACGAGATCCCGAGTATTTTATTATTTTACCACAACGGAGCATGTGGAGGACATTTTTCTTCCCAAAAGATCGCCCTCAAAGTTCTATATTGCATTTTCTATTGGCCTACGATATTCAAGGATGCACATGCTCTTTGTAAAACTTACGCCCGTTGCCAATCGATTGGGAAAATTACCAAAACTACCATGATGCCTCTCGCCCTTATCCTTGTAATCGAAGTTTTCGATTGTTGGGGAATAGACTTCATGGGTCCTTTCCCTAAATCCGATTAATTTGAATACATCCTAGTCGCAATCGACTATGTATCCAAATGGGTGGAAGTCGTGCCCACTAGGAAGAACACCGCGAAAGTGGTGTTGAAGTTTCTAAAAGAAAAAATCTTGGCTCTATTCGACACACCTAAGGCATTCAGTAGCGACCAAGGCGTCCATTTTTGCAACGATATATTCCTTCACTTAATGTCGTAATATGGTGTCACCCATATGGTCACCACCACATATCACCCACAAACCAACGGCCAAGCATAATTGGTCAATAGGGAGATAAAAGGGATCCTTGAGAAAATCGTGGACGCTTTGACCAAGGATTGGTCGTATATGCTAACCGACGTGCTTTGGGCGTATCGAACGGCTTATAAGACGCACCTTGGGATGTCCCCTTACCGATTGGTGTATGGGAAAGCATGTCATTTGCCAGTAGATCTTAAGCACCGGTATATTGGGCCGCCAAATAGCTCAATTTTGACATTATCGAAGGGGAGACCTTCGTAAGTTCCAACTCAACGAACTCAAGGAGTTGAGGAATGACCAATACGAGAACTCTCGTATTTTCAAGGCGAAAACCAAGGCCTTCAATGATAAAAGGATAGTGCGTAAGAACTTTGAGGTGGGATAAAAAATCCTACTCTACGATTCCCGCCTCCACCTTTTTCTCGAGAAATTACAATCCTGGTGGAACGGACCGTTCGTTGTACAAAAGGTATACGATCACGGTGTCGTTAACATTCTGAACCCGAGGACCAAAACCTTTTCTAAGGTAAACGGGTAGAGCCTTAAGCCTTTCCTTGAGGGGTTCAGCCCCGAGCTTGTGAAAATTATTCTTGAGGACCCCCCCATGGGACCATCATTGGGTGTCGCACAATAGACCCAGATTATTCTTTTTTGGATTTCCTAGATTCTTATTGAATTCGAGGCAATCATGCTTTTATGCACTCGACTATATACCTAGCTTATCTTCCCTAGATGCCCCTATTGAGTTGAACCATTTTTGTTTGGATTAAGAGAGCTGTTGGAGAAATAGGGGAGAAAGAGTCGGGGAAAATAGAGGCCCGATCGACCGACCTCATACCCACGATCGACTGGTTTAAAGTTATAATGTCTGCTGTCTGAGACCCAAGGTGAATTTTAAAAATACGATCAATCGATCTCATACCCGCGATCGACCGGTCGTCACAGTTATTTGGGCCAATCCGATTCATTTTTTCTCATTTCTCCCATTCTCTCCTCTTCCCTCTCCATCCGAAATCCTCCAAGAACAAACCCTAGGTCCATTTTTTCTCCCATTTTCACCTCAAATTCTCCCATCCAACTTCTAAAGTATGTTTCCTAACTTTAATTTCTTATTCTAGTGTTGGATTTGGGGATTGCAGTGTGATTCTCATGATTCTACGCTTGATGTTTTTTGTGGATTTCCTTGTTTAATTTGATATTGTCTTTGCATATGTGTTCTTCCCATCTTCTCTAACACACACACCCCTTCCGTTGCTATATAATTGTTAGTTGTGTGTATGAGATGGACGAACATTATTGTTATGTATATGTCCACATTGTGCACCACGCCTATTGTTTTGCTTATTGCCAACTGCTTTTACTAGTATAACCCCATTCATGTCTTTGTTGGTTCAAATATGTCCTAAACCATTGTTTTTCTACTTTGCATGCCAAGTGTATGTCCAAGTGCCTCAATGAGTTTAATTTCTATCTTTGGACATATCCTTGCATGATGTTCATCCCATACCATTGTGATATTAGTTTCAACTGCATTGTTATACTAATTTCTATTTTTTAGGTACTAATGGATGAAATTCAGAAATATAATCATTCTCGATGTGTGCCCCCGAAGGGTGTAGATGGCTTTAGGTGTGCTCAAGAAAATCTATGGTATGAGACCTATTTTTCTAGTTCAAAGCGTCCATTGGCCTATAACCTTGCGTGGAAAATGGAAGGCCTCCCGACCTAAGCACTGTCAATTCTTAAACAATACAAATGGGACTCCTTCTTGGGAAAGTAAACTACAGTTAACGAGTACTTGGTCCGAATATTCTATGCTTCGTTAATACAGTGCAATGGGGAGAAAGACGTTTTTGAGTTCTTTGTTCAGAGCGTGAGAATTACTTTCCAACGCAAGGATTTAGCCCGGTGGATGGCCAATGTGGAAGACCCTACCCCTTTTGAGAGCTTATCAGATGAGGCCACCTTCGATTTGGACACACTCATAGACTATCTAGCGCCAGACAAGGTTTGGACGAAGAAGATGTTCCGATCAGCTGCAATGCATGATTTACTGAGGCTCCTGCACTACATGAACTTGCATAGTCTGATGGTGATAAAAAATCATTTTGAGGTGCATCACAAGCACGTCGTCTTCCTCTATGCCTTACTGAAATAGACAGGAGACATCAACCTCCATCAATACTTCATGGACTAAATGTATTTGGTGGCCAATGAGAAGGCGTGGAAGTTCTCCCTTCCCTTGCCCAAAATTGTCACCCAGGTATGCCGTCAAGCCAGATGCCGCGAGTATCCATCTGACAGAATAGTGGAGCCCAAGGGTCTCCTAACTAAGGAAAACATCACGAGGTGCTTTTCACATTATTAGGGTGAGCCAGCAGTTCAGAAAAGGAAGGAGGTGGTTGATTAGGATGAAGAGATGGAGATCCAGTGAGAAGAGCAGGGATTGGGGAAGCATGCTGAGGTGCAATCTGCATTTATCGACACCCGCTTTACGACATTTGAGGCACAGTAGGACTAGAGATGGGAGGAGACCCAGCTGTAGTGGGCTACTTTTGAGTCATGCCTCGACCAGTTCGGATCTGAGCAGCGTCAGGACCGAACAGAGCGGCATCAGGAGTTCTATATAATGCAGGCCATGATGAGAGATTTGTATTTGCAGCAGCATGGCTCAGACGCATTGCTCCTTCCATATTGTTAGAGTCCTTATGATTCAGCCATTCAGGGATCTTCCAATGGTTCAGGCCTCTAGACTTCTTGGAAGCTCTATGGTGTGGAGTTTGTTTTTGGTTGACGGTGCAAATCATTTTTGGGGCGGTTATTATTTTGTATTTTTTTTGCTTTTATTTCATATCGTTGATTAAGTTGTTCTGTTTTGAACTCCATGAAATCAGTTATGATAATTTAGTAGTTGTTGAATTATTAGATTTTGATGAGTATCCCCTTTTTAAATCAAATGTCCACCATCAATTATCTAGTATTTTCACTTCAACCCCTCTAGACTATTTTGACTTATGGGATGATTTTTTTTAACTTAATCATTTTGGTACATATTTGTATTTTTCTTATATTTGTATAGGGTGCGTGTTGACCACCTCGGGGTTCGCTCCAAATTGGGGTAATCTTTTTCTTTCCCTTTATTTCTCATAACGTCAGTGCGATTCAAGTTGGGGGTGTGTTTAGGCATCTCAATTTCTTGTTATTCATCGTGAGACATTTTGAAAAAAAATAAAAAATTGTTCTCTTTATTTCTTTTCTATTTCTTGGGCCTTTTGCCATATTTTCTGATGATAAATTCAATAATTTCCCTTTCCAGTTGCTAATTCAATGATGCATTTTCTATTTTTTTCATGTTATTAAACTTTAGTCCTCAAATTATTCAATGTTGGGAATAAATTCATGAATTAGACCTTGAAAACCCATTAGCACTTGAGCATATTTTCTAAATGGTTCGGTAGGACAATTATAGCTTGGTATATTTTGTTGCTTTATGTACACTAAACACCTAGCGAGTTTCGTGATTTTCTTCGTTTCCAAGTTCTTATACATTACTCTTTCTCTTTCTTAAAAACGTATCTTGTTGATGATCTCATTTTCTTTTCATTGATTGCATATTAATTGAATTATCACTTGAGCATGATTTTCAATGGTATTGAATCCCGAGAATCACGTGAAACTTTAGGATAGGATCATAGTCTCTCTTTGATTTTTAACCCATACGACCTTACCCTTACTCTTATACATGTCCATAGTCAACCCCGTTAAGCCTTATTATGACCTTTCTTTTGGTCCCAAATCCCCTTACCAATCCACATTGGAGTTTAAACCATACATATTATCGTTATTAACTATTTTTGGAATGATGTTTGGGAATAAATGATGTTGTGTAGTGTGGTTGCAATTTGAGCATGAAAAGAGTGAGAAAAAGTAAGAAAAGAAAAAGGAAAAAGAAAAAGAAAGGAAAAGAAAACATGAGAAAAAAAAAATCAAAAGGAAATTTGTATATGTTGTTCATAGTGATTCAATAATCCTTGTTACTCTCTCGATTGATATATTTAATGCTTGTTTGAAAATCATTTTCCAATTTGAAAATTGCCTGGTATTTTCCATTGTCCCAAGTTTTTCAACTCCAAACATCTTTGAATTCTTAAATATTTCCTTCATTTCGTACCCCTAACCCCAAGCCAACATTACAACCCAATAAAGTCATATTTGATCCTAGGGTAATGTGATTCAAAGGTCGAACATTAGCGATAATATTTTTAAGTGCATTTCATATCGGTTAATATACGATATAATTTCATGAGATTGTATTTTGTACTTTTATATATCATTATTCATCAATGACATGTACGAGGCCTTGTTTTCTTTTACAATTACTTTTTAGGCCCGCATGTACTGAGTTTGTTACACCCTTTTCCGAGTGCTTCTATTTGTTGAGTGTAATATCCGGAAAGGATTGAGTGGAAGCATGCTTTAATTGTTATCCGGGCTATGGGTGTTTTTACCAAATCAAAGTTTTTTTTACATGTGCATGTACCCCACTCACATTTGAGGTTTCAATTCCATGTAGTTATTCTTTTAATACTGATAGTTGCAGATTAGTGGGAAAAATTCTCTTTTCCTTTGTTAATGATATGTTGAAATATCTTGTTGTTGTTGAGTTTTGCATTTTGGTTGGTTGGACAGGTTTTGGGGAAATTTGATGTTTGTGGTTTTCATCATTAAAAACCCTCACGAGACGACGCACGTCCACTAGGGTAACCTAGCGGTTTAACAGCTTGTTGCATTCGCTAAATGCAATCGTGCGCCCGCGAAAGAGGCACTTTTTCTGTGTACATATTGTTGCTATACTTACCTCTCTTTCTATCGGGTTTTTTTTGTTTCATCACTAGGGACTAGCAATGTGTAAGTTGGGGGGTGTGATTAGTCACAAATATTATATATTTTGCGCCCGTTACTTATGCATGCACGCATATTTGTGGCCGTTATTTCATGTACTTAATCTCTTGTAATGTATAACCTTTAGTTTCGATATGTATATGTTTTACGAGGTTTATTTGAGATTTTGTAGGGATTGTAATGCTATATGGTGCAAGTGTGCGCTTTTCGAGGAAGTTTTAACGTTTTATGCAACTTCAGGGGTAATTATGTCATTTATACGTTCAAGCTCCGTGCCCGAACTCTTCATGGAAGTTGTATCTCTCTGAGTCAACTTCGCGTTGCTTCCAACGACGTGTCAATCCTAAAAAGTGCGACTGTGTGATAATTGATTAAATTCAATTCGTAAGTTTCTAAGTAAACCTTATTTAATTAGAGTCTATTAATTCAGCCCCTTAACATGCATCTAAACATCATAAGAAATTCAACCCATGCATGAAAAATTAGACGACTGATATAAGAAAAAATGCCTTTCGGGTAAAAACCTTTTATAACACTTTGAAGAATTCACAAGACTTTTGACTTACATACAACCTGATAATCGCCCACAAGTGTGTAATGCACAGTGCCTTCAGCAAACCTTCAAAGATACGAGAGACAGTGAAATACCCTCCAGGCATCGGTTCGTCGTCTTCGGCTCATCCACACGCAGAATGACTACGCTCGGTATCCACCGATCAAAGATGGAGATGCCTTCTCCACAGAGGTTGAACAAAAGCAAAGTTGTTCTTAAACACCAAACAATTCACTAAAGCATATGGGAGTTTTGTGAATTGAAAACCAAAAAGGGATTAAAACCCTAAAGGAAGAAGCCTAAAGAATTCTGCTTTCGCAATGTTTCTGTTCTGGAAAACGTATGGACTTCTTAATGAAAACGTTACCATTTAATGAGTATTTATACAAAAATGCATTGCCTCAAAATCCGAGCTCGTTCGAACGAGAAGCATATATCACTCGAACGAAGGACGCGTGTCATTTAAACGACATCGCGCGACTTCCAATCTCGTTCGAACGAGATGTTGATCTCGCGCGAACGACCTGGTCGTCAAAATCGAGGTCCACTTCAAAACATAAAAAAAATACTCATTCTTAAACTTTGACAAAAAAGTCCGCTCCAACACTCAGAAAATATTTTGTAAAAATATCCCAAAAGCTCTAAGTGAAAAGTTAAGGTATTGAAAACATAGCCTTGCCAAAGTAAACTTCGCGGAGTCTTGAATGATGAAGAACTTGAGTAATTCGAATCCGTCTTTGATGTAGATGTCTCTTAAATGCTCTTCGACGATGTAGCGGTATATGACATAATAAATTGATAATGGACCTATGAAAATATATCCTTACAAATCTCTCCCTATGTCTATGCCGGTAAATACATAAAAAATCCGAATTATCAAAAACCAAAATGCCTATACAAATCTACCCTCCCATGAATAAATTTGCAAGACCTCAAAACTGTTCTTCAATCATCTTCGAAAAATCTCAAAACTTTTCTCATCGGGGTGTTGAACATATCAATCTTCAATTTTGTACCTACACACATGAGATAAAGCAAAAACCTTCGTGACGCATCGAGCTTCAAATGATATAAGAATAAAGCATTAATAAATCAAATCTCCCCCATAATATGATAATTATTTCTCCCCCTTTTTATGATGTTCCCAAATAGACAGATAAGAAGAAACAATCAAAACATGGAGTGTCACAATAAAATGCATAGAAAACCAGAATTAAGCTACGCGCATGCAAAGGAGTATCTCACAAATTTCACAAACTATCTTTGAATTTTCAATTTTTCATACAAAAATAAGATACCACTATGAAAAATATGATACACAAATCACACCATAGATTTAAACTCAAACAACCAAGTCATGGAAATGAAATGAATGGTTGTGAACACATTCGATAGGTAAATCAACTCAATCAATCATATGTGCATGATGAATACTTGTATCCTTAACGAATGAACATCAAAAGTATCCTTGGGTGAAAAGATTGTTGAATTTAGATGACATCGTCTTATGCAAATCAACAAATCAAAGTCAAATGATTTCCACACCAATAACGTCCAAAACTATATAGCGCATTTTCAATAATTTCAAGGACGTGCAAACCCGTTTTAATTCTCCAACCAAACTCCCTCATATATATTTTCTTTTAGAGGTAATCTAAATTTTCAAACTTTGGATAATTGGTGCAAAAACCTAAATGGGCCATAATTGGCATGAATTTCTTTTTATTGCCTTTAAATTTTCTCTGGCTCTTTTAAACCTCTTTGGACCCTAGATAATAAAATTCCTCCATTTTTTAGGTCCAATTTAACGGTGACTTAGTATTCGCAAAGGCAAAATGAACCTTTCGCAGTCCTTCCCCGTTTTTAAATAAATCACACAAACTCACAAAACGGTTTTTATATGCATAATTTCCTTATCAAAATTTTATCGTGCTTGGTTCGTTTTAATGACAGGATTGAAGTGAAAACACCCTTCCAACATGCGATAAGACAAGCACAATAATCAAACAAATCCGTGGATGTGTGCAATAAAGGAAACATGAGTCAAACATGTAGGAAGTAACACTTAATTACATCTTAATGACTCCAAACATTATAAAGCACAAGGATCAATTGACCTATTGTCTCAAAACACTATCAAATATTCACATGAAAAAAATGGAATGATGTTGTGACTCGGTCATCCTAAGTGTTCATCCATAAACGGTGCAAACAAAAAATAAATTTTTTTTTGGATTTTTTAAAAATATTATCAAAATAAAATCTTTTTGTATTTTTCAAAATATTTCCAAAAACAAAAAATCAATACAAAAAGTACATGTCACAACGATAGCAAAAATATATCAAAAAGCATAATTAGCGTATGACAAATATGCAAACACAATCATCTATATGATATGGCAAGAGAAGAATCATGTGCAAGCAAATAAGAATCGACTATTCTAAAATCTAGTGTATCCAAAAGTGATTTCCTAACCCAGACGAATGTAACACGTCGACATGGGGTTTTGGGAACCAACAAAATACTAGACTTCTAATTCCTAGGACATCTTCGAAGATCAAAACAAAATCTCCTAAGGTGACTTTTCCTACCACAATATGAACATGTGTAAACGGGTGGAACGACACCTAAAGTGTGATATTTTCTAACGTCCTTGGAATTAGTTGACCCTTTAAAACAAATAATGGTTTTGGCTTTAGCATTAGAAACATGAGAACACGATGAACCATTATCATCACTATCAAACCTACTTGAGTTTGTCAAATCATTTTTTAACTTCAAAATTTTTTACTCAAGCAAAGAATTAGACTCTTCCAAAGACAGGGATTTCTTTTTCAAATTTTCAATTAAACTTAATAGTTTATCATGCTCCCCCTCAATTAAAACAAACTTATCCCTAAGAGTCATTTCATGTGCCGTAAAATCATCGATTAATTTTTTATCCTCGACGGCACAAACGAAAACCCTAGAATTTAAGTCCTTTAATTCCTTCTCTAAAACTAGGACTTTCTCATCACTCTGCTTTTTGGCAATTTTCAAAGAATCAAAATCAATACACAAATTACCAAAGTGCTCACGACAAATATCACTTTGAGTTTGAAATGCTTGCAAATATTCAATCTTACTTTTAAAGAGAGAATTTTCTTTTTCCAAAACTTTAATTCTTTTACAAAGTTTCAAATTCAAACTTTTTAATTTTTCAGCACGATCGCAATTTTTTTCAAAAATAGGCTCCTCATTCAATAAGCGTTCCATTGGAAAAATTGCGATTTTTCACAAAACTGTTTTTTTTTTTAAATCAATATCACACGATTTTGAGAAAAATAGGAATACGCGATAAATTAGCGTAACCCTCTCTGATACTAGTTTGACAATACGTGAGAAGTCAAATTGTATCAAAAAAATCCTTGAAAAATCAGGATCACGCGATAAATTAGCGTAACCCGCTCTGATACCAATTTGAAAAGTGCGACTGTGTGATAGTTGATTAAATTCAATTCGCAAGTTTCCAAGTAAACCTTATTTAATTAGAGTCTATTAATTCAGTCCCTAAACATGCATCTAAACATCATAAGAAATTCAATCCATCCATGAAAAATTAAGACGACCGATATAGGAAAAAAAAACCTTTCGGGTAAAAACCTTTTATAAGACTTTGAAGAATTCATGAGACTTTTGACTTACATACAACGTGATAATCGCCCACAAGTGTGTAATGCACAGTGCCTTCAGCAAACCTTCAAAGATATAAGAGACAGCGAAATACCCTCCAGGCGTCGGTTCGTCGTCTTCGGCTCGTCCACACGCAGAATGACTACGCTCGGTATCCACCGATCAAAGATGGAGATACCTTCTCCACAGAGGTTGAACAAAAGCAAAGTTGTTCTTAAACACCAAACAATTCACTAAAGCATATGGGAGTTTTGTGAATTGAAAACTAAAAAGGGATTAAAACCCTAAAGGAAGAAGCCTAAAGAATTCTTCTTTCGCAGTGTTTCTGGTCTGGAAAACGTATGGACTCTTAATGAAAACGTTACCATTTAATGAGTATTTATACAAAAATTCACCGCCTCAAAATCCGAGCTCGTTCGAACGAGAAGCATATGTCGCTCGAACGAAGGACGCGTGTCGTTCAAACGACATCGCGCGACTTCCAATCTCGTTCGAACAAGATACTGATCTCGCGCGAACGACCTGCCCGTCAAAATCGAGGTCCGCTTCAAAAGATAAAAAAATACTCATTCTTAAACTTTGACGAAAAAGTCCGCTCCAACACTTAGAAAATATTTTGTAAAATTATCCCAAAAGCTCTAAGTGAAAAGTTAAGGTATTAAAAACATAACCTTACCAAAGTAAACTTCTTGGAGTCTTGAATGATGAAGAACTTGAGTACTTTGGATCCTTCTTTGATGTAGATGTCTCTTGAATGCTCTTCGACGGTGTAGCGGTATATGACATAATAAATTGATAACGGACCTATGAAAATATGACCTTACAAATCCAGTTCTAGACGACCAAGTTATGGTCAATTTGCCCCGAGGCTCCTTAGTGTGTAAAAATAGAGGAAATAGTCCAAGTTTCCAAGGCGTAGTCGACTGTAATTTCAGTTTTTGCCTTCGAGTGGAGACAGTGTATTTGGTCCCAATACCCGATCGATCGGTCCCAGACCGCAGTCGACCAATACCCTAGATCTGCGAATCAAGGTTTTCCTTTGGTTTTGGTTTTGGTTTCTTTTCTTATTTTAGTTTTCTTTACCACTCCTTTTTGGTGGTTTTCTTCCACTTAATATATATAGTGAGTGGTTTGTAGTTTAGAAGGGAGATATCATTAAATCGTGTACGAAGAAAATAGAAGATTTGTTTTGTCTCTCTTCTTTCACCTAGGGCTTGGGATATTTTCTTCTAATTTTCATCTGCCCCTTCATTTATTGTAAGTCAAATTCCATTTTAGTTGAATCTTGTTCACTGTTGGCACTATTGGGTAATTACTATAGTGGTTTTATCTTTAATGCTCTCATTTACCATAACATTTCTCCGTTTTATTAACCCAATGGTGTGTGCTTGCATAGTTAGTGTTATGGGTAGCTAATTTCCATAGGTTGGGATCATAAACCCACCTTGGATGGTTCCACTTCTTAATTTCTTCAATGTTTGAATACAATAAATGGGTATATGGGTTGGTATTGGAGTTTCATAGGATTTTAATCTCTCTTATCACGTAAGGGTTGTTTTTAAGACTTAACTCCAACTTCAACGCAGTGGTTGGATAATATATCGATACCTTCATCTTGTATCGTTGGGGTGACATCCTTCATGTGGGATTTTTGATAATGATATCTTATTCCCATTCGATTGTGATCCAATCGCAAGAACTAGTTGGGTTGTGATCATCCGAGGTGGGGGAACATTCCTCAACCTTTTGTTAAAGAATCTTTTCATAATCCGTTTTATAAATCTCTCTTGCTTCTATTAGTCTTTAGTTAAATTTTCCAGTAAGTTTGGTTCGCTTTTTCCGTTATAACACTCAAAACATTAATCATCTTTTCTTTTATCTTTTATTCTTGTTTATTGACTTTTGGCTAGAAGAATATCTTCGGTACTTCATATAATTCCCTATGGAAATCGACTCCGATACTACTGGGTTTTTTATTACTCTCACGATTAGCGTGCATTTGCGTTATACAATATTCTGAGCGAGTCAGTTATTAAGTAAAGAGTTTAAGGTGTAAGATAAATATAAGTAATTAGTTAGTAAGTTGAATAATTAATTTGAGTTAGTTATATAGCAAAAATATTTGGTCAACATTAGTAAATGATGTTAGTTATGATTAAAGAATTTATTATTTGGACTATAAACAATTTAGTAGTTATAATAATTGCAGCTAAGTGGATGTCAAGAGGTTATTAGAGGTATAAGTAGTAATAAGAAATATAAGCAAGACCATAATATTCTCATGCAAGAGAAGAGAGTTTTATGGATGAATTCATGGAATCATTTTAAGAAATGGTGAAGTGAATGTGTATAAAACCCATGGCGGGGCCTTACCACAAGGGCTGACAGGCCATGCTGCAAAGAGGCACATATAATTTAGGGAATGTGTGTGTGCCTCTTTGGTGGTTAAATGTTATAATTAGCATGTTCTTTTATTTCTATAGCACCGCCATGGCGGTTTGGAAGTAGTCGTCTGATTGAATTTTAAAGCCCTTATACTCTTGACTCACTTGAGTCTATATTGTATAAGTGCTCATCTAGTTTGGAAATTGTGACAAAATTATGTCCATCCAAGAAACCAAAGAACCACAGAGATTGGTTTGCTATTTCATTCATATTTCTTATTGTGATCTAGATCTAATTACCAACACTCACACACAGTAGAATGCATCATAAACATGTCACATTGCATATTTATGTGTGTACATATGTTGAGTATGTTTAAATCCCTAAATTTGATTTTTAAATATTTTTTGGGATTTTATAAACATTTTTTAATAAAGGTTTTATTAATTAAAACTTGATTTTAGAAGTTTGTGGGTTCAATCTCTAATTATTGATTAATGGGTTTATTGGCTCAAAGTTTGTTTGGGTAGAAACCAAAAGCGGCAGAGACTTCAGGGTTTGGTTGTAATTATTTTATGAGGCGCGTTTCATATCGATTTATTGGCTAACACCTGTTGCTTGCTGATTGGTGGGATTTGTGTTGCTTCACTGAGTATACAATCGCGTATCTTTACAACCGTTGGATCAAACCTTATCAACGTCCTGCATGCTTTCATTGGTAATCCCTGTGTATCCCTCCTGAACCAATCAGGTGACTTTTAATCACCGCTCTCTGTGAGCCCTTGGATTTAAATCAATCCAGCTTGACTCAATCCTGACCCTTGGTTTTGAACCTGCTTCTCGATCCTTCTCTTCATCCTATGAAAAGGATCCTCTTCTCAGTCGTCCAAGACTTTTGGCCAATTCATTCCTGAGAATAAAAAATAGAGAAAAGAGAGAGTAAAGAGAAGAGAAAAAAGAAAGAAACCAGAAAGAAAGAGAGAGAGTTAGAAACCCTAACCCTAACCCCTGTTCGTCAATCCTCTTTCAAACCAAAAACTCCATAAAAAAACTCCTACATATCCAAAACACTACCCTGAGTGTTCTTGAGTTTTTGAGAGATATTTGTGTTGCTGTAACCTCTTGTCCATTAGATATTGTTTCTAACTTAAACTGTTTACTTAGATATATTTTCTTCTTCATAGAAATTTCAGATCTATGTTCTGCATATTACATCACACTTAGATTTACATAGTTTATTTCTCATCTCGAGAAATATATTGTTGATTCTTTTCTGAAAATTGCTTTTAACTTTGAAATCAACAATAAATGTTTTCTGTTTCTAGTTCTCTTAAAACTAAACCTTTGACCTAGTTTGGAATCACACTTGGAGGTTTTCAATCTTGAAAATCTTTTCAAAAATCTGAGATTCATTAAGATCTTGATTGTCTTCTAAGCAAGATATCCGTGGATTCTGGGATTGATTTAAAGGTCAAACAGGTTCAAAGTTTTGTGAGAAGAGAGAAAAAGAAAAATCACTGCATATAGCCTTATATGTAATTTGCTAGGACTGTTTGTACTTAATAAGTGTGAGTGTGTGCATGCATGTGTTAGAGAGCACCTCCACAAACACTTTCACACTACAACACGAAAAGTGTTGGTAATAAGATCTTGTGAACAAGAGTCGACGTAAAGTGCTGGAACAAATCAGAAGTTAACAAACTGGGAGAACAACATCTACAATCAGAACTGCAGAGAAGTTATAAGGACACTAGAGGGTACATTCCTAAACTTATATAGGTCTGAGTTGTATGCATGTTAGTTATATAGTTTGTAACTCATAAATTTGTTTTAGTGGATTTTTTTTTCATTTTACTCCGTAGAGGGAGTCGTGGATGTTTCCTCAATTGGTGAGGTTTTACCACGTAAAAAATCGTGAACTTAATCTTTCTACATCTCCTCATCTCATTCTTGGTTGTGCTGAGTTTAAAGTTTGTTTAAACTGTTTTATAAACATGTTAGTCAAATCTTGAATAGATCTCGTCATATTGTGTTCAAATAGTTTTGTTTTTTCAAGAAAATTGTTTCCTCAAAAAACAGCTCGGAGTTACTTAAATAGTTTATTTTTAATAAATGACTTTAGTAACATATTTTCAATTGGTATCAGAGCTTGGTAAACTTCTTTTAAAGAGATCCTGTGTTTCTGAAATTGTTTTCTGAAAATCAAATATGGACGAGAAAAATGAAAGATTTGGTAACTTGACCAGACCTCCTATCTTTGATGGAACCAATTTTGCTTACTGTAAAGTAAGAATGATTGCTTTCATTCAAGGAGCTCTGGGAGATGATGTCTGGGACATTGTTGAAAATGGTTACACTTTTCCTACAAAACCAGCCACTAAAGGAAGTAATGAGAGGGTTAAGAAAGCATTAAGTGAGTTCACTAAAGAAGAGAAACAAGTTTCTCGAAATAATAACAAAGGAAAGAATGCCATATTTATGTCTATAAATGAACATGAGTTCAAAAGAATCTCATCCTGTACCACTTCTAAGGAAGCTTGGGACACTTAAGTTACTGCTCATGAAGGTGACACTAGAGTTAAGGCTGCTAAAACTCAAATGCTCATTCAACAGTATAATTCCCTAATTATGTCTGAGGCTGAGTCATTTGATGACTTCTATATGAACCTGACTGATATTGTGACCAAACTGCATGCTAATGGGATAACTTATGATAGACAAGAAATTGTATCTAAAATTCTGAGATCATTACCACATAAATTTGATAACAAAAGATATGCTATTAAGGAAATGTGTGATATTAATCTCACTCCTGAACTACTCAGTAGTAAATTAAGAACTGTGGAAATGGAACTGGAATTTAAGAAACAATTGACCCAGTCCCATAGGAAACAGAGTAGTTCCAATCTAAGCTTATCTTCTAAATTGATTAAGCATGAGTTTAATACTTCCAATGATGACTCTGATGAGGAATGAGATATAAAGAGTTTGGACAATCAGATTGCCTTAATGTCAAAACAGTTTAAGAAAATCATTAAGTTTAGAAACAAAATGGCAAATAAACAAGGCAAGTCAAATTATCCAACTCCCTCTAATCACAGACCTCATGAGAAAAGCAATGACAAAAATCACAAGGACTCTCACATTAGACCTAATAGAGACCTTAAGAAGACTGAATGCTATAGATGTGGTAAACTGGGACACATTGCACAAGACTGTAGAGTTAACTTGAATACTCAAAACAAGCACACTAGAGCCAACATTTGCAAAACATGGGATGATTCAAGTGACTCTGAAAATGAGGAACCTAAGTCAACTGATGTTTTTGACCCTTGCATGTCTTTCTTTGCCAAGATTATCTATAATGATGATATGCATGTGCTTGTTAGTGAGGAAGAATCTAATAATTCTATGTCTGATGGTTCGAATATTGTTGTTTCTGGTTTAGATGCTTTGATTACTGAGAATATTGCTATCTCTTCTTCGGGGTGTGTGAGTCAAAGGGAAAGTGATAATGACGATGTCAATGGGTGTGTGAGTTCAAAGAATGAATCCTTAGGGGTCACTTCACACACTACACTTAGTGACTCGGACAATGAAGACCTCCCAGATATTCACACACTTTATTCTAAAACTCTCAAGAAAATCACTAGACTAGAAAAAATTGTGAAAGATCTCACCAAAAAAATGAAAGATCTAAGCCTGATGGTCAAATTGAATGCTGAAAAGTATACTGCCCAATGTTTAACTCATGAAAGTGAAATTAAAATTTTTGATGAAAAACTCAGAAATTTGACTGAAACAAATGAAATTCTGGAGAAAAAGTACAAAGGGACATTGTTAGAATTGGAACAAACTAAAGAAAAGACAACAACTGTTTTCAAAAAATTTACAGAATTTGAAAATAATTCAAACTGTTTTGATGAATTTGTTGCTGAATCAAAAACCAATTCTGATGATCGAACTGGAATAGGGTTTTGCCCCAATTTGAAGACACAAACAAAATCTTTTGAACCTATCAAGTTTGTGTCAAGAGGCAAAAGGCCTATTGAAACATGCCCAGACTTTCATTCTCTAAAAATTGAGTTTGATTCAAAACATCAAAATTTTAACATTGGGGAATCAAGTTGCTCTAAACATGAAAGTTCACCTAAGGCTAAATACGTCTGACCCTTTATTAGAAAGAGTGAATCTACATTCAAACCTGTACTACCTAGGAATAGATTTCAACCTCAAACTTCCTCAAAACCGTTGTTTAGAGACTTTTCTAAGGAGACCCCAATTTTGAGCAATCTTTACTGCTCTTACTGCGACATATATGGTCACTCTTTTGATGGTTGCTATGCTAGGAGACTAGTTAAACATGTCTATAATCCTCATATCTATCAGAACTTTAACTATTCTAGAAGGAGCCGCAACAATTATATACTTCCTAGACAACCAGATAAAAACTCTAATTATAGAAAGAGAAAGACCAAACCTAAAAGAACATTTCCTAGAAGGAATCCTAAGCACTTTCCTAAACCAAATGCTCAAGTCTTTCATAAAATTCAAAATCATGCGCAAAACATTTTTCAGCAAAAATCCAATGCTCGCAAATTTTATCAATTGAGAGCTAATAAGCGTAAAATGAAAACTAGAGCAATTTGGGTTAGAAAAGATGATCTATTACCTCAGATGAAGTGTAACATAGTTGTTACCGCTCTAAAAGCTCAACACACATCATCCGGTTGGTATTTAGACTCTGGATATTCTAAGCACATGACTGAGGATGAAACTAAACTTTTAAACAAAACCAGCTTTGATGGTGGTAAAGTCATTTTTGGTGATGGAGTTTCATCTCAAATCATAGGCAAAGGAACTCTCCAAGAAGATGGACTTCCTGTTCTTGAAAATGTCCTTCTAGTTAAAGGTCTTAAGGCAAATCTACTTAGCATTTCGCAATTTTGTGACTCAGATCATACTGTTACCTTTTCAAAAAACAATTACAAAATTTTAAATGATAAAGGTGAATGCATAATTACAGGATTCAGAACGCCTGACAATTGTTATACTGTCATGAACAATTCTGAAATCTGTAATGTTGCCAGAATGGATGACGACGAGATATGGCATAACAGAATGGGTCATATAAATTACGATAATCTTAGTAGACTGACCTCTCAGGAAATAGTTAGAGGAGTTCCTAAAATCAAACCCATTCCTAATATTGTCTGTGGTCCTTGTCAGGAAGGTAAAATTGTTAAGGCACCTCATAAGAAAGTTAATGATATTCTTACCTCTAATCCCTTGGAGCTCATCCATATGGACCTAATGGTTCCCTCCCAAACTGTTAGTCTCTGTGGACACAGTTATATTCTAGTTATGGTTGATGACTTCACAAGATTTACTTGGGTAGCCTTTTTAAAACAAAAGTTCGACACTTTTCAAATTTTCCTAAAAATTCTTCTTCGGATTGAAAATAAAAAGGACACTCAAGTAAATAGAATTCGTAGTGATAGAGGTGGTGAATTCAAATTTAATACTGTGACTATAATGGTTACAAACATGAATTCAGTGCTCCTAAGACTCCTCAACAAAATGGAATTGCCGAGAGAAAGAATCGTACCCTTCAAGAAATGGAACGAGTTATGTTACATGCCAAGAATTTACCTAAATACTTTTGGGTAGAATCTATTCTTACTGCATGTCACATCATAAATAGGGTCTATCTTAAAAATAATTCCAAATAAACTCCTTACGAACTTTGGTACAATAAAAAGCCTAATCTTAAGTACCTTAGAACTTTTGGCAGTACTTGTTATATATGCAAATATAGGGAACACTTATCCAAATTTGAGAGTAGGGGAGATAAAGCTATATTTCTAGGATACTCGCCTAACAGTAGAGCCTATCGAGTGTATAATCTTCGCACTGAAACCTTGATGGAATCCATAAATGTAATTGTAAGTGACACTATTGTAGAGAACAAGATTGGTGAATCTACTATTGAGGAAGAATCTACAAACATTTTAGAAAATGACTCTTCTGAAATAGATAATTCATTACCAATTGAGATACCTGAAGTACCTAACTGGGTTTCTAAATATCATCCCATAAATAACGTAGTTGGTAACCCTAGTGAGCCAGTGCGTACAAGATCCCAACTAAGAAATTATGCACATTATGCATGTTTTGTTTCCCTTGTGGAACCAAAGAATGTAAATGAGGCATTGAATGACTCTCACTGGATTTCTGTTATGTAGGAAGAACTTCTTCAATTTGTCATTCATGATGTTTGGTATCTTGTTCCTAGTCCTGAGCACAAAAAGGTTATTGGCACACGTTGGATTTTAAAAAATAAGACATCATTTTATACGCGAATTGGTTGAAACTAAGGAATTAGAAATCAATTATCTTCCTACTGATTTGCAACTCGCAGATATGTTCACCAAACCTTTAGATTATAATAGATTCATTTCCTTGCGTAAATCTATTGGTATGGTTTGTGCTGAGTAATACCTTTGCTAATTATCCAAGTTTTTTCCTTTGTCCAGATGAGACAAAATGGGGGAGAAATTTGAGTCGTTATGAATATTTGTATATATGCTAAACTGCTTGATCTTAGTGATTCATTGCAGGTTTTTGTACAGTTTTTCTCAACTGATGTCATAGGGTATTCAATTGTAAATAGTTCAGTTATGTACTTTTGTTTTCTAGGATTTGGGTAGATAGATTCTTTATAGGAATAGGTTTTTCTTATGTTTTGTCGCCCTACGAGTCATAGTTGACTCAAAGGAGATTTTGTCTCATATTTCCAAAAGGGGAGATTGAAGCCCTTATACTCTTGACTCACTTGAGTCTATATTGTATAAGTGCTCATCTAGTTTGGAAATTGTGACAAAATTATGTCCATCCTAGAAACAAAAGAACCTCAGAGATTGGTTTGCTATTTCATTCATATTTCTTGCTGTGATCTAGATCTAATTATCAACAGTCACACACAGTAGAATGCATCATAAACATGTCACATTGCATATTTATGTGTAGTACATATGTTGAGTATGTTTAAATCCCTAAATTTGATTTTTAAATATTTTTTGGGATTTTATAAACATTTTTTAATAAAGGTTTTATTAATTAAAACTTGATTTTAGAAGTTTGTGGGTTCAATCTCTAATTACTGATTAATGGGTTTATTGGCTCAAAGTTGGTTTGGGTAGAAACCAAAAGCGGCAGAGACTTCAGGGTTTGGTTGTAATTATTTTATGACGCGCGTTTTATATCAATTTATTGGTTAACACCTGTTGCTTGCTGATTGGTGGGATGTGTGTTTCTTCAATGAGTATACAATCACGTATCTTTACAACCGTTGGATCAAACCTTATCAACGTCCTGCATGCTTTCTTTGGTAATCTCTGTGTATCCCTCCTGAACCAATCAGGTGACTTTTAATCACCGTTCTCTGTGAGCCCTTGGATTTAAATCAATCCAGCTTGACTCAATCCTGACCCTTGGTTTTGAACCTGCTTCTCGATCCTTCTCTTCATCCTATGAAAAGGATCCTCTTCTCAGTCGTCCAAGACTTTTGGCCAATTAATTCCTGAGAATAAAAAATAGAGAAAAGAGAGAGTAGAGAGAAGAGAAAAAAGAGAGAAACCAGAAAGAAAGAGAGGGAGTTAGAAACCCTAACCCTAACCCCTGTTCGCCAATCCTCTTTCAAACCAAACACTCCACAAAAAAACTCCTACATATCCAAAACACTACCCTGAGTGTTCTTGAGTTTTTGAGAGATATTTGTGTTGCTGTAACCTCTTGTTCATTAGATCTTGTTTCCAACTTAAACTATTTACTTAGATCTATTTTCTTCTTCATAGAAATTTCAGATATATGTTCTGCATGTTACATCACACTTAGATTTACATAGTTTATTTCTCATCTTGAGAAATATATTGTTGATTCTTTTCTGAAAATTGCTTTTAACTTTGAAATCAACAATAAATATTTTATGTTTCTAGTTCTCTTAAAACTAAACCTTTGACCTAGTTTGGAATCACACTTGGAGGTTTTCAATCTCGAAAATCTTTTCAAAAATCTAAGATTCATTAAGATCTTGACTGTCTTCTAAGCAAGATATCCGTGGATTCTGGGATTGATTTAAAGGTCAAACAGGTTCAAAGTTTTGTGAGAAGAGAGAAAAAGAAAAATCACTGCATATAGCCTTATATGTAATTTTCTAGGACTGTTTGTACTTAATAAGTGTGAGTGTGTGCATGCATGTGTTAGAGAGCACCTCCACAAACACTTTCACACTACAACACGAAAAGTGTTGGTAATAAGATCTTGTGAACAAGAGTTGATGTAAAGTGCTGAAACAAATCAGAAGTTAACAAACTGGGAGAACAACATCTACAATCAGAACTGAAGAGAAGTTATAAGGACACTAGAGGGTACATTCCTAAACTTATATAGGTCTGAGTTGTATTCATGTTAGTTATATAGTTTATAACTCATAAATTTGTTTTAGTGGATTTTTTTTTTTCATTTTACTCCGTAGAGGGAGTCGTGGATGTTTCCTTAATTGGTGAGGTTTTACCACGTAAAAAATCGTGAACTTAATCTTTCTACATCTCCTCATCTCATTCTTGGTTGTGCTGAGTTTAAAGTTTGTTTAAACTGTTTTATAAACCTGTTAGTCAAATCTTGAATAGATCTTATACATACTGTTTTGTTAAACACATCTTGTGTTCAAATAGTTTTGTTTTTTCAAGAAAAGAGTTTCCTCAAAAAACAGCTCGGAGTTACTTAAATAGTTTATTTTTAATAAACGGATTTAGAAACATATTTTCATTTTTTTGAAATGTGTAAACCAATTAAATCTATCTGCCAATAATAAACTCTAATGTGTCCAAAAGGACCCTAGGCCCTTGTGTTGCTCATTATTTTAAATGAGAGTGTGTAGGAAGTTTAAGGGGTTATCCAGCCAAAATAAAGAAGCAGAATATACAACTTCTCTCCCAGTAATACCTTTTGTCGACATAAAATATCAGGAGATAAACCTTAATGAGTGACTTTGAGGTTGTTCAAGAAGTTATTTGGGTGGATTTGTAACTTTTCGCCCCGGATTTATGGGTCACTCGCGGTCAAGTTGGCCTGACTCGAGCATTAGGTGTGAAGTGCAATCAAACAACTTACATAATGTTGCTAGTCTAGTTATATTTAATTAAAATTTCACTTGTTTAGCATGCGATTTTCATTTCAAATCAAGCTACGTGAGGCACATGTGGGAAACATCCCCCGAATCCAAGCATACAGAGCTACTAATGTAAAAAAATGGAATATAAATACGAAACCGCACCCCACCTGCTATAACAAAGATAAGGGAATGAGCTGAATAACCAGTGAAAATACACAATAACGCAATATAGGATCGAACGACAGAAAGGAGAGTCTTAACACATTATATCTACATAGACATGAAACTACCATAAATAAATAAATATATATAAATATAAATATATATATATATATATATATATACACACACACACACAGACACACACTCACACGCACATTAATGCATGAAATTGATTTTATTCTAAAAATGTTGTTTATACCGATTAATTTACGTTAATCTTGTTTAAAAAAAGTCCTTTTTCCCTGACTTGGCCTTTAATTCCCATTTAAACACACCCGGTTAAATACTTAAAATAAATACGCTTGTTTAAGGAAAATCATTCATTTTTCCGTAATTACCCCTTTATTTATACCAATTCATATTAGTATTTTCTTTTAAAATAACCCTTTGAACAAACGCAAACATCGTGTTAGAAAATACATAATTTCCTTTGAAAACCTTTTACAAACACACCTTTGTGTCAATTATGGGTTAGGCCTCTTAAGGTTGTTTAGTCACCCATTTAATCACTCCACTTTACCATTCCTTTACTTTATAGACATTAGTCAAATTTCACATTACTTGTCCAATTTTATCCTTTACTGGAACATTTATTAATGCATTAAAGTTTGGTTGTATTTTCGTACATTCACTATGCAACCCATCTCTTAACATGTTCCATTTCCATTATCTTTTTTTCGAAATCTTTCAATAATCGCATACTTGAACGGGTTCCACGCCACCGACTATGCACACCATATGCTCTAGCTAGTGATTTTGGATCTTTCATCTTAGGGCTCCGGACCCTCCTTAATTATCTCACTGTCATCCGAGTTCTTATTAATGTGTTTTAACATTTTACAAATGTCCACATTATTCTACCTTACATTTTACCTGGCCAAAGAAAAAATCTGGGGTTCCACCCCAACATGTGTTATACTTTAAAAAACATTTTTTCTTATCCTTTTTATTCTACATTGATTTCATCCCAAAATCATGTTCATTCAAGACCCTTTTTTATGTAACACCTTTTCCAACAGTTTTATTTCTAAAAATGTTCCACTTTATATAAAATTACCATTTTACTCAATTATTTTCAAACTTATCTTTTTCTCCATTTCACAAGTGTCAATTCCCAAAATACTATTAAGTTACACACACTAACTTACTAGGTATTTTTAACTCATTAACACCTTTTTAATATTTTGGAGTAACACTCTTCTTAATTGGAAACATATTTATTTCATTACTTTGTTTTCCAAGAAGTCATTAACATCTAAGACCACTTTGTAAGAAAATGCCATTGTCTTTATTAGTTCATGTAATCTTAAAACCATGAATTTATCACTTTTTCAACACTCTTTTCTCACACTTTAAAGGCTGAATTTTCCAATCTCCTTATTTCATGTTCAAACCCAAATAAACCCCATTATACTTGTTTATATGCTCAATATCAAAGTACTATAAGTTTACATACACGGGAATATGAATTTTAAGTCCAAAAATCATATTAAAAGGTTCAAACATATAATTTATTGTAGAAGTTTCATAATGTTTGCCCAAACATAATTTTCAAGGCAAAAGACATATATTTCTTTAAACTTCGATAAAATGTCCATTTATACTAAAATCATAATATTTTTCAAGAAATCTTTGAAACAAGATTCATAAACTGAAACTCATTGAAACCTATTTTCACAAATTTTAAGAAACATCATTCTTGAACAGCATATGTATCCTACTCTTAAAATCTATATGAAAAATCAACAACTAATAACATAAAGTCTTAAACTTGATAGTATAGTTTTACCACCTCAAATGGAGATCCAAAAATGGTTGGTTGAAATGTCTAAGAAGATGTCAACCTCCCACCTCCTAAGGTGGCCTTAGAGAGGTTGTATATCCCCACAAAGCTTACTCCATGAATACTTAATCAAAAACCCTCTTAACAACTCCACAAAGATACTCCACCTTCATCTCCAAAAAAAACCAACAACACCTCCAAAATTCTTAACTTTGTTTATCCATGGAGGAAATGGATATATATGGCTCAAATTTGGTGGAATTCTAGTAGAATATGGTTGTACAAGGTGAAAATATGGTGGTGGCATGGTGGTTTATGGTGGAGATAGGAGAAGAAATGCCGAAATGGTGGGGGCTCTCTTCTCTAAACTCAAACAAACCCAAATAACCCATCAAACCCTTATCAAAACAGCCCAATCCTTGAAATCTCATTTTTTCCCAATTTGGGCACACCATATCTCGGCACCTCATCAATCCAACGACCTAAAACATGACAACACATAAGGGAAACCTAATTTAAAAAAATTTATTACGCTCGTTCAAATGATAATGGCCTCTCGTTCGAACGAGAAAGGTTTCTCATTCGAACTAGCCCTCGAACGACCTTTGAACGAGCCTTTTCAAGTACGCAGTTGAGTCTTATTCGGTCGTCCTTCGATCTCCACTTCGAATGGCTTGGGAATTTCATTCGAACGACCTTGGAATTATTCGAATGGCTACTTCCAATATCTTCTCCAATTTCCAAATTTTAACCCACAAACTTCCAAAAATTATCATTAATATTCCAAATTCCCAAGGTTTCATATGCTTGTAATTTACATGGAGAAAATAATAAAATATTGGGCACGGGTATTACATTCTTCCCTCCTTAGAAAATCGATATGTCCATTCCTCAAATCCATGGGATTTATCGACTCTTATACTAAGTCATAAGAATCCTCCATGACTAAACCATCGAAGTCCTCAATAGCTAAGATCATATTGCACACCCTTGCAAAGGGATTTTCACCAAAAGCTCAACATGTGAAATGCTCTAATGTTCACCATCATGCTAATCATCAACATCGCATAACTAACCCTGAGTCTCCACTCACTTAATGATCATGCTCGATCAAGTCCTGGGAATACCTTTGTTAATACCCAAAGCATACAGGCACCTCTACTAGATAATCCTATCTAATAATTGATTATTAATGCTTCTGGTCACCTCGGCCCAAGCCGAGGTGAGACTATTTGTCTATTGAAGGTGATTGATATGCCCAAGTATAACCTCGGCCCAGAGATACCTACCTCGGCCAAGATGATGGCCGAGACATTGATCGACCCTAAGGGGCAGGGGCCCGCGATATCATCCCTCGGCCCAGGCCGACACTACCGTATTCACTTCCATGGACACTACGTCTGGGAATAGCAACCTCGGCTAATATTAGGCTGAGGTGACAAGGAGCCCTAATCACCTTCAATAGACAAATAGTCTCACCTCGGCTTGGGCCGATGTGACCAGAAGCATTAATAATCACCGGCATGGGACTATCCCTACCTCGGCTGGGGCCGACCCAGCATAATGTTTCGGCCGAGATCAGGCCGAGACTCCTCATGACATTATTCGGATTGAACGAACATCAAGCTTTACAGCTCGGCCTCTCCCAGGCCGAGGTCATTCACCAACATCACTGCCGAGCATCTGTTGACATTTGGATAAGGACACCTGGGCACAAATCAGTTGTAACAAGATTATTCTCCACATGGGGGAGAATATTTCATCATCATTGCTTACATGTGACAGTGACAGATGGCATTCCCACATTGGTGAGGATACCACACACATGCTCATTGCATGCATGGGGGGTACAGTGCGCCCACTAGGCACTATATATAGGGATCATCCCCTACCTTGCAAAAGGATCCTGCTATTGAAACCCTAGCTAAAACTCTGTCTAAAGATACAGTAGAAAGAGAGAGAGAGCTTGAGTGAATTGTACCCATGGCCATTAGTGCCATTGTTCAGTGATACTACTCACACACTCACAGTGGACGTAGGCCAGATTGGCTGAACCACTCATATTCCGGTGTTGATTCCTCATATCCTCACCTCCTTCTCTTATCTCTATATATATAGCTGTGCCACCATTGTTACTAATATATTGAGCTTTCAAACACCTCACCTGGTGATGCTAATTCTTAGCATCATCATTTTGGCACCGTCTGTGGGAATCGAGAGGCTATCTCTTCCTCTTTTTCTGCTTTACCTCACCGGAGACTCTGGTGGTGAACCAGGAACCACCCCTTGTGTGGAGCTGTTTCACCATTGAAAGAGGTCCTTTAAGGTATTAAGCTCACTTACTGTTCAAGCTCTTTATTATCAACACATGGCACCAGAGTTACCACCGCCTCTTCCGCCGCCCGGAGGTGGAGGGGCTAGCTCCAGTCAGGCTCCTCCCCAATCCGAAATGGCGGAGGTGGCAGCAACTTTGAAATCTTTAGCTGCAACACAACAAGCCATGAAGGAGCAATTTGCCCAGCTCAGCCAAACCATGATGATGAGGCCACCTAGAGTCTCCCCGGACATGATAACTCCGGCGGCAGTTCAGCCTCATCCCGATGCCAGGGGACCACCCCAGGCGCCCATGAAGGATCAACCTGCACCCCAGCGAAGGAGGGACGTTGCTGACCCTAGGCACTTGCGCCTGGGGAGGCAAGGAAACCCTTGCCCAGAGGACAGGTATGATGACCTAGAAGCTGAAGAGGCCCCGGAAGACTGCTGGGAGCCGTATGAGGTGTCAGATAACACCGTACGACCCCTTAGGCAGAGCCAAGGATGTGTCGGCCGAAGAAGAGACGAGGCCCAACAAAGAGGGTCGGCCTTTGATAGGCAGAGTCAAGGATGTATCGGTCGAGGAAGAGATGAGGCCCAGCAGAGAGGGTCGGCCTTTAACAGGTTGAGCAGAGGGTCGGCATTCGAGAGGCTAGGCCCAGTCAATGACCTGAGGCAGAGGATATCGAGGTCAAGGAGCGCGGCAGGCTCTCAAAGAGGGAATAGACAGGCTCGGCCAGATCAAGGCCGACCCGTGGAGAGAAGAGCCAGGGAGCAGGAAGAGGTCAATAGTCAGCGTTTTGTGGCTGGGGAACCCTTTGTCCATCGTAGGGAGGTGGCAGGGGATAACCTCGGCCTAGCTGAAGAGAGAAAACCCTGGAATGACTCAATCCAACGTCTCGAGGAGAAGATAGGGGACCTCATAAAGAGCAGGGACCCACTACAGAGGGGCTACTCGGAGGGCTCCCCGTTTGTAGCTAGGATAGTGGGGTTCCCAACCCCAGCTAAATTCAAGCCTCCTAGCGTGACTCCTAAGTATGATGGCAGCACTAACCCAGTGCACCATATCGAGATGTATCAATCGGCGGCAGATATTTACTCAATACCTGATGAGATGAAGTGAAGGGCCTTCTCAGGAACCTTGACAAGGGCAGCGCACAGCTGGTTCACCTCTCTTCCGAAGAACTCGATCGAGAACTTCAAAGGCCAAGCAGAGCAGTTCATCCACAACTTCTGCTTTGGGGTAAGACCACAGAAGAAGACTACCCACCTCCTATATGTCAAACAGGCTAAGGGAGAAAGCCTAAGAGACTATATAGCAAGATTTAACAAGGAGAAGTTGGAAGTAGAGGATTACGAGGAGAGCATAGCCATGACCGCCCTGATAGGAAGCCTCCAGAAGGGGAAGCTATTGTGGAAGCTGGCGGAAGACCCCCCCCCCCCCAAATCTATGGCAGAGTTGTTGTCCACCGCGGGGAAAGTGATGAATGCGGAAGAGGCAATGGCCGCCAAATATGAGGAGGAGAACCGTGGTAGCACTGGGAGGTCCCAGGGTAAGAAAGAGGGGAAGAAGAGGTCAGCAGATGACAAGTTCGCTCATTACACTCCTCTGACTGTGAGCTGTGAGCACATCCTTAATGAGATCAAGATTGACCGGGCTCTGAGGTGGCCAGAGAAATTGAAGGCCCCACCACATAAGAGGAATAAAAACCTCTGGTGTGAGTTCCATCAGGATCACGGCCATGTCACATATAGATGCTTTGCTCTGAAGGATGAGATTGAGAAGATGCTGAAATCCGGGAAGCTAAGAAAGTATGTGGATGGCAAGACCCAAAAGGGTGGAAGAGAAGACCCTAGGAAGAGAAGAGATGACAGGTGCCGTGGCGATGTCCCGGCTAGAAGGCATGATGATTCAGAGGGTGATGATGGAGATGACCCGGATCTCCCACCTAAGGATGACAACACCCCAGTGAAGAGGGTAGGGATGATCTCCTTTGGTGTTAACACCATATGTGGAGGATTCGCAGGAGGTGGCTCTGAGGTAGCCGACATGAATGCTCATGTAGCGAAGGCCAAGTCAGTGGTCAAACCTGAGGTTGTGAATCTAACGTCTTCTGACGCAGTGCAGAAGAGGAAGAAGGTGGACATGGACACCCTCGTAGTGGGGTTCTCCAGACTCGACTTCAAAGGCATCTTAGCCCCCCATGATGACCCTTTAGTCATAACAACAAGGGTGCATGGGTGCGATGTAGGGAGAATCCTCATAGATGGGGGAAGTTCAGCAGATGTGATGTTCTGGCCTTGTTTCAAGAGCTTGGGTCTTAGCAGGGCAAGGCTGGTGCCCTACCATCACCCATTGATAGGCTTCAGTGGTGAGAAAATACACCCATTGGGCATGTATGAAATGGATGTGCGGATGGGAGATGAGTGGCCTAAGAGGCTGACCAAGAAGATAAACTTTTTTGTTATGGACGAAAATGTCTTCTCGGCCTACAACCTCATCATCGGAAGAGTGGCCCTCAGAGAGTTTGAAGCCGTGCCGTCAACGGTCCACCAGATGCTAAAATTACCGACTCCTTATGGGGTAAAGGAAGTAAAAGGGGACCAGACCACAGCGCGGGAGTGTTATTTCAACTCGGTCGAAGAGCGAGAGGCCCACAAGAGAGAAACCACCACTTACAGCATTGACACTCTTGATCCCATAGATGAAACAAAATTGAAGAAGGGCGAGCCCGTGGAAGAGGTAGAATCCATCGTCCTCAACGAGGACGAGCCGGAAAAAACCGTCCAGGTCGGCAAAGCCCTGGAGCAAGGGATCAAGGAAGAGCTGATAGACGTCCTTAGGAGGAGGCAGAGCGTCTTCGCGTGGAGTCATGCAGACATGCCTGGCATCGACCCTGAGATCATGACCCACAAGCTCAACGTGGACGGAGATGCTAGGCCTATTAAACAGAGGCGAAGGATCTACTCCAGAGAGAAGTATGAGGTCATCCGATAAGAGGTGAAGAAGTTGGAAGAGGCCGAGTTCATAAGAGAGGTTACTTATCCAGAGTGGCTCTCAAATGCAGTCATCGTGCCTAAGGCCAATGGAAAGTGGCGAATGTGTGTAGATTTCACAGACCTGAATAGGTCTTGCCCGAAGGACAGCTATCCCTTACCCAGGATAGACCAGATGGTGGATGCAACGGCAGGGCACGAACTTATGAGTTTCATGGATGCTTATTCAGGCTATAACCAAATCTTCATGGATACCGAAGACTCTGAGAAGACAGCCTTCATTACTGACAAGGGGACGTACTGTTACAAGGTGATGCCCTTTGGTCTGAAAAATGTCGGGGCAACGTATCAACGTCTTGTCAATAAGATGTTCGAGGAGCAGATAGGTAAGACCATGGAGGTGTATGTGGACGATATGCTAACGAAGAGCCTAAAAGCATGTACTCACGTAGCGGACCTTGGGAAGACCTTTGATGTCATGGACTCCTACAAAATGAAGCTCAACTTGGCGAAATGTGTCTTCGGGGTAGGAGTCGGGAAGTTCCTGGGGTTCATCGTTAATCAGAGGGGGATTGAAACAAACCCGAAGAAAATCAAGGCGTTACTCGACATGAAGACTCCTAGGAGTATCAAGGATGTTCAGAGACTCACTGGAAGGGTGGCGGCCCTGAATAGGTTTATTTCCAGAGCCACGGACAAGTGTCTTTCGTTCTTTAAAGTTCTGAGAAAGGCCTTCCAGTGGGACGAAGAGTGTGAAAAAATCTTTAATCAACTGAAGTCCTACTTGGGGTCTCCCTTGCTGCTGTCCCGGCCCATCGCAGGGGAGAGGTTGTTTGTGTACTTAGCAGTCTCCGAGTCAGCCATTAGCGCAGCCATCATACGGGAAGAGGATGGGATTCAGAGACCTGTGTACTTCAATAGTAAGGCCCTTCAGGGGTCTGAACAAAACTATCCCCGCATGGAGAAGTTGGCTTATGCCCTGATACACGCCTCTAGGAAGATGAAGCCTTACTTTCAAGCTCACTCCATGATAGTCCTCACCGACTCACCACTACGAAAGGTTCTGCACAAGCCTGAGAAGTTCGGAAGATTAATGACCTGGGCCATCGAGCTAGGGGAGTATGATCTTACCTACCAGCCCAGGACAGCCATCAAGGGGCAGGCCCTGGCAAACTTTGTCGCAGAATTCACTTGGGAAGAGGCCGAGACAGAGGGGGGCTTGGGTAATGGCGAAGAGACGAACCGAAGTGTCTTCCGAGATTCGGAAGAGACTGCCTTGTACGTCTTCCGAGGCCGAGAAGAGGTTACCCCAGGCAAAACTCGGAGAAGAGTAGAAGAAAATGAAGAGGATCGGTACCTCTTCGAAAAGGGGGTTATGAGAGAAGGGGTCTTCTCATCCGATACAGACGTATGGAGCCTCTTCGTTGATGGCTCTTATTGTGACAATGGAAGCGGCGCGGGGCTAGTACTCTCGGCTCCAGATGGCGCCAACATTGAGTATGCCTTGAGATTCAACTTCAAGGCCTCCAACAACGAGTCTGAGTATGAGGCCATGATAGCAGGTCTCTTATTGGCAACCACTCTTCGGGTGAAGCGACTCCTGCTTCATAGCAACTCAAGATTGGTTGTCAATCAAGTGCTGGGGGCATACGAGGCCAAAGATGAAAGGATGGCCAAATACCTGAGGAAGGTAAGAGGGTTGCTAGAGTATTTTGAAGAGGCAAAGCTGAAGAGAGTACCTCGGCTGAGTAACAACCACGCCGATGCGTTGGCAAGACTGGCCTCGGCAATGAAGACAGACTTGGGAAGAACCATCCCAATTGAAGTCTTAGGAAAGGCAAGTATTGAGGAGGATGAGGTATGTAACCCTTGTCACAATGTAAACCTGGGAGACTCGTGGATTGACCCGCTTGTTAGATACTTAAAAGAGGGGGAGCTACCTGAGTCCAGGATCGAAAGAAGAAAGTTGAGATACAGGGCTACAAAGTTCTCATTGGTAGAGACGTCTTGTACAAAAAGGGGTTTCTACTGCCTCTCCTCAGATGTGTGCACCCTGCGGAAGTGCCCCAGGTCTTAAGGGAGGTTCATGAGGGTTCTTGCTCTAACCACATTGGGGGAAGACCCTTAACCAAGAGGATCATCACTCAGGGATACTAGTGGCCTACCCTGTCTAAGGACGCCGCAGATTATGTGAAGAGGTGCGACAAATGTCAAAGGTTCGCCACCATCCCTCACCAAACTCATCAGCCTATGACATCGATCTCTTCTCCATGGCCATTTGCGGTATGGGGAATTGACTTGGTAGGACCTTTGCCAAGAGCAGTCAACAACTATAGATTCTTGATAGTTGCCATTGACTACTTTTCAAAATGGGTAGAGGCAGAGCCGATGATAACCATTACAGAACAGAAGACCTTCCAGTTCATCTGGAAGAACATCATATGTAGATATGGCCTCCCGAACACGCTCATCTCGGACAACGGGACCCAGTTCAAGAATGCCTCCTTGGAGAAGTATTGCCAAAGTGTGGGGATCAGACAGTTCTTCTCATCTCCTGGTCGACCTCAAGCAAATGGCCAGACCGAGGTCACGAACAGAACCATCTTGGATGGAATCAAGAAGAGATTAGAAGACGCGAAGGGGAGATGGATAGAAGAGGTCTACGCCGTGCTATGGGCTTACAGAACTACGGCAAGGACACCCACAGGAGAAACCCCATTCATGCTGGCACATGGCTCAGAGGAAGTCATACCAATGGAGGTAGGACTGCCAACTCATCGGATTCAGACCTACGACCCCGACAGCAATGGGGAGAAGAGAAGGCTAGTCCTGGATCTTATCGAAGAAAGAAGGGAAAATGCAGAGGTCAGAAAAGTAGCCTATCAGCAGAGGGCAGCAAGATTCTACAATCAAAGGGTGAAGTCAAGACCCATTGCGGTGGGAGACCTAGTGCTTAAGAAGACCCTACAGAAGACAATCAAGCTACACCCGAACTGGCATGGCCCCTATAAAGTAACGGAAGAGGTTGTGCCTGGCACGTATAGGCTAGAGAACCTAGAGGGAGAACCTTTCACCAACCCATGGAATGCTGATCATCTGAAGAGATATTTCATATGATGTTGCATAGGATTTGTAATTTGTAATTGTACCATCTTATCAAGAAGAGGTTATTAATAAAGATCAGTTTCCATGTCAAGTTCTTGTTTTGCTCTTCAAACCAGAAATTTATTATGAGGCTAACCTCTTAGGTGATGACCTCAGACCCTCATAACATCACTCGGTGGTGACGAGGTCTGAGCTCAGACACCTGGGTTAGATAACCTCAGACCCTTAACATCATTAATTTGGTGATATTCATTATGAGGCTAACCTCTTAGGTGATGACCTCAGACCCTCATAACATCACTCGGTGGTGACGAGGTCTGAGCTCAGACACCTGGGTTAGATAACCTCAGACCCTTAACATCATTAATTTGGTGATATTTATTATGAGGCTAACCTCTTAGGTAATGACCTCAGACCCTCATAACATCACTCGGTGGTGATGAGGTCTGAGCTCAGACACCTGGGTTAGATAACCTCAGACCCTTAACATCATTAATTTGGTGATATTCATTATGAGTCTAACCTCTTAGGTGATGACCTCAGACCCTCATAACATCACTCGGTTGTGACGAGTTCTGAGCTCAGACACCTGGGATAGATTACCTCAGACCCTTAACATCATTAATTTGGTGATATTTATTATGAGGCTAACCTCTTAGGTAATGACCTCAAATCCTCATAACATCACTCGGTGGTGACGAGGTCTGAGCTCAGACACCTGGGTTAGATAACCTCAGACCCTTAACATCATTAATTTGGTGATGGTGATGACCACATCATATTAAGTAATGGCTTCAGAGATCATATAGCATTCAAATACATTCAGAGGTCAAGATAAAGGAAGAAATTGGCATTCAATAAAAGAAGAGATTACATAACACTCAGATGTCTGATAAATTACAAGTTCAGAATTACAAGTCAAAAAATACAAAATACAAGGCCAAGTTAAACATCTGAAGGAGGAACATTCGAAGTCTCGACTGGGTTGACCTGTTCAGCATTGGTCACCTCAGCCACATCATCAGCAGGGTCAGTTCCTCCGAGATCACTCCCTTCCAGAGTAGCAGTCTGACCAGGGGAAGCAGCCTCGTCTTCTATCTCTTGCAGGGCCTGGGCAAACTGAGGATCGGCGAAGCCGAGGCCCACGAAGTCGGAGGCCTTTATAGTGCCAACCTCCTTCTCCCTGACCTCGGCCCATTTGGTGGTGTCTTTGATACCTCTTTCGAGGTATTCAAAACCAAAACCTACAAACTCCTCAGAGACTTTGTAATCAGTAATTATTTTCTCTGAGGCATCTGCAAGGGCGGCCTTCACAACAGCACTGACCTTCCTCTGCAGGGCATCGTCCTTATCCTGCAGGGCCTTGGCGTGGCTTTGGACGAGTGCAGAGATATTTTTTTCCAGACCCTGGGCCTTATTTTCAGAGTTCTGGGCCTTGGTCTCGGCATTCTGCAACTCTAACCTCAGACGGTCAACCTCGGCCTTCAGCTTGCTCTCAACCTTCTCAGCCTCATGCCCCTTCTGAATGAGAGGCAGCTTCCTCATGGCCTAGTTAGATATCTGGTACATGGCAGTGGCACCCTGCGCAGATAATGAAGAGGTTAGATGGGGGTAACATCAGACGTTGCACTTGAAAAAATTATGGACAAAAGGAACAAGTCATACCTGGGCGACCCTGTGGAGGCCGAACTCAACAAGCATGGAAGTGTCCATGGCCCTGTAAAAAAGCTTGTCAGCCTCAGTCATCATGTTGGCAAGGGCTTCCATGGCTTGTCGGCTGTGGCTGACCACGCTATCGGAAAGTTTTAGCTGGTCCAGACGAGCCGACAAGGTGTCGGCTGTGATAGGGATCGCAGCGTCTGAAGTCTTCCTTTGCCTGGAGGTCGGCCTCTGATCCTCAGAGGCCGGGACCTCAGAGGCCCTCTTCTTGGACTTAGATGTTGAAGGAGCTGGAGGAGGAGCGTTCAAACCAGTCCTCTTTGCAAGTCTAGCTAAACTCGGAGCTGCCATCTCCCACAACTCGTCCGGGACACCTGGAGGTCTCTCTGCAAAAGTGAAAAGATAAGAGTCAGAAATCAAACATGAATGATCAGAGGTTAGACTTGAAACAAAAAGAAAAATCCTTACCAAAGTCAACAAGGGGGCTTCCACCTAGGCTCGTCCCCGAGAGATAGTGAGGGGTCAGAAGATGTTCGAACTTTACGAATAGACCATGTGCCCCTTGGTCTTGCAGGGCCTTCACCTTTTTGCCATTCTGAAGACTTAGGCCAGGATCGGCCCTGGCAGACATGGTGACCTTACCCCATCTGAGGGGTACCCTCGGCTCAAAGATGGAAGAGGGAACAGATGAGCCAAATTCCCATGGCCCTGAAGCAAAAAAATACCGGGGTTTCCAATTGTGGTTTGAGGTCTGAGTGACCAGGAGCATCTTCTTCTCAGGCCTCCGAGCTACGAAGTGATAGTAGCTCGGATGATTTTTGGCCGAGGTAGGGACGTAACAACCAGCAAAGGCCTGAATCGGGAGGTCAGAGTGGTGGACTGCCCTCCACAAGACGATGGCCCCTATAATAACTCTCCAAGCATTGGGAGAGAGCTGTGAGGGGGCCAAGTTGATGAAGGAAAGAATGGACCTAATGACAGGGTGAATGGGTAGACGAAACCCTAACTTAAACATCTTCTCATACAAGCAGATCTCTCCATCTCGGCCGTGGTAGGCCCTCTCTTCCCTCAGAGGTCTACTCAATTTGATTGATGGACTGATGGAGTATAAGTATCTGAAGTGCAATAGATCCACCTCAGTGACTGTGCTCTCGTACTCGTCCGCCTCAGAGGTGTCAACTTCACTTTCACCATCATCATCATCATCAACCTCAACGTCGGTTGGAGCAGACGTGGATGTGTGACTAGGGAACCTCTGAGCAAACTCGGCCCCGGTAACGGCCGACAGAGGAATAGCGTCTAGAATGGGAGGCACAGCCACACTTGGCTCAACAAGTTCAACCTCTGAAGAAGAGCTTGAGGTACTTGTGCCATTTTGGGACGAGGCACGGCTAGAGACCTCGGCCTGGTCATGGCCCTGACCAGTCTGAGGTGTGAAGTCCATGGCTTCTTGGAAGGAGTCCACAGACATGGGGTGTGAGGTGGAAGACTCAGACTCATACATGGGCAATCGGTTGGCAGAGACGTCTGTTTGATAAAAATTCTCAGGAGGATCAGGATATACCACCTTAAGAGGTGGGGGAAAGAGGGGTCTGACAGGAAACTCCTGTGACCTACGAGCTTCTTCCTGAGCTCTCTCTATTTGCCTAATTTTCTCTAAGGTCTTCTCTCTAAGAGAGGGGAAGTCCTCAATAAGTTGGTACAAGGGTCTGAGCATCAGAGGACGACCCAAAACTTGGAACGACCCTAAACTTATGAAAACTCCTAAACTCACAAACACGATTGGCTTATGAAATAAAAGGGTTTAAAGATCAAACTAAGGAATTTCAAATAAACTTGAGGTCGCCTGAATCAATGAAGCTCGCCGGAAAACTCAAATGAACCACCGGAAAACCCAAAAACCTCGCCGAAAAATTCAAACCAAATGCTAAAAACAAAGGAAATGGAAGGGGAGAGGTACCTGAAGATGAGTGGATGGACGAAATGAAGAGATTCCACAAGAAATCTATAAGAAACCTTCTACAGAAAGGGCGCTGGGTTGAAAATGCTTTAGAGAGAGAAATTGCAAGAAGTAGCGTGCGCGGGAAAGAAAAGAGAAAGGAGAAAGAAGAAGAAAGGGTTAACCCCTTAAATACTTGGGCACACTTCCCAAGGCCCATCATTGCCTTGGGAAACCCAAGGGACAGTTGACAGCGCACTTCCCAAGGCCCATCATTGCCTTGGGAAACCCAAGGGACAGTTGACAGCGCACGCAAGACAGGTGGACAAGCCTTAGCCTGGGACAGGTGTCACGCAGGTGTTAACCTTGGGACGAACAGGCCTCGGAGGTGAAGCAATCCCCTAGCCACTTGCTCTCGACTGTGACTAAGGGCTGGGGGGGTGATTGATATGCCCAAGTATAACCTCAGCCCAGAGATACCTACCTCGGCCAAGATGATGGCCGAGACATTGATCGACCCTAAGGGGCAGGGGCCCACGATATCATCCCTCGGCCAGACCTACCTCGGCCCAGGCCGACACTACCGTATTCACTTCCATGGACCCTACGTCTAGGAATAGCAACCTTGGCTAATAGTAGGCCGAGGTGACAAGGAGCCCTAATCACCTTCAATAGACAAATAGTCTCACCTCGGCTTGGGCCGAGGTGACCAGAAGCATTAATAATCACCGGCATGGGACTATCCCTACCTCGGCTGGGCCGACCCAGCATAATGTCTCGGCCGAGATCAGGCCGAGACTCCTCATGACATTATTCGAATTGAACGGACATCAAGCTTTACATCTCGGCCTCTCCCAGGCCGAGGTCATTCACCAACATCACTGCCGAGCATCTGTTGACATTTGGATAAGGACACCTGGGCACAAATCAGTTGTAACAAGATTATTCTCCACATGGCGGAGAATATTTCATCATCATTGCTTACATGTGACAGTGACAGATGGCATTCCCACATTGGTGAGGATACCACACACATGCTCATTGCATGCATGGGGGGTATAGTGCGCCCACTAGGCACTATATATAGGGATCATCCCCTACCTTGCAAAAGGATCCTGCTATTGAAACCCTAGCTAAAACTCTGTCTAAAGATACAGTAGAGAGAGAGAGAGAGCTTGAGTGAATTGTACCCATGGCCATTAGTGCCGTTGTTCAGTGATACTACTCACACACTCACAGTGGACGTAGGCCAGATTGGCTGAACCACTCATATTCCGGTGTTGATTCCTCATATCCTCACCTCCTTCTCTTATCTCTATATATATAGCTGTGTCACCATTGTTACTAATATATTGAGCTTGCAAACACCTCACCTGGTGGTGCTAATTCTTAGCATCATCAATACTCACTTACGAGTAAATCATAATATAGCCAATCATCAAATTCATTACCAAGAACCATTTCCAATATTAGGACTACATATCCTATGTCCCTATGAATTTTAGGGTCATCCTAACTACACAAATTTTGTTTGAGATTGGTACTACCCTTACATCGCTAATTACTCACTCCGAGGAGTAATACACCGATCAAATCATCATCGTATACTTGACTGATACCTTTCGCTGCATCAATCTGATGACTCTAGTATTACTCTAGGCGTCTCACTTCGAGCACTCACTTGAGTATCACATCAATATACCCACCATGGCACGATAATACTGTGGGATAAATTTCCTCAAGTTATAAAATTATATAATGTCCTCAAGTCACCATAATACTCTTTACAACCATAACCATTGATTTCCACGCGCGTAAATCCTAGGGTCACTAATTCTACAGAAAGAAAATGCTACAAGAAAATCGGGCGCCAAAAGTGCAAGCACTATACATAGAACTTTGTGCAATAGCAAGGACACCTCATATAGGGGCGCACCCAGTTACTGAGATGCATTGACCATGCCATATACACACGCACTCTACTAGTTCCAATCACATCATACCATGATATGGTGCAAATCTAAGCTACCACATTTATGTGAATACCAATCCTCGATTACCATAACCGAAAGGGACACACACAAGAATCAAAGGAACAACGACCATTTCGAGAAAATCCTATATTTATGAAATGAACTTTGGTATACGAAAAGCGAACCTACATGACATACTTGAAGTCTTACGACTTATCTCAAACGTTCTCACTATGCACGATGAATAGAATCACAACCCTTCATCCTTGTAAGATGAAAACAACATACCAACCTGTTATTCTTTTAGAAAATCAAGCACCTGACTAACCTCCTTAGGAGTAAGGCTTTTTCCCTCACATCCTTGACATGTGCAAACCATTACGTTTGAAAAATACCTACCGCCTCTCCTAAAGCCAACCTTATCCATCTTTCTAGTGACATCATGACTAACCTCACACCTAAGTCATCGTCATACTGTGATCGCATCCCGACAACTCCTTAGAAAGAACCCTGTTAAGAGAATCATTCATCTATAACTCATCTCCAACTACACAAGGTTGTCACTGAGTTCTACCATAATTTAATTTACGTGATTATTACACCGATCATTATTAGCATTCCAAGTGTAGTACGTACCACACATGGATACATCTTCTAATCCGTGTCGACTTGGCAAGACATGCCAAGAAACAGACCCTACCTATCTAGTGTTATCCTAACTTATACTATTAACACATGCCATCATTTCTAATAATACTTCAATTTCCCTCCTTTGGGTGCCAATTTCAAGTTTCCACATGGCGTCATCAACCTAAGTCTCGAATACATTACCTAGTACTCCTCAAAATCAAGTGTGACACCGCCTATACTAGTCATTCCATGACACCTGGGCATTACACCCGTAAATGACACAAACTTCCAATTTTTCCTAGGAAGTTACACCACCCATCTGTGAAAATTTGGATAATAGCACCCGACATGTAAACTATTTGACTCTTTTAAACCTTAACCAGCAACCTGATATAATCACCTGACCCCTAACTCAATCATCACTAGAATGATGACATTTCTTCATTTTGGAATTTACTAGTTCCCCTAAAGACATAAAACATGCTCCATGTAAAAATCCTCAAGACTCGATAATATTTCATCATTTATGACTCCCTCATTATAGATGTGCTCTACAACTCCTTAATATCCACATCAAGATCACTAGGTTCTCATAAAGACACTAGTATATAAGATTCTACACATAGCGCACCTTGATTATTGAACACCTTAAGACATCACAATAAGTCCATTTCTATTCCCAATTATGCCACACACAATTATTCCTACAGACACTCCGAGATGCCCTTAAAACACATTCATACTAGAATTACCTCACATCGAGCCATTAATTTAGAAACTTAAATGGCCCTAACACTTAGATAACGATCTTCTCTTTCCTCAATGGTTGGTATCCCTAGGCCACATCCTAAATCATAGACTAACACCATTAAGGATTCTGGCAGGATACAGGACGTTGCCTACATCCTTTAAACCCTAGGTCTACATCATCGACATCACTAAAGATCATATCCCTCAAAATTGCATCATAACTCCTAAACCCTAACATGGAAGACTATCTAGAGTTCACTCCTAAGCCTCCCTAATAATCAATGTTACATACGTAACACACTTATCGCAATTTTCCCATAACTCTCATCCTCATACCTTGTGAGGTACAACCTTCAATCAATAATAGGAATGACACTTACCCACAACAATATTAATTTACCGACTCAAATTAATAAAACATCCCCAAGTGTGTTCCTACATGGTTTCTCATGTCTACTAAATCACCAATTGTCATACAACATGATACTACCCCAAGGATCAAATTCACCAAATTGCATCATTGGTACTAACTACCTAAAAGTACTTAATCAAAGAACTTATCGCGTTCCTATCACAAATCAATATTACTTAGTTAAGACACACTAGTAACCTAATCTCTACGGTTGACTTTACATAATTCATGTTTCTAATTCACTAGACATCATTTACCATTTTCAATATCGTAGTTGACCTCTCACATAATCACAGATCGACACACAAGCACACATACTAAAAATTGCTATGTCGTCACTATTGGCTCACACAGACATTCACAAGTTACTAACATGTCTAATCATAAGCGCAGAAATGATTAACGATAATTAACTTAGTCACATGCCACTTGGCAATGAATTACCTATTGTGCACATCTCCTTGACTTTACCATCGAGAATACGAACTGAAATTGTCACCAATCTAAGCAGACTGGCCGAAAACCAACACCAATGTCAAAAGATCTAATACCGACCTCACCACGTCACTCCTGAAATGAACCTTAAACCTAGAGCTCTAATACTATTTGTAATTCCCTGACTCAAATTATGGGTCACCCAAGGTCAACTCGATCCGACCTGAGCGTTAAATGTGAAGTGCAATGAGACAACCTACATAATATTGTTGGTCCAGTTTTATTTAATTATCATTTCACTTGTTTATCATGCGGTTTTTATTTAAAATCAAGCTACGTGAGGGACCCATGGGAAATATACTCAGAATCCAAGCATACAGAGCAATTAACGTAAAATAAAAAGGAATACTTACTTGTATAAAACCCTTAAAATATGAAATCGCACCCCACCTATCGTAACAAGACAAGGGAATGAGCCAAATGCACAGTGGGGATATACAATAATGCAATATATAATTGAACGACAGAAAGGAGACTCTAACACATTATATCTACGTGCATATGTAACTACCATATATCTCTCTATAATACTCTAAAATGTTATACAAAGCATTTAATGTCCTATGCATAGAAGCTATCCACATGGGATAACCCTTGATATCCCATATTTTATATCTTATATAATGCTTTACAACCATAATATATTATCTTGTACGAGGTTGTCCACGTCATCGGTGTAGAAACTCCATTAACAACAAAACCCTTCAACATCGAATATCTTCCTATTCATTTCTCTCGCCTCTAAGAAAACGACATCCCCCGTCTCTTCTTCTCCCCATCTTTCCACTTCTGCTGTTTCTAAATTGGTTCTCGGGCATCAAAAGGACGAGCTTCATCAGACCATATCGAATCGACAAGGTAAATTTTTCCACCATTTATTTATAATCTAAGTTACTCTCAACAATATTAGCCCTGATTTTTATATGTGTGATATATTGAATTGGTTGTATAGGAAAAATTACATGTCTGGTAGGGAGGCAGTGATCTTTTCTATTTGAAAATCTCAAAATCTTATTATAGGAGGATCTAATTGGTGGTTCTCACTTCAAATGGGTTTTGTTTATTTTTCTTCTTCCTGGTCAAAGTATTTCATTGTTTGGTTATCCTACACAAACCAATCGCTCACTTTAATTTCAACATCTCTCTCACAATCTCCAACGCACATAGGGTATTTTTGGAATTGATTTATTCATACATTTTAATTTGTCAAAATATTCTTTGATTTGTTCTGTTTTTCAGTTTAGAGTATATTTTTTAAAGGTCTGAAATGGAGTTCTTCTGTGTAAATCTAAATAGGTCTTAGTCATTAAAATAGGTCTCACAAAATAAGGTTCTACTTTTAGGGATGTTTATTTTTTTTGTTTGAAATAAGGTTTAATCATAAAAATAGGTCTCACAAATATGGTTTTTATTGGTATATTCAAATGTATTTTTTATGGAAATGTGTCTCTTTTTCAGGTTTGATGGATGCTACTATGATTTGGTGACTTTACATTTGAGAAATGGACCATTGATTTACAGGGGAGCAGTTTAAACAAGATAAACGAATGTTTCATCATCAGAAACTTAGAATTTTGATGGTGACCATCACTTTCCTTTATCTTTATTTGTTGGGCATAGATGAGTTTTGGTCATTTTTTATTAAAATTTTCACTTGAACTCTTGATAACACAGACTACATGTGTTAGTTAATGCATTCCCTAATGGCTCCACCACTAATTCATTGATAGTTATTTGTTGTTGCATGTTTTTATAGCTTATTTAACAAAAAAGAACCCTTATCAAAGTATTGAGTTTGTTCTTTCAAAGTATGACTTATCCCTATCCATTTTTTGTTATTCTTTGTTCATCTCTAGATTTTTTGTGAGTTTTTATTTTGTATGATCTTAATAGGGTGTCATACTCATGATCAAGGCAGTTTTTTCAATTACACATAGGCTTTGGCATATAGAAGTGATACGTCAACACTCTTTCCTGTCTAGTATGCTATGACTTCCAACATTTTTAAATTTGGGATTTTTTAGTTTTTTTCCTCTTATTGGGTGTTAATTACGCCTATTGGTTCATGATCTATTCTTTATTTTTATTGCTTTTATGCATATAGAGTTCATAAGGTGACTCATTTAGATGTAATTTTTCTTCTTCCATTTGATCTAAAGTGATACACCACTACTGGGTATAAATTTGTTGATGTATGTGATGGGAGTGATTTATATGGATCAAGGGCATTTAAGGTTGAGGTAACGGAGAGGTTTGTGGTAAGGTTTTGGCAAATAGAAGTGTTGGATCATATGTAACTATTCTTCTCAAATTTTCTTTTACTCTTTTAATTAGAACTTGAGAAACAGATTTAACTCCACTCATTTAATTTGAGATGTTTGATTTTTTAGATATGATTTAGTTTGTGGATGGCTGATATTTTCATGGTTACATGAATGTCTAAAGGGTTTTGTTCAAAGGCCAACCTCGTGATTTTAATTTAGATTTTTAGTTATAATCCTTATGAATACTGATTTTTACTTCGATATACTTTGTCCGACTCATGTTTTTTACCTCTAATTAGTGATATGACATTTTATGCTCTCCATGCATTTTCCATTTTGTATTTTTAACTTTTATTTTATCTCATTGAATAATGTACATGCATCCTTAGCTTTTAGAAAAATATGCCGTTTTTTAACTTCATTCTTATATTATAAAACAAATGCATTGTGTGTTATGTTGTCTTTTTGTGATTATGGTTATCTTTGTGTCGGACTCATATGTTGTGTTTGATTACTAATGTGGCAGGAAAATGACCCCCCCCCCTTCCAATTTTAACTGCTATGTTATACTCATGTGAAGTCAGTTTGGAAAAGTAGTAAAGGTTGTTCCATTGATCTTTCTACTTAGTTCAGTCTTTAATTTTTATCTCAATGAGCTGCCAGTATCATTTTATTTCCAATTCAAATACATTCAAGTTTATTTTAATCTTTGATTCTCAATAGTACACAGGGTCTATAAAGAATGAAAAATATTATTTGGGAAATTTCCTCTGTTCAAATTTAGTTTCGGGGGTTTTCAAAAGTTGAGTCCACTTTACACCTCTTTTGTTGTTTTTTTATTGTTCCTTATGATCAGTTTCTTTTAGGTACAAATGCTTATCCCATATTTTTAAAGCTTTAAATAGGTGTATTTGAATTTTATATTTTATTTCTATTATTGACAATGCGTCGTTTAATTGTTAATGTGTTATTAAAGCTTGATAGACAATTCACAATTTGTACATGATAAGTGTTTGACTTTCTAATTCTTTTATAAAGGTGTATTTTAAAAGAAACACTTTTCTATTTCAACTCTGCTTTTGATATGTTACTATTCGAACTTCCCAGAGTTTGCAAGAGTTCATGTTAGGCACGCGCAAACACCGTGTTAGAAAATACTTAATTTCCTTTGAAAAATATTCACAAGCATACCCTTATGTCAATTATGGGTTAAACCTCTTAAGTTTTCTTAGACTCCCATTTAATCACTCCACTTTACCATTCATTTACGTTATGGACATTAGTCAAATTTCACAATACTTGTCCATTTTTATCCTTTACCAGAACATTTATTTATCCATTTAAGTTAGGTTATATTTTTGTACATTCACCATGCAACCCATTTCTTGACATTTTCCATTTCCATTATCTTTTTCTCGTAATATTTCAATAATCTCATACTATAACGGGCTCCACACCGTCGACTATGCGCACTATATGCTCTGGCCAGTGATTTTGGGTCTTTCACCGCAGGGTCTCAGGCCTTCCTTAAGTATCCTGGTGTCATCCGAGTTCTTATTAATGTGTTTCAACATTTTACAAATATTCCACGTTCCCTTTTACCCAGTCGAAGCCAAAACTAGGGGTTTCACCCCAAGTTGTGTTACACTTTAAAAATCATATTGTCTTGTCTTTTTCATTCTATATTGATTTCATCGTAAAATCATGTTCATTCAGGACCCTTTTTTGTGTGACATTTTCCAACATTTTTATTTCATAAAAATGTTCCACTTAACAAAAAATTGCCATTTTACTCATTTATATCCAAACTTATGTTTTCCTCCATTTTTACGAGTGTTAATTCCCAAAATACCATTAAATTACCCATACTAACTTATTAAGTGTTTTTAACACATTAACACCTTTTTAACATTTTGGGGTAGCATTCTTCTCAATTAGAAACATCTTTATTTCATTACTTTCTTTTCTAAGAAGTAATTAACATCTAAGATAACTTTGTAAGAAAATACCATTTTCTTTTTTAATTCATGTAGTCTTAAAAACATACATTTATCATCTTTTCAGTACCCTTTTCTCACACTTTAAAGGCTGAATTTTCCATTCTCCTTATTTCTTGGTCAAACCCAAATAAACCCCCATTAAACTTGTTTATATGCTCAATGTCAAAAATAAGTTAGGTTCATGTTGGGGAAAATGGATAGAAATGTTTAAATATTGAGTACACTAATGATCAACCATGGTTTACTAATGAAAAGGTTAAAAGTGGGGGGGGGGGGGCGATTTTTAAAAATTCAACATATGGGGGTTTGACTGAATATTGAAAACTAAATGGGGGACATACCTAAAATTACCTTTTTTCCTTATTAATTGTTCCTTCAACATTCCACCATTAAATCCACCAGAAAACGGTGTTACAACCTAAAAAGGGTTGGTTGGCTTAGAATATGCATAAGCATAACTAAGAACGGGTGGTAGAACTTAAAGAGAATTTGATCAACTAAGTTTTGGCATCAAACCTTCCTGAAAATGATGAACCAACCCAATTTTGGTTGATTGGCATAGAATACACATAAACCCACCTAAGACTGGGTGGTACAACTTAGAATTAAGTTGATCACTTATGTTTTGTCACCAAATCCACCTAAAAACGGTGGTAGAATACAAATTGGGTTGATCAGCCTAGATTATGGATTACCTCACCTAAGAATGGGTGGTATAATTTATAAATAAATTAGTCACCTAATTTTTGGCATTAAATGCACATGAAAATTATGGTACAACTCAACTTAGGTTGGTCAACCTAGAATAAGCATAAACCCACCTAATAATGGGTGGTACAACATCTAAATAAGTTGGTCTCGTAAGTTTTGGCATCAAACTCACGTAAAATGGTGGTACAACCCAAGTTGGGTTGGTCGACCTAAAATAAGCATAAACCCACCTAAGAATAGGTAGAACAACTTACAGGCCTTAATTAAATGGTTAGGCAACTAGCCTTTTGACTTAATCTTTTCAAGTTAGTGGAGTCAGTCATAAACCATAACCTCACAGACTATTATCTAAGCTAATTAAGAATGTTAAATTACAAAACTTTGACCAGTTAGCCTTTTGAATGAAATTCTACAAGCCAGTAGAGTCAGACACAAACCACAACTCCATTAACTAGAAACTAAGTTAATTAAGAACTTTAACTTACATTTTTTAGTTAATTGATTAATCAATTGACATTTTGGCTAGAATTTTAAAGTGTGTAGAATCGTCACAGATCATAACTCTATAGACTATCAGTAATGTTTAAGAAAGATATTAACTTGCAAAGTCTTGGTTATAAGTCATGTTTACATTTGAGTACGTCGTAGAGCGCTACAACCGTCGAAGACTTATTCAAGTTCAATCATGCGTCAAGACGGATCCGAATATCAATGTTCTTCAACATTCAAGCCTCCGGGCGATTAATTTTGGTAAGGTAGTGTTTAAATACCTTAACGGTGAGTGTTGGGATAATTTTCCTAAAATATTTTCTAAGTGTTGAAACGGAGCTTTTCGTCAAAGAATTTCTTCTAAGTGTTGAGGCGGAGTTTTTGATGAAATAAATTTTATTTTTATTTTTTACTATCGTTCGAGCGACACTAGTATGTCGATCATGCGATAATGCTTTGTCGCGAGAATCTCGTTCGAGTGGCACGTGTCCTCGTTCGAATGACAGCCTGATCTCATTCGAGTGACCTGCCAACTTAAGTTTTTTATATAAAGCGTGTTAAACCACTCCGTTTTCGTTAAGAATACCTGAAGTTTTTCATTCTGCACAAACTACAAACCAGCAGAACTTTGTCTTTTTTGTTTAAGGGTTTAATCCTTTTTTTTCAATTCACAAAACATCCCAATCTTTTTGTGAATTTTTTTGTAACCCAAAATACAACTTTGGTGAAGTTATTTCTTTGTGGAGTGTTATCTCTACGGTTGACTACGACTGCATGTCGATTGGGAGTGCTCGTGGGTGTTCCTGGCTGAATTGGGATTGCGTGTTCGTATGGACTGCAACGGTTGATCCATTGATGACTCTAGACTTCGTGCCTATGTGATTGTTCTCAAGAGTAATCATTGCGGATTTCATTGTGTATGTAAGTTAAGATTTATCATTCATAGTGAAATAAAAGGTTTTGCCCTTCAGGAATTTTTTTTTAAATCTGTGAGTTAGCAATTTTATTTGTGATGGTTTGACACACACACACACGTAGTTGCATGTTTAGGGACTGAATTAATTTGGTTTAAAAATTGAATCTAATTAAATAAGTCTAAATTGTAAATTTGCAAATTTATTTAAATCAATATCACACGGCATTCTCAAATTGGTATCAAAGCTTATTTAAGCGATCACCACTTTCTCAAATTGGTACCAGAGCGAGTTTCTCTAAGTTATCGAGTGATCCTTGTTATTCTATAAAATTGTGTGATATTGATTTTTTTTGAAAAATCTGTATTGTGAAAAATGGTAATTTTTCAGATGGAGCACCTATGTAATCGGATGCCTCCCCTTGATGACACGAGTCAGAGTTTTGATGATTTAAATAGTTTGAATTTTATGTTCGCGAAAAGAATTAAATTTTTGGAAAAAGAAAATTCTTGTTTTAAATCCGCTATAGATCTTTTGCAAACGGTTCAAAATCAAAGAGATTTTTATCATGAGAAATTTATTTCTTTGGACCATGACTTTCATGCTTTAAAATTGTCCAAAAAGGAGAGTGATGATAGATTTCTATTTTTAGAAAAAGAATTGGAGGACTTTAAAAATTCTAGGATTTGTGTTTGTGCCAAAGAGGATAAAAATATTTTAATCGATGAGTTTATGACACATGAAGAGACTCTTCGGGATAAGTGTGTGTATTTTAAGGGAGAATGTGATAACCTTCTAAAAACAATTGAAAATTCAGAGAAGGAGTCCCTAAAATTGTAAGAGTCTAATTCTTTGCTTGAGTTAAAATTTTGGAGATAAAAAATGATTTGACTGACTCGAGCAGCGTTGGTGGCAATGGTAGTGGCTCGTCGTGTTCTCATGTTTCGGGTGTAAAATCAAAGAATATTATTTATTTTAGAGGGTCAATAAATTCCAAAGATGTTAGAAAAGGTCAACCCATAGGTGTCATTCCACCCGTTTACACATGTTCGCATTATTGTAGGGAAGGTCACCTTAGGCATTTTTATTTTGATCTTAGAAGATGTCCTAGGAAGTAGAAGTCTTGTGTTCTCTTGGTTCCCAAAATCCCCATGCATCGTTGCACATCTATTTGGATTAGGAAATCACTTTTAGAGGAGCTAGATGGTAAACTACTTGATTCTTACATGCTTGCACACGATGCGTCACTTGCTATTTCTTATGGATAGTTGCTTGCATGGTTTGTTTGCCATACAGTAATGGATCAAGAATTCCCTAGTGGAGAATCAAGATAGTGATGATTAGATTAGACTGAATAAACTCCTACAATAATTCTATTACTTCATAGATAAGATCAAAGTTGATAACCGATGACTATAAAGAATATTTATAGTTCTATAACACTTGTATCTATAAATAGTGGAGAAATCAATGTTTTGAGGTATAATTGACCACATTATTATAATCACAGCTTGGACTCTCAACTAGAAACCCTAAAACTCCAATCATCTTATCTTTTATCCATTAATAAAACTCTTTCTCCCTTCCTCGTCGATGTAGGCAAACCAACTTTCATAACCATATAAACTTGTATGTGTTCTTTTCATACTACATTCATTTACTGAGGCTGAATTATGCTATTTCTATTATTATGGGATTGGTATTCCCTATAATACCTGAAGTAAAAATTATCCCTAAAGAATAAATTGATCCTAAAGAATGTTTTGTTCCAGAAGAATTATGATAATTGTCATGAAATATTTTCGCTCTATCTCAGTTGAACTCCTGTATCACTTAATGAGAAAATGAGTGGAAATTACAACATAATGTGATAGAAAATTTAAATTCTAGATGCATTTAATACCTTAGGAAATGTGACCAAGTCACTTGTACCAGTTTTTAATGCGTCTACCTACATCATTGTCCCGGCAAGACAATTTAAATTCAGAAGAAAATAAACTTATTGCACGCAAGAAGTGTGACACACCTATAGGTCCAACTGTTTGGCACCTTATTAATGGAGATCAATAAATCATGCACAAATAAATATCCATAAGAGTATATACATAATTCTGCCAAAGAGGTTATGAACAAAAATACACTCGCTCTGAAATACTAGAAGAGGTTGATATCTATAAAAAGACACGAGTCCATGAAGTGATTATAAATCATCTGAAACAGGCCAAGGTACCTGATATTAGTGAGATCTCTATATTTTATACATATACTAAATAAAAGTGAGATCACTAAACATTAGCATCATGACATAATTATATATGTTGTATCTACATCGACATCAAAAGGGCAATGATACTACAAGTCCACATAATCGAAAAATAATATATTGTCCAAAACTGATAAAATGACATAATGAAGTAATTCGAGTCTCTAAATACACATGGTGTATTTAGATATATGGTACAAAACCCATGAGATGTTAACCCTAAATTTTACAAAGTATTGTTAGAAGAAATTCGAATGAGAATCGTAAAAGGATGCATGACTTAAGGCATAAGTTTTTCGGCTAAATCACACATCAATTATATAAAAACATTCAATCATGTTACAGTCATAAATAATTTTCAGATATCTTACTAGCTTAGTAATTTTTAAAATATATTATATATATAAGACTCGTGAATATTATAAGTTCTTATTATACGGGACATGGACAAAGAATCCATATAAAATCACTAAAGGATTTGATTATTTTAAGAAAATCCAAGGAGTACATCGTCAATTCAAATTAAATGTTCATTATACAATTAAAAACAATCTGGAAGGATATATGTACAATCGTCTTAACAAATACTCGTCTAAGAAAAACTATAAAAATAATTATATATGTTAGTGTGCCATTACACAAATATTCTTAAAATGATGTGCCCCTGAAGTGATCAATAAAAATAGGAAATACTTAATTAAGGAATCGAACAATGAAAGACCTTGGGGTAACTAATTATTGTCTCAGCCTGTAGATCGAGCATCTTTTGGTTAAACATTGATCCATTTGTTAAATGGATTGAAAAGTCATGGAATGCCTTATCATGTATTAAACCCACCATTTTAATATACAAATGCTCTTTGATCTTTAGTTATTTGAATACCCATATCATCCTAAAGAACAGGATAAGATAACTTTGGTCCCAAAGTATCATAGTTTTATGTTTTATTGTGTTGTTATATATAGTACAATGTATGAAATGGGAAAGAGTATTCACATTCATCTCGTGCTAAGAAACAATTACTATTAACTTCCAAGCATAAGAGTGGTATCAATTGTAATATCCAGTAATATTAAAAGAATTTAATTAATTACGGATTTAGGGAAAATTTAAATAATTATCTTAAGTGAATACTTGAATTTTATAATTACTTAAGTGAAGAATAAAGTCTTATTTGCGTTAGTGGAAGTTGAAATATAATTTATAAAAGTTATTATAACTATAAAATTCATGTGACGAATGTTAGAATTTATTTGATGAATTAATATAGTGTTTGGGACTAATTATAAATAAATAAAAGTTTGGGCTTTAATTGTAATTATAAAAAGGAAATGGAAGGCTTAGCACAAAAGCAGTTATGGTTTGAGATAGATGGTACTTTGGTAATAAGGTAGTTACTTGAAGAAATATTTAGGGTTAGGGTTATTAAAGAAAGAAAGAGAAGGGAATTAAGGAGTAATTAAAGAAAATAAAGAAAATATTTAAAATTAAAAGGGGAGCACTTTTATAAACAAATAAAATAAAAATCAAAATTTAAGCCCTGGATGCTTTCTTAAGAATGAAGGCATTCTCTTCATTTTTCCTCAAAAGTCAACGCAAAATCCCTACTAGCCTCCCATTTCTAGTTCACAGTTTGATCCTTAAACCTCAACCAAGTTTTACAAAAATTATATATTCCCTACCCTAAAAATATACTCTTTATTCTAGCTAAAAATTATATTTTTCTAGAAGAGTTTTTGGAACAACATTTGGAAAAAATTTAAAAGACTTTTAGAGGGCAATTAGAGACACAATTCTATCAATTCAACGAGGTTTTTCCCTGCGCCATTTGAACCCCTTTGAGGATTGATTTTATTCAATTGAGGCATGATAATTCTACTATTTTCTCTCATGATGTAAATAATTAATTTTACCTAACTAGGATTTATTATGTATTACCTCACTTTAGAAATTATGATTTTCGAATGAATCCAAATTCATGAAATTATAAATTATCTCGACTTATTCTAGTTTGAAACTTATATGTTTGATAAATTTAGACTAAATTAGTATAATTGAAATTAGTTGAAAAATTACATACTCTTAGTATAGTTGCAATGATAAAAATAATTTCTCTTTATTGTAGGATTTTCATAATAAATCACCCCTTGATATGATATTTTGAGGTTTTCTATTCTAAATTAAAATGTATAAAATTAGAAATGGGGTGTATAATGAATTCTCACCAATTATGGGAAATTGAGAATTTAAAGAAAGGTTGTTTTGATAAAAGGGTGGTATTTAAAGAAAGGTTATTTTGGGCCTATTGGGTTAGTATAATGAATTGGGAAATTTTTAGACTTATTAAGTTTGGCAAGTTATTTAAGGGATTATTTTATGCTCAAGCCAAATTTCATTTTAAGAGGTCATAATGAGTCCTTGGGAGATTTTTAGCACATAAACATAATTTGGAAGTCTTAGAGAGGGGAAGACTTAAAAAAGAGGAGGGAATTCTAGAAGATTTTAGACCTTGTTTTTAATCAAATTTTGAGAAAAGTTTAATTAAAATATTTGTATAATTGACCTTGATTTAGATTATGCCTATCTATGCAACTCTAAACCCTAATTGTGATTTGTAACGACATTATTTTATTGTCTGATTTACATTTGAGTATGTCGTATACCGCTACAACCATCGAAGACTTATTCAAGTTCTATCATGCGTCAAGATGAATCTGAATGTCAAAGTTCTTCAACATTCAAGCCTCCGATAGATTAATTTTAGTAAGGCTGTATTTAAGTACCTTAATGGTTCACTTAGAGTGTTGGGATAATTTTTCTAAAATATTTTCCAAGTGTAGAAGTGGAGTTTTTCGTCAAAATATTTTTTTTCTAAGTGTTGAGGTTGAGTATTTTTGGCGAAATAAAATTTTAATTTTTTTTAGTCTCGTTCGAGCGACAGGATAGTGTCACGTGAAGCTCATTCGAGCGACACGTGGCATCGTTCGAGCGATAGAGAAATTTCGTTTGAGCGACGCGTCGTCTTAAGTTTTTATATAAAGAATGTTAAACCACTCCGTTTTCGTGAAGATGACCTAACATTTTAGTTTCTGCAAACACTGAAAATCTTTTTTGTTTTCAATTCACAAAACGTCCCAATCTTTATGTGAATTGTTTTGGAACCCAAGACACAACTTTGGTGAAGTTATTTCTCTTGTAACGAGGGTAAATCTACGGCTGGTGACTGTGTGTCGATTGGGAGTGCTCGAGGGTGTTCTTGGCTGATTTGAACTGCATGTTCGTGTGGACTGTTGCGGTTGTTCCATTGCTGACTCTAGGCTGCGCGCCTCTGTGATTGTTCCGAGGAATGATCATTGCAGATTTCATTGTAATCTTTGTATGTTGCGATTTACTATTTAATAGTGAAATAAAGGTTTTTTTTAATGGATTTTTTCCTGAAATCTGTGTGCCAACAACTATTTATGTTGGTTTGATTTATCCACACATAGTTTCATGTCTTAAGGCTGAATAAAATTGGTTTAAAAATTGCCACCGATTAAATAAGTCTAATTTAGAAACTTGCAAATTCGGTTTAATCGATATCACACCGGGAATTTACAAATTGGTATCAGACCTTATTTAAGTGATCACACTGACATTTACATGATTAAAATCTCATTTATATGGATTAGTTCTATTAAATTCATAATTAAACTAATTAAGTAGAAATTGATGGTAATTTACTTTGGCTTGGTTTATTTAAATTTGAATCTAAGTTGAAATTATTAGATTACGTATAAGAATTGACTTCTAGTATGAATCTTCATAAAACCCTTGAATATATGCATAAATCTATATTGATTTGTATCTAATTAATTTAGATTGAATTTCTAAAGTTCTTGAGAGAATTGGGTTTTATGAGTAAATCTTGGATTGATGTTGGCTTTTAGATGTTGTAGTCATGTGTTGAAGTATGTTTTATTTGTGGTTACTTATTTAGATGTTATGTGAATCTTACATAAAAAATTTGGGTCAATAATGGAGTTTTGGACTAAGTTTTGTTGAATTGGGAAAGATAAAGTCTGTAGTGAAATTTTTGGGGATACTTGAAGAGGGTGGTTGAGCGGTATAATTGACTAATCGACTGGTAGTAATAGATAATTGGTATTTTGGATTTTCGGTTAATGATTTGGATCTTTAGGTTTGCCTTCGGATTTAATTAACATGAGTAAATCATGTTACTAGGGTGGTTCATAGGTTTATTATATGTGATGAATTCATTATTTTTCCTAACTTTGTAATGATACTAAAGTGAATGATTTTTATTTTCCGTGTGTTATGAGAATTTATTTTATTATGTTATATGTGTAAAATTCATATTGTTTGTGTACCCATAGATATCATACTAAGGGGGGATACCGTTATGGGTGCACGTACAACGCAAATCGCAATGGCACCTCGGTGATTAAATGAATAAGCCTTGGTTATATAACCCACGTGTCACACCTCTAGGTACCCGAATCTATGATGGATTGACGAGGAGATTTCATTGTATAGACTTGGGTATGGTAGACTATGTGAATGATGGGTAGATTTGGCAATTCATCCCTTGCTCGTGTTAAGGCTTTAGGTTTAGGGCAACCTAAGACTATACTTGGTATGCACAAGTAATATCTGAGGGAAATATGGATAGACCTTCGTTAATTTGAACAGCTTAAATAAGAGATTACTTTTATGGTACATGTTATAGTTCATGTTTATAGACTTTATGATTGTCTTATTTATTTTTGTACACTCAGAAATTATTTATCATAATGAACATTGTGAATTCTTTAGTTGTAATAATTTGTGAAGTATAAAACTTAAATATGGGATTCACTTGGGGATTGTGAATTTAAATGAATGTAATATCTAGGATTGTTGGGTAGGATAAATCTAAAATACATTTAAGATGCAATAGTTAAGATTTATTCCAATTTCAATTATACATTTATTCTCTTTGGAGTTGTTGTTAACGTTGTAGATTTAACGTTTCAGAACCGAGGTCACCCGTACTACAGCCTTGATAGATCTCGTTACTACCACTCATCATCCTCGTTGCTGACACTCATTAGGATGTAAGTGTTCCTGGCTTGCATGCCAACGTCTACCATCATTTTTGCTATTTTAAGTTTAGTATGGAGAGACATGCGTAGTACTTGTACATTTCATATTTTGGGAGTTGTCTTGTATGTTATAGTTGACTATATAGATTTTCTAGGAATGTTTTATGGTATCAGAGTTGATAGATAGTTTACTTGTCTATATCCAATTTCGTTTTCTTTTTGTATATTTCGGTTTTTACGCATGCTCATAATGTTACTTAATTGTTCAAGCCCCTATATTATTTAATTTAGACCTGAACAATCTATTATTAAATATTTTGAGGTGACACATATTATACTACAATTATTAATTTAGAATGATACATTCCTCCATTCTCCATAATATACCACAAATTAAAGAGTAAGATACTCCTATTTATAATAAGTAATGACAATCCTTTGAAGTCATGAGTGGATTGATGGGAAATGTAAAACTATGGATATGGATATCAAAAGTTTTTATTAACCTTATGCATAAAGGAGTAGATTAATAATTATTTAAAGGTTAATGAAATTGTTTGGACATTATTAGGCTAAACACTATGGGTCTAATATAAACTAATATTTAAAGTTGCATGGCTCGTTGTAGTGTCTTGGTCGAGCTATACTTTACAAACTTTTATGAAGGTTGGAAGAGGGAGTGTCGGTTCAGATGTATATGTTCATGGATCCATAATATAGTTATCGGGACACATCCCGATTTTAATAATACAAACATTCCATTTACTAGTTGACTCTTTGTATATGAGAAATAGTGGGGTTTTAAAAAATAATTATTAATTACGAAATTTAAATGATGTGACACCAATAAGGATGGGGTATAAATAGTTAATCTGATAATTGTAGACTTTATTATTTACACTCATGATTGATAGTTTTACTACTTGAGTATGTGGCTATTATCTTACTGTAGTGGGTTTGGCTCATCGTATTATTACAGGTACTCTAGTGTACCCGGACTAGTTTCTTACTCGAGCACACTGTCTTCCATTCCAGTCACACCGAGCTTTAAAGATTCAGGGATTATACCTACTTTTAGATTTACTTAATTTTTTTTAAGAGATGTGAGATTTACTTTATTCCTAGTATTTGTACTAAGTTGTGGAGATAGTATGAATGTGAGAGAGTTAGTACGTATCAGTTACTGTCATAAAATATATAATATATTTGGTGATGTAATTAACTCCCATTCATTATATATTAGCATTTAAGGATTTCTCATGTCTATATTTACTTTGGGATATCATTAATCATTTATTCTTATTTCATTATAAGGATGATATATGATTGTTTTAACAACCAGTGTAATTTTAATAAATAAACTAGGTCAACCTAATTATTAAAAATATATGGAGTGTCACATCAATAATATTATGTGATACCTCAGTGGAACTATTAATGTGATTTTTTAAAAATCTAACCATCTATGTCTAGTTGGTTATGTAGATGAAGGTTTCCTTTATGGTCCTCATAAGAAACAAATTATATTGTCTACCTTAGTAACAAATTTCTTAACTCATGGAGATTTAATAAGTAAACATCGATCTTTATTATTCCAATTATGCAAAACTATTGTTGGTGTATGATGAAAGTATATAATGAGTAGTGAGATCATTTATTCAACACAAGTGAAGCACAAACGACTTGCCTCCAACAATATATATTACTACCAATGGGATTAATAATAAAAATTAGTATGCCCTAAGACCTATGATTCATCATGTCTCAAAAAACAAAACAACGTAAACTAAATCTAGGATTTAGATCATCATACCTTTGTGGATCTTATAGGTGATCGAACATGGATACAAAGATGAGGAAGATGATGTTTCTAGAAATTAACCACCATAAATCCTTACATATAAGAGGATAACTCCTTTGATATTCTAGCATATGATCTACCTAAATCAAGTTGCGTGTGAGCACTCTTTGAGATAAAAAAAAATAGGTGAAGCAAAAAGAAAAAAAAATGTTTTATCTCTCATCAACCCCTCACAAAATTTGAATAGTGTTTATCTCACCCTCTATAACCCTTAGAAGTGTTTAATACGGATTACAAATCCTTCCCTTGACCTATATAGAGAGAGAAAGTTGATATGGGTTTGGGCCTATTAGGGTATCCAAATAGTTATGGGCTTGCTACTTAGTATATGTGGTGTATTAAGGACCCAAGACTAAATAATGAATTGTCTTCCAAAAAGATGGAAATACAAAATTAACCCCCATTTTTTATTTCCTTTTCTAATTAACTATAAACAATTCCATTAAATAATTACAATTGCATTCTAATTTAATCACATCAAAATTACTCGAATAAAGAGGCCTTGTTTGAAAAGTCAGTAAGCACATAATATGATTTTTCACGTTAAACCATTCAACACCCGCTTGGTGAAATTCAATTTTTCGTGAATCAATTTTTACTACTGTCTTATTTGTTCTTTAATCGCAGACTTAACTATTTGATACCCTACCGAATTATCAAATCTATCAGTTGGGTTTAGTGGTAGAACTAAAACTTATAGGTTTATGAAGGAGGTATCACAATCCATAATATCTGATAGATGTTGATTCCTCGAGAATATGATATTAGGCATATTCACACAATGATTGTCTAACCTACATAGATCCTTGACCCAATAAATCAAATCTCACTCATAGCAATCAAAAAAATATTTATGCGAATATTCAAATCATCACATTCCTGGGGATTAAGAATCTCTGCACCATTTACAAACTTTGAAAATTTTCAAATTTAATCTAGTTAAAATCTAAATTCAAATCTTACCCTTGAGCCTGTTCAATAAATACTTTATGTACCAGCACAATCTTCCTTGTATTATCAGAAAAGATCCTAAACCATTAGACAGGTTTTTATAGTCAAGATAACTACTAAAATCGTACACATAACTTTACTGATTGGATGTTAACTCCCTATTTAGGGTATGAACTGTTTAATCATACTTGAACCAAAATTCAGTTATTCTGTGATCAAATTGAATCCAACTCACCAGAATTCCTATTAAATATAATTGATCGAAATTTATAGTAAATTTATAAATAAATATAAGGTAATGTAATAAATATGATTCATATCAAAATGATCTAACAAATATCAAACGTCATAAAACATGGCTTTAAAAATAGAACCCTGCATACTAAGACATGGAGCATGTATAGCTCAAATTCAATAAAGTTACATCAAGGGAGGTATGATCAACATATTTTAGTCTTTCTACACACTTGAATTCGAGAAGATTCATGCAATTGAAGTCAAATAGATTCGATAAATTGACAAGTTCACTCCTCTTTACCAAAGTCTTGTCAATGTCAAGATTCAGAAGAAAAATGAGATTGAAGTAACAGCATATATAATCTTTTCATCAAGTCAATGTCAAAATCAACATTTCGGAATCTTGTGTATGAGATATGAATGCATCGACTCAATTTTCAAAGAAATTCCATAATCAAAGGGAGTATCCAAGTAAAGGGGGAATCTTATCAGGGGGTATCAAAGATTATGCTCTTTAGATGAATGTTGATTGCACTTTTTTTATTGATCTAGGTTTTTTGCATATGATTTTACAAATAAAGATTTTATAACGAAGCAGTATCAAGTACGTCCAACACTGATTCAATGATCACAAAAGTTGTACTATTTTTCCTTCATTTTTGATTTTTCCCACGGGATTATTATTTATTTAGGTTTACATGAGGAGAAAATCATTGAATAGTGTACATCCAATGGAAAGTGTTATAGATATTATTATTAAAGGATGTCCACGTGTAAAATAATATATTTTGTTATCCCAATGTTGTATTAAGTGAGGAGGCTACCTTAACTTATAAATAAGCACTTTCTCCTCCCATTATAAACACATCAATGAAATGAAAAAGTTTATTATATGCCTAAATTCTCCCTATTCCGTATTTTTACAACATCCCTCAAAATATAAGTTCGATTTACACAAAATTTATATTACTAGGAAGCCCACGACGAGATCTATCGAAAGAGATCCATAAAATATATGTAATTTTGAAGCTCTAGGAATTTTATTTTCACAAATCTCCAAAAATGACATTTTAATTTACAAGATTCTTTTCTGGAAAGCTCTTGACAAGATCTATAAAAAGAGTTACAAGCGTAGGAAACTTTTAAAAAATTGAAGTGTTACTTTCACCATCAATGTTTTTATTCTACATGCATATCAATAATACGACTAGCCCCCCCCCCCCCCCCCCCCCCCACCCCCACCCCCACCCCCCCCACCCCAATTTAGTGAAACCATGCCCATTAAAGTTCAATATTCTCATATACATTTTTAGAGTAAACACAATTTGCATTAGATTGTTTTTCTTCTCGGCCATTACGAGGATTTCATAAACAATATCAGGTTTAGGTATTAGAGTGTAGGTTTTGCATTAGCAAGCCCAACTCCCTCAGACCTAAACCCCAAACCCTAGCCCATATATATTTTTGCTATCTAAACTTGTATCCTAAATGTAGCGATGGTATACTATCATTGCGTTATCTGAACTTACAAAAGTACACATATTTTTCGTGTATAGATTATTTGTATAGAAATATTGTGAAAGTTTTTGGTTTGTTTATAATAAAAGTACAAATATTTTAACGAAAATACACATTATTTAAAAGGTAGATGGTTTTTTTAGGGTAAACTCTTTTGTAGAGAAATATTTAAAAATTGTAAGATTGTATATCATAAAAGTAGATGTGTTTTTATGGAAAAAAAAAAAGGTTTTTTTTTATGAAAATACAAGAATTTTTATGTACTTTACAAAATACATACAAATATTTGCGTGAACTTTGTAAAGTAGACAACAAAAAATCAGTACACACGCATTTTTCTGAAGGTGGGTTTTTATCAAAACTCTCTCTCTCTCTCTCTCTCTCTCTCTCTCTCTCTCTCTCTCTCTCTCTCTCTCTCTCTCTCTCTCTCTCTCTCTCTCTCTCTCGCTCTTTATGTGTAGAATGACTCTTTCTAGATTTATCAATCCCTATTTGTTTCAATTAATGTCCATATCTAAATTAATCCGACGATTTTGGCACATAGGAGGGAGGAGGTGAAAATATGGTCCTTGGTGGCGGTAATCTATATGGAGACGGAAAATGAAAGAGGTGTCGCAAGCGAAGGTCGACAAAGAGGTGGAAATTGGATAAGGGGGATAGATGTTATCGAAGGTTGCCTTCAGAGGAGGATGGAGGTCGTCGAGAATGGTGTCTTTATCGGTAACATTGTTATTGGAGTAAATTACACTTGTGACCCTGAGCGTTGGGTAGTGTCACATTTTGGCCCTCCAACTTTTTTTTTAACATTTAAGGCCATAAAGTTTGTTATGTTTGTAGTAGTGGCCCTTTTATCAACTTTGCATTTATATCCAATGAAACTGGTCAAGTTACTACTATATCAATGCATAAATTTTATTTACCGCGTATACTTATATCATATGCTCAAAATAATTCAAAAATCATATCCGAAAGAAAAAAAAATATGGATAAAACACATTATCACTTTGCAAAAAATGAGTTTGGGGATGGTTTTAAGTCAATTGTGTACGAGGTTTGGGTATGTTGGTCACAAAAGACATTGACTACGAATTTCGTTAGATTTAATAAGAACGGTGATTGAAGAGCTACTGGTGAAAAATAACATAGTTAAAGGGCATAAATGTTAGAGAAAAAAAAGTTTGAGAGCCAAACACTGCCTAGAGAATAGGGGTCGCCGTTGTAATTTACTCTTGTTATTGAAGGTGACAATATGTGTGTTTGTTGAAATTTCAACTGCTTTGTTGAAGGGCGTTAACATTTATTTTAAAAATTGCTGATTTAAGTGTCCAAAAATAAAATCGAGGGACTTAAAAAATGAATGCCCCTTTTATAAAAAGCTTCTAATTTTATTATAATTACTCCAACTTATTTTCAAAAATATTTTTTAATCTCTATAGTTTCGTTAATTAGACACAAAGAACGTAACAATATCACATGAGAAGATGACCTCATCAAAAAGTCATCAAAAAATATTATATGGCACCAGCACGTAATCATTACTCATAATGGGTAATCGAATAAGACGTAGCACTATCCTTATTTGTCCCAATTAATATCACTATTACGATATTACCCCATTAATATTAGTATCGAGAATTTTGTTGAATTTAGAAAAAAAAATAGGTAAAACATTAAATGGTCAACTTTTTAGTGATTAAACATTAATTAACCCTGGATATAAACTAATCGGATAAAGAGAAAAAAAAAAGGTTCTTCCTTGTATTTATATTGATAATGATTTGATACATGTATGGCTGGAAAGTTGAAAAAGATGGCTAGCTAGCTTACAACAACAAAATATCACAAATTCCTAACTTTGACTAGAATTTGTTTTGCTTAGCTTGAACATAGACTTTGTAGTAAAGCATGTGCTATATATTGACATAGACTTTGTAGTAAAGCATGTGCTATATATTGACTATGATCGTTTGTCCGACACCCACGAAAGAGAAAAGATCCACAAGGGTTAATATATTTGGACTTTGAGCCCCAAAATGTTTCTTCTTTAGCCATTTACAACCACTTAATTTTATAATTGTGCACGCCCCCAATTATAAGGTTTTTATATTATTGCTAAGTTAGAAAAATACCCCCACTCTATAGTATCAAATGAATAATTCTGCAACGACTCGGGATTCCGATTCATTTTCGCGACACACTGACGTATTATATTTGCATTCGTATATGGGTTTCACCGAGTATTATTCGGAACACGAACTAATGCAGGCATAACACGAGTTGGAATCCTGAGCCGACCTAGAATTAATCATATTAAATTACAAATACACCATGGAGAATTTAACAGAAGGAAGAACCCTAATTTCATCCAACTCTCCTCTCTTTTTCACATAGTTGGATCACGGATCACTCCGGTTTGATTCGTAAATGGTTGATTTTATTTTTCGTTTGTTTGTTTTGAAACGAAGACTGGAATTGTTTTTTTCCTGGTGAAATACCAAAATAAAAAAATCCCCAAGATGCATGTATTTTCTGCCAACCTTCATACTTTTTCAGCAAAATATTTGTATTTTGCAAGAGAAAAGGACGTATTTTAACAGAATTTTTCAGATGTGGCATTTTGAAACTGAGTAGGTGTTAATGTTCAGATTAGGAACAAATTTGAGGGCTGAAATTCAATGTAACCCCATTTTCAATGGCGGCTGAAGGTTTTCTGACTTCTGATCATAGAGTTCCATGTAGGGTTTGAAGAAACTCAATTCAACGGGAAAAAGCTGTCTCAATTGGTTACTTCGAAATGAGTTAAACGTTATCGATTTCACCAGAAAATTATTTATATGTATAATGTAATTGAATTCTAGCTGCAAATTTAGGATGTGTTTAGAAACCAATTCCATTGTTTTGAATTGGAATTGGAATTGAAATTAGAATTGAAATTAGAATTGAAATTTCTAACTGAAAATTTTCCAATTTTAATTTTAATTCCAATTCCATGGGATGGAATTGGTACTTCAAACACACCCTTAAGGAGATTTAGAATGGTTTATTCTTTTATATTAAAACATGTGAAGTTATCATTTTTACTTCCAGTTCATAGTCATTTTCCCCCCTTTATTTATATTTTTTTAATGTCCGCGACTTGTAACTTAATTAGCACAACAATATTTAAAATATGCTACCCAAACACAGACCCGAAGACGTAAAATACATGAGCCCAACTTGGTTCAATAATAATATAAAAAAAATTACTTTGCCCCCTGAAATAATGTTGTATTTAGACCTTTTCGAACAATTAGACTGACCCCCTCCCTGGTATGCATAAGGTAGTGGGATAAAGCACATGCAGCCCCCCCTCCTTTTTTTGGGTGGGTGGATGGGTAAGTCTAATTATTGAAAAGTATGGGATTATGTTTAATTTCGATATTATTTTAGGGGCAAAGTTAAAGAGAAAAGACAGAAAAAAATGATGGTAGTCGTGATTATGATTATGATGATGGTAATAACAGTGGCGCAAAACCAAACACCCATGGAGACCCGGCAAATTGAGTTATTTCGCCACTGACCCTAAATTTAGGATCAGTTTTGAGTTGCCTCCAATAATTAAAAATAACAAATTGAGGGAAAAATAGTCACGAGCTTAAAGCACGTCACAAACTGTCAAAAGCGATGCTAAAATCTCAACAGGGTGTAATTATTTTTCAATTTCAGGGCATTACTCAAACAAATATACTTGTAGGTTCAAGTCAAAATAGTCCCAATAAATCAAACGTGCAAGTTTCCAATTCCAAGCCCAACGGGCTGCAAAACATTCATAGATGATAGTGTCAAGTCATAAATCTTGATCAACTTTGGAAAAAAATTGGGTTTTCGAACTTTAAGAAATACTCCCAGCATTTTCTCAACTTAGGAAGATGGTCTTTATTTTACAATCTTCCTAAAATACACAATCAGGAATCGCTTGCCAATATGCAAAAAAACGTGGTTTTTAGTAATATGGGTAATTTTCAATTTGTACTTTGGCATCCATTTTTCACTTTTTGAGGTACTTTTAAGAGAAAAAAGTCACTTAAAATATTCAAAAGACGTCGCTAAAAGAAAAAACGGACCCCGGGTCACAATCTAGAAAACTTTAGATCCCAATGAATGAATACTGGACCCAAAAAATGCAAAGTCTAAATACACCCAAGTTTAGTGTAATGACTAGTGACTAAAAGCCCAAATGCATAGAGAGAATAACAATTCTAGGTGAATGAAATGGAACAACCAACATATACAAAAAGTTCATGTATACACATAATATAAACTACAATACCACCAACTTTTGCAACAAGACCATTTTAAAAGCAGTACAGGAAAAAATGGGGTCAGATGGTTTATTTCCAATCCCCTTCAATTCCCCCACTCTCATACTGCTACAAAAGCAACCTAAACATAAACCCCTAAATTAAAAACAAGTAGCACAAACAAAACCCAGTATCATACAATTAACCATCTACAACAAACACCAGTTTAACTGTGTAAATTAAACATCAAGCTTCATCACCCCTGAATTTTCATTATTTTGCAAGAAACCCCTCTGGACTATGGATTTTGTTACAAAGACCTTCATGTGTCTAGCCAGAAGGAAGTGATTGCAACAAAATGAATAGTCCAAAGGGGCTACTACTTAGACTGTGGGGGTTATTTTGCAAAAACTTGAAATTCAAGGGGGTTTCTTGCAATTTAGCCTAATATATAACATTTTTCACTTACTTATCAGAGCCCTCCGAGTCCTCAAATGTACCATATGGAATCCTGCTTTGGTGTTGGATCGATAGCAAATTGGACTGGACCCAAATTGAATGGAGACCCGAATCTGAAATCCATGTTGTTCTCGTTCGGAGTAACATCGAATCCAGAATCAAACGGTTTGCATTGATCGAACTGAAATTCAGTTGGCGGGAAACCTGTATAATTTAGGGCCGCAATTGGTTCTTCAGAAATGTTGCCTCCCATTATACCACCAACCCCAACAAAGTTATCATCATCACCACCCAGCTGAATTTGAAACTTCTGCTGCTGCAAATTTTGACCTTGATCTTGATCTCCTATGACAGTTATATTCCCAGGATTAGGGTTCTTCTCCTGCTGCAGATTGTTATCGTAGAACGACATGAGATCAGATATCATCCGCTGTCCATCTTCGGGAAGTCCAAGCGTCCTAACATTGAAATTCGCGACACCAACCCCTCGAGAAGGATTATCTCGATACGCGCAATTCATTGCGTGATTGTTTCTCGAATTCCTGTCGTGAAACCCTAGCCGAAAATCATTGTGAGGGCAATGAGGGTACTCGCATGTGTATATCTTCTGATCCATTATCGCGTGCTGCTTGTCATCGGATGGATTCTTCCTCTTATACATAAAATCCGAGTTTGAATCGACCCTCTCTCCTTTGACTAAAGTCAAAGGTGGTGGGACAGTAAGCATATCTTTTGATCCACCAATCCCCAAATTGAAATGATTCATATCACGAGGCTTGCATTCCACTTCAACAATTGCGTCATCTTCAAAGCCATCAACATCGTAATCATTCGCGTCGCTAATAAGGTAGGACGCACTGTTGACAAAAGTGGATGGGACCCTATCTGGGTAGAGTTTTCGAGAAAGAGCTTCCTCTTGGCCAATTATAGCGAGCCACGTGGCGCTTTCCTTGGCCGTCATTTTATCTTGCAAGCATTTAGATTGCCTCACGAGCTTTCGGATCTTAGCGATATCAGGTGACATGTGTTTGATCACAGCAGTTAAAACGCTCACCTTCCATGCCTTTTTCAAATCGTGAGGTTTTTTATACGGTGGCGGGCCCTGGTCCTTGGGAAGGCCCAGTTGTGCCCACCAGTCTTCATCCCCAGTGGGCCACCACGGTGGGGCCACCCCTTTCTCTAGCGGGAACCGCCGTTGTGGCGGATCGCAGTGTTGCATTAGAGCCGACAAAAGAGACCCGAGTGTTGTGTCTTGTAGCTCTTGCAAAGTGTGAGGAGTGGGCCCCGCCGCAGTGGGATCCACGTATTTCCCAGGAACCAAGTGGTCCACCTGGTATTTTGCGATCGCAGCTGGGCCGTTTCGGTCAAACCTCACTTTCTCTTTCCACCACGCGCGGAGATTATCGGATGCCCCGCTAACCGGTTTCCCCTTCTCGGGGATTATTCCGTAAACAAAACCCTGAGCTTTGCAAACCTCCATCATCTTCAGCATGTACTTCAAAATCCCATCTTGTGCCCGAGACATTTTCTTTCTACGTGCTTGCTCTTGGGACTGTCGCTGTTTCACGAAGTCAACTCCCTCTTTGTTTTTGTTTTGTTCTTTGAGCCGTTTCAAGAGCATCCTATCTCTCCACATTCGCCTTTCTAGCTCATCAACGTCCATCTCCTCATCACTATAGTCGTCCTCCATGGTTGCCTCTGGCTCGACTTCTGGTGGAATTTCTTTCTCCTCCATGGGAGCCGAGAGGAAATCAAGATTGCCGCAGAAACCCATTTCTTCAAAAATGCCCATATAGTAGAGAGCACAAAACCAAACACAAGTCCAGGAATGGATTTTCAGTTGAGTTGATTTTTTTCCCTTCTCTATATATGATCGATCACCAACACGCAAGTCCAAATTTGCCTTTAACAAATATTGGTATTATTCAGATTGCAAGGAGTAATCTATAAGAGTAGAGCAAATTTAATCTCCATCTGCAAAAGAAAAGAAAAGACTGAAATTGGGTAGAATTCAATATATCATTAAATACTGTCCAATAAAAGAAAAGAAGACATGAATGAGAAATGGATGATTAAACAACAAATGAACTGAAAGGTCCATAAAAAATTAGAGAGTAAATTACGCCAGCAGGTTGAATTTTGCACCTCATAATGTCTTGGTCCTTTATTCCTTTTTTTTTGTTGTTCCAATAAAGAAAAAAACACTCAAATCAGAAACGGATGATTAAACGACAAATGAACTAAACGAACCATCATAAATTAAAGAGAAAGATACACCAGTGGGTTGAAATTTTGCACTTCACAATGTCTTGGCCCTTATTCTTTTTTTTCTTTTCTGCAGTGTGTCATTTAATCCCCTAAAGTATGTTTAACTTCGCACCAGTGGCCCTTCCGTCAACATTTCCGTTAAATCTAACGAAATTAATAATGTGCACAACAAGTGACTAATAAACCGGGCAAACAAGTATTTTCCTTCTTGGATGTGAAACGGTGAACAATATCAAAAACTTTCAAATCATAATCATTCATGAAAATGTCTGGTCGAAAGAGGGAGGCAAGGGCCTTCATATATAATAAATGACTAGAGTCCTAATAATATTCCCCTTCCCCAAACCCCAACTCCCAACCCCACCCCAAAAAAAATCATCTATGTTAACCCCTAAGGGGGCAGGTCTATCCATGTGCACATCACATTAGAAGCGAACGAAACAAATGCACCAAGCAGACATCATAAATTGGCAACAAATAAAAGTATGACCGAGTCTTAGATTTTGATTCATATAAAAGCACCACGAAGATAATCTAGTTAAACACGGTAAACATAACACAGCACTGAGGATTTGTTTGGAACTTGAAAAAAACAAGAGCAGAGAGAGGAAAATGCTCATGAATACATTAATCGTTCTATCATTGGCGTCTCAACATAACACAGCAAAGACAATACTTGAAAAATTGCTAATTGGAGCCTAAAAGGGTATAGTATTGAACAACGTAATGTCAACAAAACCAATTTTATCACAGATCCTTATTTAAATATCAAAATGTATACATATTTACATAGTACTAGCAGGATTAGTAAATAGTATTCTTTTTTCCTTTTCAGCAATACATTAAATTTTCATTGTTTCATGAACAGTTATATAGTTAGACTCAATATTTTCCCCACTTGATGATCAATTTGCAGTCAGATCCATCAAAAGATCCAAAAAAATATAGATTTCTTGGTTGTAAAGGGGGGAAATCTAAATAAGGAAAATGACTGTCCCAAAATTAATTCTATATCCATATCTGCTACTCCAAGTCAAAAGGTTAAATTTGATCTCACAGAAGGATCTATAAAATTACTTCACGGTGTAAACCACAACCCCAAATGGCATATTTTTCTCGACTCACAATAACATTGAAAAAAAAGGATGAACTTAGCAAATTATGAACATAAATAAACACTCTTAACAATAACAATTACTTATTGAGAGTGTATCATGGACCATATCAGATAGATCGACAATCAATCAGGTAGTTTAAAACATGAAAACGTTACTTGATCACATTTCTCTCAAAATTAAACATCATTTTAAGGTAGAAAAAAATGAAAACCTCTCTCACACACAGATTCATTGAATAGTGAGAAAGTTAAATCTCATATCCCAGAAGGATCATATAAAACTATTTCACCGTGTAAACCATAACCCCAGTTATCATCTCTCTCTCTCCTCACTAGGAAACAACGACATCAAAAAAAATTCTAGTATGAACATAAATAACTCCTTGAGCAATAACAACAACTACTGAGGAGAATATCATGGACAATATCAGCCAGATCGACAATCAAAAGCGTAACTAAAAACTTGAAAATGATACTTCATTACGATTCTTACAAAACCCAATACCAATTTCAGGTATAAAGCCTGAAAAGTATTAAATCTCATCTACAACCACGTCAAAAAAATTCTATTATGCATTTAACGTCAAAAATTTTCTAGTAAGCATTTAGTAAATAAAAGGGCAAACCCAGTGCACGAGGCTCCCGCCACTGCGGGGTACTGGGGGGCTGGATGTACGCAGCCTTACCCCCGCTTGCGCAGAGAGGCTGTTTCCGTGAATCGAACCCGTGACCTCAGGTCACAGCGGGGGCAACCTTACCGTTGCGCCCGGGTTCACCCCTACGCATTTAGTAAATAAAGAGCATAAATCATTACTCAAAAAATTTATCAGAAAAAAAAAAAAATCATTACTCAAACACTAACAATTACAAATCAGAAGGACCATATCACATAGATCAACAATCAGAAGCGTAATTGAAAACTTGGAAATGACACATTAATCACAATTCTCAATATTCAGCACCAATTTCAGGTAGAAAAGACTGCTAACACACAGATCAATTGAATCGTAAGAGAGTTAAATCTCACATATTTGGGGGGGAAAATCCTAGTGTGGATTTAGTAAATTATGAGCATAATTGAATACACAAACATTAACAAATCCTAATCGAGAAAGTAGCATCGACCATATGAGGTATATCGACAATCAAACACGTAATTTAAAACTTGAAAACGATAATCACAATTCTCTCAAAATTAAACACCAATTTCCGGCAGAAAACACTGAGAAACCTCTCAAAAGTAAACACCAATTTCATTTCGGTTAATCACAGTTTACGCCCTGAGATATATACTTAATCACAGTTTCCTCAAAAGTAAACAACAATTTCATTTCGGTGAAAACGCTGAAAACCCTCTCTATCACACACATAGATTGATTTAATCTTCAAAAACGTTGAAATCAATACACTATACAAAACTTTTAATGATGAACTATCTCAGTGTTAACCATAAACTCTCTCTCTCCCATCATACTTATATATATATGCATCTCTCTCATGCACACAAGCGTGCATTAGTAAGACTTTAGCAATCTATGAACCATATCAGGTAGATTACAAATCACAATCAAAAGCTTAATTTAAAACATGAGAACGATGCTTAATTACAATTCTCTCAAAATTAAACATCAATTTCAAGTAGAAAACAACTGAAAAACCTCTCACGCACGCAGATCGATTTGATAATCGGAAACTCAAATCTAATGTCACACAAGGATCATACAAAACTACTTAACATTAACCCCTCTCCCTATAGACACACACACACAATATAATACTACACAACATCATCCTCTCTTTCTATAACACCGTCGACAAGGTGCGATATTACCGCTATTAATAAGTGTGTGTGTGTGTGTGTGTGTGCGCGTGTGTGTGTGTGTGTGTGTGTGTGTGTGAGAGAGAGAGAGAGAGAGAGAGAGAGAGAGAGAGAGAATTTGCAAACTATGAACACAAATAAACAGTCAAAACAATAACAACTACTAATCAGGAAAGTAAGTCATAATATATCAGATATATATCGACAATCAAAAGCGTAATTTAAAACATGGAAATCATACCTAATTAGGAGAGTATATTGGACCATATCAGATAAATCGAAAATCATTGCATAATTTAAATCTTGAAAATGTAACTTAATTACAATTTACAAATCTCTCAAAATTAAGCATCAATTTCAGGTAGAAAACACTGAAAAACCTCTCTATCACACACACAGATTGATTAAATACTCAAATTACTGTGTGTGTGTGTGTGTGTGTGAGAGAGAGAGAGAGAGAAAGAGAGAGAACTAGAACACATATAAACACTTGAACAACATCAATAATCAAATATATCGACAATTAATAGCTAAATTTAAAACTACTTAATTACAATTCTCTCAAAACTAAACAACAATTTCCAGTAAAAAAACCTCTCACACACACAAATCAATTAAAATAGCAAAAGCAAACCTGATTTCACACACAAAAACATGTATTAAGTAGTTTCAAGTATAAATATAGCAATCTAAGAACCATATCAGGTAGATCACTATCAAAACCTTAATTTAAAACTAGAACTCGATGCTTAATCGCAATTCTCCCAAAATCAAACCTCAATTTAAGGTACAAAAACTCTCAAAAACCTCTTTATCACACAAATAAAAAAAAATGAATAGTTATAAAGATTAATCTAGCATGAATTTCGTCAACTATAAAGATATAATCAGATAGATCGACAACTAAAACCATAATTCAACACACGAAAAACATACTAATTTAACTTTATTACTAAAACATTAATTCAACACACGCACACGCACACACATCAATTGACTAATAGCAAAAGCAAACCTCATCTCACACAAGGATCACACTCTCTCTACATAACACATTACACAGAGACACAAATCGACAAAAAAAACAGAGAGATCAATTGAATAATAGCAAAAGCAAACCTCATCACACACACATATATGTATGTATATAACTCTCTCTCTCACAAACATAAAACGACGACGTGAAAAAGTTTCGAGATATTACTTTCACTTTTTTTAATAAATCCTAAATTCAACACACACACACACACATCAATTAAGAAATAGCAAAAGCAAACCTCATCTCACTCAATGATCACATACACATACACACAAACACACACACACACACATATATATATATAACTATATCAACTGAATAATGGCAATCTAAGAACCATATCATATAGATCACAATGATCGTCAATTGAAGAGTAGAAAATTTAACTCTCACAGATATAATCAGATAGATCAACAATTAAAACGTTTATATAAAACACTAAAAACTACTTTAACTTTTTTACTAAAACCTTGATTCAACACACGCGCCAATTGAATAATAGCAAAAGCAAACCTCATCTCACACTCACACACACACATATATATGTATATGACTCTCTCTCACACGGAGACATAAAACGACGACGTAAAAAAGTTACAAAATATTAATTTAACTTTCTTTTAAATCCTTAATTCAACACACACACACATATATATATCAACTGAATAATAGCAATCTAAGAACCATATCATATAGATCACAATGATCGTCAATCGAAGAGTAAAAAACTTAAATCTCACGGATATAATCAGACAGATCAACAATTAAAACATTAATATAAAACACAAAAAACATACTAATTTAACTTTTTTACTAAAACCTTAATTCAACACGCACGCGCGCTCCCGCGCCTGCGCCAGTTGAATAATAGCAAAAGCAAACCTCATCTCTCTCTCTCTCTCTCACACACACACACACATATATATGTATATAACTCTCTCCCACACAGACATAAAACGACGACGTAAAAAAGTTTCGAGATATTACTTTTGACTTTTTTTAATAAATCCTTAATTCAACACACACACATATAACTATATCAACTGAATAATAGCAATATAAGAACCATATCATATAGATCACAATGATCGTCAATTGAAGAGTAAAAAACTAAAATCTCACAGATATAATCAGACAGATCAACAATTAAAACGTCAATATAAAACACGAAAAACATACTAATTTAACTTTTTTACTAAAACCTTAATTCACCGCGTGCGCGCGCGCGCCAATTGAATAATAGCAAAAGCAAACCTCATCTCACTCACACACACACACACACATATATTTCTATATATATAACTCTCTCTCACACACAGACGTAAAACGACGATGTAAAAAAGTTTTGTGATATTAATTTAACTTTTTTTTAATAAATCCTTAATTCTACACACACACACACACACACACACACACATATATATATATATATATCAACTGAATAACAGCAATCTAAGAAGCATATCATATAGATCAGAATGATCGTCAATTGAAGAGTAAAAAACTTAAATCTCACAGATATAATCAGATAGATCGACAATTAAAACACACACAAAAAAAAGATAGTTAAAATTAAACGCTAAAATTACTCACCGATTAATTTTAGGCCGCCTTGCAAAGTCTTCGTAAGGCTGTGCTGTGATATGATATGGCTGCTAACTTTTATATCTGTTTTTTGTGTGAGTGAGAGAGAGAGAGAGAGGGGGGAATTTTGGGGATGGGTTATCCACACTTTCCTATTCTGCAATTGGACAGGTGATAATGATTGTTGAGAAAAGAGAAAAGGAAAACTAAATAATAACTACAAATGGAAGCAAATTAACTATTTATTTACACATGTTTTTTCTCTTTTTATAGTTAATTATGATTAGGTTAGTTGTAACTAGGGTTTGTTGTGTGTACACATTATGGTAAATCTTGCGTGGGAGTTGAAATGTTGCCACAATCATGTGTATATTTAAGCAACTTTGAGAGTTTGGGTTTGGGGAGCGTTTTATCTGCAACTTATACTCTTTCGTGCTCATAAATTCACGATGTCAATGAGATTCGTTGGCGTTCGATGCACCGACTTGCACGTTGTCGAGGAGATGGTAACGATATTATGCCCAGTCATCTCTGGATACACATTGTTCGCACCGCGCTTTCAGCAAGAAGGTATGAACATCGTTCAATTTTTATTTTTTATGAAAAATTTATTGAATTGTTTAGCCTTTGAATAAATAAAGTGTTTGTTTAGTAGGTGATTAGATTAAGTTAGTGAATATTGGCTTAGATGAATTAAGTAAGTTTTAATAATTTATTGAATTGTTTAGCCTTTAAATAAATAAATTGGTTAGTTAATGAATTAATTTAATTAAGATGATGAGTGCAAGCATTTCTGAATTAATTAAATTATTTTAAATTTGGTGAATTGTTTATATTCTAAATAAATAAATTGGTTAGTTATTGAAATAATTAAATTAAGTTAATGAATATAAGCTTTAAGTCAATTAAATTTGATCACATTATTTGTTTGTTTTAAACATATACAGATCGGGGCCTTATTCTAGCACTCATTGAGCGGTGGTGAGGCACGACCCACACATTTTATTTCAATATTCCAGTATATATAATTATTTTAATAGGGGTGGAGGTGGGGAGGGGAAAGATCATTTCGTTCGCTAGTGAGGACGACACATTTCAATATGCCAGTTAGTATCTCCTTCCTAGTCTCTTGTAAAATGATGTGAGCGCTAATGCAGTACAACATGCTTATTTCACGAGGATGAATATTTTGTCAAGGGCGATGATCATATGGGAAACATTCAGGTGTTTATGTTATATAATAGCGGTCACTTGTTCTTTACAACTGTCAATAGTGTCGTCAAATTTGGCTGGTTAGCGTTGTTGATTCAACTATAAAATTATTAACCGAATAATTTAACGCCGCCTTAAAAAGTCGTCGTAAATTTATGAAATGATATGGGTGTTAGCTTTTATGTGTTTTTCGTGTGTGTGAGGGAGGGGGGGGAATTTTGGGGATGGTTTATCCATTTTCCTATTCTGCAATTAGACAGATGATGATGAGTATTGAGAAGGAGAGAGAAAGGGAAAAAACTATAAAAGGAAGTAAATTATTTTGTTTGCCATGTTTTTCTATTTTTATACTAATTATGGTTATGTTAGTTTAACTAAGGTTGTTGATATGGAGGATCGAGATTACTTTGCATAGAAACACTTGTATTTTTTATTTTTAAAAAAATAATTTTAATATATATTTATTAAATCTAACAAAATAATTAATTAAAGTGAATTCGTAGTTGGGAACCGTGTATTCAACTGAAATAAGTTTCATTCATCGTCCTTACAGTTCCATTCTTTAATTTTTCAAAAGAAAAAATTACATTCGGTTATTAGAAACGAGCGACCTTCAACTCCATCTATGCCCACCTTCAACTGTATTTTTTGCCAATGCAATCTCAATATGCATCCCTCCATCAGTTAGTCTTTTTTACTAATTGTATACGTCATTGATTATATATGGTTATGGTTATGGATTCTTAAGCCCAGTTTGGTTGCGCAAATTATTTGATTATGTAAATTGGTTCATTGTGAATTAGTGAATTGTAAATGAGTGAATTTAAAATAAGTTAAATCCAATTTTATATGATGTTTGGTAATTTGAAATTGATGTTAAGGTTTTATGAAAAAAAGGGTAAAAACATATATAGAGAGAGAGGGGGGGAGGGAAAATAGAGAGTGGGACTGGGAGAGGGGACATGCAATTTATATGACTCCTATTTCAAATGGATTCATTTCATGTTTTTTGTGAAATGATCTAATTTCATATTTTATACATGAGCTAAAATTTGGCAATTAATAAATTCTTTCATTAATCAAACCAAACACAATTAATGGGTCAATTTGTAAATTGATCAATTTATTAATGATCCAATTTACAATTTTGGGACAACCAACGGGGCCTTAGTGTTTTTCTTAATTTTTTCATAGGAGGTTGAGTGTTAATATACGTTTCTAAAATATAATTTTTTAAGGGTCAATTATTAAATAGTCCCTACTATAAATATATATTTTTTAAAAAGGACACATATTTTTAGTTTAACCCATTTAGTCCCTCAAGCACTCAATATCCTCTTATTTTTAGAGGTCCGCGCCAGCGGCACTCCCTCTCCAAAATATGTGGCAAAGGACTTTTTGAGGCAAAATAAAAAAGTTTGGACTAAATGAGTATTAAAAAATATCCGAGGGACTATTTGGTAAATGTCCCATTTTTTAATACAAATATGATGTACCTCTCCTTTCTTAACACACAACACTCTTAGTGTACGTACTCAAGCTTTAACTTGTGTTGTCATTTTCTAATACGAATTAAGAAACTTATGAACTATATCAGCTAAATCTACCATCAAAAGTGTAATTTAAAACTTGATTCTTAATCACAATTCTCTCAAAATTAAACATTGCCTTCATATAGGAAGCAGAACTAAAACCTCTTGAGAAATGCTTTTGGTACCGGGGGTTTTGCACCGGTTTTATCAACCGGGTGATGTGGCCACCAGCTGGCAGTGGCACCCACCAACACAACACAACTTAATCTCTTGCTGTAACAGAAATGCTTTGAAGTTAGCCACATCATTAAAATTTACTTTGTCCTTATAGATTTTTTTTGTTTTTGTAAAATATAACTTTGAAGTTAAAAAAAATCAGTCCAACCAAAAAATATAAATACACACTATATATAAATATATGTAAAAAATATATGTTAAAATTATAATTTGTTAAATACAACAAGATAAAACACAAAATCATTTTTTCTACTTAACACAAACTAATTAAAAAACTAAACAATGCGATTATGAATCTTTTATTTTTTAACAAACACGATCACGATCCAAATAAAACGGTACGTGACATTGAGTAATATTTTTTTCATAACGTTGGCGCGGACCATTTTTTACTATTCTAAAAATAGTAAAAAAATTATTTTTTTGTGAAATAGTAAAAACAATAGCACTGCTCTTTTTGTGTGGCCAATAAGACTGCTCTTTTGTGACAAAAACAAAAGATTTTTTCAATGATCAAAATATTTTTTAGTAAAAAAATATTTTAAAACTAGTTTTAATGCAAAAAAATAGATTTTAGCAAAAAAAAATGTTATGCGGAAAAATAAAAAACGCCTCTTGTCAAAATAAAAAAAAAGTTTTAAAATCGATTTGTTAGCGCTGCTAGCGCGACCCACATCCATTAAGTGATGCGGATCCCCGCCAGTGACAATAACTGATCGCTGACCATTTTTTTTAATATGTTGGTCCACGCCAGTGACAATAATGTGGTTACTGTCTTATGAATGTGGTTCCGCGATAGCAACAATAACCAGTGTCGTAATCGACACATAAAAATCATGAGTCGGCATAAAAAAATTATTTTTCCAATCAAATGTCATTTTCTGGAAAAAAAAAAATTTGACGTTAACATGTTTAAAACTTGTTTTATTTTTTTTTGTGACACAATATGATTTTGATTTTATTTATCTAACACGCACAATAACCGATTCAAACCGAACATGACCTTCACATTTTTTTACCTAATACGAACACAACTAATAAAAAATATATTGTGATCGTGATAGATAAATAAAATAAAACTGGTATTGTGTCGCATTTTAATTGAGTCTTGTTCATATTTGAAAATAAATGTAGAATATTTTAAGATATTTTGTTCAAAATTAAAATTGAATTTAGAATTGAAAAAAAAATAATTAAAAACTTAAACCTTTTCAATTATATGATATAATATTTTGATGCACATCCATTAAATGATGCGGATCCGCGCCAACGATAACAACCGATCCCTGACAATTTTTTCTAATATGTTGGTCTGCGTCAGCGGTATGTTTAGGCGGTCGGACTCCCTATGCATGCCGCTGACGCGGGCCAACATATTAGAAAAAATGGTCCGCGCCAGCAGTATGTATAGCTGGTCGGACTGCTTATTTATACCGCTTGCGCAAACAATTTTTTTAAATGTAGTAAACAGTTTTTTTTTAATGTCGCGTATGAAAAAAAATACAACTCAATGCTATTGACCACACAAAAGAGCTGTGATATTGGCCACACAAAAGAGCTGCGATATTATTTTTGCTAAAATCAATACGTTAAATACACGCAATATATAAATATATGTCAAAAAATATACGTCAAAATATAGATCAACGTTCGGTTATTGTCGCTGGCACGGCTCCGCATCATTTAACGGATGTGGGTCCGCGCCAGCGGCATTAACAAATCAATTTTAAAAATATTTAAAATATATATATTTTTTTGCTAAAATCTATACGTTAAATACACGCTATATATAAAAATTGGTCGGCGCCACCGGTATGTACGTGGATACGTATTGAGATTGGTCAGCAATAATAACCAGTGTCGCGATCGACACATAAAAATCATGAGTCGACATAAAAAACTTATTTTTGTTTTTCCAATCAAATTTCATTTAATGAAAAATACTGTTGTTGAACATGTTAAAATTTTATTTTTTTGATTAAAACCTTTTTTATTTGAAAAATAATAATTGCACCGGTTTTGTGCATTTATGTTTTTTATTTTGCGATCAAACTGTTTTTTTACTTAACACGAACCAATTAAAAAATTACACAATATGATTATGAATCTTTATTTTTTAACAAACACGTTAAAGATCCAAATTAAAATGTGACGTAACATTGAGTCGTATTTTTTTATACCGTTGGCGCTGACCATTTTTTACTATTTAAAAACAATCGTTTTACTATATTTAAAAAAATAGTTTGCCCCGTAATATGTATAAGCACTCCGATCATCTATACATATCACTGACGCGCACCATTTTTTCTAATATGTTGTGTATTAAAACTAGTTTAAAAATTGTCTTTTACTAAAAAAAATATTTTGTGTGAATTTTTGTGTTAAAACTGTTTTTTTTGTAAAAGAATCTCTATCTTTTTTTTTTTTTTTTTAAAAATAGCATGTATATATATGTGGCCAACTCATGTGGCCAGCTCATGTGGCCACATCAGCCGGTAGAGTTATCGGTTGATTCACCCGGTTCCATTAGCAGCCCTCTTTATCACACACATATATCTATTTAACAGTAAGAAACGAAATCAATTTACACGAAACAAAAGGCTCGGAGATGAACTTATTGGTGTGTATTATAACATCGTCAAGATGTGATATTGCCACTCTATTTTTTTCTGTTAGAGAGAGAGAGAGAGAGAGAGAAATTAATAGATATAAACACTAAAAATAATAAATACTAATCAGGAGAGAATATTGGATCCTATTAGATAGATCGACAATTAAAAATGTAATTTAAAACATTAATATGATACTTACAATTCTCTTAAAATTAAGCACCAATTTCATGTAACGAAAAACATTAGAAAATCTATCTATCGTACGCACAGATCAATTTAATAATGAATAATAAAATCAATTACTTGTTATTAAAATTTTGGATGTAAACTATGATGGTGTCAACCATAAACCTCTCTCTCTCTCTCTCTCTCTCTCTCTCTCTCTATATATATATATATATATATATATATATAACACGCATGCAGAACAATGTCCTCAAAATAATTCTAGTCTGAATTCAGCAAAATGCAAACCATGTCAACTCGACCACAATTAAAAGTGCAATTTGAAACATGGGAATTATATTGAATTACAATTCTCTCAAAATTAAATAATAGGTAATATATAACTTGTGTGATGGACGGGAAATATACAATAAACAAATATAATGATAATTACAAAAATTAGTATATATCATAAATTCAATATCTTATTTTAAAGCCATTATAAAATGATAATTTTTTTCATAAATAAAATCTGTTTATTATTTTTAAATGTTTTATTATATAAAAACTACTTTTTATAAATAAAAACTTCAAAACAACTCTATGTATTTTATATAAAAAAATTATACATATTTTTATCTTTTTTTAGTTTAAAAAATTGTATATCATTTATATATACAAACTTAAAGTTTTTTCAATGAATAAAACGATAAAAATGTTTTTAAAAGAAAAAACTCTTTCTTATTTAAATTAAAAATAATTTTGAAATTTTACAAAAAAATTACTTAAAAACTATTTTTTATAAATAAAAAAATTCAAAAAAACTGTACGTATTTTATATGGAAAATTATACATTTTTTTAGTTAAAAAAAAACTATGTCATTTATACATAAAAACATAAAGTTTTTTCTATAAGTACAATGTTAAAGATGTTTTTATAACCAATTTTTTTTATATATATAAAAAGTAATTTTTAAATTTTTTCAACTTTTTGTAAAAATGAAAACATTATATAGATGCAGTAGTGTTAGTAGCATTGTGTGATGTGATTTGAGTGGAGAATTATGAAAAGAGATTAATTAAATCCAAATTGTGTTTGATCAAGAGATTAATTAATGGAGTCTAGAATGGATCATCTTTTCAGTTTACAAGAAACTTTCAATTTATTCATTTTTTTATTTCAAAGAGATTTTTGATTTATTTTTATAAATAAAAACTTCAAAACAGCTATACATATTTTATATAATTAATTAAACGTATTTTATTTATTTTTAGTTTAAAAAACCATATGTCATTTATGTATACAAACTGAAAGTTATTTTTATAAATAAAACGTTAAGAATATTTCTATAAACAATTTTTTTATAAATTAAAAACAATTTTGAAACTTTTTTTTAACTTAAAAACTATTTTTTATAAATAAAAAATTCAAAAAAAATTATGTATATCTACTAAAACAAATTATATATTTTTATTCGCTTTTAGTTTAAATTTTTTTATGTCATTTATAGATAAAAACTTAAAGTTTTTTTCCATAAATACAACGTTAAATGTTTTTATAACCAAATTTTTTTTTATTTATATAAAAAATGATTTTGAAATTTTAAAAAAAATATATAAACTTTTTTTCTAGAAATAAAAACATTATATAGATATAGTAGTATTAGTAGCATTGTGTGATATGATTTGAATGGAGAATGTTGAAAAAAGATTAATTGAATCTAAATTGTATTGGATCAAGAGATTAATTAAAGTAGTCTAGATTGGATCATCTTTTTAATTTTTAAAAAACTTTTGATTTATTCTTTTTTTGGTTTCAATGATATTTTGATTTATTCATTTTTTTAGTTTTAAAAAGCACAATGTTTAAGATGAGAGATTAAAGGATAGTAAGCATTAAAGTGCCATTCCTCCACTGCTATTGTATTAGAGGGTATAATATAGATATAGATTTCAGGTAAAAAGCACTTAATACCTTACAAACACGCATATAACAATTGAATAATAAAAAATTTATAATATGAATTTAGAAAATAATGAATCATGTCAGATAGATTGACAATCAAAAGTGTAATTTAGAACCTGAAAAAAATACTTAATAACAATTATCGTAAAATTAAGCACCCGTTTCAGATAGAAAATGCTCAAAAATCTCTCTATCACAGACAAATATCTATTAAATATCCAAAAACAAAATCAATTACTCTAAACAAAAAGGTTTGGAGATGAAATTACAAATAATTATTACACCCTCATTGATGATACCATGATCATGCAATGGATTCACCCTAGTAATGCGAGTTGTGCAAAAGTAATATAAAAGAGTAATTAGTAAGCAATCTAATAGAATAGATGAGAGGAAAGGAGATGAACGCACGAGTTTAAGTGGTTCGGTCATTGGCCTACATTCATTATAAATTATGAGTGTTTCACTATGATAGAGCATCAATTTTCATTAATGACATAGTACAACCTCCCTCTCTCTCTCTCTCTCTCTCTCTCCAGAGTAACAGTAAGTTTTTTGGAATTAGATCCATATGAAAAAGATATAGTGTGCCCTATATAGGTTGGGGGTGCGCAGTGCCCCCAAAATATATTCCACGTCCAACAGATGTGAAGGGGTGTGAGAGAGTGCCAGTTGTTGACCCCTAATAACGGTTTTGTGTGGAATGCCCCTGTTATGATTTTCACGCCTCGGTGAAATTTTTATGAGTTATCATTAGAGGTGATACTGCAGGTATCGTCCCAGTTGAGAGTCTATCTAATGCTTGGTTCTATATTCAAATCTGAGACGATATATGATGGCCATTTGTTTGTGACAACCCGCCTATTTTATACTGGGCGGCCAATCCTCTACTAAAATAAAACAAGAATCTCAGTATGGTTCATTCTCAGCAACATTTTCGCAATAATAATATAATATAAACAACACGAATACAACCATACAACACTATGAATAGAATAATACTCATGCATAGATAAATAGTAAGTGTGAACCGAATAAATCATCGGTCACCAAATAATAACATTCACTATACAAAATTGAATAAATAGCTGAGTCTTGAAATAAAATCTCAGACAAAAATATAAAAGCCTATCCATTTACGGGCAACATGACCAAAACTAAACTGAACTAAAATGATTCTAACTAAATAAAATAAGTTGAGGCGTCTAAACAACGATATAGATTCCCCAGCTACTGTAACGGAAAGAATGGATTTATCCCCGTGGTCCTGGATGTTGTTGCTGCACACCTGAGGTGTAAAAAGAAAAACAAGAAAAAACAAAAGCCTGTTGGTCAAAGACCGAAAAGTAAAAAATATTTTTCAAGTAGATAATTATTTTAAATCGATTAAAACATTAGTGTAGTACTTTCATAATTAACCGGTCTCACTCACATGAGATAAACCTCACTTCTCAACTACAGTGCGCACCTAACGTGATCACTTTTATTTTTCTAATTAAACTACTCGGTCTAACTAGGACGTGTGACTGTTATCTAAGCCCAAACCCGTTAATAGCCTCCATTAATTAAGTATAACTACCTTCACTAGGTATACATTCATGAACAATATTCAAGCGACACACTTAATATAGATAAATATTCATGTAATAAACATAATATAGCTACGCTCGTGCTATAAATAGATATATACTCTATATCGTATAAACATACATATATATCACTCGTTATATATCTATAACCTTATCCCCAGAGCTTGGACCTCGCGGATACATCCCTCGTGTGATATCCGACTCCAACCATCACGCATCACATTAAGCCACCGGGTTGGAATCTTACCACCGATCCTAAATGAAAACACATACAATAGAGGCAGACATGGACATACGTCCTGAGGTCGCGACCATACCACATCGCACGCACTCGTTCTCAAAACCAATATATATCCTCACACATAGATAGTGGCCATGCAATAGTCCTCTGACCCGGGGAATCAATCTGACACATGTTAGTCAACGCCGGGGTGGAATGCCCACTACGCGCAGCCTCCTACGATAGCACTACCAAGCAGGTATTTTTAATAAAGGCAAGTAGCATACACCCATACATACATATACACGTCACCCTGATACGTATATATAATAGGTATCGAACTCGTAAGAATATCCCACAGTGCATGGTTCACCCAATCCTGAAGTTCAACACAACTTTTCGATTAATAATCAAAAGTCACTCACTTAAATCCTTGGTTCTCCTCACTCGAGCCTGTCTAACGTTGGCCTACCACTTATACCGAAACCTGAAAAAAGTCTTCCCCAGTAATCCCATAGCACCCCGAAAGCCCCCTACGGTCATTCCCCAAGCCCTAACAGCAAACCGAATCGATTTACTACCCCTAAAATCAAATTTTTAAAAGAAAATCCAATCCAAAGCCACCAATTTAAAATTCGTTATCGCACACCTTTTAGTAGAAAATTCATAAAAAATTAAAAAAAAATCGAAATACACGAAAACGGAGCCCACGCCTTCGTAATTCGATTATGTACAACTTGATCTAATTCCAATTTCATCAATCGATCGACACCTGTTCGAGTCATCTTCTTAAAAAGTCATGTTTTCTCCACATAAACCCTCTAATGGAGGTCCCAAACCACCCCCAAACCTCGAATAGACCCAATATATCATTATATTAATATTTCAGGACCATTTAAACATATTTTCTAAGCATGAATCCTACATCAAACACCTAGGATTACGAATCAAACACTAATTTAATCCCACACATAATTTTTTCCAAATTGATTTTTAAAGATTCAACCTTTGATTCAAGTTCTTCATGTTCATTATTTAAATCCCAAAGTTTATTTCGAAAATTCAAGTATGATTGGTCTCAATTAATAACCAATATAAAATTCCACATCCCTTATCATTTAAATCTCTACATCAATTAAGGAAGTTTTATTCTTTAACAGTTTTTTACCTCTAATCATGAAAATAAATAATTACTCTTTTGCGACATAAAACAAGTAACTACTTACCTTGGTGAATTAAATCTGACGTTCTTTACGTGTTTGATGACGAGTTAAATCCGAAGATATCTTTTCTCCATCTTCTCTAAGCCTTTTCTCTTCTTTCTTCCTCTTTCTATCTTCTCTTCAACTCTCTCTCAATCTTTTGTATAGAATATTAAAGGTGGGTTACCATCCACCTTTCCAACCTCTTAAATACCCTCTTAATTAATCTCATCATGTTTTTCCACTTTACCCTATTAGTGTAAAATGACCCTCCTACCATATACGGGTCTTGTTATGTCTAAAAAGTCCACATAACTCAATCATAATACCCAGGTACCGATTTTGGACTATTTTGACCCTTCCCCATTTATAAGTGCACTCGAAAGATTATTCGAATCACCTAACTCCGGATGTGTTAATTTTTTATTGGTTGGGCCCGACGTGAGAATACCCTGCGCGTCATCCATAAATTATATCGATCTGCCGATGTAACACTCTATCGACATATAATAGATCACATAAGTATCTACTTATCACACACAAGTAAACAACAATAGTAATAATAATCATCATAATAAATATTAATTTTTATCTTGCTAATTAAAATTTACTAAAATCCAATTTAAATTCTCCCAATTTAACTAATAATGTGAAGCATAAGGAAATTAAATAATAATAAAAGTATGGGGTATTACATTCTCCCCCTAATAACGAAATTTTATCCATAAAATTCGAACGTACCTACCATGAAGAGCTCTGGATAATTTTCTCGCATGTCATCCTCATGCTCCCACATCGACTCGGCAATATTATGGTATCATATTGTACACGCACTAACGATACCACCTTTGACCAAAGCTTTCGCTCGCTACGGTCCAAAATGGCAACATGTCTCTCCTCATATGAAATATCTAGTTGCAAGTCAATCTCCTATAATGGTATGTGCCAGTAAGCCGTGTTATCCCTAAGATACATCTTCAACGATGACACATAGAACACGTCATGAATTCGCTTAAAATGCTCTGAAAAGGTAAGCCTATAAGCATGCGACCCTCTTGATAATGGAAAAAGGCCCCACATACATCGGTACTAACTTTTCTTTATTCTCGAACCGCATCAGTTCCTTTATGGGAGATACCGGCAATAACACCTGATCACCCATGTAAAACTCTATAAATCTTTGATTCGCATCGGTGAACTTTTCTTCTCGTCCTTAGCTACCTGAATGCGACTCCTGATCAACTTAATATTTATTGACATTTCCTGAATCAAATCCGGCCCAAGAAGCTTTTTGTCCCCTACCTCTAACCAACAAGAGGGAAAATGATAAGGTCTCCCATACAAAGCCTCAAACGGTTTCATACCTATAGTGAACTGGTACGAGTTGTTATACGTAAGCTCTACTCTACTAAAGGCCAATTAGCTCTGAGATACCCTTAAAGTCCATAATACACATCCTTAGCACATCCTCCAATATTTGATTCACCCTCTCGATCTGACCATCGGCCTGCGTGTGACATGTAGTGCTCAAATGCAGCTTCATCTTAATCACCTCCTGAAAAACTCTGCCAAAGGTAGGATACAAAGATCTTATTCTGATCTGAAACGATGTTGAGATACATCCCACGCAATTTCACTATCTATTCCATGAAAAGTTGGGCATACCATCTTATCGTGTCTGGAGAAAAACTCTGTTATGTCTCTCTTCACATTGTCCCACCAATATTGGTTCTTTAACACCTGGTACATCTTATCCTTCCAAGATGCACCAAAAATCATCACTCGTATGCCTCATCCATAATTGTGCACCAGGTACTTATGATTTGGGAAAATCAACCTCCCATCAAAGCGTAAGCCACCCTCAGCACTAACTGAGTAAGTCTACAGTCCATTGCCAATAAATTATGTATCCCCTTCTGATAAGGGAGATTCCCTACCTGTGTTATCACAACCCTCAAAATGATTTTGAGTGTGGTGATCATCGTTGTTATATAGGCTTGAACTACCCTCATAATGATGTTGTTGCACCGATTATTAATCCGGCCAACAACGAAGAATAAATGGATGAACCACGTACTGAGCAACCACATAATGAGCATATTATTAAAACACCACAAGACATACCTTTAAGGAAATTTCAGAGAAATCGGAGATTAACTAGTTCGGATGACTATGTGGTGTATCTTCAAGAAAATGAATTTAACATTGGGGATATTGATAATCCCGTCTCTTATGAAAAAGCTGTTTATAGCATAGATTCTAATAAATGGATTGATGCCATGAATGATGAAATAAAATCTATAAATTTTAATCAAGTCTGGGAGTTAGTCGATTTGCCTAAAGGTTATAAAGCAGTCGAGTTTAAGTGGATATATAAGACCAAACGCGACTCAAATGGCAATATCGAATGACATAAAGCAAGACTTGTTGCCAAAGATTTTACTCAAAAGGAAGGCATTGGTAACCTTATCTCCTGTTTTAAAGAAGGATTCATTTTAGATCATATTGGCACTCGTAGCTCATTATGACTTAGAGATGCACCAAATGGATGTTAAAATAACTTTTCTTAATGGTAGTTTAGAGGAAGAAATCTACATGGAACAATCAAAGGGCTTCATTAAAAAAGGAAAGGAACGTATAGTCTATTTGTTAAACAAGTGCATATATGGAGTTAAACAAGCTTCTCATCAATGGTATTTTAAGTTTCATCATACCATTACATCTTTTAGGTCTAAGGAAAACACCGTTGATCGGTGTATATACCTAAAGACCAGTGGGAGTAAATTTTTGGTCCTATATGTTGATGATTTGCTTATCGCCAGCACTGATGTTAATTTACTAAAGGACTCTAAGAAGTACCTTTTGAAAAACTTTAAAATGAAAGATTTAGGCGAGGCATCCTTCATGATCGGGATAGATATTTATCGTAATCGATCATGTGGATTGATAGGATTATCTCAGAAGGTTTCAAATAATAAAATTTAGAAAGGTTTGGCATGCAAAATTATAATTCCATTAATATTCCAATTATGAAAGGGAATTTTTTTTGCTTAAGTCAATGTCCCTAGCAGGGCTAGGAGAGGGGTGGTAACGGCCATCAGGGCCGAGGATAGCAGGGGCAGATGGGAGGACACTTTCTAGGGAGATGTTTTACTTGTAGCAACACTGGCCACAAAGTTAGGATTGTCCTCAGAAGGGTAGAGCCCTGCTGCAGCAGCAACATCAGGGTGCTCGTTAGGATCCCCAACGACCAATATTTGTAGCCATCCTCTCAGCACCACTCCAGGTACCAGCTTTACTAGCCATTCCAGCAGCTTTGGTGCAGTAGGGAAAGTTGCAGTATGGATGTGTTTACAACGTCCATCAGGTTGCGGTTCATCAGGTTCCGCTCACAGTCAAGGGTATGTTTTCTATCCAGGAGACTTTGGGGCAGATATTATTTGACACGGGCCACTAGTTTTGTATGCGCCATGGGGTTATTAGACACAGAAGATAGCACAGTTACTAGTCTAGACTCACCAATGGGCCATGGGTCCTTGATATTCTTTATATGTCGGGGAGTAGGCATAGAGATTGGGAGATTAATTTTACCGGCTAATATGCTTGTCTTAGAGATGCACGAGTATGACGCTATTATCGGGATGGATTGACTAGTTACGTATAGGGATATGATTGATTGCTATAGCCATAGTATTGTGTTTATTATACCAGGTCAGGAGATGATTTTGGTGGCGATGCCTCGTCCTGAGGGAGGTTCGTTGACCCATTAATATTATATAGATGAGGAGACCTCTAAAGGAGTGGTGATACCTCTTGATTTGATTTCGGTTGTTCGGGAGTTCGTGGATGTATTTCAGGACATACCGGGATTACCGCCCAGTAGGGAGATATAGTTTGTGATAGATTTGGCGTCAGGCACTCGACCGATAGCCCGTACACCTTACCGTATGGCTCCAACAGAGATGAGGGAGCTACGAGATCAAATCGAGCAATTGTTGGGTCAGGATTTCATCCGTAGGAGTACCTCGCCTTGGGGTCTTCCCGTATTGTTCGTGAAAAAGAGAGATGGGTCGCTACGGTTATGTGTTGACTATCGGGAATTGAATAAGGTCATGATACGGAATAAATATCCGTTGCTCCGAATCCATGACCTATTCGACCAGTTGAGGGGAGCTTCATATTTCTTGAAGATAGACTTGAGGTTGGGGTACCATCAGTTGCGTATTGGGGAGCAAGATGTCCCTAAGACTGCTTTTCTGATGAGGTATGGATCGTATGAGTTCAGAGTTATGCCATTTGGGCTAACCAACACATCGACCATTTTCATGGACTTGATGAACAGGGTATTCAGAGAGTTATTAGATCAGTTTGTTATTGTCTTCATTGATGACATCCTGATTTATTCCCGGACTGAGGAGGTGCATGCCAAACATCTGAGGATGGTTTTGCAGACACTACGTGAGCACGAGTTATATACGAAATATGAGAAGTGTGGGTTCTAGCTGAAAGAGGTTCAGTTCTTAGGGCACATTATTTTTGCGAAAAGGATATCGATAGATCCTGGGAAGATGTCAGCGATGAGGGAGTGGGGACAGCTCATGACGCCAACTGAGACGCATAATTTCTTGGGGATGGCAGGATACTACAGGCGATTTATTCGTGGATTCTCGGAGATAGCGGGTCCATTGACAAACTTGACTCGCAAGGGGGTTTCATTTATATGGGATGATTCTTGCCAGTTGGGTTTTGACTAGCTAAAGGACAAGATGACTTCAGCACCAGTTCTAGCACTACCCAAGCCTGGGGGTGGAATACCTGGTTTACACTGATGCGTCCTTACTAGGACTTGGAAATGTGCTTCAGCATGAGGATAAGGCGATTGCTTATGATTCCCGTAAGCTTAAGCCTTACGAGAAGAGTTACCCCACCCATGACATGGAGTTAGCGGCATTCGTGGTTGCATTGATGATATGGAGACATTATCTCTTGGGGGAGAGATTTCGCCTATTAACATATCACAAGTCACTGCAGTATCTGTTCACGCAGTGGGAATTGAATATACGTCAACGAAGGTGGCTTGAATTTTTGAAAAATTATGAGTTCGACATCCATTACCACCCAGGGAAGGCTAACGTGGTAGAAGACGCATTGAGCCATAGGCCGACAGGTAAGGTGGACGAGGTATGGAAGACGAAATGGAAAGAACTAGGACATAAGGATGCAGTTGCCCGCTCATTCATGTCAGTGATGATGGTTACACCCGAGATAGTGACCAGGGTAATACAGGCTCATGCAACGGATTCCTTCTGTCAGGATCAGGTTATTCAGCTTCTAGCCGAGGGAGCAGAGTCCTTCTCCGTGAGCTTATATGGGGGCTTACGCTTTAATGGCAGACTAGTAGTTCCCGAAGGGGAGGAGTTACGATATGTAGTGATGGCAGAGTCGCACGGTTCATGGTTTGCGGTACATCCTGGAGGGGATAAGATGTACTAGGATATGAGGTGACAATATTGGTGGAGTGAAATGAAGAAGGACATCGCTGAGTTTATTTCGAAGTGTTCCACTTATCAGCTGGTGAAGACAGACCATCAGAGACTGGGAGGATTACTACAGCCATTAAAGATCCCTATGTGGAAATGGGAGAGCATTTCTATGGATTTAATCACAGGGTTATCTACATCACAGAGGGGTCACGATTCCATATGGGTGATTGTGGATTGGTTGACCAAGGTAACTCATTTTTTGCCTATCAGGACAGACTATACTACGGGACAATATGCTAAGATATTTATTGCCAAGATAGTGAGACTCCACGGGGTGCCCTTTGATATCGTGTCCGATTGGGATAAGATTTTGTGTCCATATTTTGGGAGAGTTTTCAGCAGGCCATGGGTAAGGAGTTACAATTGAGTTCGGCCTATCACCCGCAGACGGACGGGCAGACAGAGCGGACGAATTAGATGTTGGAGGATATGTTGCGGATGTGTATCCTTGATTTTGGAGGGGGTGGGAGAAGTACCTTCCACTGGTGGAGTTTGCTTATAATAACTCCTACCAGTTTACTATTGGCATGGCTCTGTTTAAGGCATTATATGGTAGACCTTGTCGTTCCCCAGCATGTTGGCTTGAGGTGGGGGACTACAAGTTACTTGGTTCAGAGGTGATTTAGGACACCTCGGCTAAGATTGAGTTGATACGGAGTCGCATTCGGGTTACTCAGGATAGGCAGAAGAGTTACGTTGATGCTAAGAGGTTCTTCAGGGAGTTCAGTGTGGGTGATCAGGTGCTGTTGCGGGTATCTCCTATGAACGGGGTAATGCAATTTGGGAAGAAAGGAAAGTTGGCGCCGAGATATGTTGGGCCATTTCCTACTATTGAGCAAATTGGGCCAGTAGCTTACAGACTTGGGTTACCGGAACACCTGCATAGGATTCATGATGTGTTTCATATTTCTTTATTGAGGAGATATCTTTGGGATGCCTTGTCCCACACCCATATTGCCTTAGAGGAGATTGATCTACATCCCGATAGTTCCTACGAGGAGGGGTCAATTCCTATCCTAGATCGTAGTAAGAGGAAAGTGAGGTCAAAGATAGTACCGTTAGTACGAGTGCAGTGGCGACATCATAATGTAGAGGAGTCTACCTCGGAGTGAGGATGACACGCGGAAAAAATATCCAGAGTTATTCCTACCATGTATACTTTATTCTGTTCTTTTTCAAATTTCGGGATGAAATTTCGTTATTAGGGGGAAGTACGTAATACCCCGTATTTTTAGGGATTTTATTTTAATTATGAAATTCGGATTAATTAATTTAAATGGAGAAAAAATATTTATAATTAATTCGAATTTAAATTTAATAATTACTAGCGTGATGCGAGTTAGTATTTATTGGTGATAATTATGTTGAATATTACTTAGTGAGTAAAGTAATATATGATTACGAAAATATTATGATGGCCGGGAGTGAAAAATAAGGCAGTTGTAATACACTTAGTTGGGACACGCATGTGTGTCGTATCGGTATTACTTTATTGGGTTAAAAGATAATTTATTTTTAAGCAACTTGTATGATCATTTCGAGTGCTCCAATGAGTCTGGAAGGGTCGATATAGTCAGAAATCTCTACCCGGGTGTTTTATTTAGATTTCGGGATAATTTAGGCCAAACTCTACTAGAGGGGTATTTTGGTCTTTTGAGATTTTGAGGAATTAAAATGGGAAAAAATAGAAAATTAAAAGGGAAGTGTATGTGGCTAGTAGGTTATCTGTGAGTTTCCAAACCTAAGTAAAAGAGAGAGAGAACCAAAGAGGAAGAAGAAGAACTCCATAGGTGCCCTGGGATAGACTCAAGCTCTCACACCAAAAATCACACCAACGCGTAAATCGTGAAGAGAGGATCACCCTTTTACCAGTTTCATTCAGCGAATCAGAAGTTCACAAAGAGGCAATTGCTTATCTTTCTTGATTTTAGAGTATATAATGTCCATGTTAGATTAATTGATATTTTAATCATGATATTATGAATTTGGGACGGAAATTAGGTATTAATCTTTAATTGGGAGTATAGGTTTGCATGTAGTTGAATAACCATGTGCTGGATATAATAAATCTGGGTTTTATATATGGATTTCACGAAATTAAATTTGGGTTTTAAATTGTTGTTAATGAAGGCTATATGAATTTAGAGCTTTTAAAGATTTGAGGAATTTATCTTAATCCCTATTATAATTCTAAGGATTTGATGTTAAAAATGGGGTAAAGAGTGCCTAATCCTGTAGCGAGATGATTTATAGCCTTTAACTTTGTGTTGAGATAAATTAGCATGAGTGTTGGATGATGGATGTTGATACCAAATTTAACCTGCTGACGTGGACCAATTATGTGGAGACACATGTCAATCTACAGGGCACCCGAGAACATATTTTAACAACACCTCGACTCCGAGGAACTCAACCTCCCCGAACAACTCAGGCACTCTGAGAAACAAGTGTTCTTCGAGGAACTCATGTATACCGAGCTACTTAGGCGGTCCGAGAAACTCAGGCGGTCCGAGATGCACCTCGTACAGAGCATTTATATACGGACAATCAAAAGAGATACTGCGCATTAAATGCTCATTATTATCACACAGACGCATACGCCTATTGGACAGCTGTGTGTTATTCTTTCATTTGTACAATCTCAAGGCTATAAATACATTGTAACCTCCTCATTAGCAGGGGACTCAGAATTTCTTGGTAAACCCATTATCGAGAATTCTGCAAACAGTCAGCAATAACACAAACAGTGGACGTAGGCCATTCTTTCAAGCCTGAACCACTTTAAAAATCACTTGTATAATATGTCTTATTTATTTTTTATCTGTGATTAAATAATTAGAGATAATCTAATATCTTACATCAACAGATTGGCGCCGTCTGTGGGAAACGACTATAATTTTCGTTTTTCATCAAAATAACTCATCATCAATGGCTGATAATCCAGAATCCAGCAATCGAAACGCTGGAAACCTCCAAATGTTCAAGATCTGACTGGTATAATGGCTAATTTGGCCCAAGGCCAGACCGCCATGCAGGAAACCATGCGACAGCTCATGCAAACTATCCAAGGTGGAGCACCAACCCAGTCAGGACAACGGAGCATTCAGAGAAATACCCGTTTGCCCTCCTTACGGACTAGGCGAACATTACTCCTGGAAGAATCTCATTCTAGACGCACCGATTCATATCGTACTGAGAGATCCAACGACCCTTCTTATCAGCCTAGACGGACCTCCTCGGTACGAGCTACAGATACGCAAAAAAATATCACTCTCTCTCCAGAAAGGACCAGTGCTCTTGAAAAATTGAGTAGAGTTTCTCCCTTTGATCGTTTGGGTCCTAGGAGGAATATAAGTACCCTTAGGATAGTGTCGAGGAACTCTCAACAACCAAATGAGTTAAAGGAAGGCTCTGCCCAATCACAACCAGCTGCTCGTCGTGAAAAATCCCAAGAGGCAAATTCAACAAGATCAGTTGCTCGTACCAATAGGCCCGAGGAAGGAAATGATGCATGGAAGGGATCTATTCAAAGATTGGAAGACAGGTTAGGGGAAATGGCTAAGGCCAGGAATCCTTTACAAAGAACTTTTATCCGAGGAACACCATTCTTACAAGAAATTGTAGACTTCCCCACGCCATCAAAATTCAAAGCCCCAGTAGTAACACCAAAATATGATGGAAAAACTGATCCTATTCTACATATAGAACAATACCAAGCAGCTGTTGATATATATGTTGTTCCAGACGAGATGCGATGCAGGGCATTTTTAGGAACTCTCACTGGATATGCTCAAATATGGTATAATAATCTTCCTCGGGGGAAGATTGCAACTTTCTTTCAATTGGCCGAACTCTTTATTGGGAACTTTTATTTTGGAGAAAAACCAGTTAAACGAGTAGCACACTTGTTAAGTATTAAACAGAAAGCGGGTGAGAGCACCAGGGATTATATTACTCGTTTCAATAACGAGAAACTTGAAGTTATTGATTATGAAGAGAAGACATCAATCACTGCTCTGATAAGTGGACTGTTGCCAAATAAGTTGTACTACACTCTATCCAAATATCCACCTACAACCATGACAGAGTTAATGGAAAAAGCAGCCAAAATTATGAACGTCGAGGAAGCTATGGCTGCAAAGAAGAATATGTACAATAAAGAAACCAAGGTTGAGGGTGATAGAGCTGAGAAGAAAGAACAAAAGAACAATGGTACTAACAGGAAGTCAAAAGCAAAGCAAGCATTGGAGCAATTGAAGAAATTTGGAAACTATACTCCTTTGAAAGTAGACATAAACCATGTTTTGGAGGAGATCAAGAATGACGAGGAGCGGAACTGGCCTGAAAAAATGAAGGCAGATCCTGACAAGAGGGATAAGTCTAAATACTACGAGTTCCATAAGGATCATGGTCATACGACTAAAAACTGCATAGCTCTCCAGAATGAAATTGAAGGGCTCATCAGACGGGGAAAATTGAGAAAGTATGTAGATCGCCGAAATGATGGAAGGAGCAATGATCGAGCAAGGCAGAGGTCTAGATCTCCTCGTCGAGCAAAAGAAGATAAAAAGGGAAATCATGAAGAAGATCGAGAAGATGATCAAGACTACCCCGACCTCCCCAAAAGACCAAAACAGCCAGAACGTGAGGTATTTTCTATCCGTTTTGGATCATTTGACTGCAATGTTATTACTGGTGGAGATACAGGAGGAGGAGACCTTACTGCAGAGAGGAAGGCTTACCTCAATCAGGCTCAAGCTTGTTCGTATATTCAACGGATTAATCTAGCTGAAGATGATCGCCCGAGGAAGGTAAACAAAGATAAACTGGTCATTAGTTTCTCTAAAAATGACCTCGCTGGTGTGCTATATCCTCATGATGACCCACTAGTGATCAAAATGAGGATGAAGGAAGTAGTGATTTCGCGGGTATTAATGGATAATGGCAGCTCGACAGATATTATGTTCTACCCATGTTTTGATAGTTTGAACCTAAAGCTATCCCAATTGGAGCCATATCATCGGCCCCACCTTGGTTTTACTGGCGAGAAAGTTTTTCCACTTGGGACGATCAAGTTGGATATGCTTATTAGTACATGGCCTGCTTGTCGAACAGAAAGAGTACGCTTTTTCGTGATGGATAAAAATATCCAATCAGCCTACAATATCATCATGGGAAGGGTAGGTTCGAAAAAGTTTGAGGCAGTACCATCTACAGTACATCAATGTTTAAAATTCCCAACCAACTTTGGAGTAGGAGTGGTGAAGGGTGACCAAAAAGTAGCTCAGGAATGCTACTATTCATCTACCGAGCAGGAAGAATTGGAAGAATCTAGGAAAAAAACTACTACCTATCAAGTGGATGAAGGTGCAGAAGTTGAAACATTGGACCCTAGGGACGAGTCGCAGCTTGTGAAAGGCCAGGTGGTAGAAGTTACTGAAAATGTCATTCTGGACGACGAGCACCCAGAACGAACAACTCAAATAGGTTCGTCGTTGGATGCCTCACTAAAACAGGAATTGATAGTCTTATTAAAAAATAGAAAACAAACTTTCGCATGGAGCCACGAAGATATGCCAGGAATAGACCCAAATTTCTTGTGTCACGAGCTTAATGTGAACAAGAAAAACAAACCTGTGAAGCAGCGAAGAAGAGTTTTCAGCCCCGAGAAGAACCAAGCTATACAAGAGGAGGTCGAGAAGCTCCAAAAAGCTTTCTTTATTGAAGATGTCAAATATCCAGACTGGTTAGCTAATGTGGTGATGGTGAAGAAGAAGAAAAACAAGTGGAGGATGTGTGTAGACTTCACCGACCTCAATAAGGCATGCCCAAAGGATCATTTTCCTTTGCCCCGAATTGATCAATCAGTGGATGCTACCTCGGGACACGAGCTGTTGAGCTTCATGGATGCTTATTTTGGTTATAACCAGATTAAAATGAAACCTGAAGACAGGGAGAGTACCTCTTTTACCCCTAGGGGAACTTATTGTTATAATGTTATGACTTTTGGTTTAAAAAATGCAGGAGCAACATATCAGCGGATGATGAAAAAAGTGTTTGCAGAGCAAATCAGTTACAACATGGAAGTTTATGTTGACGATATGATGACGAAGAGCAAGAAAGTTGATGATCATCTAATTGACTTAGGTCAAACCTTTGATCAATTAGATAAATATCAAATGAAGTTGAATCCTACCAAGTGCATATTCGGAGTACGAGAAGGCATGTTCCTCAGGTATATTATCAACCAACGAGGAATTGAGGCGAATCCTGACAAGATCAAAGCTCTATTAGAACTGCGATCACCAACGACGAAGAAGGAAGTGCAAAGTCTCACAGGGCGAGTTGTAGCACTTAATAGATTTGTATCACGAGCAACTGACATATGCCTCCCATTCTTCAAAACACTCTGAAAAATGTTTGAATAGAATGAGGAATGCGAGAAGGCCTTTCAAGAGTTAAAGAAATACTTGGGAGCACCCCCACTATTGTCCAGGCCAGTGTTGGGAGAAAGATTGTACTTGTATTTGGAAGTTTCGAAGAATGCAGTTAGCTCGGCATTGATAAGAGTGGAAGACGGAGTGCAGAAACCAATTTATTACACTAGCAAGGCCTTTCGAGGAGCGGAGATTAGATATCCAAGATTGGAAAAGTTGGCACTAGCACTGATTGAAGCCAGTAGAAGGATGAGGCTATACTTTCAAGCCCACACTATAGTGGTGTACACTGATATGTCGTTAAGGCAAGCCCTGCACAAACTGAAGAAATCAGGAAGATTAATGTACTGGGCAGTAGGACTTGGTGAGTATAACATAATTTATGAACCAAGATCCTCGCTTAAATTCCAGGCTGTGGCAGATTTTATCGCGGAGTTCACCTATCCAGATACATCCAAAGAGCAGAAATTGAATACCGACCAACCTGTGGATATTACAGGATCATTAAATCTAAGTCCCTACCAACTTAGGTTGGTAGACGAGCTAAAAAAGATGGTCGACAAGCAACAGGACGTGTTAGGAGAAGACCAAAGGAAGCGTCAAATATTCTACCGAGGAGTTCTATCTGATCAAGAATTTGATAATGAATTACATGTGTGGAATTTGTATGTAGATGGTTCTTCGTGTACTACAGGTAGTGGAGCAAGAATTGTTTTGAACAGCCCAGATGAGATCGATGTGGAGTATGCTCTACGCTTTCAATTCAAGGCTTCTAATAATGAAGCTGAATATGAAGCTATGATTGCAAGTCTTAGTTTAGCAAGAACTATGGGGGCAGAACAGGTCACTGTATTCAGTGACTCACAGTTGATCGTAAATCAAGTACTGGGAGTATATGCATCCAAAGGAGAATCAATGATTTAGTATCATGCGAAAGCAATGGAGATGGTATCGAGCTTTAATGCAGTATAGTTGGTTAGAATACCAAGATCAGAGAATGCAAGAGCAGATGCCTTAGCTCGGTTAGCCTCAGCCACGCGCACTAAGATACAAAGAATAATCCCAATAGAAATCTCGGCTAGTCGGAGCATTGACGAAGAAATGATGAACTTTATTTTCCTTGATTTAGGAGCATCTTGGATGGATCCCATTAAGGCCTATATTGAGGAAGGGGCTTTACCAACTGATAAACTCGCAGCCAAGAAACTGAAGTTTAAAGTTGCTCGTTATGTATTGACCAATGGCATTTTGTATAGACGAGGAATTATAGCAGGATTGCAAAGATGTCTGCACCCCTCCGAGGTAAAAGATTTGATTGAAGAAGTCCATGAAGGGTCCTGTGGAGACCATGTAGCAGGTCGGACGCTTTTACAAAGAATAATAACGCAAGGATATTATTGGCCGACGATGAGGGTTGATTGTATAGCCTATGCCAAAAAGTGTGACAAATGTCAACGCTTCTCCTCTATCCGAAGAACTCCCCAAGCATTGTTGACACCCATTACTTCCCCTTAGCCATTTGCCATGTGGGGAATTGACTTAGTCGGGCCACTTCCAATGACCAGAGGAAGGTTCAAATACCTCGTCGTTGCTGTGGATTATTTTACTAAATGGGTGGAAGCTGAACCTCTAATTGATATGACTTATGAGAAGGTGTATCAATTTATTTGGAAGAATATCATTTGCAGATATGGTCTTCCCCATGCATTCATTACTGATCATGGAACCCAATTTGATAACGAGGAGTTTGTTGCATATTATCACCAATCAAACATATTGAAAACCCACTCTGCACCAGGCCATCCTCAGAGCAATGGACAAACTGAGGTGACGAACAGAACACTGCTGAATGGTTTGAAGAAAAGACTGAATGATGCGAAGGAAAATTGGATCAACGAGCTACATTATGTGTTGTGGGCTTATCGTACTACACCACGAGCAGCAATAGGAGAATCTCCATATATGCTGGCATTTAGAAGTGAAGTTGTTATACCTGCTGAGCTGGGTCTCCCCACACACAGAGTGCTAAATTTCAATTATCCTATTAGTGACTTGATGAGAAAGTTGGACTTGGATATGCTCGAGGAAGTTAGAGAAGAAGCAGCAATCAGGAATGCTGCATACCAGCAACGAACAACTATGTTCTACAATAAGAGAGTAAAGAAATGTGACTTGAAAGAAGGGGACTATGTAAAGAAAGTAATTCAAAAACACAACAAACTGGACGCTAACTGGCATGGACCCTACAGAGTGACAGAAGTTGTTCGACCAGGGACATATAGGATTGAAACCTTAGAAGGAGAGGATTTTAAGAATGCATGGAACGCAGAGCATCTGTGCAAACATTATCAGTAGTTCAATCCTTATGTAATGCAGTTTTCTTCGATATGAATAAAGCTTAGGATGTTTACCCAATTCTCTCCTTTTGTTGAAATTTTTTTGGAGTACTCGTGCTACACACTATGCATCAAGTTCAGAACATAAACCCTCCCAGCTACGGTTAGTCGGTCTACCAACTACGATTGATCGATAAATAAAAACCCTACCAACTACGGTTGGTCGGTATACCAACTACGGTTGGTCGATAAATAAAACCCTACCATACCAACTACGGTTGGTCGATAAATAAAACCTTACCAACTACGGTTGGTCGATATATAAAAACCCTACCAACTACGGTTGGTCGGTCTACTAACTACGGATTGGTCGATAAATAAAACCCTACCAACTACGGTTAGTCGATAAATAAAACCCTACCAACTACGGTTGGTCGGTCTACCAACTACGGTTGGTCGATAAATAAAACCCTACCAACTACGGCTGGTCGGTCTACCAACTACGGTTGGTCGATAAAAAAATCCCATAACTACGGTTGATCGGGGAATAAAAGTTCACCAACTCCGGTTGGTCGAAAATAAAAATATCAAACCTCTAGTTGGTCGGTAAGCCAATTTCAATCAACTCTGGTTGTTTAAATTAAAAAATACCATGAAGTGTAAGTTATTCTATTATTAAACAGGATTATGCTTTATCACATGAAGATTGAAGATTGATCACTACACTGAAATAAGCATGTATATATTTACCAACCAACAAGCAGAAACATTCTACAAATTATTTAGAAGAAAATGAAATGACAAAAGGGAAATTTTCATTCATACTAAGTAGAATTACAAATAATGTGAACAATGTACCTCATTACCAAAACTTTTCATCGAGAAGGATTATATATACTGTGGAAAGTAGAAATTATTACATAAAATCCTATTCTATGGGTTTCTTTCCCTCTGCCTTCAAAACAGGTTCCACTCTAGTAGGAGGATCATCTAAGGAGTAGAGAGAATTTATGAAGTTTATATCTTTCAACATTCGAATATTCATCACAGAAGGACGAGCAAGAAGGTGCTCTGACCGAGATATCTCAAAATTTGAATGAACATTGTAGTCACCAAGATATTTAGAGATCAGGCACTGATGAATAGCCCGAGCAGGAATCCAACTCATGTCAAGCTTAAAAGGTGGCACGGACAACTCGAGCAATCCAGGGTAATGATAATCCCATAGATAATGGCCCTGTTCCAATTTTAATACACTCAGTGAATTCAACCATCCTTGTTTATAACCCTCATTATTCGCTTGCTGGATTCGATCATCAAGATGGTAGAGGGCTTCATTGTAGCCAGCCATCCAAAACTCCCTGGGTTGTTTGTGGAACTAATAGGTCAACCTCTCTAGCTGCTCATGAAGATTCTTCACCAGATTCGTTTTATTTTCCAAGGCAGAGCTTTGTGAAGAAAGTCGCTCTTCAAAGTTCAGAATTTTCTTGGACATCTCTACTAAGGCCTGGTTCTTCGCCATCAACTGGAAAGCTTGATTCTCCAAGGCTGACTGTGTTCGAGCTTCTTCAACAGTAACTCGAGCAGCCCTTGCTCATCCCCGAGAAGTTTTTGCTCGACCACGAGCAGATGTAGAGGGTCCAATTCTCTTTAAAGTTTCTAATTCGTCTCTCAAATTGGCATTTTTAACCTCCAGAAACGAGAAACGTTCGTCATTGACAGGGACCAAGGCTCCCGAGGTAGATGCTGCAGATTTCAGTTGGGATCTTTCTCCTCGCAAGTTGTTATTTTCTTGCTCCAGCAGTTTCACAATCTGCCTATGCTCTTCAACCTCAGTCTTTAAAGTCCTCTCTTTAAAATCATAGGCAGCAACTAATTTATCATATCCTTTATCAGCATTTAGTTGCTGATACTTTTTCTCATACCCCTGATGCAAAAGGGTAGAGGACTCCTTATACTGCTGTTGAAGGTCTGCGATAATTCCTTAGAGATCCTCGATCATCTCATAATAAGCCACATTATTGCTTACAGCTCGGTCAAGCAAATACTTCAGATATTGGTAAGCCTCCACTGCTTGTTCGGAGGCATCTGAGCCCAGGATACCAAAAATTTATGACTCGTCCAAATCTGTATGGCCAGCTTTAAAATATTCATTACATTTTTTCATCAACTCAGTATCATGAGCTGACAAGAGTTCCATCCTGGCCATAAACTAGCAAAGAGAAGTCATAAACAGGATTAATAAATGATAAAGGCAGAGCAAGACGACGAAAATCAACATGAACAACAAACACTCGAATTTTATTTACATCACAAAGAGAAGTACATAGCCCAGAATTACAAAAACAAAAAGCAAAGAGAAAGGTTCGAATAACTCTAAACCTTCTCCTTGTTCCCTAAGATTTACTCGGGAGGCTTGGATAAATAGGTAGGTTGCTCGGGGGGAGTAAAAAGTTGCTCGGACGATATTGGCAATTGCTTGACCAATGTGCTGGAAGATTGAAGCTGCTCGGCTGAAGTACTAGAAGGTTGGGGCTGCTCGTAGCGAAGTTCAACGGTAGGGACTTGATCCCGAACCATCATTGAAGACTCTTCAGAGGCAGCTTCGTCCTCTTCTTCTTCTCCAACAGAGGGAGGAGGACCATGAACATGACGCTGAAATAGCTCAGAATTCTCTGAGACCTTTAACTCCTGCAGAGCAGCAATCCATCTGTCTCTGAAGAATTTGAGGCTAGCAAAATCCGACTGAGAAGGCATGGCAGCTAAGCCTTTGTTCCAACCTTTGTCCCAGCCAGCACTGAAGGACTTTTTAACAGTCAGTTTCCTCTTCACCTTCTCCGAGGAAAGCTTCTCAGATAGAAGTTCCTCGGTAGCTTTCAATTTCCTTTCTGCCTCTTTTTTCTGACAAACAGCTTCACGGAGTTTGCCCAGTTCTTCTTCAGCGGTTTTAATCTTGGTTTCAAGCTCTCCAGCACTTTTGAGCTTTCCCTCAAGCTCAGTATTCTTCTTCTCACATTCTTTCATTTTCCTCTCCAACTCTTGAGAGGCCTCCACAGCTTTCTCTCTCTCTTGCTCGATGGCTTTTAATTGCTTTTCCCAAGCAGTTTTCTCTTCGTCATACTTCTGACGAGAATCCTTTAATGACTGTGTCAGACCTACAAGAGCTTCCTCCACACCTGACGAGGAGCTTGAAGCTTTAATAGCTTCATCCTTTTTCAAAATGGTGTTGAAACAAGTTACCAACTGGAAAAAGAAAACAATTGTAAGTCAGTGCAAGTACATAATATTGAAAAGTGAAAGTTTAGATTAGTAATACTTACTGAGAAAATATGTTGAGCTGCCAAGGTGGTAACTCTATCCCGAGAAAGAGTATCTTCAAGTACTTGGATTTCAGGGATAATCCAAGACTTCATAGAGCCCATGGCAGAGTTCGGAGCAACAAAAGTGGTAACACCACTTCCAGTAGTTAGAGGCTGAGAGATGGATTCGGCCAATTTATTCGAGGAACTTTTCTTCAATTTCCTCGTGGGAGCATGAGCATTCTCAACCAAGGATGTTGTCTTGGTCAGTGAGATAACTATAACCTCGCTTGGAGGAGAAACAACTACAATCTTGCTCGGAGCCATAGGAGGATTCTCGGCAACCTTTTTAGCAGCAGCAAGAGGGGGTGCATCAACTTTCTTTGTCCCTTCCTTTGGGATATCCTGCTTATTTCTCTTTGCCTCCACATTGGCAGAGTCCAATTTTTCAAAGTATGAAGGAACTTTTCGTCTCTTCATTTTGATACTGAGGGGAAGATTTGATTCAGGAGAGGAACCTTCAGAAGCTGGTGCTGGTTCTATGTCACTTATTACTGGACGAGCAGTAAAAGAAGAAGTGTAACTCTTATACTGCAATAAGTACGAGGCTGATCTGATATGTTCGTCAGCAACAGTTTGATGCAAACTCCAGTAAGTTTCAAATGTCTCAAATTGACATCAGTTTCTTTAGGGGATTTCTTTTTGCTATCAACTGCAAATAAACAAAAATTAAAATGTCAATGACGCATTTTATCAAACACAAAGAAAACATAATTTTAAAAATAAAATAAAATAAAATAAAAACAACCTATCCCATTGCCATATGGAGGGCATCTAGGACCCTGATACACATCATATCCATTTAATGGAGCATGCTGCCAATTTTTCATAACAACCCCGTGCTCGAAGTAATCCCTGTTGGCATCAAGGAGGTTGACAACTAAAGCCCTATTTAAAAACCTAGTTTTAAAATAAAAAGTGCTATCACTAACAACCCATTTATAGCAAAACATAATTTTGGGAATTTCTAAACGGGTTCCATGAATCTGATTTAACCTATGGACTCCATTAACTATTCTCCAGGTATTAGGATCTATTTTTGCAGGTACCACGTCAAAATATTGACACAATTCCAAACACAAGGGGTTTGGAGGAAAAAAAAAAGCCACATTCAGCTACAAAGAGACTGGGGAACCAATGTCCCTCAGCCAAACGAAAATAGTCAGAAGGCTCAGAAAGCTCTTCCAATATAACCCAGGAAGGAATAAAAAAATCTGAGCGAAATTTGTCAAGAGATTCAACGACGTAAACCATGATGAACAAAAGAAAGAAAAGAGAAGGAAGAAGATCTTACAGGAAAAAGATGAATCAGGTGACAACGAACAATGAAAGAAACGAACGCACAAGACAGAGAAGAAGTGAAGAAATTCTAAAGATGCAGATTTGAAAAATTAAAAGACGATTGAGTTTTATGAAGCGTTTAAATACTTTACCTCGATAATGGAGAAAAGCAATGATTACAAGGATGGACGATTGCGTATCCGGCGGCTAAAAAGAAGAAAAAGGCACGAAACACGAAGCGATTATTGAAATTCGAAACACTTCAAAAGCCTGATACTATGTATTCAGAAAAGGAGTTATGTATAACGAACAATTGTCTAAAATTCATAAAGTTTAGGCGGCATAAATGTTCCATACTTTTCTTCAAACATCAAACCACGAAACATTGGGGGCTTCTGTTGATACCAAATTTAACCTCCTGACGTGGACCAATTATGTGGAGACACATGTTAATCTACAGGGCACCCGAGAACATATTTTAACAACACCTCGACTCCGAGGAACTAAACCTCCTAGTACAACTCAGGCGCTCCGAGCAACAAGTGTTCTCTGAGGAACTCATGTATACCGAGCTACTTAGGCGGTCCGAGCAACTCAGGCAGTCCGAGCTGCACCTCGTACAGTGCATTTATATCCGAACAATCAAAAGAGATACTGCGCATTAAATGCTCACTATTATCACACAGACGCATACGCCTATTGGACAGCTGTGTGTTATTCTTTCGTTTGTACAACCTCAAGGCTATAAATACATTGTAACCTCCTCATTAGCAGGGGACTCAGAATTTCTTGGTAAACCCATTTGTTGATGTAAAAAATTAGATTGCTTCTAATAATTTAATCACTGATAAATGTAAATGAGACAAAGGATTTTAAAGTGGTTCAGCCTTATAAGAATGGCCTACGTCCACTGTTTCTGTTATTGCCAAGTGTTTTGGAGTTCTCGATATGTAATTCTATCAAGAAAATACGGTCCCTTTGAATGAGGGTGATACAATGTATTTATAGCCCTTGGGCTGTACATGTGAAAGGGTAAACAATTAATGCCCTTTAAGAAAATACGTCTGTATGATAAGCATTCAATGAATAGTTGAACTGTTGATTATCTGGCAATCAATGCTGTGGTCGAGATGCAGCTCGGACCGCCTTAGTTGTTCGTCGTTCAGGAGTTCCTCGGAGTGTTGGAGTTCCTCGGAGTGATGGAGTTCCTCGGAGTGATGGAGTTCCTTGGAGTGTACTTGCTGCTCGAAGTGAGTATGACTTAGTCGGGGAAATAAACTTCCTCATTGCTATTGTGCCACGTAGGTCGACACGTGTCTTCTTATTATTCGTCTATATCAGTATATTAATTTTGGTATCAACAGAAGCCCCCAATGTTTTATATTTCGAACTTTGAGGAATATGGAACATTCTTTCTCGGTATATGGAAATCTTAAATGACCTTCCTGGTTTTAGGAGCATTTTCTCCGTGTTCGAATGTCTTCCAAATTTGCGGAATCCGCTTTTTTGAATTTTTATAAGCGCTTCGATCTTCACGCACTTTTGTCCTTTTAGCTGCCGGTAGCGTAATAGTTTCTTTTTTGTAATCATTTCTTTCGCCGTTTCCCAAGGCAAAGTATTTAAGCTTCATTGGCAATCCCATCATCTTCTACCTTTTCCTATTTCTGCTTTCGAGTTTTCCATAGTATTTCTCTCTCTTGTGCGTTCATCCCTTTCTTTGTTTATTTGTCAACAGATCTCCTTTTTCCTATAAGATCTTCTTCCTTCTTCTTCATTTCTTTTATTCACCATGGTTTATGTTATTGAATCTCTTGAGAAATTCCGTTCTGATTTTTCTATTCCATCTTGGGTAACTCTGGAGAATCTTTCTGAGCCTTTAGATTATTTTCGTTTGGCTGAGGGACACTGGTTCCCCAGCCTCTTTATTGCTGAATGCGGATTTTCTTTTCCACCAAGCCCTTTGTGCTTAGAGTTCTGTCATTATTTCGATGTTGTCCCTGCAAAAATAGCCCCCAACACATGGAGAATAGTTAATGGGGTGTATAGGTTAAATCAAACTCATGGAACCCGCATAGGAATTCCTGAGATTATGTATTGTTATAGATGGGCTGTTCTAGATAATATTTTTTATTTAAAAACTAGATTTTTGAATAGGGCTTTAGTAGTCAACCTCCCTGATGCCAATAGGGATTATTTTGAACATGGGGTAGTTATAAAAAAACTGGCAACATGCCCATTTGATTGGAGATAAAGTATACCAAGGTCCCAGATGCCCTCCATATGGCAATGGGATAGGTTATTTTCATTTTATTTTATTTCTGCAATTATGATTTCATTATGTTTGAATAAATGCGTGACTGATATTTCACTATGTATTTGTTTGCAGTTGACAGCAAAAGAAAAACTCCAAAAGAATCAGAAGTAAATATTAAGCATTTGAAACATATCTGGAGTTTGCATCAAAAAGTTACAGACGAGCACATCAGGTCTGCTTCATATTTGTTGCAGTATAGGAGTTATACAACCTCTTTTACTGCTCGCCCTGTAATCAGCACTGGTGAGTGAGCACCAGCTCCTGAGGATTCTTTATCAGATTCTCATATTCCTTTGAGTCAGAGGATGGGCAAAAGAAGAGTTCCTGCTCTCTTTGAGGAGACTACCTCTGCTGGAGATGGGAAAAGAAACAAAACTGATGTCCCAAAGGGGACAAAGAGAGTAGATGCTGCCCCTTCTGTTGCTCCTCAGAAGGCTACCGAAAAGCCCCCAGTGGCTCTGAGCAAAAAGGTTGCACCTATGGAAGTGGTCACCATATCCCCAACCAAAAGCTCTTCTTTGGTTGAAACTGTTGAAATGCCACCGAGGAGACTGAAGAAATACTCCTCGATCAATTTGACTGAAACCATTCCCCAGCTGCAAGTTAGTGGAGCTGGTGTTCCAACTATTATTCCCTCGAGCTCTGCAATGAGCTCGGTAAAGACTTGGACTATTCCTGAGGTTCAAGGAATTGAGGAGAGTATGCCTAGGGATGTGCTTACATCTTTGGCTACTCGTCACCTTGCTTCAGTAAGTTTCTCATTCTGAATTTTCTTTCCTTCAATCAATACGTATATCTCTGTGCTGAATTATCATTATCTCCTTTTTTCAGCTGGTGAGTTGCTTCAACACTATTGTGAAGAAAGATGAAGCGATCAAGGCTTCTAGCTCCTCGTCCGGAGTGGAGGATGCTTTGTTGGGGTTAACCAAATCTTTGAAAGATTCGCGTCAAAAGTATGACGAGGATAGGGCTGAATGGGAGAAGAAGTTGGCTGCAGTTGAGGCAAGAAAAGGTGCAGCTGGAAAATAAAGTGAAAGATTTAGAGGGAGAGAAAAAGAAGTATAAAGAGAAGCTCAAGAACTTTAGAGAGCTTGAAGACAAGATGAAAATGGCAGAAGAAGAGTTGTCCCTTCTGCAAGAAGTGAACCGCCAGAAGGAAGAGGTGGAAGCCAAGTTGAAGGCCACCGAGGATCTTCTATCCGAGAAGCTCTCCTCGGAGAAAATGAAAAGAAAGCTGATGGTGAAAAAATCTTTCCGCACCGGTTGGGATAAAGGATGGGACAGGGGGTAGCAGTAATGATGACTCAGGTGCAGTATGGGAGTTTGAAATACTTCCGAGATGGTTGGGTTGCTGCCCTGCAAGAATTGAAAGTTAATGAGGACTCAAAATTGTTTCAACAGCATCTCCCTGGTCCTCCCCCAGCTATTGAAGATGAAGAAGAGGATGAAGCTGCCTCCGAAGAATCTTCAATGGTAGTGGGTGATCCCATCCTTACCCAGCCTGCTGACGAGGAGCTTTCATCTCTGCCTTCTCCTCCTGAACAAGTTCCAGCTCCAGCCGACCAACTCATTGTTCCCACCGAGCAACCGAGCTCCTCATCCCAGCCTCCCAAGAAAGTCTTGGGAGACAAGGAAAAAGTGTGAAGTTGTTCGGTATTCTCTTTCTATTTTTCTTCTTTTTTCTAGTGTAACCAAGATCTTTGTAACTCTGCACTATGATCTAATAAAATTTGAGTTCTTTTCTTTCATATGATTGACTCTTTTCTCTTCTTGTTGATGATTACTTTTTCTTTCTCTGCTAGTTTCTGGCCAGGATGGATCTGCTGTCTGCTAATGATACAAAACTGATGAAGCAATGTCATGAATATTATAAGGCTGGTCACACAGACCTGAGTGCATCAGAAGTTACCGACATCCTTGGGTATGATGCTTCAGAACAAGCAGTCGAAGCTTATCAGTATCTGAAGGGCTTACTTGACCGAGCTGTGGCCAATAATGTGTCTTACTATGAAATAATCGAGGATCTTCAATGTACCTTAGAAGACCTTCAAAATCAGTATAAGGAATCAACCGCCCTGTTACATGAATGATATAAGAAGAGATATCAGTAACTTTCTGCCTAGAAAGGCTACGAGAAGCTCATCGCTGGATATGATGTTAGGGAGAGAACCCTAAAGGGTGAAGTTAAAGCGTGTAGACAGATTGCCAAGCTGTTGGAGCAAGAGAATAACAATTTACAGAAAGAGCTAGCACAGTATAAGTCTGCAGCTTCATCTTCCACTGCCTTGGTACCGGTCACCGATGAAGGATTTTCATTTTTAGAAGTGGAAAATGCCAAGTTGAGAGAAGAGTTAGAGGCTTTCAGAAGAGCTGGGCCTTCTACTGCTATTCGGGGACGAGGAAGAGGTTCTCGTGGACGAGGAAGAGTTGCTCAGAATGTCGTCGAGGAACAAAATACTTAACCTACTCGGGGACGACCAAGAGCTCTTCGTCGTACTGTTTAAGAAGCTCGTACTCATTCAGCGTTGGAAAACCAAGCATTCCAATTGATGGCAAAAAATCAAGCCTTGTCTGAACTGTCCAAGAAAGTTAGAGAACTGGAACAACAACTCTCTTCAAAGAAATCAATGTTGGAAACTAATGATATTTTCATCCAGAGTCTTCACGAGAAGCTTGAAAGGTTAACATTTCAATTTCACAAACAGCCCAGGGAGTTTTGGATGGCTGGATACAACGAAGCATTATTCCATTTAGATGATCGTATCCAGAATGCCAATAATGAGGGCTACAAGCAAGGTTGGCTGAATGCCTTGGGCGTGCTGAAGCTCGAACAAGGACACTACCTGTGGGACTATTATGATCCTGGGGTACTTGACTTGCCTGTGCCACCGTATAATTTGGACATGGAATGGATCCCAACTCGTGCCATTCCTCGGAGCTTAATTGCAAAATACCTCGGTGACTACAATCTTCATTCTCAGATCGAGGTATCTCGTCCCGAGCATCTACTGGACACACCTTCAATAATGAATGTCAGAATTCTTCGAGATATTAACTTCATTAATTCTCCCCTTTACCTAGAAGATCCTCCCGCTGGCGAGGAGCCTATTTCAAAAGCAGAAGGGAAAAGACCAGTAGAATAGGATATTCTGATGTAATAATTAGTACACAATTTAATATCAATGTAATAAATTTGTGTAATTCATTTTGAATTTAATGAAAGAGTTTCATTTTTGTTTGCAAATTTGTATTTCTATTGTCTTGTATTTGTCAAACACTTTATATTTGTGCTTGCATAACAATATTGTGTGGTTCATCGACCAACTTAGTAATAAAAAATTACAAGTATTAGTAAGATTGCTCGATCTCTTAATAACAAAGTAGTGAGTATAAAAATGTTTAAAATTTTTCCAACCAGCCAAGGTTGTTAAATTGTGCTTCGTCGACCAATTATAGTTAGTGGATTTTATCCCCAACCAACCGTACTTGGTAAATTTTTGTCTTTTTCATAAAATGTGTCCGACCACCTAAGGTCGATAAATTCTCCTTGTCAATCAACTACAGTTAGTGGGTTTTTATCCACGACCAACCATACTTGGTTCGGTTTGGAATAACTTTTGTATTTTCTGTAATAATCTTACCTCCCGACCAACATAAGTTGTCTTTTGAGAGCATATCTTATTTCCTAACCAACCGAGATTGGAATTTTTAGGAATGTTGTTCTCGCCCTTTTACCAACCGGAGTTGATCTGAGTTCGAACTATCATGTCCACTTGCCCTTTTACCAAAATTGGTCTGAGCCAGTGTCAGCCTCCTAACCAAAGGAGTATGGTTTCCTAACCAACCGGAGCTGGTATTTTTAGGAATGTCGTGTTCTCGCTCTTTTACCAATCGGAATTGGTCTGAGTTCGAACTATGATGTCCACTCGCCCTTTTACCAACCGGACTTAGTCTGAGCTAGTGTACGCCTCCTAACCAAAGGAGTATGGTTTGTCCTCGCCCTTTTACCAACCGGAGTTAGTCTGAGCTTGAACTATCGTGTTCTCGCCCTTTTACCAACCGGAGTTGGTCTGAGCTTGAACTATCGTGTTGTTTTTGCTGCCGACCAACGTAGTGTTACATACTAGTATTCCCCAAAAAACTTTCAATAAAAAGAGAGAAGATGGAGAAATATCATCGTTTTATTCATATTGATGGAACTACTTTACATTTTACATCACTGATAATACTTATGTAGGTGTTCAGCATTCCATGCATTCTTAAATTCCTCTCCTTCTAGAGTCGCTATTCGGTAAGTTCCTGGTCGAACAACTTTTGTAACTCGGTAAGGTCCATGCCAGTTTGCTTCCAACTTATTGTGCTTCTGAATGACCTTCTTTAGCACATAATCTCATTCTTTTAAGTCGTATTTTTTCACCCTCTTGTTGTAAAACAGGGTTGTTCGTTGTTGATAAGCAGCATTCCTAATGGCTGCCTCTTCTCTAACTTCCTCGAGCATGTACAAATCTAATCTCCTCATCAAGTTGCTGACTAGGGAATTGAAATTCATCACTCTGTGTGTTGGAAGACCCAACTCGACAGGTATTACGGCCTCACTTCCAAATGCCAGCATATATGGTGATTCTCCAGTTGCTGCTCGGGGAGTTATTCGGTAGGCCCACAATACTGACTGTAGCTCATTAATCCAATTAGCTTTAGCCTCACTTAGCCTCTTCTTCAAACCATTTAGTAATGTTCTGTTCGTCACTTCAGTCTGTCCATTGCTTTGAGGATGGCCTGGTGCTGAATGAACCTTCAAAATGTTTGACTGATGATAATAGGCGGCAAACTCCTCGTTATCAAATTGTGTTCCATGGTCTGTGATGAAGGCATGAGGAAGACCATATCGGCAGATGATGTTCTTCCAAATGAATTGATACACCTTCTCGTATGTCATATCAATCAGAGGCTCAGCTTCTACCCACTTAGTAAAATAATCCACTGCGACGACGAGGTACTTGAATCTTCCTCGGGTCGTTGGCAGTGGTCCAACCAAATCAATTCCCCATATAGCAAATGGCCAAGGGGAAGTTATGGGTGTCAACAATGCTTGTGGAGTTCGTCGGATGGAGGAAAAACGTTGGCATTTATCACATCTCTTAGCATAGGCTATACAATCAGTCCTCATCGTTGGCCAGTAGTATCCCTGCGTCATCACCCCTTGCAAAAGTGTCCGACCTGCTACATGGGCTCCACAGGACCTTTCATGGATCTCTTCAATCAATTCTTTCACCTCGGAGGGATGTACACATCTTTGCAAACCTGTCATAATTCCTCGTTTATACAAAACACCATTAATTAGTACATACCGAGCAGCTTTATACTTCAATTTCTTGACAGCGAGCTTATCCTCCGATAATCTTCCCTCCTCAACATATGCCCTGATGGGATCCATCCAAGATGGTCCTAAATCAAGGGTAATAATATTCATCGTCAGGTCTTCATCTATGCTCCGACTTTCTAATACTTCAATTGGTATCGTTCTTCGCAGCTCGGTACGAGTAGCTGATGCTAGTCGGGCCAGTGCGTTTGCTCGTGCATTCTCCATTCTTGGTATTCTGAACAACTGAATGGCATCAAATTCTGCCAATAACTCCATCACCTTTGCATGATACTTGACCATTAATTCTCCTTTAACTGCATATGTTCCCATTATCTGATTCACAATTAATTGAGAATCACTGAATACCATCACTTGTTGCGCTTCCATAATCTTTGCTAAATTAAGACCTGCTATCATGGCCTCATACTCAGCCTCATTATTGGAAGCTTTGAATTGGAATTGCAGGGCGTATTCCATGTCAATCTCGTCTGGGGTGTTCAAAACAATCCCTGCTCCACAACCTGTTGTGCAAGATGACCCATCTACATATAATCTCCATGTAGGTAACTCGTCTTCAAATTTCTTATCTGACAGAGTTCCTCGGTGAAATATTTGTTGTTTCCCTTTATCCTCCCCTGGTATTTCTCGCTCCTCGTCGACCATCTCTTCTCGCCCTTTTACCAACAGTAGTTTGTCTGAGCTCGAATTTGATGATCCTTCAATACCCACAAGCCCTTTTACCAACCAGAGTTGGTCTGAGCTTGTGTTTGTTGATCCTGTAACATCCACAGGTTGATCATCGAGTGACTTTTGTTCCTCGGGGTTATCAGGATAAGTAAACTCTGCTATAAAATCTGCTACAGCTTGCCCTTTTAGTGATGATCTGGGTTCATACACAATATCATATTCACCGAGCTCTATTGCCCAGTACATCAGTCTCCCTGATTTTTCTGGCTTATGAAGGGCTTGTCTCAAAGGCATGTCGGTATACATGACGATGGTATGGGCCTGGAAATATGGCCTCATTCTTCTACTTGCCTCGATTAACGCTAATGCCAATTTTTCCAGCTTTGGGTACCTGATCTCTGCACCTCGGAAAGCCTTACTTGTGTAATAAATTGTCTTCTGGACTCCATTCTCTATTTTGATCAATGTCGAGCTGACTGCATTCTCTGATACTGCCAGGTACAATTACAATTTTTCTCCCATTACTGGCCTGGATAACAGTGGAGGTGCTCCTAAATATTTCTTCAAGTCTTGAAAGGCTTTTTCACATTCGTTATTCCACTCGAAAGTTTTTCGAAGTGTTTTGAAGAATGGGAGGCATCTATCAGTTGCTCGGGATACAAATCTGTTGAGCGCTGTAACTCGTCCTGTAAGACTCTACACCTCTTTCTTCTTCGTTGGAGATCGTAACCCTAAAAGAGCTTTGATCTTTTCTGGATTCGCCTCAATGCCTCGCTGGTTGACGATGTATTCGAGGAACATTCCTTCTCGTACTCCAAATGTGCACTTCGTGGGTTGAGCTTCATTTGGTATTTATCCAGTTGATCAAAGGTCTGACCTAAATCAACTAGATGATCAACAGCTTTCTTGCTCTTTGTCAGCATATCATCGACATAGACTTCCATATTGCAACTGATTTATTCGGCAAAAACCTTGTTCATCAGCCGTTGGTATGTCGCTCCTGCATTTTTCAAACCAAAAGGCATAACATTATAACAATAAGTTTCCCTAGGGGTAATAAAATAAGTACTTTCCCTGTCTTCAGGTTTCATTTTGATCTGGTTGTAGGCAGAGTAAGCATCCATGAAGCTGAGCAGCTCGTGTCCCGAGGTAGCATCCACTAGTTGATCAATTATGGGCAATGGAAAGTGATTCTTTGGGCATGCCTTGTTGAGATCGGTGAAATGAACACACATTCTCCATTTATTGTTTTTCTTCTTTACCATCACCACATTTTCTAACTAGTCTGGATATTTCACATCGTCAATGAATTGGGCTTTTTGGAGCTTCTCGACCTCCTCTTGTATAGCTTGATTCTTCTCGGGACTAAATACTTTTCTTCTCTGCTTTACAGGCTTGATATCCTTATTCACATTGAGCTCATGACATAAGAAGTTTGGATCTATTCCTGGCATGTCTTCATGACTCCATGCAAAAGTTTTCTTTCTGCTTCTCAAGAAAGTTATCAACTCCTATTTTATTGATGCATCCAACGACGAACCTATCTGAGTTGTTCGTTCAGGGTATTCATCGTCCAGAATAACATTTTCTGTAGATTCCACCGCCTGTCCTTTTACAAGTTGGGATTCATCTCTGGGATCCAGTGTTTTAATTTCTGTACCTTCATCCACCTGGTAGGTAGTAGTCTTTTTCCTTGACTCTTCAAGCTCTTCTTTCTCGGCAGATGAATAATAGCATTCCCGAGCTACCTTTTGATCACCTTTCACAACTCCTACTCCAAAATTTGTTAGGAATTTTAAGCACTGATGTACTGTAGATGGAACTGCTTCGAACTTCTTCAAACCAACTCTTCCCATGATTATGTTGTAAGCTGATTGCACATTCTTATCCATCACAAAGAAGCGTATTCTTTCTGTTCGACAAGCATGCCAAGTTCCAATGAATATATCCAACTTGATCGTCCCAAGTGGAAAAACTTTCTCGCCAGCAAAACCTAGGAGAGGTCTGTGATAAGGCTCCAATTGAGATAATTTTAAATTTAAACTGCCAAATCATGAGTAGAACATGATGTCTGCCGAACTACCATTATCTACCAGAACCCTTGAAATCACTACTTCTTTCATCCTTATTTTGATCACCAAAGGGTCGTCGTGAGGGTAAAGAACACCTGCAAGGTCATTTTTTTGAAAAACCAATGACCAGCTTCTCTTTGTTTATCTTCCTCGGGCGATCCTCCTCAGCCAAATTTATCCGCTGAATGTATGAGCAAGCCTGAGCCTCACCGAGGTAAGCTTTTCTTTCTGCAGTAAGATCTCCTCCTCCTGCATCTTCGCCTGTAATTATATTACAATCAAATGTTCCAAAACGTATTGAAAATAACTCGCGTTCTGGTTGCCTTGGCCTTTTGGGAAGATCGGGGTCATCCTCTGTATCATCTTCATGATCCCTTTTCCTGTTTTCTTCTGCCTGACGAGGAGAACTAGACCTCTCTCTTGCTCGGTCTTCATTTCCTCTTTCATTTCTACGATCAACATACTTTGAGAACTTTCCTCGTTTAATGAGCGTTTCAATCTCATTCTGGAGGGCTATATAGTTTTTAGTCATATGACCATGATCCTTATGAAACTCGCAATATTTATCTCTATTTCTTTTGTCAGGGTCTGACCTCAGTTTCTTTGACCACCTTACTTCCTCGTTATTCTTGATTTCTTTCAAGGCATGATTAATACCCATTTTCAAAGGAGTATAATTATCGAATTTCTTCAGGACTTCCCATGACGACTTATTATTCTTGGAATGCTTGTCACCGCCATTGCCCTTATGCTCTTTCTTCTTAGATTTGTCGACTTCCACCTTGGTTTCTTTATCCATATTCTTCTTCGCAGCCATAGCCTCCTCGGCATTCATGATTTTGGCCGCTTTTACCATCAACTCTGACATAGTTGTAGGTGGATCTTTGGCCAAAGTGTAATACAACTTGTTAGGCAACAACCCACTCATCAAGGCGGTGATTGCTGTTTTTTCTTCATAATCTATGACTTTCAGCTTCTCGTTATTGAAACGAGTTATGTAATCTCTAGTACTCTCACCAGATTTTTGTCTAACACTTAACAAGTGTGCTACTCTTTTTACTGGCTTTGCTCCAAAATAGAAATTGCCGATGAACAACTCGGCCAACTGAAAGAAAGTTGAAATCTTACCCCGAGGAAGATTGTTGTACCATATCTGGGCAGATCCAGTAAGAGTTCCTGAGAATGCTCTGCATCTCATCTCATCGGGGACGGCATAGATGTCGACAGCAGCTTGATATTACTCTATGTGCAGAACAGGATCTGTCTTTCCATCATATTTGGGGGTCACCACAAGTGCTTTAAACTTTGACGGGGTAGGAAAATCCACAATGGCCTGGACAAAAGGTGTCCCTTGAACAAAAGTTCGTTGTAAGGGATTCTTCGCCTTAGCCATTTCTCCCAATCTATCCTCCAACCGCTGAATGGAACCTTTCCACGCATCATTTCCTTCCTCGGGCTTATTAGTTCGAGCAATTGATTATTCTGACGTGGCCTCTTGAGATCTATCCTGACGAGCAACCGGTCGTGATTGTGCTGATCCTTCTCTTAGATTTGATGGTTGTCGAAAACTCCTCGACATGGCTTTAGGTGGACTCTTATTCCTCCTAGGGCCTAATCCACTGAAAGGAGACACCCTACTCAGTCTTTCCAAAGCACTGGGTATCTCTGGAGAGAGAGTGATACGTTGCTCAGTATCTGTAGCCCATATTGATGAAGTTCGCCCAGGCTTGAACAAAAGTTCGTTGTAAGGGATTCTTCGCCTTAGCCATTTCTCCCAATCTATCCTCCAACCGCTGAATGGAACCTTTCCACGCATCATTTCCTTCCTCGGGCTTATTAGTTCGAGCAATTGATTATTCTGACGTGGCCTCTTGAGATCTATCCTGACGAGCAACCGGTCGTCATTACGATACGCATCTGTACGCCTGGATCGTGAAGATAGTAAATAGGTTTGCCTCTGACCACTTCGCTGTCCCGAATGTGCAGGTGCACCGCCATGAAGGGTCTGTATGATTTGCCGCATTATCTCTTGCATGGCGGTTTGTCCTTGAGCCAGATTTGTCATAATTCCAGCCAGATCTGGAGGTGCAGAGGGATTTGAAAGATTTCCAGCATTTCCAGCGTTTCGATTGCTGGATTCCGGATTTATCTGCCATTGATGATGAATGATTTTTGGTGAAAAACGATAACAACAGTCGTTCCCACAGACGGCGCCAATCTGTTGATGTAAAAAAATAGATTACTTCTAATAATTTAATCACAGATAAATGTAAATGAGACAAAGGATTTTAAAGTGGTTCAGCCTTATAAGAATGGCCTACGTCCACTGTTTCTGTTATTGCCAAGTGTTTTGGAGTTCTCGATATGTAATTCTATCAAGAAAATCCGGTCCCTTTGAATGAGGGCGATACAATGTATTTATAGCCCTTGGGCTGTACATGTGAAAGGGTAAATAATTAATACCCTTTAAGAATATACGTCTGTATGATAAGCATTCAATGAATAGTTGAACTGTTGATTATCTGGCAATCAATGCTGTGGTCGAGATGCAGCTCGGACCGCCTTAGTTGTTCGTCGTTCAGGAGTTCCTCGGAGTGATGGAGTTCCTCGGAGTGATGGAGTTCCTCGGAGTGTACTTGCTGCTCCGAGTGAGTATGACTTAGTCGGGGAAATAAACTTCCTCGTTGCAATTGTGCCACGTAGGTCGACACGTGTCTTCTTATTATTCGTTTATATCAGCATATTAATTTTGGTATCAACACCATTATCGAGAATTCTGTAAACAGTCAACAATAACAAAAACAGTGGACGTAGGCCATTCTTTCAAGGCTGAACCACTTTAAAAATCACTTGTCTAATATGTTTTATTTATTTTTTTTACCTGTGATTAAATAATTAGAGATAATCTAATTTTTTACATCAACAATGGAAGAGGGTGAAATTCGAAGTTTGGAAGGAAGAAGACGATCTCAGAATTCTCGTTTGAAGACCTGCCCATGTAGTTCAAACAGCCTCGTTCGAATGAGAATTCCAACGAGATTACTAACAAGATTTTAGAATTCGTTCGAAGTGGGATTTTCATGTGAACGACCTCGTTCGAACACGAATCCCCAGGTTCTAACGAGATTTCAGAAACTCAAATTTTTGCCCGGATGAGTTAAAAATCCTTCTAGGTTATTTCAAGTGAAAGAATATGACCTATGCTATTCTGGAGTAACATCATTTCATAATTTAGTAATGAGAAAATCGGTGTAACTACTAAGGGAATGTGTTGGAGTGGGGGAGCCTTAAAGAGTATATACGATAGAGAGATAAATCGTACGTTTAAAGTATTGTGAGTAGTAAAGACGATAATACTACATATAAATTTGGGGACTTGGGTTGTGTGAATACCTAATGAATATAATAAGTTGTGTGTATACTTATTAATTGAACTATTATGTGTGTAACATACCTACGCTGCTTGTTATCGGGTGAAGGTTGCGCGTTGTGGACGATCATGTCTTGAGGAGACTTTGGGTGGAATTTTGATTTGTACCACTAGAGCATAGAACCTAAGTAGGGGATATCTGTGAGAATGATAGTGATGACGGTCGTATGGGTGCATAGGTATGTGCGTAGCCCATCAGCTTGGAATTATGTTCGCCTCCAATATGTGTGTTTGTTTTGAAGGATCGCGAGAGATTGAACCTGTATCCCTTTATGCAATGAGCGATGCACCATGACATAATAGCAGAGTATTCATGCACCGCAGCTGTGTCTCGGGTGTAGTATTGTATATATATAATAGAGTGTATGTATATATATACTTTTGATATTATCTACTGTGTGAATTAAGTAGACATCAATAATAATCAAATCTGAAATGAATTAAGTTGGTGAACACTTTAATTATATTAAATTGAAAAAGAGCTTATCCATGTTAAAGAGAAATTGATTATAGGTATTATGTATATTGCGAGGGAAATACATGGGAACGATATTGGGCTATGATTAGATGTTAGACGGGAAATAACTAGTTAGCATGAGAATGGAAACTAGTAGAGTTTGATGGTACGTTAGGCGTGCACATTAAATGAGAGGTGAGCATCTCAAGTGAGTTTGATAATATAAAATGACTAATATATGTGATATTAAGTCATTTTAAGCACTTGCTGATTTTTAAACTATTTTCAACTCGGGCTCTGACCTGTTTTCTGCAAATCTCTTTTCTTGTAAAATTATTTTAGGTGCCCAGCCACAGGGACACCAAACATAGGAGTTCCATTCACTCGAGGAGCTGTAGCTGCTGTTGAAGTTACAGAAACTTAGTAGTAGACGCCTCTATGTCCATCATTTATTCCTTTTGAGCTATTTCATCAGTTAGGGCATGTTGCCCTTTTCTATTAAGATATTCAAAGATATTTGATTTAGTTATTTACTTCTTTCATTTGTTGGTTTATTTATGTTGGATTATTGTACTTGGGACTTAGACCGGAAGTGTTTACTCCAGTTACATTTATTATTGCAGTTATTTCCTATCATATGAAATTGCTGTGAATGGTGAATGTTTATTTATTCGTTAACCTAATTTTTTATTAATCAAAAGATAAAATTTTGACATCAACCTTTTGAAATATTATAGGTGGTTAGTATTTAATAGTAAAGTTTTTGTGAGTGATGCATAATTTGAACCAACTGGATATTCTGATTTAAGTTAACAAATGACTGATCACCTGGTATTTAATCAGGCGAGGTGTCGCATCTACTACTAATAATTAGATAAAAAAGATAGAAATTAATTAAGAAATAGTTGAAAATAAAATATAATTAAATAAAATAAATATTGCATGAGAGCACGATTCACTTCATCGTGACCCTTTGATGGTAAACTAAGTCTTAACATCTTAAAATAATTTATCTTTTAATACTCAATACTTTTTAGCAGTGCTATAAATAACATTTCAATATTTTTAGCAATTTAAAAATAACTTTCAATAGTTAATGACTAATAATTTTAAAATATTAAATATTACAATGTATATTTAAACTTTGTTAGATGACAAAGTTTTAATTTAAATTGGGTTAATCACACCTTCCTCCTGAACTCTATTTTATTTTTCATTTTACCACCCGAACTTTCATTTTTAACATTTAATCCCCTAAACTTTCTAAATGCCTACAGGTAACCTCCTACCGTTAACACCGTTAATTTTTGGACGGAAAAGTGGGTCATGTGCATGGCACACGAGGGTATTTTTTGTTCAAAATAATATAAAAGTTATAAAACAATGAAAATTACATAATAAATCATAAAAAATATTTGAAAATTTGAAAATTACAAAAAATAAATAAATAAATCGAAATTAGAGATAATATTTTCAAATTTTGAAAATCACGAAAATAAATATAAATTTCAAAAAAACATTTAAAAATCTAAAAAATATTGTTATTTTTCAATGAAATCCAAAAATAATTGAAAAACATTTCAAAGTTTATATAAAAGCTTATAAAATTGAAAAAAACTTCTAAAAAAATTGAAAATGATAGAAGATTTTAAAAGACTGTGATAAATATGGAAATAATAGAAAAAACATTTAAAATTATAGTTAAACTTTTAAAAAAAGTATTAAAAAAAAATTTTAAACATCTGGAAATATTTGATCGTAATAAAATTTTCCAAATAATAGAAAAACATTTTAAACTATGAAAAAGAGTTTTAAATTTTTTGAATAGAACTAAATTTAAAAACATACGAAAACTATGTTCCAACAAAAAACTATTTTCGAAAAAAAACGACATCTAACAAAAATAAAATTGGTTTCCAGCATAAAAACAATTTTTTAGCAAAAAAATGATATCTAACAAAAAAAATTATTTCCAGCAAATAAAATTACTAAACAATATCCAAAAAAAAATCTTCGAAGAAAAAAAAAGCAGCTCTAATAAAAAATAACTTTCAACAAAAAAATCCAATCAAAAGAAGAAAAAATTAAGTTTCGAGAAAAAAAATGTATAAGGAAAAAAAACATATTTCCGCCAAAAAATAGCTTTCTAGGAAAAAAAATATTTTCAGCCAAACAAATTTCAAGCTTTTTACCACAACAAAAAACAAAATTTATGCATAAAAATAAATTTTAGCATAAAAAAAGAAATTTCAGAAGAAAAAAAAAATAGATTCCTACCAAAAAAACAAAAACAAATTTTCCACCCATAAACGAAGCCAGATTTCCAGAAAAAAATATTTGATTTTCATCAAAAAATTATGAAACATCATCTTCAAGCCTTAAATCCAATGTTTCTTCCTCAATGCATTTCCTTCGAAATAAATTCCAATGCTTCTTCTTTGAACCTCAATGCATTAATATCATCGCTTCTCATTTCAAAATCTATAATCTTTGTAATACTTATAATACGGTGGATATGAGAGTTTAATGAGGATATAAAGACTCCTCTTTGGATAGGGTGTTCACATAATTAAGACACAATTTAATGAAAATCCACTCTACACGTTTTTATCACCCCAACCGGTAGAACCTTTCTGATCTATCACTTCCACCTTCTCACGGCTCTTACCCTACCCAAGAATATTAGGGTTGGCAATTCGGGTCAATGGGTCATATTTTGATCACGACAAGGTTTTTTCGGACACGAACACGACACGAATTCGTATTTTTTTAGCTGACACGAACACGACCTGAATAAAAAATAACACGCCACGACACGACACGACAACCATAATTTCTTAAATTTCAGGTCTAAAAAACACGATAACACGACACGACAAGACTCATAATTAAGACACGAACATGACACGACACGACTTCGTGTAAAAAAAACACGACACGAACACAAAACATCGTGTCAATTTCCGGTCAATTTCGTGTCGTTTCGTATCATTTTTTCATGTCGTTTCTAAAATTGTCACCCCTAAAGAATATATATGGTCGCACAACACAACTCTGCCATAACAACTATAAATCATTCTTCACCGACTCAGAACTAATATTCTACATTTCCCTTTGTCCAAATTCGCAGCACTGTTCTTTCAATCCGCCGGTTCATTCTTACAGTTCGTAGGGAACTCTTTAGTCGTCAGACAAAAGATGCCTATATATATGTGGGTTTGCGATTTAAGCCTTAAATATGGGATTTTATTTGTTGGAAGGAATAGTTACCTCAATACCTTTTTCTACCCATTTTCCTTTGGTTGTTGAATATGGGAATTCAAAGTGTAGAAATGGGGATTATATTTTAAAAAATGATTTGTTTCTTATATTTACAAGTATGGGCTACAAATTCGGAATGATTTTTTTACTCTTTAGGCTTAACTTTTATTCTTAAGTTATGTTTCCTCTATTAATAACGAGTATTGTTTTCAATCCAATGTATACGGATAAAGTGGTGTGACTTGAATGATATGTCGACATGAGAGGCATTCATGAATGCAAATATTATGTCCTCTCTCCTTTGGAGTAACTTTCTATCACTATAAGAAAAGTACTTACTCATATTATTTTTTAAATCAACATTATCTCAAAAAAGGTTCAAGTTAAATAAATAATATTTAGTTTATTTGTGTGCAATCCCATTTCATACTTTTTTACTGTCACCGATCCCGTCCCTCATTTGTTTAGTAAGCAGTCCCGGTGGTTATGGAATTCAAAGGATTTTATCATTTTAACCACCCCACAATTTTATGGCTTGGCAGTTTCAACACAGATATTCTGATCCAAATGACATCTCCTCACTAACCACGATCTAATTAACTGCTGTTAAATGGGACTGACAACTAAAAGTGAAATGCATAGGATCGAACACTAATAAATCTCATGTTTTAGGATTAAATGCTTGAATGCCCAATAATATTTACATATTACGGGGGAATCGAAAACCAAGCGGGTACGAAATTGAGATAAATTTTAATCTTACCCATGTCGATGGGTTGGCAATATGTAAGTTTGAAATATTTTTTTAGTTGCTTAAATTATTTTAATTTAATTCTTTTGGGTCATATCTTGGTATGTGTATTAAAAGTGATAATGTATGTTTTGGGTCATATCTTGGTTTGTCTATTGTTATGTTATTAGGGAAATGACCTCATGAAAGTAAAATTATTTAAGGCATCTATTAAATGTTATAAACTCGAATAAAATTATTTTCTCATGCTATAACCACATTTTTTCAAGAAAGATTGGTTTATCTATGGGAAAAAGGGTAAAAATAATTTAAATATTATTATTGCTAAGATATCGTTCACTGTTCATTGGATTGTTCACTACGAGTTATGGATTCGTGATATACTTAAATATGTACACATGTAAACATATACAACTTACTTAACAAGGCATGTGATTTGTTTTCTTTATTTTCTTAATCAAACTTAACTATATCATTATATGTGTTTGTGTGTATGTGTTCCTGCGTGTGTTGAGATCCATATGCGTGTGAGAGAGAGAGCAAGCTGAAAAAGAAGAAAGAGAGGGAGTTGCAGCTATGGCTGCCATGAGAGGAGGAAATAGCAAAAGAGATAAAGAGAAAGAAGAATGTTGATTAGGATGTTTTAATTTAAAATGTTAAAAAAATAAAGTACCTTTTAAAAAGTCACATGTCATGTACATGATCAATTTAATTATTAAAAAAATTAAGAGTAATGATACACACACACACAAATTACCCCAAAATTACCGAAATTGTGCTTTAAGTGGTTGTACCCTGGCGGGACCCACATCATAGTACAATACTGTTAAAGTACATTCGGTAAATTTTCGGTGCACAGTTTCGGTGTTTACATCATTTTTCAAAAATTAATGGTGTTAATGGTAGGAGTTACTTGTAGTCATTTAGAAAGTTCAAGGATTAAGTATCGAAAATAAAAATTTAGATAGTAAAGTAAACATGGGATAAAATTTTGAAAAAAGTGTAATTAATCCTTTAATATACGTTAACATAAAAACATTTTAGAGATAAAGATAAAGATAAAGTAAGAATAAATTATATATTTGGCTCTTAAAATAATAAATAAAAAAATGAAGTCAAAGATGATAATTTTTTCGTATTACGTATTATGTGAAGGAAAGTATTAACTGGAAATTTAAACTCTTATGATTATTTTATGTATAGTTTTCAAAGGGGGCATTTGTCTCGAAACAGGAAGTGGAAAATCTACCCACCTTCGTGGAAGGGTCTTAATTAAGGATAGGGCTATTGGCACTCCATCAAAATCCTAAGGCACTCCAAATTATTGTTGAATGACTATTTTGCCCATCATATCTAATTGATGTTCATGGTTAACAATAATTTAACCAATTTATTATTCCTAATGGGAAGGTTATTACCAAAAAAGATGATTACGATGTACCAATGGGTTTGTCCAATTTAATTAAATTTATATTTTTTAAAAAAATTACTTTTTTACCTATTTATTTTGTACGACCCTATACCATATATATTATTATATTAGAATAATAAACTACCAATGGGTTTTTCCTGTTATTAATTTTTTTCCTAATTTTCATAAAACATTATTTTTCCTAACATTGAAGATTTATATTTTTTATAATATTAAATTTATCATAATTACAAAATACAAAAAATTTATATTTTGTCAAAACTGTTTTTTATTGTTAATGTTTATTTTTCATTAACAAACCATCTTTACTGTTTTTATTTAACACAACACATATGTTGTGTTACGTGTTGTGTTCCTTTTTAATTGGTCTGGTTTTGTGTTTGATAAAAAAAAAACTAGATTTTGTGCTGTGTTGTTTTATTTGAGTCACTAATGTGAGATCCATTTTTTTTTATTGAGACACAAAAAAAAAAGATTGTACATATATCTTTATCTTTTACTTAACACAGATACAACCCAAATAAAAATAACGCGACACGAAACTCTTCTCAAGCAGCAACCATGTTACCCTTCTCTTAAAGACGCGATCGATTAGTTCCGCTGATGCAGACCCACATAATTTGATGGATGTGAGCCCGCGCCAGTGGCACTAACCGTGTGCGTCTCTAAGACATCAAATTTTCAAAAAAACATATATATAAAAAAAATCATGTTGTGTCGCTTTAACTTGGCCATTTTGGTAAAAAAATGATTTCGTATTGTATGGCATTTTAATACGGTCGTGTCGTGAAATATAATTTTTTTACAAAAATAGCAACACAACCGAATTAAAATGCGACACAATACGAAATCTTTTTTTTTTTACGAAACACAAATATGACAAAGTAAAAGCGACATAATATGCGACACTTGAAAAAAAAAATCACGTTGTGTCGCTTTTACTTGGTCATATTTGTGTTTCGTAAAAAAAAGATTGTGTGTTGTATCACATTTGAATTCGATCGTGTTGCTATTTTTGTAAAAAAAATATATTTCACGACACGACCGAATTAAAATACAACTCAATATGAAATATTTTTTTTTACCAATATGGCCAGGTAAAAGCGATACGTGTATTTTTTTTACCAAACACAAACGCGATTTGATGTGGTTTTTATGGTTTACTTCGATCCCGTTTGAGTTTGGTAAAAAAAATCATGTTTGTATTTGCTAAAAAAAATTATTATTTGTATTTGAAAAAACAATCCGTTGTATCGCTTTTACTTGGTCATATTTGTGTTTCGTAAAAAAAAAGATTTCGTATTGTGTCGCATTTTAATTCGATCTTGTTTCTGTTTTTGTAAATAAATTAAGGCAATATTTCTTGTCAACTCGTGTTTCTTTTACCTTGAGAGTGTTCGTGTTATATTAAAAAAATATTTCGTATTGTGTCCAATTTTAATTGGATCGTATTTGCACTTGATAAAAAAAATTATGTCTTGTCGTTTTTACTTGGATCGTACTCGTGTCAAGTAAAAAAAAATTCGTATCGTTTCAAATTTTAATTTGGTCATGTTCTTATTTGGTTAAAAAAAATTGTATTTATTAATTTTAATAAATATATATATGTGTGTGTGTGTGTATATATATATATATTAGAGAAAAATCCTTAATATTCTCACCTTAAAAACTTAGTCTTAGCAGTTTTTTCTTTTTTTTTTTTGTTGGAGAGAGAGGGAGATGATAAGGTTAGTTTTGTCATCTAATAACTTTTTGAAGCACCGGAGGTTTTGAGAGGAGCGGCAATAGCTAAACCCCTTAATTAATTTTTAGTTAACTATTAATTTAATGCCATTCAACTTTTCTCTTAATTATATTAAATTAATACTTCCCTTTTCAATAAGCACATTCCCTATGTTTAATTTAAGTTATCCCTCTTTGAGTGGACAGTAGCTAAATTTGGACGTTTCCCCACCAAATCTTTTTTGATTCGCTGTCACATTAGGCAAGTCATGCTTCAAATTGACGAGGAAGATAATGTTTTATTAACGAAAAAAGTTAACATGTATTTCCCACGTGATTTGAGTTTTAAAATATTAAGTACGGAAGTTTTATATAAATACTAGCATGAATGTTACGCGATATGTCACAATATATATATATATATATATATATATATATATATAAATATATAATAATGTTCATGTGCGAACTAGTTTGCATTTTAAGAATGCGGACTGGACATGTGTCACCTGACGGTGCGCCAGATAAGAGAGAGAGTGTGCCTATAAAGCGTAAAGGCGCGCCTAGAAATTACCGCATAAATTATAGGTACACTCTCTCTCTTATCTGGGCTCACCGCCAGGTGACACATGTACGGTCCGCATTCTTAAAATACGGACTAGTCCGCACAAGAGCAGGAGTGTATATATATATATATATATAGGGGGAGGAGGATCACAAGTGAACCTAAAAAGTGAACTTTTTAATAAATTTTAATAAAAAATACCTAACAATCCATTAATTTTAGAATAAATCTAGGAAGACCCAGAAAAAAACACATTTCGTAAACCCAGTGCATTAAAAGTTTATACCTTATTGTTGTGGGTCCCGTCAGGGCATCAAAATGTGCATTAAAAACTTGTACCTATTTTTGTCTTATACACTGGGTTTACGAAGTGAGTTTTTTTTCTGGGGCTCCCTAGTGCTACTCTTAATTTTAATTCCTTTGTTATAATTGGTCCGCGTCAGCGGCAATAGACACGCATGTGACCCGAGACCCCATTACCCCATACCCACCCACCCACCACCCCCACCCCACCCCCACCATGGCAGACCACTAGTTGAAAAAAAAAATTCATTGGCGCGAACCAGTTACAACAAATGAATTAAAATTAATGAGTTGTTAACTGTTTTTTGTTAAGGTCCATTAAAAAGTCCGCATTTTAGATCCACTTGCGATTCTCTCCCTATATATATATATATATATATATATATATATATATATATATATATATATATATATATATATATAAACAGAAAAAAAATCATACTCAATTTTAAAAGCTTTATCTATGATTGTCCCAACTTAAAAAATAACCCCCTTCCCCCCCTCCAAAAAAACAACAACAACAACAAATAATTCTAAGTCGTAAGAGATGATTTGGAAAAAATAACTCCTTTACAAATTATATATTGCTACTGAAATTATAAATTTGGTTGTAAAAATGACTAAAATAATAAAAATGGCAAAAACTAAAAAAACAAATCATAGGTACCTGTAGTGTTCCGATCATGAATATTTTGCGTCCACATGTTAAAAGTTATTTTCATTACCATTAGCTTTCATTTTCTATCATAGCTTACAAATACAATTTTTTTGTCTAGCAAGTGATCTGAACAAAAAGAAAATAAATAAAAATCTGTTAGACTCAAAATCCATAAGTAAGAGAGAGAGAGAGAGAGAGAGAGACATACATGGGCGGATTTTTTTTTCTTTTTTGAATAACAAAATCGAGTATATTATATGGGAGATTTTTTATAAAACCCTGTACATAAGTCAGAAACAATTGAAGAATTAATATACAAATAAATTTAATACATTAAAATGACGAAAATAATAAAAATGGCAAAAACATAAATAAAAAATCATAGGTACTAGTAGTGTTCTGGACATGAATGCTTTGCGTTCACAAATATAAATTTACTTTCACCACCATTAGCCTCTATTTTTTATTTCGGAGATAAAATATGCAGGAATGTATTAAAAGCACACACATGCATAAATTTTTAGTAAAAGCAAAGATATTTGAGTGACGAAAATATTTTTACAATTTGTTTTACGAATTGAAAAAATTGTATTGACTTTAAGGATTGATTTAAGCTAGGAGCATAAAATTTAGAAATTTATCAAAACATTACATTGAATAAGGTTCGTGGTGGAATATTTGATAGAATTATAAAAAGTTAGACTCTAAGATAAATCATAGATAAAATAAGCACAAACTTGTTAAAATCACTTGCCGTCGTAAATTTTTATTAACATCGAAGATTTTTATAGCTATGAAAATATTTTCACAATTTGGTTTTATGGATTGAAAGTAGTAAACAACGTAAATTAAAGAAGGCATCATATATTGTAGCAGGCTGTGTTTTTAATCTAACAAATGATTGAGCTAAACAATTTTTTTCATAGGAGTAAAATTTGTAACGGTTGCATAGCATATTAGTGTTGATATCAGAAAATTTAAAAAGAGGCATACCTTTCAAGGGGGTTGTGATATAATGATGTTGATATTCGATTATTAAATTAGTATATATGGAACCCATTATGTATTTGTAAACCATGGAGATAGTTTTCCCAGTATGACTCTTAGTAAACCTTCTACGGTTTGTAAGATTGACCAGGTATAGAGAGATGAGAAAGAAGGGTGAGTGAATAGATCGGTTCAACGAATATAGAAGTGGCTTCATGATTCAATGTTTTTGTTTATTCCAAGGATTATTTACGACGAGTATATTAATTAGGGTATGCCACATTTCAGGTAAAAGCTTTGCCACGTGTCAAGTTAAACGTAGAGAAAGAGAATCATAAATTAAACAGAGAAAGAGAATCATAAATGAGATGCCACATGTCAGTCTCACATGATTTGGGTCTATAATTTTTATATAGTTATATAGATTTTTATTATATTAATTTTATGTTAAAATTTTGTTTTTATTATTTTTGAATTTGAAGTGTATATTCTTAAGGTACATGTTATCAACATCTTTTATATCAAATCATAATAAAAATGCCTTTTAGTCTTTAAAATATATTTATTCGTCTCAAATTAATAGTTGCCATTTGAAAACGACGATTTTTAAAAATTTACTATGTCAATGACGAAGATAAAGAATTGTCACTATCATAAAATTTGATTCGCTCATTACGTCTAAAAAGGAAATAGACTAGTAATATGGAAGGACCTAAAAAAGAAAATAAAACTATCAATTTGGAAGGGAGAAAGTATTACCTTTAAAACATAGATTCTAGGCTCATTCAATAAAATCAATTTAGCTTTATGTTTTTAAAAATGAATTTTAGTTTTTCTAAATTTTTTTATACCATATTGACGTAGAATTTTACGTGTTTTGGATTAAAAGATCATTTACTCAAGTTGTAGTTTAACTCTCCACAATGCAAGGATTTGTAAACTCTTTACAATTGATACACACTTTTGTGTTTGAGTAAATGATCTATTAATCCAAAATATAATATTTTGTTTTTTATTTTCAATAGAAATTTTGAAAAACCAGGGAAACCCGTTCATTTGTAAGAAATAAACCATTATTTTCAAAATGTCATTTAATGAACTTTTGAAACTCAAAATATAGTTTACCAAGAGTTGAAGAGCAAACATGTAATTTGTAGAAAGCTAAGTGGCTAAAATTTAATTTAGAGAAAGTTTAGGGTCCATACTGTAAATTACAAAAAATAGGGATCAAAATGTCATTTAGAGAAAGTGTTGGACAACATGTGATATTTTCCTAAAATTTAGGTGTAAAATAAAATTATGGGGTGAAAATGTAATTTACAAAAATTCAGGGGCAAAATATAATTTTCTAAGATAAATGATGTTTTGAAAATTGGTTGAAAACATGTCAAATCAGTTTTTAAATTTTTGGGAAATTAGTAAAATTTGTTTTTTTAGTTTTTTATGAAAAAATATTAGAATTGAACACATTTTCCAAAATTTTAAATATGTGAATTTCTTTTAGAAAATTCTTTTCGAAACAAGCCTTGTTATTCACCACTAAACACGCCCCTAGAATTTGACTATTGTACCTTCCAAGATAACTCAAATACTTGGAAATGATCATAAATCATTTATAGTAGGAGTTTAATAAGGGGCCCTATAAATGATTTTGTAATGGTTTACTAAAAATATTTATGGGGAATTATGCGACCGAGTATGAGGAATTGACATGTGTTTGACAAATTTAACAACGATCACAACTCAAAGGCATAAGGACGGATTGAGGCCGATCAACGAAAATCTCAAAATTAGATTCAGCCGATCAAGTCAAGATAGCTATCTAAGGTCATGGAGTCCCACATGTCTGGACCTCTTTTTATTCTCTATAAATGTAGCCCACACCCTTGGAAAAAGGGGCATATAATATTTGTTATCCAGAATTGATTAATAAAGAGACATCAGCACCTTGTGGATATAGTCCCAATGCCGAACCACGTACATACTATGTCATTGTGTGATTGTCGTTGTTTATTTTGCTTGTCTTAATTGTGTTGATTCAATACTAGTAGGACTTTCCCATCTATATTTGGCGCCATTTGTGAAAAACGATTTCCTTTTTCTCAACCGAGAAAAGCCAACGAGAAGCTATGTCTCATTTACATAATCATCATCTGTCACCACACAACAATCACTAAAATGATCAAAACGGTTCTAAAGCAACTAAAATCAGGTATGCGGTTTATCCCAACAGAAAACTATAAATTCTAGATCATGTGATTGCCCATAGGATGAACAAACCATGGAGAGAAACAAACCACGAAGATCCAACTAGATCTCATAGCTTATGAATGACCGTGAACGACGACTTCACCAACATGAGGGGAATGCTCGTCTACAATGTCACTTGGAAAAAATGGAATAAGAGCTCCATGGGAATAAAACGTAAATGCCACCCCTATACCCCTAACCCTTGGGTAAGCAAAACTCACAGCCAAGGAAGGATTTCGCGATCAAGATCACTCTAAGAATAGGTCCTCACCAAGCATAATGCATCATGAAGACGAACGCCATAAAACGAAGGATCTAGAGAATCTCATCCGATGAGATATGGATGAAACCCTGCTCATTGAGGAGCCAGATCCACCAAAGAACTAGGCAGGATAACCCTCATTAGCAAAACTAAGTCAGCATTTTCGAGGTCCATCGATGGCTCAAAACCTCTGAAGAAGTTCGCTGTCCCCCGATTTGAAATCTATGATGAGAAAAGTGATCCCATTGATCGTGTTCACCAGTACTGAATCCTATGGAGCAATAATGAGGGCCCCATGTGTTACATCCTACCTTTTAGTCTGGGGGATATCCCAAAAAAGTGGTTTGAGAAATTACCACACAAGTTGGTTACAAGTTCAAGTAGCTCAAGGAAGCCTTTACCGGCAGGTTCATCGCTAGAAGTTCCTATCCAAAGAAGAAGGACTCACTCCTCACCATGAAGAAGGTGATACTGGGATTCCTATAATGAAGTAGAGGATTGCTCGGAGTAGGTTTCTGTGGCCTCGTTAAAAATAAGCCTACCGGGAAGTTCCATATTACGCCAATCCCTCATTAAGAAGGAGGCCATTCCCATCAATGACCTCATGTAGAGAATTGACAAATATCCTAAAGTAGAAGACGTTGTGCTAGCATGAAGCAGGATAACGAATGACCAAAGACGACCAAGAATAGGAATAAAGAGACTTTCCCTAAAAAGGGTGGCAAACGATAAAATGGAGGATTTAAGGGCGATGATAAGGCAGATCCCTCCAAGGCATGCCATGCCATCACCACTATATTAAAAGATCCAATCTACAAAATCTTGAACAAAATCAAAGATCAACAATATTTCAAGTGGACGAGGAAGATGGCAAGGGACACATTAATGAGAAACACAGTCCTATGATATTCCTATCACAAGGAATATGGGCACAAGACTGAGAATTGTAAGACACTTAAGTCTCACCTAGATAATCTTACCCATGCAGGTCATCTAGACGAATACGAAGATAGAATCAAGACTTGAAGGACTTAAGTCATTCTTGTAAGTCATTTGTCATCCTTGTGTAATTACTTATCATAGTGAATTTATGTGGCTAGGTCGTCCATAGTTTTTCCCATTTGGTTTTTTCTCGTACATCGTCGTGTTATGCGATTGCTTTATTTTAATACTGATATACTCACATGGATCCATGTGTTAGGGCAAGATAAAAATTGGTAAACTGTTTACACAGCTTTTGATATAATTGGTGCAGAATTAAAATTAGTTTAATTATTTTGAGAAATGAAAAATTGGTGTATGTGTGTGGAAATTCATATTACCCTTCATGTATATCACTTTCATTTGGTATCAAAGACATTTTAATAGCGCGCGAGAGTTGTGGTCGCGTAAGGCCACAATCGTTATTTTTGTCTCGCCGCGACTATACAAACAAACCAAAATACTACTACACTTGCGAGGCAAGCACAACGGTAAGTCGGGTATCGAATCCACAGAGAATCTTTGATAGATCGTAACAGATTATTAATCCAGGAATAAAAGTGCAAAAAGGTGATGGTTGGTTGTAAATAAAAGAAAATAATAAGTTAAGTCTAAATAAAGTAAAAGCGAGGATCGGGATATCATCCAACCATACGGATCGAAATAACTACTAATCAAGATTCCGTCTCGAAAGCAATTTAATCAAGCATTATCAACTAAACATAAACATCCCACAATAAGGAATTTATGCCAAAGTTGTGAGATTAAACATTTAATTAAAAATTGGTCATACGCGGATTAAACTCGTATTATCGCTTTAAACACTAACGTTGCATGACAAAGAAAGTTAAACGCATAATAATCCGACTTTAATTCACGCGGGTTCAATTAAACGCAATTTTGCACAAAACCTAATTTTTGGAGCTCGGGGCCCGAAAATGGAGGAACAAAATCCCGACCCTATTTATCTAGGGGTGCATGATGAATTTAACTAAATTATGTCAATTAAACTAGGAAAGCAAGAATTAAAGCAATTAAACTAACTACAAAGCATGGAAACTAGATTACAAAGCAAGGAAAAATGAAGAACAAAGCTATATTAATGAGATGGAAGTGAATAGTTCAATCTTACAAAACCAAATGGTTGTCAATCCAAGAAGAGAGGAAGATGATCTCTCAAAATCAAACCCTAACCTAAAATGTCTTCTAAAACTAAATATAAAACTGAATATATGAATATTACACAAAATTGGGTTATATAGTAAGTTGGAATAAGAGAAAAGAAGAAAGAAAATAAAAGAAAATATTTGCAAAAAACAGGAGTGTCGATCGATAGACCCCTTTGGTCGATCAATCGACAGTTGAAATCGTGGAAGAATTCTGAAGGGTCGATCGATCGATCAAGAAGGGCAGACTGCAATTTCCCCTGTTTTCTCTTCTCCTCCTCTTTGGCTTTCCTTGTTTTTTCTTCCACTAGAAATGTCGTAACTTCTTCATTCGGGATTGGAATCGCGCACCGTTCACGGCCACGCGAAGCTTGAGAGGAGGGATATAACTTCTGTGTAGATGTCGGGCCAGGTGCCCAAGCTGTGAAATGATAGGATTTCCCTTGAACGTGCGATTGCGTACGAAACTTCATCGGAATGCATCCGAACTCCATATATAGTACCTAAATACCTACAAAAGCCCAATTATACCTCATATAGCATGTTAACAATATAAACCGAGGTTGTCTGCTTAACGGGCTTAAATATAGAGATTAAGGCACCCGAGGGGACTAAAATGCGTAGGTTCGACGGATGAAATACGCAATATTTGCATATTATCACACCCCTTAACTTACACATTGCTAATCCATAGTAATGAAATAGGATGCAACAATAAGAACAAGTAAACCAAAACAAGATAAAGTACAAAAGTCAGGTATAAAAGCAATAAAAAGATAAGGCCACTTTCGCGGACGAACGATTGCATTTAGCGTATGCAATAAGCCGTTAAACCCCTAGGTTACCCTATTGGACGAGTGTCGTCTCGTGAGGGTTTTCAGTGATGATACCCACAAACATCATAAAGTTTTCTCAAAATATGCCCAATCAAGCATGCGACAAACTCAACAATAGGAACAAGATTTCAACATGTTATTAGCATAGCAAACGAATTCGCGTGAAAAGTTCGTAGTTATTAACATTATGGAATGCACCTCAATGAATTGAAACTTTAACATGTGGGAGGGGAGTGAGCATATGCAAAGTATGATTTGGCAAAAACTTAAATAAATCGGATACTAAATATCAAAGCATGCATAAAAGTCAATCCTCACGGGCATTACACTCATCAAATGAATTCACTTGAAACAGGGAGATAACACACGGGACATGCGGGCATAAGGAGTAAATGTAAATGAAAACTAGGTCGTGCACATGTCGCAAATTAAGAACGCTATATAGGAAATAAAAATTGCAATCTCAGTGAAAGATACCGCACATATAAAAGAGGTGAAATGCATTTTCACAGATTATCAAAACTATTTAAACCTTTTAATGACATCTACTTTAAGATCACATAGGACTTTAATAGTGTTGTAATGTAGGTTGGGTTAGGGTACGAAATGAAAGGGATGTATATACGGATTCAAAGTGTTTGGGGATGAAACTCGGAATAATGGGAAAAAGTGGGCAATTTCAAAATTGGACAAAGATGTCCAAACAAGCATTAGATATAACAATCGAGAGAGTAACAAGGATTATTGAATCACTACAAACACTATAAACAACTTTCTCTTTCTTTTTCTTTTGTTTCTTTTGTTTTCAACTTTCTCTTTTTCACTCTTTTTCTTTTCATTTCTTACTCTTTTCATGCTCAAATTGCAACCACAACACAATAACATAATTCAATCCCAAGAAACACTCCAAACAAAGGTATGGAAAGTGTATATATGGGCTAAAACTCCAATTTAGAGTTGGTTATGGGATTGGGGTTATGAAACGAAAGGCTATATTTAGGCTAAAAGGGGTTAACGAGGGTAAACATATAAGGGTGAAGCCAAGGCTAATATGGGTGATATATCAAAGAGGTCCTATGATCATTTCACAAAGTTTACGCAATTCTCGATTCAAAACAATATATGAAAATCATGATCAAGTAACACATTTCAAGTATGAACTCAATTAATGAACGATCAAATGAAATAATAAAGAGATTACCAATGACTGTAACGTTTTCAAAGAGGAAAGAAAAGTGTATACACTCACAAATGAAGATAAGTCTCTAATCTCACTCGGTGTCAGTATATACAATGCAACAAAAGCATACCGAGTTATAAAAATCTTAAACCAAATCAACATAACAAGAATGGTGCATGTGCTCACGGGATAAAGTTTAATTCGTGAAGTTATTCATAATATTAATGATTTGAGGACTAAAGTCTAATAACTTCTAAAATCGAGAACATGTATCATTGAATTGTCTATTTGATCGGGCAATTATTAAAATTTATCATCGGAAACAGGGGCAAAATGCCCAATAAAGGAGAAAAAAGAAAGAAAATATTTTTGAAAATTTTTAAATTTTTAACAAAAACATGCTTTGTAACTAAATTGTAATCATATTCAAGGACTACACATGAAATGGATAGACTATCCCACACCCCCTAACTTAAATGTTGCATTGTCCCCAGTGCGTCCATTAAAGAACACAACACAAAGATAGGAAAAGAATGATATTACCCAAATGTGGAGCGATCTCCATAAGTACAAGTCCAAATGAATCTTCAAAACAAGTTAGTACAAAGCATAGGAAGTATATGTACCAATGTAGTAAGTTAAAAGAATCTATGTCACAAGTCACAATAATATAGAGGGGCTGAAGTGAAAATACTAGATAAATTGATGGTGAACTTTTTGATTTTATAAAATGGAAGGTCACACACATCAAAATCCAATAAACAACCACAAACTACATTTTCATTTCTCATTCCATAAGTTCAATACAAAATCACTTAATACATTACAACTAGAATAGAAAAAAAAAAAATACAACATAATATCCGACCCATAAATGCTAAAAACGACCCAGTACAACAGTAGCTTAGTGGCCGGAACCACTAGGATCAGAAGGGTCCTGAAAATGAGGAGGTAGCGCTGTGTTGGAATCATGCCGCTGCAAATAAAGATCTCTCATCATCTGCTGCATCATCCGGTACTCATGCCTGTGCTGCGCTCTAGCCTGCCTCTGCTGGGCCTACTCCTGCCACTGTTCGGCCTGATGCAGTTGCTTCTCGGCCTGTTGCTGGTCCAGGCGGGACTCCCATATAGCCCACCTGAGTTGGGTCTCCTCCCAGCGCTGGTCCTGCACGGCCTGAAATACCACAAAGCGGGCATCGTAATCTGTGTGTGGTGCGTGAGAACCCTCACCTAGCTCCATCTCCCTAATCTCAACCTCCTCGTCGTCGGGCTCATCAGCTACCTCTACCCTCTGCCTTTTGGTCTCCGATTGCCCCCACTCGTGTTTCAGCATCTTCGAGATATTGTCCTTTGAGAGAAGCCCGAGTGGGTTGTGCTTGCGGTCAACGTCAAACTCTGGGCAGCCGTGAGAAGAAAAAATCCTCGTAATGAGGGCACGAAAAGGAAGGGAATACCTCCAGGCTATCTCCTTTGTTGTCGCTCACATCATATCCAGAAATATATTGGAGAAGCTGATATTGCCCAAATTATTTATCAGTGCGTAGATAAATGCGGCGTGCTTGTGAAGCATCTCTGATTGGTTGATCGTCACCATAAATGAGTGGACATTGATATAGTGAAGTAGTCTCGGTAAATCCTCCATTACCGCCGAACGAAAAGCACCCTTTTTCCATGCCTCCCCCGGCGCAAGGGCCACTATCAATGGCCCACGCCCAAAGATATTCCCATCCAGAAAACTGATCGAATCTGCGGGGTTTGGCACACCCATGTAGTCTGCCAAGTCAGAAAGGCGAAAAGGTATCCGCGCCCCACGAACCATAGCCTCATATCTAGCCGTCCCGTTCCCCCTCACCTCTACCAATGTCGCATAAAACATACAGACCAACTCTTCATTAATGCGCCCGTTGGTAGAGATAAATGGCTCCCATCCCTGACGGCGCAACAAAGTACTCGCCTCCTGCGGTATGTGATCAATAGTCCAGGCAAAACGGTAACCAAGCGGTCGCTCGGATGTCTGGAAATGGGCGTGGTACCAATCTCGCTCCTGTTCACAGCGAAACCCCTCGACGCCCCCGGTGGGCAAACACCTAGTGTACTATATTTCTTTAATTATGCCATTTCAACCTACAAAACAAGAATTAAGCAATACAAAAAAAAAATTGTAAGCACAATTAATGGTTAGTTAGTGTACAAGTTGAAATGGTGGGTGTACGTGCGCAAAACCGAGGGAAGAAAACAACATTGCGATTCAAGTTGTCGGAATGCGACAAGGAGTGAAAAACACCCAAGTGTGCGCCAAAAATTGGATTGAAAACTATTTGGGGCATTTTAGCGAACACTTGGCGTGCGCAATGTGCGTCAAGGGTGAAAAATACCATTTTGAACCAACCAAAGAGCCCCACTCATGAACAAAACAATAATGCAACAATATACAAGTGTTCATGAGTGGATATACATCAATAATCAATAATCAAATCTGTTGGAACAAAAAAAATTAGGGAGAAATCCACACATATTCAAAAATTGTCACAAATTGGTTTAAACATGGAAAACATGACAAACATCAACCAAAATCTACAAATATATAAGTTTAGAGGAAGGATTATACCTTTACAATGTAGACAAAGGGTTGAAATAAGGAAATGTGGTGGGGGAAAATATTAGGGAACGAATTAGGTTAAGAGAAGAGAAGAGAGAATAAGGAGAAAGGGAAAAACAGAAGCAGCCCTCGGCCTTTAACTGCTCGATCGATCGATCGAGCCTGGGGCATCGATCGATCGATAAAGCAACAAAAGGCACACTACAAGCTGTTTTTAAAATGGGGGGGGGGGGATTGAAATTATGGGGCATATGGGGGGGGAATAAGTAAAATAAATATATATAAGTATATATATAGTGTATATAAGTGTAAATATATAAAAATATGAAATAAAAAATATAAAAATAAAAATAAAACAAAATTACATAGACATAGGCTAAAATATGCACATACATAGGCTTATGCTAACCAAAAAATAAAAAAATATGTACAACGAGCAACACACACGCATGTTCACGGCAAAATGTATAATAAAATAAAATAAAAAAGAAAAAACAAATGCAAATGTAAATGCGGGAGAATGAGTGTGTGAAAAATAAAGAAAAAATATTTTTGTGACTTTTTTGATCGTTTTCTTAACAAATGTGTGCCGGGGCGCATAGTCTCCGCAAATTCAAGTCCGTTGAACCTACAAAAGAGTTAGAACCAAGCATACACAAAAAACATAAAAGGAGATTAACTAATTACACTGGACTAAATTAAGAAAAGATGAAAATTAAGAAGTTAACTATATAAAACTACATTTAGAACTCTAATTAGCTATATACTAAAAGTTGAAACTTTTGAGTGTCCATCCAAAACACAATTTGAATTTGTCAGATCAACGGTGGACCCTCCCGAACATGCATGCCTCCTGAAAAATAGGAATTTTGTTCAAATGACGGAAGACATGTGTAATGCGATAAAAGTGAACCATCCCCAATCGAAACTTTGGGAGGTAGGATGGGGGATTTGGATAGGAGGGGAGACAAATACACGTGTGGGCCGAGAAAACATGAATCAACTCCCAAGTATCTAAAGTTGGAATGGGAGGCGGTGCACATGAGGACAAAGATGCCATTATGGAAAGCGGCTCGAGCGAGTACTCCTCATCGGCGATAGGGTTTAAAATATTAAAGTTTGAAACCGAATCATCGGGTACTAGAATTGGTGTGACAGTATAGAACGGGGATGAAAGAAATTCAATCTCAGGCGATGAGTGATCATCGCTTGAAAATTGAATTTCGGAAGAAATAGGATCATTTACAATGAAACTTTCTTATTTGAAAATCAAAGAAGAAACGAATTCATTGCAAATGGATACTATGCCCTTTTCATCCTCATTTTCATTCTCTACTACACCATGGGTCAAGTCAAGGATGATTTATTCCAAAGTAGGAACGAAGTCCTCATTTGGTTCAAAACGGTCCTCGACTTCGGTAGTTTCCGAAGAAAAGTCGTCGTCGGATTCAAATAGTAAATCCAACTCGTGTTCCCAACAACGATTTTCTTCCCGATAACGATTTTCAATTCTCTCATTTTCAAGCATGTGCAAACCCTCACCGAAAGTCATCGGGCGAGGAGCAGATTCTTGGAAATGGGAAGTTTTGAAATTGTTCTCGGGACTACACTCATCATCATTAACATAAGAATTTTGAAAGTGATTACAATTTTATTCGAAATTCTTATCATAAGGATCTTGCGACTGATGATGCTGGAAATAGCACCACCAGTGAAGGTGTTCGTAAGCTCAAACTAGTGATAACAATGAAAGCACAAGAGTATACTAAATATAAGAGATTGAGGTGAGGAGAAGAGGATGAACACTCGAATATAAGTGGTTCAACCAATCTGGCCTACGTTCACTGTGAGTGTGTGTGAGTAATATCACTGAATAAAGTCACTTATGGCCATGGATACAATCTCTCAAGCTTTCTCTCTCTACTGTGTAAGATGACAGAATTTCAGCTAGGGTTGTAATTTTGGATCCCCCTCCAAGTAGGAGAAGATATATAGTATGTGGGGGGTGTTATTTCACCCCATATGCATGCAATTAGCATGTGTGTGTTGATCTAGTTAATCTGATGAAGACATCTGTCACTTTCACATGTAAATAATGATAATGAAATATTCCCCCACGTGAGGGCAATGATTTGTTATAACTGATTTGTGTACACGTGTTCCCAGTCATACATAGGGGAGTAAAGGCTCGACTATCTTCAATTGATACTAACCTCGGCCTGGAAGAGTACGAGGTTGGTGAAGTCTAGCTGTTACCCAATCCGAGATTAATCATGCTGGTCTCGGCTCATATGAGGCCGAGGTTATGGAGGAGTAGCCTGAGAACATTGACTGATGCTCTGCCGAGGTTGGTTATGATGATGGCGTAGCTCTTGTAACCTCGGCTTGAACCCAGCCGAGGTTGTCAACCTTGGATAGCCTGATGAATAATTGCCTCATGAGGGCCTCAACTGTTGTATGGCTATGAGGCAACTAGTAATGTCGGCCATGGCCGACCTTGTTGGGGACGGGGCCGCTGATTGTCATTCTAAGGCCCTTTTAACCTCGGCCATCTCCCTGGCCAAGGTTGTAATCTCTGAGCTGTTGGGTAAATATATGGCATATCAATCACCCCTAGCCCTTAGTTACATGTGGGAACTGGTGACTATGGGGTGTAAAACTCCAAGGTCTTTCTTCTTTATGCCAATATTCCTTTGACACTTGTCAATGACTGAAGTGGATGGCGTACCTGACAAGCTCAATGTTTGCAGTCTTTTGGGATCCCAAGGAAATGATGGGACTTGGGATGCGTGCAAGAGAATATCAAGGGTTTTAACCCTTTTTCCTTTTATTCTTTTTCATTTCTTCATTTTCTTCGCCTGAGCTTTCTCTGTCTTCTCTGTCTCTATAAGAACTAGTGCATTTGATGGATTTTCTTGCCAACCTCTCCTTTTTTCTCATCGTATTCCATCAGGTATCGTCTACCATCTCTTCTTCTCCATTTTTTCCTACCTTGATCCCATTTTTTGCATTTTTCGACGAGTTTAAGAGTTTTCCAGTTAGCTCATTAGTTTTTCGGCGAGTCTATGCATTTTCTGGTGAACTGTTCTTAATCGTTCTTCTTTAAAAACGCAGTTTGATCCTTAGGCAATTTCTAGTTAAGTTGTTTGCTTTTATCTTGAATCCTCAAGTGTAAGGTCATCCCTATATGCTCATACCTCTTTATCAACTTTTAGAAGAATTCCCCTCTCTTAGGGAGAAGACTTTGGAAAATATTAGGAAAATAGAGAGAGCCTAAGAGGAAGCTCGTAAGGCTGAGGCCTTCCCCCTCAGACCTATCTTTCCACCCCCTCTGAAGTTCTTATACCCTGAGCCATTCGAACCAGTTAAATCATCAGAGGTCCCAGTAGAACCTACTCCCATGTCTGAGTTTGAGTCGTCCACCTCAGATCCTATGTGTATGGACTCTTTTCAAGAGGCCATGGGCTTTTCCATTAGGCAGGATCAGGTCCCTGACCAAGTTGAGGTTTCGAGCCGCGTCTCGTCCCATAACGAGTCTAGCACATCCCAAATTTCTTCAGATGTTGAAGTTGTTGAGCCAAACATAGCTTTTCCTCCTCCCATTAATGCTGTCCCCCTGCCAGCTGCTATAGGGGCTAAGTTTGTTCAGAGGTTCCCTGAAGGTAATCCCTCATCCGCTCCAGCCGACGTTGATCGAGATGAGGATGATGAGAGTGAGAGTGATGTTGAAACCTCAGAGGCAGCCAAGATAGAAAGCACTGTCAGCAAACTTGACCTCTTAGCCTTCAGACATCTATATTCCATAGGTCCCGCCATAAAACTCAGGAGACCTCTGAGGGAAGAGAGGGATTTTGGCGGCCGAGATGGTGAGATCTTCTTGTACGAGCAGATGTTCAAGTTAGGATTTTGTCTGCCCATTCATCCCATCATTAGGGCCATACTGTCTTATATAAACTTAGCTCCTTCCCAATTATACCCTAATGCCTGGAGGGTGATAATTGGAGCAGTAGTTTTATGGAGGGCAGTCCACCATTCAGACCTTCCTGTCCAGGTCTTTTTTGGATGTTATATCCCTTCCTCGGCTAGGAATCATTCGAGCTATTACCACTTTTTAGCTCGAAAGTCAACTAAGAAGATATTGCAGGTTACCCAAACTTCAAATCATAATTGGAAATCACGATATTGCTTCGTCTCAGGGGCATGGGAATTTGGCCCCAGTATCCCCTCTTCGAACTTAGAGTCGAAGATACCCCTTCGATGGGGAAATGAGTCAATGGCTGCCAGGGCTGACCCTAGGTTGAGTTAAAACAATCTTCAGAAAGTGAAAGACCTTTAAGATCAGGGGGAGCATGGCCTGTTGGTCAAGTTCGAACATCTAATGACCCTATACTATCTCTCGGAGACTGGACTTGGGAGGAGTCCTCTTACTGAGCTCAATAAGTGTTTATTTTCTAACGAGTTACACCTATGATTATGTAATACCTCTGATGTGCTAACTGAGACCTTTAATTTTACAGAATGCCCCGAAGGCATCTCAGACGATATCTGGGAGATGTCTGCCCCAAGTCTCATAAAGTTAGTAAAGAAGGCAGACCTGAATGCACCTCCTCCCCCCCCATCGAAGCAGAGTATCGGCGCGTCCAAGGCTGACGCTTCAAGGAAGAGGAAAACTATAACTTTTACCCCTAAGGATCAGAGTTCAGGTAAAGCCCAAAAGGTCATCCCCTTATCCCATGATGATGCATTGGCTGCTCGTCTGGAGCAACTGAAGATTAATGACAGTTTGATAGGCCACAGTGTGTAGGCGTTGGATGCCATCGGCTCTGCTATGACCGATGCTGACAAATACTTTTATCGCTCCATGGATAATCCCCTGCTGGTTGAGTTTGGCCTTCAAAGGTCTATCCAGGTAAGATTTGAATTTCAATTTAATTACGAAGTGTAACCTCTACTTTGAATTTAAACTTATACATTTGATTCTTGATTTGCAGGGCATCGTTGCTATGCACCATCTTGCCAACTGGACTTTGAAGTAGTTGCCCCTCATCGAGAAAGGCAAAGAGGTCGAGAAGGTTCAAGACTCTCTGAATGAAGACGTGGATCATCTGAAGTCTGCCTTTGAAGGGTCTGATAAGAAGGTTAAACAGTTTGAGAATGAGATCTCCAAGCTTAAGAAGGAACACACCTCTGCCCTGAAGGCCAATGATGCCGTTCCTAGCAGAAGGTTGATGCTACAGTGAAAGCTGCCCTTGAGGATGCTTCTGAGGGGATCATGGCTGATTACAAAGTCTCTGACGAATTTATCAGCTTTGGCTTTGAATACCTCAAAAGAGGTATCAAGGAAACTGGTAAATGGGCGTCTGCCAAAGAAAAGGAGTCAGGGAGCTTGACTGCCTCTGACTTCATTGGTCTGGGCTTTGCTAACCCTCAATTTGCTCAGGCCCTTCAATAGGTTGAGGAGGAAGATGCTACTCCTGCAGAGACTGCGCCGCTGGATGTTACAGAGACTGAGGGCAGGGCCGGTCCTGAGATTTATAGTACCCTGTGCAATATTCAATTTAGGGCCCTTCCAAAAAAATATTGTACAAAATTATAAAATACCTAAAAACTCATTGAAAAATTATTCTTCTAACATTTCGACTTGCAAAAAAATGTTTTTTCCGTTTTTGATATCTGGATGGTTGTTTTTTTGGTAACATTTCTAAAAATTATAAATTTATAAATAACAATAAAACACGCAATTAACAACGAATCTAATAGATAATTTTAGTCTAGAAATATCTCAATTGATTGAATATAAAAAATATGGAAAAATGTCACCTGGTTTGAGCCTTTTATTCCCTCTCCAATTTCATCGACTTGATTAATATAGAAAGAAACAATCTGTTAAAAAAATTAATTACATAAAAAATAGATTAGTAAGACATTGATGAATTTAAAAAAAATAGATTATTAAAAAAATATAGTAATAAAAAAGATTAGCACGTGTATAAAAAAATAATAAATTAAATAAGCATCCCATGCCCATCTTTACCTTTGCCTTTTGCTGTAAAAGAAGACAAGTTGTAAATGCAACATAAACACCTTTTGCTGCAAAAGAAAACTTGCACTGTTGTTGCACAAAGAGACAGAGAGAGAGGGACGTAAGGAGAGAGTAAAGAAGGAGAGAGTGGGCTGGCGTGCAAAAGAAAGAGAGAGAGAGGGAACCAAAAATATTTTGTTGGTAGTTGAAAAAATGGCTCCTTAAAAATGGTAATCTTAAACGAGTTGGGTGAGATTTTTTTGGGAAATTGTATCATTCTTTTTTTTAATAGTTGAAAAAATGGCCCTCTAAAAAAGTAAACTCATTTTTTTTAATATACATAAAATATTTTTGGACCCCTAAAATATACATATACTGGTACTTATTGTAAAATGGGCCCTGTGCCACTGCGAACCTGGCACATGGCCAGGGCCGGCCCTGCTGAGGGTGCTAACCTCCGAGATGATCTGGCCGAGGTGACCAACATCGGCCAAAGAAATGATACCGAGGTTACCAACACTTTAGCTGCACACCCTTAGGCCATTTTTGTGAAGATTTGTTGTAATTTTTTGATTTTGATTTCGAGTTGTAACCTCTGATTGCAAACTCAGTTACCTTATATCTTGTAACTCTTTTAATCTATATCAACCTCTGAGGAGGGCTTTATCTCTTAGTTGCTGAATGTTCTTTGAATGATTTTTCTGTCATGCAATGTGTTTGTGCTAAGGCCTGAAGCCTCCATATAACGTTTTCATAAGCCCCATAAATAAAATATTCACCAAATTAATGATGTTCAAGGTCTGAGGCCATCAACTAAGATGTCACCCTCATAAAACATTCACTAAATTAATGATCTTCAATGTCTGAGGTCATCCAACCATGATGTCTCACCTCGAACCTTGTCACTAAATTATGATGCTATAAGGTCCTAGGTCATCAACTAAGATGTTATCCCCATAAATAATTTTTCACCAACTTAATGATGTCTAAGGTCTGAGGTCATCCAAGTATGATGTCTCACCTCAGACCTTGTCACCAAATTATGATGTTATAAGGTCTGAGGTCATCAACTAAGATGTTATCCCCATAAATAATTTTTCACCAACTTAATGATGTCTAAGGTCTGAGGTCATCCAAGTATGATGTATGATGTCTTACCTCAGACCTTGTCACCAAATTATGATGTTATAAGGTTCAAGGTCATCAACTAAGATGTTATCCCCATAAATAATTTTTCACCAACTTAATGATGTCTAAGGTCTGAGGTCATCCAATTATGATGTCTTACCTCAGACCTTGTCACAAAATTATGATGTTATAAGGTCTGAGGTCATCAACTAAGATGTTATCCCCATAAATAATTTTTCACCAACTTAATGATGTCTAAGGTCTGAGGTCATCCAAATATGATGTTTCACCTCAGACCTTGTCACCAAATTATGATGTTATAAGGTCTGAGGTCATCAACTAAGATGTTATCCCCATAAATAATTTTTCACCAACTTAATGATGTCTAAGGTCTGAGGTCATCCAAGTATGATGTCTCACCTCAGACCTTGTCACCAAATTATGATGTTATAAGGTATGAGGTCATCAACTAAGATGTTATCCCCATAAATTATTTTTCACCAACTTAATGATGTCTAAGGTTTGAGGTCATCCAAGTATGACGTATGATGTCTTACCTCAGACCTTGTCACCAAATTATGATGTTATAAGGTTAGAGGTCATAAACTAAGATGTTATCCCCATAAATAATTTTTCACCAACTTAATGATGTCTAAGGTCTGAGGTCATCCAAGTATGATGTCTTACCTCAGACCTTGTTACAAAATTATGATGTTATAAGGTCTGAGGTCATCAACTAAGATATTATCCCCATAAATAATTTTTCCCCAACTAGAGCATAATGAACCAAGAATTGACACGGGAACTGATCTTCTCATTAATAATCTCTTCATCAGATGATACATTTACATGAAAGCTCTTGCAACATCATATGTAATACTTTTTTAGATGATCAGCATTCCAAGGATTGGAGAAAACTTTTGCTTCGAGGTTTTTTAGCCTGTAGGTCCCTGGTACAACCTCCTCAATCACTTTATAAGGACCATGCCAATTCGGATGAAGCTTGTTTGCCTTCTCTAACGTCTTCTTTAGCACTAGGTCCCCTACAGCTATGGGTCTTGATTTTACCTTTCGATTATAGAATTTTGCTGTTCTTTGCTGATAAGCTGCCTGACTAATTTTCGCGTCTTCCCTTCTCTCTTCGATTAGATCTAAGTCGAGTCTCCTCCCCTCCCCATTATTCTCATGGTCATAGGTCTGAACCCTGTGACTGGGGAGTCCTATCTCAGTTGGTATGACAACTTCTGAGCCGTGCGCTAATATAAACGAGGTTTTCCCCGTCTGTGTCCTAGCCGTTGTTCTGTAGTCCCATAGCACAACATAAACCTCTTCAGTCCATCTTCCTTTAGCTTCTTCTAACCTCTTATTGATCCTATTAAGGATCATTCTGTTAGTGACTTCAGTCTGTCCGTTTGCCTGAGGTCGGCCAGGAGAAGAGAAAAATTGCTTTATCCCAACTCTTCCGCAGTATTTTTCCAAGGAAATGTTTTTGAACTGGGTTCCGTTGTCCGAAATGAGGGTGTTTGGGAGGCCATATCTGCATATGATGTTCTTCCAAATAAATTAGAAGGTCTTCTTCTCTGTAATCGTGATCATCGACTCGGCCTCCACCCATTTGGAGAAGTAGTCAATGGCGACTATAAAAAATCGGTAGTTATTTGCAGCCCTTGGCAAGGGACCCACTAAATCAATTCCCCATACTGTGAATGGCCAAGGGGAACTGATTGATTTCATAGGCTGATGAGGTTGATGGGGGATAGTGGAGAATCTCTGACATTTGTCGCACCTCTTCACGTAGGCTGCAGCATCCTTGGATAAGGTCGATCACCAGTATCCTTGGGTAATAATCCTTTTGGCTAAAGGTCTTCCTCCTATATGACTGGAGCAAGAACCCTCGTGTACCTCCTATAGGACGTGGGGAACTTTTGTAGGATGAACGCATTTGAGGAGAGGTAATAGAAATCCCTTATTATATAGGACGTCTCCTACTATTGAGAACTTTACAGCTCTCTACCTCAGTTTTATCCTCTCTAACTTTGATTCCGGTAGCTCTCCCTCTTTGATATATCTGATAAGGGGATCCATCCATGAGTCCCCTAGGTTCAAATTGAGGCAAGGGTTACTGACCTCTTCTTCTTCAATGGTCGCCTTGGGCAAGATCTCAATTGGGACTGTCCTTTTGATGTCTGTCCTAGTTGCTGAAGCCAACCTTGCTAGTGCGTCTGCATGACTATTGTTTTGACGAGGTATTCTCTTCATCTTTACCTCTTTGAAACCTTCTAATATTGTTCTCACCCTCTCTAGGTATTTGTCCATCCTTTCATCCTTGGCCTCATAAAACCCAATATTTGATTAACAACTAACCTTGAGTCACTATGAAGCAGGAGTTATCTTACCCCCAGGGTCTTTGTCAAGGATAGGCCCGTGATCATGGCCTCATATTCTGACTCATTATTTGATTCTTTGAAGTTGAGTCTCAAGGCGTATTCAACATTGGTACCATCCGTAGCTGAAAGTATTAACCCTGTACCGCTTCCACTGTCGTAAGAAGACCCGTCAACAAAGAGGTTCCAGATGTCTTTATCCGATGAGAAGCCCCCTTCTAAAATGACTCCTTGCTTGAAGAGGTACCGGTCTTCCTCATTCTCAGCTATTCTGTTTCTGGGTTTCTTGAATACAACCTCTTTCGGATCTCGAAAGACGTTGTCGTTTGACCCCTCTGCAGTCTCTAGGTCATTCTCAACCTCGGCCTCTTCCCATGTGAACTCAACAACAAAATCTGTAAGTCCCTTTAATGGCCTCCTTAGGCTGATAAATAAGGTCATACTTTCCCAACTCAATGGCCCATGCCATCAATCTACCCGACTTCTCAGGTTTATGGAGGACCTGTCTTAGTGGGGAATCGGTTAGAATGACCATGGAATGGGCCTAAAAGTAGGGCTTCATTTTCCTAGAAGCATGTATCAAGGCGTAAGATAACTTTTCCATCCGAGGATAATTCTGTTAAGACCATTGTAGGGCCTTACTTGTGAAGTACACAGGCCTTTGGACCCCAACGTCCTCCCGTACTATAGCTGCACTTATAGCTGATTCAGAAACTGCTAGATAAACATACAACTTCTCACCCATTACGGGCCGAGATAAGAGCAAGGGAGATCCGAGGTAGGACTTGAGTTGGTCAAAAGCCTCATCACACTCTTTATCCCATTCAAAGGCCTTTCTAAGCACCTTAAAGAAAGGAAGACACTTATTTGTCGCCTTGGAAACAAATCTGTTGAGCGCAACTACTCTTCCAGTGAGCCTCTGAACGTTCTTGATACTCCTTGGAGTCTTCATGTCGAGCAAAGCCTTAATTTTCTCTGGGTTCGCCTCTATTCCCCTCTGATTGACAATGAATCCAAGAAATTTCCCAGCTCCTACCACGAAGACACACTTCGCAGGGTTGAGTTTCATTTTATACAAGTTCATGGTATCAAATGTCTTTTCCAGGTCTGCCGCGTGGGTGAATTCCTTTAAGCTCTTCGTTAACATATCGTCCTCAAACATTTTATTCACAAGACGTTGGTATGTTGCCCCCGCATTTTTCAATCCGAAAGGCATAACCTTGTAGCAATATATCCCTTTGTCAGTGATGAAGGCTGTCTTATTTGAGTCTTCGGCATCCATGAAGATCTAGTTGTATCCTGAATACGCATCCATGAAGCTCATGAGCTCATGCCCTGCAGTGGCGTCTACTATTTGGTCAATCCGAGGTAAGGGATAACTGTCTTTTGGGCAGGACTTACTCAGGTCAGTAAAATCTACGCACATCCTCCATTTTCTGTTGGCTTTGGGCACAATGACTGCATTCGATAGCCACTCCGGATATATGACTTCCCTGATAAACTCAGCCTCTTCGAACTTTCTGACTTCTTCCCGAATGACGTCGTACTTCTCCCTAGAGTAAACTGTTCATCTTTGTTTGATTGGCTTAGCATCCTTAGTCACGTTGAGTTTGTGGCACATAACCTCAGGGTTGATACCAGGCATGTCTGCGTGACTCCAAGCGAAGACACTCTGCCTCTTCCTCAAGAAGTTTATCAGCTCTTTCTTGATTTTTGCTTTTAAGGCTTTGTCGACCTGGACTTTTTTTTCCGGTTCGTCCTCATTGAGGACGATGGATTCTACCTCTTTCCCAGCCTCTCCTTTCTTCAACTTTGTTTCATCTCTAGGGTCAAGTGTATCAATGTTATAAGTGGTAGTTGCTCTCTTATGGGCCTCTCTCTCTTTGGCCGAGTTGAAGTAGCATTCTCGTGCTATGGTTTGGTCACCCTGCACTTCCTCTACCCCACACGGCCTCAAACTCCTTAAGGGCTACTCTTCCTATGATGAGGTTATAGGCCGAGAAGATGTTTTCATCCATAACGAAAAAATTGATCTTCCGGGTTAACCTCTTCGGCCACTCATCGCCCATTCGCACGTCCATATCATAAATGCCCAACGGATGGACCTTTTCTTCGCTGAAGCCCATTAACGAGTGATTATAGGGTATCATCCTAGCTCTGCTAAGGCCTAGGCTTTTGAAGCAGGGCTGGAACATCACATCTGCTGAACTTCATCCATCTACAAGAATTATCTGTACCTCACATCCATGAACTCTTGTTATGATCACCAAAGGGTCATCATGTGGAGCTAGGATGCCTTTGAAGTTGATTCGGGAGAACCCAACTACGAGAGTGTCCATATCCACCTTTTTTCTCTTCTACGTTGTCTCGAAAGACGTCAAATTTACTACTTCAAGTTTGGCCACTGACTTGGCCTCTGCAACATGAGCTTTCCGATCAGCCACTTCAGAACCACCCTTGCAAGTCCTCTACATATGGTGTTAACACCAAAGGAGATCATACCAACCCTATTCACTGGGGTGTTGTCATCTTTTGATGGAAGATCTGGATCGTCTTTATCATCGTCATTCGAGTCATCGCCCCTTTTTGCTGGGGTATCGTCACGATATCTGTCGTTTCTCCTATTTCTAGGGTCACCTCTCCCCCTTTTAGGAGCCTTGCTATCAACGTACTTTCTTAACTTTCCTGATTTTAATATTTTTTTGATCTCATCCACTAAGGCGAAGCACTTGTCTGTTACATGGCCATGGTCTTGGTGGAATTCGCACCATAAGTTCTGGTTCCTCTTATGTGGAGGAGCCTTCAGCTTTTCTGTCCATCTTAGGGACCGGTCATTCTTGATCTCATTCAGGATGTGTTCGTAGCTTACAGTAAGAGGGGTATAATGTGCAAACTTGTCATCAAGTGACCTCTTCTTTCCATCCTTCTTTCTTTAGAACTTCCCACTGCTACCGCCATTCTCATCCTCGTATTTTGCAGCCATGGCCCCTTTAGCGTTCATGATCCTATCCGCAGTTGCCAATAACTCTTCCATGGACTTGGGAGGGTCTTTCGCAAGTTTCCACAATAACTTCCCTTTCTGAAGACCTCCTATGAGGGCGGTTATGGCTATATTCTCTTCGTAGTCTTCAACCTCAAATTTCTCTTTGTTGAATCTGGCAATGTAGTCTCTTAGGCTCTCGTTCTTATCTTATTTGACATACAACAAATGGGTAGTCTTCTTTTGAGGTCTTACCCCAAAACAGAAGTTGTGAATGAACCGTTCAGCCAAACCCTTAAATTTCTCTATCAAGTTCTTCGAGAGAGAGGTAAACCAGATGTGTGCAGCTCCTATTAAAGTCCCAGAGAAGGCCTGGCATTTTATCTCATCTAGTATTGAGTAAATGTCCGCCCCTGACTGGTACATCTTAATATGATGTACAGGATTTGTGCTACCGTCATACTTGGGAGTCACTGTAGGTGGCTTGAACTTGGCTGGGGTAGGGAAGCTCACTATTTTATCCACGAACGGAGAGCCTTCTGAGAAACCTCTTTGCAGTGGATCTTGACTTTTGATGAGGTCTCCTATCTTGTCCTCAATACGTTGGATGGAGTCATTCTATGGTCTTGTAACGTCGGCCTGACCGAGGTTGTCCCCAGCCACCTCTAAGGGGTGGACTGAGGGTTCCCCAACCGCAACACAATGTTGGCTATTGAGCTCTTCCTGATCCCTACCTCGTCCTGTGTTAGGTCGGCCTTGATGAGGCCGACGTTGCCCTTCTTCCCTTTGTGATCCGGCTACACTTCTCGACCTGTATAGCCTCTGCCGCAGGTAGTTTATAGGGCCAAGCCTTTAAAAGGTTGACCCTCTGCTTAATCGATCAAAAGCTGACCCTCTTTGTTGGGCTTCTTCACCTCTTCGGCCTCCATAACCTCGGCTCTGATGGATAGGACGTACTATATTATTTGAAACCTCATACAGCTCCCAACAATCTTCTGGAGCATCTTCTGCCTCTAAATCATCATACCTATCCTTAGGGCAAGGGTATCCTTGCATCCCCAGATTCAAATGTCTAGGATCAACAACGTCCCTCCTCCGCTGAGGCGTAGGTTGGTCTTTCCGCGGTGCCTGGGGTGGTCCCATGGCGTTAAGATGAGGCTGAACAACTTTCGGAATGATCATCTTCGGTGAGACCCCAGGTGGTCTCATCATGTTCTGACTGAGTTGTGCAAATTTCTCCTACATCGCTTCCTGCATTATTGCTAAGGACTTTAAGGCTGCTGCCACCTCAGTCATTTCGAACTGGGGTGGTGCCTAGATGGAACTAGTCCCTCCAGCACCAGGTGGTGGTGGAGGTGGTAGTAACTCCGGTGCCATGTGTTAAAACTAAAGAGCTTGTGAAGGGAATTAACTCAACACCTTAAAGGACCTCTTTCGATGGTGAAATAGCTCCACTCAAGGTGTGAGGCCTGGCTTACCACCAGAGTCTCCGGTGAGGTTAAGCACAAAGTGAGGAAGCCATAGCTTCTCATTCCCACAGACGGCGCCAAAATGATGATGTTGTAAATAGCACCACCAGTCAAGGTGTTTGCAAGCTCAAACTAGTGATAACAATGAAAGCACAAGAGTATACTAAATATAAGAGATTGAGGTGAGGAGAAGAGGATGAACATTCGAATATAAGTGGTTCAGCCAATCTGGCCTACGTCCACTTTGAGTGTGTGTGAGTAATATCACTGAATGAAGGCACTTATGGCCATGGATACAATCTCTCAAGCTTTCTCTCTCTACTGTGTGAAATGACAGAGTTTTAGCTAGGGTTGTAATATTGGATCCCCCTCCAAGTAGGAGAAGACAGGTTTATATAGTATGTGGGGGGTGTCATACACCCCCTATGCATGCAATGAGCATGTGTGTGTTCATCTAGCCAATCTGATGAAGACATCTGTTACTGTCACATGTAGAGAATGATGATGAAATATTCCCCCCATGTGAGGGGAATGATTTGTTATAACTGATTTGTGTACACGTGTTCCCAGTCATACATATGGGAGTAAAGGCTCGACTATCTTCAATCGATACTAACCTCGGCCTAGAAGAGTACGAGGTTGGTGAAGATTGGTTGTTTCCCTATCCGAGATTAATCATGCTCGTCTCAGCTCATATGAGGTCGAGGTTATGGAGGAGTAGCCTGAGAACATCGACTGATGCTCTTCCGAGGTTGGTTATGATGATGGTGTAGGTCTTGTAACCTCGGCTTGAACCCAGCCGAGGTTGTCAACCTTGGATAGCCTGATGAATAATTACCTCATGAGGGCCTCAACTGTTGCATGGCTATGAGGCAACTAGTAATGTCGACCATGGCCGACCTTGTTAGGGACAAGGCCGCTGGTTGTCATTCTAAGGCCCTTTTAACCTCGGCCATCTCCCTGGCCAAGGTTGTAATCTCTGAGCTGTTGGGTACATATATGGCATATCAGCGGCCCAAAATCAAAATGATCATGCACAAAATTGCTGTAATCCAAACTTTGACTTTCGTAATACTCACCCAATGTCATTTTAGATGTTGTAACTTTTTGGGATTGCAAGTATTGACCAAAAGTCATAGGTTTACCAGAATTTTAAGAGTTATCATTAGGATTCCCAGAAAAGTTAGAATACGACATGATTACCCCAACAAAGGCTCGAGAGGACAAATTCCACAATGAAGATGTGCGCGCGGGATAATTCAAGCGTTTCTAGGCGCTCAAATGTAGAAGTCCTGCAAAAAGGGTTAAAAGAAAGAATACAAATACAAAGAAAGAATACTACGAACTAATAACACAATTACAATCTATAACAAAACAGTCCCCGACAACGGCGCCATTTTGATAACGCGCGAGAGGTGTGTTCGCATAAGGCCACAATCGTTGTTTTCGTCTCGCTGCAACTATACAAACAAACCTAAATTACTACTACACTTGCGAGGCAAGCACAATGGTAAGTCGGGTATCGAATCCACAGAGAATGTTTGATAGATCGTAACAGATTATTAATCCAGGAATAAAAGTGCAAAAAGGTGATGGTTTGTTGTAAATAAAAGAAAAGAATAAGTTAAGTCTAAATAAAGTAAAAGCGAGGATCGGGATATCATCTAACCATACGGATCGAAACAATAACTAATCAAGATTTCGCCCCGAAAGCAATTTAATCGAGCATTATCAACTAAACATAAACATCCCACAATAAGAAATTTAAGCCAAAGTTGCGAGATTAAACATTTAACCGAAAATTGGTCATACGCGAATTAAACTCATATTATCGCTTTAAACACTAACATTGCATGAAAAAGAAAGTCAAACGCATAATAATTTGACTTTAATTCACGCGGGTTCAATTAAACGCAATTTTGCACAAAATCTAATTTCGGAGCTCGGGGCCCGAAAATGGCGAAACAAAATCCCAACCTTATTTATCTAGGGGTGCATGATGAATTAAACTAAATTATGTCAATTAAAATAGGAAAGAAAGAATTAAAGCAATTAAACTAACTACAAAGCGTGGAAACTAAATTACAAAGCAAGGAAAAATGAAGAACAAAGCTATATTAATGGAGATGGAAGTGAATAGTTCAATCTTACAAAACCAAATGGTTGTCAATCCAAGAAGAGAGGAAGATGAGCTCTCAAAATCAAACCCTAACCTAAAATGTCTTCTAAAACTAAGTATAAAACTGAATATATGAATATTATACAAAATTGGGTTATATAGTAAGTTGGAATAAAAGAAAAGAAGAAAGAAAATAAAAGAAAATATCTGCAGAAAAATAGGGGATCGATCGATCGACCCCTTTGGTCAATCGATCGACAGTTGAAATCATGGCAAAATTATAAAGGGTCGTTCGATTGACCCTTTTGGTTGATCGATCGATCAAGCAGGGCAGACTGCAATTTCCTCTGTTTTCTCTTCTTCTCCTCTTTGGCTTTCCTTGTTTTTCCTTCCGCTAGAAACACCGTAAATTCTTCATTCGGGATCGGAATCGTCCACTGTTTATGGCCACGCGAATCTTGAGAGGAGGGCTACAACTTCTGTGTAGATGTCGAGCCAGGCGCCCAAGATGTGAAATGACCGAATTGCCCTTGAACGTGCGATTGCGTACGGAACTTCACCGGAATGCATCTGAACTCCATACTTAGTACCTAAATACCTACAAAAAACCAATTATACCTCATATAGCATGTTAACAATATAAAAAGAGGTTGTCTGGGTAACGGGCTTAAATATAGAGATTAAGGCACCCGTGGGGGCTAAAATGCGTAGGTTCGACGGATGAAATACGCAATATTTGCGTATTATCAGTGTCTATAAGTTATTTAGGCTTGAATCCGAGAGGCTTTTATATGGGGGGTCAATCGATGTTTAGGCCACCTTTGTTTGATAGGTCAAATTATACGTACTGGAAAGTGCGTAAGAAATATGCACGTAAGTCCATCGACGAGCAGGTTTGGTTAGTTGTATTAAAGGGGGGGGGGGGATCCCACCCACAACTCTAGTAGGTAAACCTTGTCTCCCTATACCCTTTGAGAGTTGGTGTGAGGATGGGCATAAGTTGTGTAACTACAATTCCCGTGGTTTGAATGTTTTATTTTTTGCGGTTACAATGGAGGAGTTTCGCCGTATTATGATGTGTGAAATGTCCAACTAGGCTTAGGACATGCTTCAACTCACCTATGAGGGAAATAGTGCGGTTGAAGCTCCTAAACTTAAAAATATCAGCACTCAGTTTGAGACCATTAGGATGGATAATAGTGAAACCTTTGACGAGTTCTATGTGATATTTTTTTTATATTATAAACTCATTTTTAACTCGGGAGAGAGAATACCAGAAACAGTGTTGTAAAGAAAATCTTAACATCCCTACCTGAATGATTTAATCCCAAAGTCCCTATTTTGAACTCGTTGGGAACCATTGACTCTATGTAACTCGGAGATCATGTGGGTGACCTTGTAACCTATGAACTTGATTCATTTCCTCAAAACAAAAGGATGAAAAAAGATAAGGGAATTGCTTTGATAGCCCGAAAGGAGAAAACACCCATTTCTGATGACGAGTCTGACATTGATTTCGATGACATGACCATGTTTTCTAAGAAGTTTAGGAAATTTCTCAAGTTTAAGAAATAAAAATCTAAATTTGATGAAAATAAATTTTGAGAAGAAGAAGTTTAACAAGGTCGAAAAATTTCCTAAGAATCGTAATGAAAATTTTAAAAAGGGTGAACCAAATAGATTCTTTAGGTGTGAGGGTTATGTACATAGGGCATTCGATTGTCCCATTAAGCTAAGGAAGGAAGGGAAGAAGACAAACGCATACACTGTTACCCTTAGCGATTGTGAATTGTAAAAGGAACATGATTCCCCCATAGAGCATAACTACACCGCTTTCATAACCATTCATGCGAGCATTATTAAAAAGTCTTCTAATGAAGATAACTTTGCGCATGACAATTTTGAATCCAAATCGTGTGAATCCCAAGTGAGTGGTCATGAGGAATAATAATAATAATAATAATAATAATAATAATAATAATAATAATAATAATAATAATAATAATAATAATAATAATAATAATAATAATAATAATAATAATAATAATAAGACGATTATGAGCAGAGTGAGATTGAAGTTTTCGTCCATGAGTTTTATATGGAGATGATGAAATTAAAAAAGAAAAACTTGAAGTTGGAAGCTAAGTTTAAAGAACGTGCCATACATTTTAAGGGTACGTGGTGTTGATCTCTAAAAATGTACTTAATCCATATTTATAATCACAGATAATAATATAGTAAGTTAATCAAATCACATACAAAAGAAACAAGAGATGTTTAGAGTGGTTCAACTGTAAAATAACCTACGTCAATTGTTGGTATTATTTAGCAGGGTTTACAATAGCTTAGTATGGTGTGCATATAAGTGATTTGAGTTTCCCTTCCAGTTGAGGGAGTATTTCATATTTATAATGGTGTAGAACCCTAGAGATGAAATGCCTTTATATTTCGAGGCATTTACATCTGTATACAATAAATGAAACTCTTGGAATTCAGTGCTGGTTGGCATCCCATCCGAGTAACTTTTGGTATTCCTAATGATCGGCATTCTTGGGATTGGTAGGCCGTCCGGTAGACTAAGTATCTTCGATGCCGATCAAGGTGGATAGTCATCCACGTTGGATGACGAGTGTACATTTATATTTAGTCCATGTATGAGAGAAATTTTTAAATACAACACGTGGAAAGACTATTAGGGAGAAGCTCACACTTGTTGAGGGGAAACGAGATAACCTTCGTGGATTAATGGAAAATATGAAGAAGGAGTCCCTAATGTTTCATGAGTGAAATTTTTTTCTTGAGTCTAGAATTGTGGAGTTAGAGGAGAGATTGCGATACTCAAAGTCAAGTCAAATTTGATTTGGAATCTAGGTCGACGAAGGTAGATAAGATGTTAGGCACCGTCCAAATAAAAAATAACAAGGATAGAATTGTCTTGGATAATCTAAATTCTTTCGCTACTAAATCCAAAACCAACATTTTGATAGGGTCAACAATAGCTAACGACGTTAGAATATATCAACCCACAGGTAACATTCTTCACCATGTTTTCACTTGTACACATTGCGATAAGAAAGATCATCTTAGGAAGTTTTATTATGATCTTCAAAAGGATCCTAGGAAGTCTAAGTTTACTATCACCAAGGTTTCCCACACCCAAGACCATCACATTACACTTATACGAACTAGGAAATCAGATTTCGAGGCTCTAAATGTTAGACTTGTTGATTCTCACATGCTTGCACATGATTCTTCTCATGCTATATTTAATGGTTGATTGTGTTTGTAAGTTTTCATATACTATATTTTGTAATTCATGTTATATATTATTGCTTGTTCTATGATATTTGAGTATTTTGAATTTTTTTTTACTGTAGGATCTTATTGAGAAAAATACAAAAAGATTTTGTTCGTCTTTTGAGTCGTTTTTGAAATATTTTTAAAAAATCAAAAAGATTTTTGGTTTGTTTTTTGTAGTTTGGGTATAAGCACCCAAAAGTGTTCAAATGATGCCCCAAATAGACGATTTTTAATTATTGATTCTCGAGAAATTGGGTCTTATGAGCTTATATGTCTATTTTGTAGGTCTTACGCCACTTGCGGATTTAAAAGCTGTATTTCGAGGAAAATGCGCGTTTAAAGCTGCTAAACCTAATCCCTGTCCCTTTTACCCAACTTCTATAGCCTACACTTAAGCCTAAACCGAACCATAACCTGTCCTAAAATGCCCTATGTGTGTGTCGTGTCATTTCATATTTTTTGAGTCATTTTTAGTATTTTATTTTATTTCATTTTATTTTATTTTTTATGTAAATATACTAGTATGTGTAAGTATTGTTGTGTCATTATGTTTTGCTTCATTTTTTTTAAATTTATTTTAGTATCTTTATTTTTAGTATTGTTGTCTTATATAAATATTATATACTACGTATGTGTTCCTAAGTCCGTGTCTGTGAATAATATGTGTGTGCATTTTAGTTTTATTTTTTATTTTATATTAGTAATTTCGTTTTATTAATATTTTTATTAGGTTAGGGTTTTAAATTTGTAATTACATGTTACTTTTTTAGTTTTATTAATTTTATGTTGAGTCTAAATTTTAAATTTTTTGGTACAAATGACACACACACTTGCTAATCCTATACATCTATCGCACTATAACACTCCAGTAACCTACACCCACATACCATACACGCTTACACACACCAACACATCTCCTAATTATTCACCTTCTTCTGCACAACCCATCTTCTCTCTCCTCCCTCATCCTCTATTAACAACCAAACCACCTTAACCAATATCCATTTCAATAACCAACCCCATTATCCCCATCCTTACCCGACCTCCAATGAAAACACCTGCCTAATCCTAATTTCGAAACCCACCATAGCCCAAACTTGGGGCTACCCAAACCTTCAAAGACATTGATCCATAGCAGACCCGTCTACTCCTGATCCAACCATCCTTGATCCATAACTCGATCTTGGCCTGAATCTCCAAACCCAAAAACCCGAACTGACCCATCCTCCTCCAACCCATGTATGGTGAATAAACTCAAACCCGCATTGAACCCCGGATCCCCCTTTTAGTCATGCATCAAACCAAACCTAGGCAGTAAACTGCACCCCTTAAGCCGCGAACCCATATCCTCGGTTTAACTCGTCGGACTTAATAAAAGTCGGCGATAACCAACTCGGTTCGTGGACCCGACCAACTCAACCTGTAATCTCCTTTATTTTCTACCTTGTGACCACTTGCTATACCTATTTCAAACCCAATACCTATAATCCATCTCCATACTCATTTCCTTTGCCCAACAAAACCTATGAGCCAAAATCCATTTAAAGCCCCACAAACTCTTACCCGATTTTATCCACCTGCCAAATCCAAACACACAAAAAAGACCACATGTGTTTTAATCTCCCTTTTACCCTTTTATCCAAAATACACCTTAACATTATTCCCACATGTCATCTAACACTTGTCCCATTACCCTCAACACCCCACAATCCACATGCCCTTATGTGCTTCCCTAAATTACCCCCACCTAAATTTCAAAACTTCTCCCCATTTTATCCTACACCATTACCCTTCCTATTATACCCCTTAGCCTTATTTTTCCATGATATAAATGATGCAAGGAAGTCTCATTTGAAGAGAAGAAGCATAGTAGAGAGAAAACCCTAGAGAGAAGAATAAGGAGAGAAACATCTTCGTAAATATTTTTTTTATTTCTTTTATTTTTTATAGAGATTTTACGAGAAGTATTGTGAGTGATTGAATTGTATGAAGAAGATAGAGTTCAATTTGTCAAATTCAAGGGGACTTGTTTAAAGATTTGTTCTCTTTCTCTACTCTTTTATTTTAAATGCCTTTGAATATTTGTTCACCATGTTTAATATTATGTTAGGCTAAATCACCTTTCAAGGGGTGGGATAAACCCTTATTTATGTTATTTTAATTAATTAGTTTGTTTATTTGAAATTACCTTTAAATGTTAATTTTGATTCTTCACCCTTCAATTTACGCCTTGAGATAGGGTAAATGATTTTCGAGAGAAAATCGAGAGTCGAGATATAATACCTATTTTAGAATTGAACTAGATATAAGGGGTTTCTCAAGTGTGGTATTAGTCCTTGAATTTCAACTCTAAATTTTAATTTCTAAGATTTATATGATTTTTAATGAATTGGTCCTAGCGGGTGGTTTATTAAAAGGAGTATAGATCTAATTTCTAGAGTTGTGGGAGTTTGAACTTAATTTTCTAAAAGGTTAAAGTTAAAATTGCATTTGTGACAAGAGTTGACTTGCATTTTTAACACTAATTTGGGAGATTTCAAATGAACTAATTAATTAATTAGATTAAGTAGAATATGTGGTGTAGTCCCATTCCTTGATTGTTCTCACATTTATTTCCTCACCTTATCTCATTTTTTTTACATTTTATTTGGTTAGATTTAAGTTATTTTTCACCACACTTTTCAGTTAGTCTTTAGATCTTTGATTTTAGTTTGGTCTTATTTCACCCTCATCACAAAAATTATTCTAATATAAAAAAAGCTAAAAAAAATTAGACAAAGTAAAAAGTCTAAAAAGAAATTAAATAGAATGGATTACATCTTTCCTCTCTCATATGTTTCATCCTGAAATTAGGATTGACACCCTTCCTTACCTCTACACTCTAGTTTTATTATATTTTTGTAGGTATTTGGAGGTTTTGATTAACTTGGCTTGCAATAACGACATATATAAAAATCAAAGTTATCAAATGGCCCCGTTGCCGATCTTTGGAACTTGAAGCAAATAAATTCCGTGATTTTTATCGCTCGTTGACTTAATTAAAATTTGACTATCTTTTCACTAAATTTTGAAGATAAAAATTGGCTATGTGCTAGTTAGGATTTATCCTTGACTTGTGTGTGCCCAATTCAATTTTTCGGTAGTCGGTTTTAGTCAGTTCGTCCAAATCGAGAGTCCCAATATTTTTCCACATTTTTCTTCCAACAAAAATCAAAAAATATTTTCTTCCTTTCTTTTTATAAAAATCCAATAACATTTTCTTTCTTTCATTTTCTAAAAATTCAAGAATATTTTATTTCCTTTTGAAAAATATTTTAAAAAAAATTTAAAAATCCAAAAATATATTTCTCTCATCATGGCTGAAGAACGTCCTTTACGGGATTACTTTGGTCATTTCTCATTTTCTTGAAACATGTTTGAAGTTGAACCCGAGTCAAACCTCCATACCTTACTTAGTGGCTTTAACTCTCAAACACACACCATTGATACTCATGTGTCATCCATGCACGCATCTCACATTTCATCGCCTTTGATGATGAGTGTCAATGCGTAATATGCTTTGTAGTGCACATATTATTTTCAAGTCGATCACTTGCCCCATGAGTGTTCATACTCTTCATATCCATCTGAACCCACCATGGAACATGTGTATCTATATGACACTGCTCTAGAACACACCTAGGCCTATTGTCATGATATATCCAATCCCGAGTGGTGTGAGTACCCCAGCTATTCGTGGAGGCTTGATCACCCTTTCATGCAATACGAATCCCAACCCTATGTTGCAGATCCTCACACGTTCCAATAGTCGTCATGGCAATCAAGTGCACCCCCTCCCGATCAGTTCCCTCATTACGCACGTAATGATTGTCATCCTTTTGTCTCTCATGGAGATGCTTCTCCCGTGTATGATACACTTGAACTTGCTCCCCACAGTTCATACGAGTATTCTCCATATAGTCCTGCTAATAGGGAGTTGTGTCCACCTCCACCGCCGCCGCCATCCATCACTCTACCACCATCATCCACCTCCGCTCTCGAAAGCCTCTTCCATACATTCATCCTCGAGCAAGAGAAAGCCACTAAATATCAAAATGAATCCCTCCAACGGCTTGAACAAAGATTAAATGAAATTGAGTGTGCGAGAGATTCGAATTTCACCCCAAGCCAACCTATTATTGTCCCCACGTGGAGTGATGATGAGTTATCTTGTGCCACTAATTTTGAGTGTGACCAACCTTATCACCTCGAGAATCTTAAAGTTGAGACCATTCCATGGTCTAGGCCCTAAGTTGACAATTGTGTTGATTTATCCATCGATTTTGAGACTGATACCGACCCTATTGCATTCAAGGAACCCATCATTGAGGATCCTATTTACCCTCCCATTGAATCTAAAAATACTGCTCGAGTCTACACCTATTAAGCCCACTGCGTGTGTTCTCGAGGAACCCCTTAATCATAGGTTAGCTCCGGCTGCGAGTGCTCACTATTTTCTTGAGATTGAATCCGAGATGGTTCCTACCTCTTCGTATATGGATACTGTTCCACCATGCTTGGCTCATTTTGAGTCCTATATTAATGTTGATTTTATCTCTCTAATTTGGATGCCTTGTTAGATTTTCCCACCACCTCGGATGGTGACTTATGGGTTATGCAAACACTCGTTTATTTCCATACTTCCTCCTGCAAGTGACCTTAAGGATAAATCTGAGCCTTATGAGGAGTGTGTATCTCCTACTCTTGAGTTGAATCATCTTCCCCTACCCTTTTTCCCACCCGACCCACCCTTTATCCCACCCGACCCACCCATTGTCCCTCCCATCCCATCACTTGATTTGGATCTTGATATTATACCTTGCATGTTCGCATTCATATCTTTGGATCCTAACCTGAAATCGCCCTCCACCATCTACGAGAGTATATGTGGTGATACTCTCCACTTCCGTGACACAGAGTTTGTTATTCCATGCCTGCCACTCTTTTGTGTTATTGATTTTTTCTATCGACAGCTAACTGACGTGTCACGGAACGACCATTATCATCGTCCATTTATAGAACGACCGTGTGCTTTCTATGATCCCCACCCCATTCCACTTGCTAAACCATATTGCCTTCCTCACCAACTTGATCACCATTCTTATTGGGCCTTTGTTGCCCTCACCTTTATGCTTAATAAGGCCCGTGACTGATGCTTGTTCACCCTTGCATTTCTCACCCTTACTCTAATACCCACCAACCCTTGGTCCACTGATGACTTTGCCATATAAGTTCATTGACCGTTTTGGCCATTATCCAACAAGACTGATGTTTTAGTCTTCTTTGGGGGTGATTCTCATCACCTCATTTTTCTGCCACCCGTGCTTTCATAGTTTTTATCTTTAGGGTGAATTCCTTCGATCGGGTTAAGGACATTAAACTTAGCACTACCGGGAGCAATGCTTTGCCATGTTTATAGACTTGTACACATTTTTATCTTATCATTTATTCAGGTTTCATTTTGGCTACATTTGATACACTTAATTAGCGATTGATTCTGGTAATCTCTTTACTCCCTTATTCTCTCAATTTTAAAAATCATTTTACTTAACATCGAGGACGATGTTCCTTTTTGTTTGGGGGTGGGGAATTTTATCAAAATCGTACCTCTTTTGAAAAAATTTCAAAACCTGTTTTTTTAAAATTTTCATGTAGTTTCTTTTATCTCACTCGTTGATGTGAATTTTCTATCATCCATCCTTTAATTCTAGGAATCAAGCTAGAGGATTTATTTTTTCTAAATAGCTTATGTAATACGTATCAAGGCAGTTTGCACCATGAATTTCTATACTCAATAAAATTTGCTCACTTATCACGTCACTACGGTTTAGAGTTTAAGAGTGATATAATTCTGAAGATAACCTTAAGGATCAGTAGTGGAGACTTTAGCTTATGAGATTAGTGCCTTTCACCCTTTTAGAGTATTTTACGCAATCTTCGAGTCACAAGTTGATTCAACTTCCATTGGGTCCGCACTTAAATCGTTGTATGATCTCATTATTCTTCACTAGATTTTTGGCTTGATCACTGAGAACGACATCACTTTCGAGTTGTAAGAAACATGTCTTAAAATTTGTCCCGATCATTAGATTGTCACCCATTACCTTCCCATACTCTTCTGTACTCCCATATATTCCCCACACCATCCATATATCATTTCCAATAACTTCCATCCATCATTTTTGAGAAAAATAGTGCTTTTCCCAAATATAAAATGTCTTCAATGTTGAGAGTATAAAGGAGAAAAAAAAGAAAAGAAAATTAGAAAAAAATAGAAAAAAACGAAGAGAAAAAAAAGAGAGAAAAGAAAAGAAAAAGTGAGTTTTTGGTCAAGTTTTGTGAAATAAAGACACTTGTGCTCAAAATATCATACACTCTTCTCACACATCCATCAAACACCCATCATCCATCCTATCCTATCTCATCATATCCTTCATATTTCATTTCCCCTCACCCATATGCCTCCATATTTTTCCTAGGTGTTCAGGCAAATGAAAGTCAACGTGGTGAATATCTCGACATTATCACTATAGTGATTAACATTATTTCATGACATCATTTTTCTTTCTAAAATATTCGTTCTTTCTTATATCTATGTGAGACGTTTGACCTTGCTTACATTTACTCACCTCCTCACACACAAGAGCGATACACTAACCCAAATCTCGGGACTTCGTTTGAGAGATCTATATCCAGTGAGATTTTAAAGTTGAAGCATTGATTCTGAATAGGCGATTTAGGAATTATTCTTATGATACTTGACCTGTTTTGACTGATTCACACATACACGTTGAGTTCTAGGAAGGATGTGCCTTGAGTATTCACTTCGCTAAACTTTTTATACATTATATCTTGTAGTTCTCAAAATACTTCTCTAGTGATGGATTGTGCGATTATTCTATGTCTAATAAGAGATTGATTGCCATTTGCGAATAAAAAATTTTGTGGGTATATTCCCTACAAACCCTCACGAGACAAAACTCGTCTTGTAGGGCAACCTATAGGTTTAAAGGCTTGTTGCACATGCTAAGTGCAATCGCTAGTGGCCGCGAAAGTGGTACACTTTTGGTTTCTTATCTTTCTTTTGCTATATATTTTACTCGAGGACTAACAATGTTTTATTTGGGGGTGGTGTGATAAGCACCCAAAAGTGTTTAAATAATACCCCCAAAAGACGATTTTTAATTGTTAATTCTCGATAAAATGGGTCTAATGAGCTTATATGTCTATTTTGTAGGTCATACGCCACTTGTGAATTTAAAATTTGTATTTCGAGGCAAATGCACGTTGAAAGATGCTAAACCTAATCCCTATCCCTTTATTCCAACTTTCGTAGCCTACACTTAAGCCTCAACCGAACCCTAGCCTGTCCTAAAATGCCCTATGTGTGTGTCCTGTCATTTTATATTTTTTCGAGTTATTTTTAGTATTTTATTTCATTTTTATGTAAATACACTTGTATTCGTAAGTATTATCGTGTCATTCTGTTTTGTTTCATTTTTATTCTAATTTTCTTTTAGGATATTTATTTTTAGTATTTTTATCTTATATAAATATTATATACTACGTATGTGTTCCTAAGTCCATGTCTGTGAATAATATAAGTGTGCATTTTAGTTTTATTTTTTATTTTTTATTTGATTTTTATTTTTTATTTTTTATTATTAGTTTCGTTTTATTAATATTTTTATTAGGTTAGGATTTTAAGTTTTTAATTAGATTTTACTTTTTTGGTTTTATTAATTTTATGTTGAGTCTAAATTTTAAATTTTTGCTACAAATGACACACACACTTACTAATCCTTTACACCTATCACACTATAACACTCCCCTAACATTCACCCACACACCATACATGCCTACACACACCAACATATCTCCTAACTATTTAACTTCTTCTCCATAACCCATCTTCTCTCTCCTCCCTCATCCTCTATTAGCAACCAAACCACCTTAACCAACCTCCATTCCAATAACCAACCCAATTACCCCCATCCTTACCCGACCTCCAACGAAAACACCTGCCTATTCCTAATTTCAGAACCCTCCATAGCCCAAACCGTCAATGCCATGAACCCATGGCAGACCCATCTACTCCTACTCCAGTCATCCTTAATCCACAACCCGATCTTGGCTTGAATCTCCAAACCCAAAAACCCGAACTGACCCATCCTCCTCCAACCCATGTATGGTGAATAAACTCAAAACCGCATTGAACCCCGGATCCCCCTTTTAGTCATGCATCAAACCAAACCTAGGCAGTAAACTGCACCCCTTAACCCGCGAACCCATATCCTCGGTTTAACTCGCCGGACTTAATAAAAGTCGGCGATAACCAACTCGATTCGTGGACCCGACCAACTCAACCTGTAATCTCCTTTCTTTTCTACCTTGTGACCACCTGCTATACCTATTTCAAACCCAATACCTATAATCCATCTCCATACTCATTTCCTTTGCCCAACAAAACCTATGAGCCAAAATCCATTTAAAGCCCCACAAACTCTTACCCGATTTTATCCACCTGCCAAATCCAAACACACAAAAAAGACCACATGTGTTTTAATCTCCCTTTTACCCTTTTATCCAAAATACACCTTAACATTATTCCCACATGTCATCTAACACTTTTCCCATTACCCTCAACACCCCACAATCCACATGCCCTTATGTGCTTCCCTAAATTACCCCCACCTAAATTTCAAAACTTCTCCCCATTTTATCCTACACCATTACCCTTCCTATTATACCCCTCAGCCCTATTTTTCCATCATATAAATGATGCAAGGAAGTCTCATTTGAAGAGAAGAAGCATAGTAGAGAGAAAACCCTAGAGAGAAGAATAGGGAGAGAAACATCTTCGTAAATATTTTTTTTATTTCTTTTATTTTATATAGAGATTTTGCGAGAAGTAATTGTGAGTGATTGAATTGTATGAAGAAGATAGAGTTCAATTTGTCAAATTCAAGGGGACTTGTTTAAAGATTTGTTCTCTTTCTCTACTCTTTTATTTTAAATGCCTTTGAATATTTGTTCATCATGTTTAATATTATGTTAGGCTAAATCACCTTTCAAGGGGTGGGATAAACCCTTATTTATGTTATTTTAATTAATTAGTTTGTTTATTTGAAATTACCTTTAAATGTTAATTTTGATCCTTCACCCTTCAATTTACGCCTTGAGAGAGGGTAAATGATTTTCGAGAGAAAATCGAGAGTCGAGATATAATACCTATTTTAGAATTGAACTAGATATAAGGGGTTTCTCAAGTGTGGTATTAGTCCTTGAATTTCAACTCTAAATTTTAATTTCTAAGATTTATATGAATTTTAATGAATCGGTCCTAGCGAGTGGTTTATTACAAGTAGTATAGATCCAATTTCTAGAGTTGTGGGGGTTTGAACTTAATATTCTAAATGGTTAATGTTAAAATTATATTTATGACGAGAGTTAACTTGCAATTTTAACACTAATTTGGGAGATTTCAAATGAACTAATTAATTAATTAGATTAACTAGAATATGTAGTGCAGTCCCATTCCTTGATCGTTCTCACATTTATTTCCTCACTTTATCTCATTTTTTTACATTTTATATAGTTAGATTTCACTTATTTTTCATCACACTTTTTAGTTAGTCTTTAGATATTTGATTTAGTTTAGTCTTATTTCACCCTCATCATAAAAATTGTTGTAATATAAAAGAGTTAAAAAATTAGAAAAAGTAAAAAGTCTAAAAAGAAATTAAATAAAAACGGTTTACATCTTGCCTTTGTCTTATGTTTCATCCTTAGATTATGATTTACACCCTTACTTTCCTCTACACTCTAGTTTAATTAAATTTTTGTAGGTATTTGGAGGTTTTGATTAACTTGTCTTGCAATAACGACATATATAAAAAGCAAAGTTATCATTTGGTTTTACACATTTTGTGTGGCATATCGATGTATTTGAATCCCATTCCTTTCATTTTTAGGGCATTAGAGTATGGTTAGAATTTTTTGGATTAATTCTTAGCCTTGCTTACATGGAGGTGTTCGACTTTGATTTAATGTATTCACTTTGTATGACTCTGGACACACTGGCATGATATCTTTTGGATTTTAACTACCTATGATGGATTACAAAAGTGATGTGTTCTCCAATTAATATTTTAATACACATATCTATTTGCTTTGGGGATTTGTGTAAGTAAGAAACATTACCCATGAGTGGTTTTTGATATAAAATATGAGAGTGCAGGAGAAAGGGCTACGAAAGGAATAAATCTCCTTTATGTGAAAGGCCACCAGTTCCAGGAGACTAAAGGAAATGAGAGTCCAAAGAAAAATAAAACATTGCCAAGGCCAATGTTTCAAAATTGATGCTTCAAAATTGGTATCTTCAAAATGAGAGATAAAAATGTATATCTATAATTTTGATGGTGTTTAGTTGAAGATCAATAGGTTTGGACAATGAGTCCTATATAATCTTAAAGGTTTGAAGATATTGATTTGAGACTCATCAATATTTTCTACTCTAGTGTACATTGTGTATGTTTATCCATTATGACTTTATTTTTTTTTTGTCATGTGAGGCTAAATATTAGTTTGATAAATAAATACGATTAAATAGAACTCCTTGAACAATCTTGAGTGATTAAGACATATTTATTTATTTTTAAGTTCACACCCCTTCACCTCATTATCGCCGTAGACACCGCATTCTAGGACCCACTAAGCATTTCCTTAAGTCCCTAACACTTTCGCCTTCACTATAAAACTCCAGGTCGTACTCTGACTACTGATCTGGAGGATACCAAGTGCCCTCGGGCCCCATTTAAATCTGATAGACTTTCTCTTCTAAGTGAAAGTTTAAGTAAACTTTGAAGGGTTCTCAATCCTCTTTCCAAGGGTCCATCCCGGGCGTAAATCAGCCTTACGATTCGAATGGACGAACCATTTTCCCCCCTAAACTAATTCGGAGGCCACTGGGCTCTCCCGGACTCTGTTTGACTCCCGTCAACTCTTCAGATCGAACGAGAGTAAATGATTCTTTGAAGGGATTAGAATAACCTTTCCAATTGTCAGACCCATGCGCAAATCAGCCTTTCGGTATGGACGAACGACCTGTTTTACTTCTAAGAGTCACCGGGCACTTTCGAGACCCATTTCACCAAGGTTAACTTTTTTAACTGAGAAAATCTCGTTGGAACATCGAAGATCGCTGCAAAACCTTTCTAATGGTCTGCCTTGTGTGCGAATCAGTCTTACGGTTTGGATGAATGGTGTATTTTCCTCTTGTACGAAATACTATCAGGTGCTTTCGTGCCCCATTTGACCACAATGAACTCTCAAACCCAGATGAGCCCATCGATTCTTAAAAGGCTCTGAATACCCTTTCCAATGTTAGTCTCATGCACAATTTGGACTTACGAATTGCATTTTTTGATTAATTTTCTCGAAAATTTGCATCAGACTACTGAATGGCAAACCTATTTCCCTGCCTATGGGCAGTGTGTCTGGGGTTGCATATCGATAGGCATTTCAAGGACAATGCCAATTGACAACCCGCTTGACCATATATACGAGGAGCATGAGCTCATTTCTAAAGGCTCCTCAGAAACATCCCTCTCAGTGATCTCAGCAACATTCTGTCGAAGTCTGCGTGGTTTCCATATTGAAACCTATTTTCCATATTCCACTTCTATCATTTCCTTATCCAATTTAGAAAATTCCCTCCTTTATCCTCCTACCACCTTTTTCTACTTGCAAGAGTAGCCCTTCAACGATCAAGATTAACTTTAAATCTTTCGAAGAAGGTCCAAACCTTTCACCCTCTCTTTAAGTTCTCTTATTTTCACATTAGTTATTTAATTCTTACTTTAGCATTTCATCTTTATTAGACCACACATATTAATATCCAATTTTTTTTATTAGTAGTACTGCACATACTATATTTGCTATAAAAAAACCCAAAAACAAGAAAAAGAGGGTTTACTTGTAAATTCCAAACGAGGATTTTCCACTACATTTTTTCACACTAAAACATCCTTTTTCTACACACACACGCGTGCATAATAAAGCTCCCATTTGGATTTATGGGATAAACCCCACCCCCGTGTTTCATGCGAATTACATGGACTTTGATGCCTTTTTTTGGGTTATATAGGCGTCCGGGGTAAAATTCGAGATTCGTGTCCTCATTTCCTATTTTTGTTCATATATTATTTCACATGTGTGCGTATGCACCTACCTGTATGTTCCCTTTTTCCTCTATAACTTCTTGTATATATCTACCTCATGCATATATCACTTCTCACTCACTTTTTATCTCATGCACTTGTAAATACCCTCCATGTACACTCCACACTACTTACACTTATATATAGGATCACTTATACCCACATGTTTCACACACCACTTAGAATATTTATGCTTAGGTTTCATTAGCACACACCTCCACTTATCACACTTGTACATATCCATGTTCACTTGAACATATCACATGCCACTTGTAGTTGATCCATGCTTAGGTTCACTACCACACACTTACTTATACATATTCACATATCACTCACTCATATGTATCCATGCTTGTTATAGTCTTCATGCTCCATCCTAGATTTACTTTTTATGATACTTGTACATTCTTCCCTATTAGTATAGTGCTTCTTCAACTCATAATGCTAAATAAAAAATTATCTTCATAATGTACTAATGAAGAATCATGCATTTTTTCACACAACATCACCAAGAGCATGACTATTGACCAAAATTTTATCCCATACTGATGGGTCACTTTGTGATGGGTGCTGGTCCGACAGATCGCAGTTGGCTTAAGTAGTATGACTCTCACCTTCCATTTGACTAGTATCTTCGACGCATATCGAACGATTCCCTCCGTATCGTACCGCTTGACTGAACTCACCATGGGAGGTATACATTAGGGAACTGTTTCATTTACATTGAGTATATCAAATTTTCTCTCACGCATACTATCTCCACGAGGTATATAGTGAGGCAATTCACGTACAATTAAGTATATCAAATGGCTTGTTCACACGTACCGATTGCCCTCAAAAGCAAAAAGTATATCGTGGAAGTCATGCCAAAAGGGGGACCCTTCCACTAATCCAATAATTACATAAACGTCATATAGGCGTCAAACCTAGGGCACTCATATTTAGTTTGTCAGTTGCTACACGAAACTCTGCCAAAATGCCGGGTTGGCGTGTCGCCCATTTTTTTTGCTATTTCGTCATTTTTTAAAACAGGACCCAATCCATAAGCCTGGAAACAAGTCAAACCATGTCTTAGATATTTTCAAACCCAATTTTTTCAGGCTCGGGTCCCGCCCGACTTTTATTTTTTGCATTTAGGTAAACCTTTTACAAGTGAAAGCATAACAACAACAACAACAATAATAATAATAATAATAATAACAACAACAACGACAACAACAACAACAACAACAACAACAACAACAATAATAATAATAATAATAATAATAATAATAATAATAATAATAATAATAATAATAATGATGATGATGATGATGATGATGATGATGATGATGAGATTCATCTCTCATTTTCTTTTCTTCTTCTTTCTCAAAAAAGAAAAATACCAAAAACATTTATCCTCCTTTTTATCAAAAGTACCAAAAATATTTTTCTTCTTTTTTACCAAAAACGTCGAAAATATTTTTCCTCTTTTTGAATAATACCAAAAAAAATCCTTTCTTCCCTCTTTCAAAAATAAATTTGAAAAATATTCCTTCTCCCATCGATCGCATACTCGATTCCTTGCCTGTCACCTTATTGGCTTCGATCTTTCATCAAACCACCCCAAAGCTCTGCCAGTTCCTCTGCTATTTCATTCGAGTCTAGAATCTACAATCACAAGCTCTTCATGGAAAACACTGACCAAACACCGAATGTGCATCCTGATCTAATGATTGTCCTAGTCCAACTCAGTGCTAATATTGACAACCTCCTCCGAAGTCCATGAGATACAGTGAAACCGGGTCCAGATTCCTGAATAATCTGAGTTCCTCTTTCCTCGTGCCATGGGACCACCCGCTCTCGAGCCTGGTTGGGTCCCAGAAGAATATCAGCATGTTCCGCGTGCCCCACTTACCAATGTGTGGCCACCAGTTTAGCTACCTATGCCAAACCTTGCTAGCCAGGGGCTAACTTTCCAGTATCCATTGATCCCAAGGAGTAAGAGCTAAACAAGGACAAGGAAGACCTCAAACTGTTGTCCAAGAAATTTGACCAAGTTAGGATATACGGGAACTACATCGAGTACACTCGCACGTCTCCCTATCCCAAGGCATGATTATCGAAGAAGTTCAAGATTCCGTCCATCGAGAAGTTCAGGGGCAGTGGGCCCCCAATTGTTTGCCTTCGCAATTACCCATGAGCAATGAAACTTTTGCCTTTGCAATTACCACTGAGATATAAACCTTATTGGAAACTATGTAGAGATTATGTCCCTGATGTTTTAGCAAACTTTGAAAGAAAGCACTCTCCACTAGTTACTATCCCTCGAAGAATCCAAAATCCTTAGTTAGGAGGATGCTGCTCGAGAAGTCAAGTCACAGTGCAAGTATAATAAAGAGTTAGAGGTTACGCGCCGTGATCAAGAACTTCTTAAGCAGAACCCAGGGGAAACTGTCAGTAGCTTCATAAGGAAATGGAGAGAAAAAGATGCCACCATGACCAACCGACCCTCCAAAGAAGAACTAGTCATCATAGTACAGAAGAATTTCCTTCCCCATATCTGAAAAACTATGGGAGGTCACTATTATCCACACTTTCGATCTCTTCGGGAAACGGGTGTAGAAATTAAAGAAAGTGTTATCAAGGTAGAAGCTGAGCCGAAGAAGGAAACCGGACAATTCATCCCTAGAAATTACGAGAAGCCTTCCAATATTATAGTATCAACCATGAATAATATCGCCTAACCCATTACCTCTCGGGCACCAAAAATCCACCAAAAATCTCATTAGAAAGGAATACACCGAGCTTCATGCTCCCTTATCCAAAGTCTACCAAGCCTTGTTAAGCCAAACTTTATCAAAACCTTGGACCCCCATCCATTACCAAGAACTTCAAGACTAATGCACATTGTGATTTCCATCAGTCTGGCGGCCATACTACCGACCAGTGCTTCTATTTACAGAATGTGATCCAAGGTTTAATTGATTGGAGTATCATCGTCCCACCAGCCAATCCTAAACTTAACACCACTCACAACCCACTTTCAACTCATGCAAATGCCATATTTATAGATAATGACCTAGAATTCGATCCATGTACCCAAATTGTGCCCAGTAAAGCACTATCATACCCATAATCTCACCCAAACCACTAAAATTTTCTCATATTTTCTCCTGCACCCTACCTACTTCACCGACCAAATTCTGTCACCCTTCACAAGGGCCTACATTGTGGTTCGCACCCGATTCGAAGGAAAAGATATGGAGTTATCAGATGTTCTGAACCAACTTTTGGAATTTGGCCTAAAATTTCCCATCGAGATGACTATTGACTATAAAAAATTTAGTGGCTTGTTCATGGAAGTTTGTAAATGGTCTTGGGAATCAGACGAATGGGTGATACCAACCGAAGAAGTCAATTTAGATGACATGGTACAGATCATGGAAGACATGTTTCGACAGACCACCAAGATCTGCATCATTTCCAAACTACTCACTTCTTTGAAGTTGTAAGGGTGGTTGGTCCCTTAACTCCTGAAATGGGAAGATTTATATGAGGAAGCCATTAAGGATGTGAAATGCATCGATTTATCTTGGCAAGAAGACATCGTTTCCACCATATGGGGGGATGAATTTGACAGCTTCGATGATGAACCGAGTCAGGAAAAGGTTAGTGTAATAATCAACATGTGTGAAATAATATCTTTCAAAGATCTATTGGGGGAATCAGTAAAGTAGCCACTCAGCCAAAAATAGATGAAGATAGAGGGTTATTTTTCTTTCTCGCCTCTGTAAACCACATGACCAAATCTGGGAGACACTACAAGGATCCGAATCCTCAGTCATCGGGAATAGATAAGGGAAATGGAGTTATCGAAGGCCTTCCAATGCTTGATATGACCATCGAAGAAAGAAAAATCATCGACCAGCTTAAGAAGGCTCAACCTAACATCACCTTATAGGGACTCTTCATGTCTTTACAATTACATCGAAACGCTATGATAAAACTTCTCACCAGACCCATAGTCCCTCTTTCCACCACTCCATAAGAAGCTGTAAACTAGAGTGGATCCTTCACCTCTACTAGACTCCTTTTCTTCTTTAAAGAAGAAAATTTAAATGTTGTCCCTGACCAAAACTATGCCCTCAACATCTCCATTGAAGTGATGGGAAAGATAGTCCCACTCTCACTCGTTGATAATGGATCTGCCATCAATATTTTACCACTAAGGACCTTCAATTACTTGGGATTGAAAGTAAGTGACCTTGCTCTTACTTCTGTCACAATTTGTGCTTATGATAACACTCACCGAAAGGTGATGGGATCCATAAAACTCACAATAGGGGATGAATTTATCAATCCCATAACTGAGTTTTAATTTATTGACATACTCGTATGCTTCAACTTGCTGCTTGATCGATCATAGCTTCATAGCATAAGGGGGTATTCTCATCCATTCATCAGAAGTTAAAATTCCTCGCCAAAGGGAAAGTTATCACCATTTTGGGGGACGATGATGGTACAAAAATACCAACACCAATAATATAATAATAGAAATATAACATGGGACGAATGATATTGTTCTCTTCAACTTCAGAGTCGATTCGCTTTCCCTCCCAGTAGGGGATAATTTTAAAGACCGAGTCTGTCCAGAACACATACCTCACATAAATGCCAATGTGATACAAATGTTTAAGAATATGAATTTTATTCCAGGACTAGGGATCGGGCAATGTCAACAAGGGATACTAGAGCCCATATCCCTGAAAGAGGCTTTCCCTCGTGAGGCCTGAGTTATCAGACTTCACAAGAAGAACTCAGAACGCTCTGCCAACCATGACTGAAAAGGATTTTAGAAGGTGCCAAGACTGTTTCAAGGGATTCTATGAATAGGATATTTGTCAAGGAGGGTGAGAACTTCCCCTTTTGTGGCTTTCTGGAATTGTGTTATGGCCATGCCAACAAGAAAATGAATTCGTGGATGGAATTATTCTTTCAAGACAACTACTCCTGCGCCGAAGACTTCCAGAATAAAGTGAAAACTCCCACTGAGAAAGCCATGTCCATTTCTGAGGTCTCCGAGGAAAGTGACTTCGAAGACTTGTTTAACTTGCAAACACTAGGGATGACCGTCTGTATAATCCATTTAGGCACTACATAGTCAGATCCATCCATTATGATTAAGGCCTTTGATGATCCTCTTCTCAACTGGAATGCTATACCAGTCCCACCGATTGAGATGCAACCCAACCTTGCTATTTACCCTATCTCTTCATCCTCTTTTTTTGATAATAATATAGTCGAGATCTCTTTTGATGAGGTTCACAATGATATTTTTGTCAAAAGTGAAATAAATAAGGATATTGAGTATCTTATCGTGGCTTAAATTTATTGTCTTGATTCTAATCAAACTCTTGATGATGATGATTCTGCAAATGAACAATTCTTAACTGTTATTAATAAGGATAATAACAAGCAACAAAACCACGTTTAAATTAATGAGGATGAAACTGTTTTTATCAATCTCGGTTCAAGTAGCCAACAACGCGAGATTAGGATATGGTCCACCTTAACGACCATGAACGCGCATAATTCGAAGAACCGCTGAAGGAATTTGTGGACGTCTTTACATGGTCCTACGATGACATGATCGACATCGATCCTAAAATAGCTCAGCATGAGATTCAACTCTCCCTGAATGCAAGTCGATCAAACAAAAGCTGTGAAAGCTCTGCACTTAATGTTCACTCAAAGTTAAGGAAAAGGTAATCAAGTAGTTAAACATAGGCTCCATTAAGGTGATCGAATATCTACATGGCTCGCCAATATTATACCCATAACAAAATCAGTAGAAAAAGTTCACATATGCATTGACTATCGGGATTCAAACAAAGCATTTTCGAAGGACAATTACCCATTGCCCAACATTGATATGATTGTGGATAACACAGTAAGTTATGATCTCATGTCATTCATCGATGTATTCACTATATATAATTAGATCAAGATGCAACCTGACTATCAGGAGAAAATCGCATTCATCACCCACTAGGGAACTTTTTGTTACACGGTTATGCCATTTGGGGTAAAAAATGTAGGGGCTACCTATCAAAATGTTGCCATAATCGTCTTGTATTATTTGGTACACAAGGAGGTCAAAGTATATGTAGACGACATGATTATTAAGTTTAAGACTCGGGAAGGTCACGTGCCCGCCCTCCGAAAGTTCTTCTAACGACTACGGTGATACCAAATGCGGCTAAATCCACAGAAATGCATTTTCAGTGTCACAAAAGGAAATCATTTGGGATTCATGGCCAGTGAAAAGGGAATCAAGGCAGACCCCATCAAGCTGAAAGCTATACTTAAAATGCCACCACCCCTAATGGAGAAGGAAGTTTCGGGGATTCTTAGGAAGATTATAGTACATTAGCCGGTTCATTAACCAAATGACTTCTATTTGTGAACCCATCTTAAAAATCCTTCGAAAGATTTCCCCCGAAGCATGAAATGAGGCCTGCAAAGAAGCCTTCGACATAATCAGGAAATATCTTACCCGACCTTTGGTACTTATGCATCTACAGCCATGTCTCCCTTTACTCTTGTACTTTTTTATAACAGATACTCTAGCAGGGTTTTATTAGCCCAATATATTAAAGAATCCCGTAAAGTGAGGGCCATCTACTATGCTAGGCAAAAATTATTCGGGTACGAAGTCAACTACATTACCTTAGAGAAAGCATGCGCTGCCCTAGTTTTGGTCACTTAAAATTTATGGCACTACATGCTCGCTTTTCCCATAAGACTTGTGTCCTAAAAGGATCCTATCAAATACCTTCTTGAGAAACCCAACTTGTCTAGCCTAATTGCCTGATGGTTGATGTTACTAGCTGAGTTCGATATCGTGTATGTAACACATAAAGCTATGAAAGGGAGAGCTACCTTTGACTACCTCGCTGATTAGCCTATGAAAGAGGCTAACTTTTCGATCTCTGAATTCTTGGATGAAGACATCCTCTGCACCTCTCAGGAAGACCTCCAATGGAAAATGTTCTTTGACGGCGCTGCCAATAAGATAAGATATGGCATTGGGATACTCTTGATTGCCCCTAATGACTCTCACACACCCATTGCCATCAATTTAGATTTTTCCTGCACTAAAAATATGATCGACTAAGAGGCATGCAATGTAGGCCGCAAATTCTCCCTCAAGAAAGGAATCAAACACCTAGATGTCTATGAAAATTCTACCCGCATTATCGGCCAAGTCCTAGAATATGGAAAGTCAAAGATGAAAAGGTCTTACCCTTCCATGCCCACATAAAAAAACTGTCCTCCCAGTTCCAAGATATCACATTCGACTACTTGCCCTGCGTAAAGAGTAGCTTAGCTAATGCCCTTGCTACCCTGGCCTTCATGGTCGACATGCCTGAGGGGATAACGATGGCCCCTTTCCTAGTCCAAAAATAAGATATGCCGACCCACTTCTACCACATTGAGTCGTCACTAAGAAAGATTATGATATGGATAAATTTTAGTACTAAGACATTTGGTGCCTCCTTAAGCACGGTAGATATTCCCAAGACCTAAACATGAAATACCATGCGATCCTCTACAAACTGGTTGCCCAGTATATCATCTACAACAAAACACTGTTTAAGAGAAACTTCAATGGGACCCATTTGCACTGCATTTTAGGGGCTAGCATTAAAGAAATGATACAGAAGATCCATAATGAGGAATGCAGAGCCCACATGAATGGTCATATACTTGCTAAGAAGATTATTCATCAAGGGTAATATTGGACCATCATAGTTCAGGATTGCACTGCCTATGTTCGAAGATGCCTAAAATGCCAATAGTTTAGAAACCTCTAACACTTAACTCCTCGATAATTATACAACATGATATTTCCATAGTCGTTATCCACCTGGGGTATTAACATCACACACAAAGCTTCAAACGGTCATGAGTTCATCCTAGTCGCCACTAATTACTTCACCAAATGGATCTAAGCCGAGTCATACGTAGTACTAAATGTGAGAAGGTGGCCAAGTTTATTCGAAAGAACATCATCTACCAATATGGGGTTCCTCACGAGCTAGTACATATAATAGGTTATATTTTGAAGCCGAGGTCATAGAAATGGTCAACGAACACGTGATTTAGAGACATAAATCTTCTCCGTATTGACCCCAAACTAATGGTACAGTCGAAGCCGCCGATAAAAACCTCAAAGCCATCATAAAAAAAATGATCGAGAGTTGTCAAAATTAGGCCGATCGGATCCCTTACACCATCTGGGGCTATCGCACTTCAGTCAGGACATTTACTGGGGCTACCCCTTACTCTCTAGTATATGACATGAAAGCAGTCCTACTCATTGATCTAGATATACCTTCCCTATGCATTATGCTCAAGAGCAGAGTCAACGAGGAAGACTGGTGTCAGAGCCACTTTGACGAACTGTCCCTCTTGGATTAAAAAAGGCCTAAGTCTTTGTATTACATACAAGGGTACCATCGCCGGACAGTAGGCTCATTCAATCGAAGAGTCAAGGACCGTGGTGTCCAGGAAGGAGACCTTTCCCTTAAGGATATCACTGATCCTGTCTGAGACCCCAGACGAAAATTCAAGCCGAACTAGAGCGGCCATTAATTTGTGAAGAAGATTCTCTTAGGACGTATCGCTATGCTCACCGACCTCGATGGAGAACATATGGCACGTCTAGTCAACTTGAACCGTCTTAATATTTTCTACCCTTAGTTCAAAATCTCGATGCTCTACGACTCTTCTCACCCCCCTTAGATTTTAACAAAAATATCTCTTTATTCTCTCTACTTAGAACTACGTGGGGCCTGATTCTCTAAAAAACCTTCTGCTTTCAAATGGAACTCAAAAATTTTTCAAAACCCCCAGAGGTATGCAGGCATCTCATACACCTTATATAGGAACAATCCCCTTCTTTTTCATAAAATGTTATTCTTTTATAATCTCCGAAATGACGGTTATTTTTATCATTTATATGAACAAAAGGATGATGTGTGCCTTAGCAATTGGTATAGATAACTCAAATGCAAAACTCATCAAGTGGCACAATAATATGATCAATTTTTTTTTATTATTTTGAACAAGGAAGTTCAATACCATTACACGAAGTATTAGCAAAAAGAGTCAAACCAACCACACCTCTTCGTTGACCAAACTATTTTTTAAGAGTGTGCTTCCGTTAATTATCTAAACTTATTTAATTAAATTCTAATTTTATCTCTATTTTTAATCAAACCCTAAACATGTATCTAAAGTGATTGAAAGCAATAAAATCTATCTAGAATGCAGTCCAAACAATAACAAACACAAATTCAGGAAAAATCCCCTAAAAGGGGCAAAACCATTTATTTCACTGTATATAGTAAACCTCGACTTACATATACATATAGAAATACAATGTGTTCGACAGATGAATACCCGAAGGCCTAGGTTCATTGTCTCAAGTAAGAGTTCCCTTAAGAATTCCAAGAACCAGTAAGAAATCCCTTAAGAGCTCCAACATTCAGCAATGGAGACACCCTTTCTTCTCCAAAGATTGACTCCAAGAATAGGTAATATGAGTAAATGGGTTTAACAATGATTCACATATATGATTTGGGACATTTGGGTGAATCAAAATTGGTTTTAACATAAAAAGATGAAGTCTAAAAACGTGGCAATTCTGTAGAAAACGGAGTTGTAAAAGGAAAAACTTAATTTTAGGGCAAGTATTTATAGCAGCAAAAGATCCAAAGGCGGCGCCTTATTGTTCGAATGATATCTAGTAAATTATTCGAACGAAATTAGATGTCATTAGGCACCTCAAGTAACGACCATAGAAACGATGTAGAAAAACTAAAACAGTACGTGGTCGTTTGATGCACTAAAGAAATGAGGTATTGCGTGACCTAAGAAGCGACATGAGATGTCATTTGATCGGATCGTTAGAACGACATATGAATGTCGTTTGAATGACACTGCTATGTCGTTTGAACGACTTAATAATTTTTTTTAAATAACAAGCCTTTTTTTATATAAAAAATGAACAGTTATTAAACCATTCAAAAAATCTCCTAAATATGTACATGAATATTATTAACTCCAATTAAACATTATACCTTTAATGTAGTGGAGTTTGTGGAGACCGGTTGAAGATGCATGGTGCACGTTGAAGATGATGGGTGCGTGTTAATGATGCATTATGCTAGAGGTTAGGATGATGGACATCAAGGATAAATGTGTGAAGACGTGCTAAATGAAGTGGCATGTAGCGGTATACAACATATCAATTGTGATATAGGACAACTCAGAAACTCATAGATTCTAAACGGACATTTATAAAATCATGTCTTTAAATTTCTAAATAAACCTAACCAAACTTCACAAAATCCCTAATACAAAACATCAAAATCACTTAAAACCTGCATAAAATCCTATTCGAAACTACCGGAAGACCGAATCTTATCATCATTAGCCCATGGAAGTCCCTTGATTTCCCATTCCTGGTTGATGTTTTGAGTAAGTTCCATGGAGCGGTATGCCCTGGCTGGCCTGGAAAAAACCACTACTCCCCCTCCATGATGTTAAAAAAGGAAAAAACACCTCTGGCCAGTCTCTTTAGATAGGATCTTCACCACTACTCACTTCCACAACCATTTTAGATAGTCCCTAGACATATGCCAGACCCTGCTTACAGATTGAGATGGACGAGTTGATGGCCGATGACTCTCTCATAGAGAACCTAACCTCGTGTGCACGGATTCATTCAAGTCTCCACCGAAAGAAGTCTAGTGTTCGAGGAGGTACTATTTGCTCCCATCCAACTTAACGTAAAATCCGCCAAGGGAAATATAACAAAGTCGTATGTAGGCTAACTAACCGCGCATACCGGTACTCTCCCAACTCCAGGACAGGCTGTAGTTCTCACCACAATGACACCGACCAAAGAAGGCACCAGGATCCATGCTCCACAAACCAGTTGACCCAGTTCTATACAGATGGATCAAACTAATTTGGCCATCCCGGTCGGCGCGACGTTCATTTTTTTTTTTGGGGGGGGGGGGAGGAGGAGGAGGATCCCCAAAGGAAGAACTTCATCGTGGTCTCGCACCCTTATCTTCGAAAAGGGGGTTTCGGCCGTTGACGACGCGGGGTGAATGTGAAGAGATAGAGTGGCCAACCTATTTTGCTCAAAATAGGCAAAAGAATCCGTTACCACTTCGAGAGAGTGGCATCAAAGACAAAAAAGATTCATCTGAAACCAATAAATCGAAGGTCACGGGGCTAAGTTATGAAATGACAAGGTGTTAGGCACCCATCCCGCCCCTTTGGTCTCTCATGGAAAAATATTAATATTTTCCTTTATCCCTGTGAAGTGTGTGCATGTGTCTATATAATGGAGATTAGAATCGTTCGACCCATACCATGGAAAAGATAGGGTGAGGTCATCCATAGAAATATTCCTAAAGTAATAACAAATTTAGAAGATAGAATATGAGTGTTGATGATGCAGTAAATAGCACCACTAGATGAGGTGTTGATAAACTCAAGCTAGAAATAACAATGGCCGCACTAGATTAGATAACAAATAGAAGGAGATGAGGAGAAGAGGAGTTAAACTAGTATAATAGTGGTTCAGCCAATTTGGCCTACATCCATTGTGAGTGTGCAAGTAAGAATCACTAAAATTAGGGCACTAATGGCCTGTGATACAATCTCTCACTTTCTCTCTCTGCTGTGTATAAATACAGAGTTTCTTCTAGGGTTGTAATTTGGAATCACCTCCAAGGTAGGGGAAGACATGTATATATAGTGCTTGGGGGGTGTAGTATACCCCCCAAGCATGCAATGAGCATGTATATGAGGATCGAACCAGTATCCTGTTGACACCTGACTGATCTCATGTAGATAATCATGACTAAATATTCCCTCATGTGAGGGTTATGATTTAGTTATAATTGCCTTGCTCACGTGTTCCAAGTCTTCCATATACTTGTCTATTCTCGGACCCGTGACATCATCTAATGGAACCTCAGCCTAGCCGAGTACGACGTTGTGAAGTCCGATAGTTGCCTTTTCCTATCGATCTTAAGTATGACCTCGGCCTGAATGATCAATCGAGGTTAGGTATGAGTTTGGATGCAGTGTCGGCTAAAGTAAAGGACGAGATTGACAGTAGTTTCAGCCCACAAGATGTTGTTGACCTCGGCTGCTGGCCAACCGAGGTTGGTCAATGAGGAGCCAACCTTATAGAAGATGACCATTCTGAAGGCTGCTGTAAGCTTCATAACAGCTCGGATCTGAGATAGGCTGAGGTTAGTGACAACAAATCCGAGAGTACACTTAAGGCATATCAAGCGTTCATCGAGATATTGATCGTAATTGGGAAACGATAACATATGAGGGATGAGACATGAACAAGCATGATATAAGTATATGTATGACAAAAATGAGGGATGTTGAGAAATTTGGAAATTAAGAGAAATTGGAAAATTGAACTCAAGTCTCTAATTTTAATCCGAGACGCTTACGTAGCCTATAAAGGCATCAAAGTCGATGTAGTTCGAATATAGAATAGGGGTGGGATTTATCCCATAGATTCGAACGGAATTTTATTAAGTGTGTACATGTAGAAAATGTGTTTCTAGTTTTGGAAAAAGTGTGGTGGATAATTCCGTTCGGAATTTACGGGTGTAACCCTTTTTTATTTATTTTCAAGTTTTTTATGAAAAATAAAGTATGTGCAATATACTAATAAAAGCGTAGATGTTAATAGTAATGAACTAAAGTGAAACTAGATTATGAATCTAAAGTAACTTATGCAAAAATAAGAGATTTAAAAGAGAGGGAAAAGGAATTGGACCTTCTTTGGATCTTGAGCTTGGATCTTGGATGAAATCCTTGATAGATGTTGATGAGAGAGAAGGATATTTTCCGAATTGGGTGTGAAAAGGATGGGTATTTAGGCTTGAATGGGATTTCTCGTATGGAAATTCACTGATTTCGAGAGATTGTTGCTGAGATCACTGATGCTTATGGGTGTGCTGTCTGCCTTGGGGGGTGAGGTTATGGCCCTTATTTGTATGGTCAGGGGGAAGCTGATATGCATACCCCAGGGGGTGCCTATCGGCAGGTCACCCTTGACATTGTGCCAATAGGTAGGGTTCAGGGCCTGATAATTGGCCGTATCGTGCGGACTTTTATGGAATAGAGCACAAACTATTGATTCGAATCACGCATGGGTAATATTGTTGGAAAGGTATTTTGGAGGCCTTCGAGAGTCCTTTGGGCTGCTCTAGGGTTCGAGAGTTGACTTTAGGTCAAATGTGGCTTGAAAACTGACGTCGGTCCTTTGGATGATAGATCGTCAGACGCAAATGAATCATTCGTCCGCATGGTAAGTCAGAATCACACACGGGGCAGACCATTGGAAAGTTTAGGAGATGTAATTCGACATTCCAAATAGTTTTGCTTGGTATAGAGGGCGCCTGGTGACCTCTCGGAGTAAAACGGATCGTTTGTCTGTACTATTGATCAGAAATTGTCATAGGGCGAATCGTTAGAAAGGGTATTCAGTGACCTTCAGAGATTCATTCATTTTCATTCAATCTGAAGAGTTGACTTTGGTCAAACGGAGTCTGAGAGCGCCCTACGGCCTTCAGATTTATTTTTAAGGGAAAACTGATCGTTCGTTCTCGCGGTAATGCTGTTTCACGCACGAGGCAGACTTTTGGAAAAGGGGTTTTAGTGTCCTTCAAAGATTCAAAGAGATTTTGCTTTGATTGTTGATGTAAAAAAATAGATTATCTCTAATTATTTAATCACAGATAAAAAATAAATAAGACAAGAGATTTTTAAAGTGGTTCAGCCTTAAAAGAAGGGCCTACGTCCACTATTTTGTTATTGCTGGCTATTTGGGAATTCTTGATAACAGATTTTACCAAGAAATTTTAAGTCCCCTTACAATAAGGATGATGCAATGTATTTGTATCCCTCAGGCTGTAAATGTGAAAGGGTAATACATAGCTGTCCAATAAGCATATACATCTGTATGATAATAATGAGCATTTAATGCACATCTGATTTGTTGATTATCCGGTCATTAATGCTCTGTACGAGATACAACTCGGACCGCCTAAGTAGCTCGATATTCATGAGTTGCTCGATACAACAAAGTTCCTCGGAGAGCACCTGTTGCTCGGAGTGTCTGAGTTGGTCGGGGAGGTTGAGTTCCTCGAAGTCAAGGTGTTGTTCATAAATATTTGTAAGTCCCATGTAGATTGACACATGTCTTCACTTAACTGATCCACGTCAGCAGACTAAATTTGGTATCAACAGAAGCCCCCAATGTTTCACAGTTCGAGGTTGAGGAGTGTGGAACATTCTTTTTGAAATATGGCGGGATTAAATGGTCATCCTAAATTTTAGGAGTGTTTTCCTTGTATTTAATTTTCCTTTCGATTTCATAGAATCAGACTTTTTGAATTTTTCCCACTGCTTTGGTCTCCGTGCCTTTTTTGTACTTTTAGCCGTCGGCGGCGCAAACGTCTTTCTTTGTAATCATTATTTTTACCCCTTCCCAAGGTAAGGTATTTAAGCGTTGCAGAAAATCCTATCGTCTCTTACTTTTTCAAATATGTATCTTTGATCTCTCCATTTCTTCTCCATCTTATGCGTTCATTCCTTCCATCGTTCGTTATCAACTGATCTACCATTCTTCTGTAAGATCTTCTTCCCTCTCTTTTATTTTCTTTGTTCATCATGGTTTACCTTATTGAGTCACTTGATAAATTTCGTTCTGATTTTTCTATTCCTTCCTGGGTTATTTTTGAAGAATTTTTTGGTTCTTCGGATTATTTTCGTTTGGCTGAGGGACATTGGTTCCCCAGTCTCTTTGTAGCTGAATGTGGCTTTTTTTCCCTCCAAACCCCTTATGTTTGGAATTCTGTCAATATTTTGATGTAGTACCTGCAAAAATAGCCCCCAATATGGAGAATAGTTAATGGAGTCCATATGTTAAATCAGATTCATTGAACTCGTTTAGGAATTCCAGAGATTATGTTTTGCTATAGATGGGCTGTCAGTGATAGTATTTTTTATTTGAAAACTAGGTTTTTAAATAGGGCTTTAGTTGTCAATCTCCCAGATGCCAACAGGGATTACTTCGAGCATGGGGTGGTTATGAAAAATTAGGAACATGCTCCATTAACTGAAAATAACGTATATCAGGGTCCTAGATGCCCTCCTTATGGCAATGGGATAGGTTGTTTTTATTTTATTTAGTTTTTGAAATCATGTTTTCTTTATATTCGATAAAATGCGTCACTGATATTTTAATTTTTATTTATTTGCAGTTAACAGCAAAAGAAGTTCTCCAAAGGAGACAGAAGTTAATTTAAAGCATCTAAAACTTATCTGGGGTTTGCATCAAACTGTCGCTGATGAACTTATCAGATCAGCCTCATACTTGTTGCAGTACAAGAGTTACACCTCGTCTTTCACTGCTCGTCCAGTGATAAGTAACATAGAACCAGCACCAGTTTCTGAAGGTTCTTCTCCTGAATCGCATATTCCTCTCAGTGACAGAATGAAGAGAAGAAGAGCTCCTGCCCTCTTCGATAAGTCTGCCTCTACTGCTGGAGAGGCAAAGAAAAGTAAGCAGGATGTCCCAGAAGAAGGGACAAGACAAATTGAGGCACCTCCTCCAGCTGCTACTAAGAAGGTTGCCGAGAATCCCCCCGTGGCTCCAAACAAGATTGAAGCTATTTCCCCTCCAAGCGAGGTTATAGTTATATCACCGACCAAGACGACATCCTTGGTCGGGAATGTTCCTGCTCCCACGAGGAAGTTGAAGAAAAGCTCCTCGGATAATTTGGCTGAATCTATCTCTCAGCCTCTACCTACTGGAAGTGGTGTTCCCACTTTCATTGTTCCGAGCTCTGCCATGAGCTCGGTGAAGTCTTGGATCATCCTCGAGATCCAAGGTATTGAGACAATCTTTCTTGGGATAGGGTTACCACCTTAGCAGCTCAACACATTGCCTCAGTAAGTATTACTACTCTAAACTTTCATCAATTCCATGTTTGGCCCTGTACTGACATACAGTTATTTTCTTTTTCCAGTTGGTAACATGCTTTAATACTATTCTGAAGAAGGATGAAGCCATCAAATCGTCAATATCCTCGGGAGGTGTAGAGGAGGATTTTACTGGATTATCCCAATCTTTAAAGGATTATCGTCAGAAGTATAATGAAGACAAAGTTGCGTAGGGAAAGAAACTAAAAGACACTGAGCAAGAGAGAGATAAAGCTATTGAAGTCTTCAAGGGTTTGGAGAAGAAGATAAAAGACTTAGAAAGTAAGAATAAAGAGCTCGAGGGGAAGCTCCAAAATGCTGGAGAGCTTGAAAGTAAGCTCATGTCTGCCGAGGAAGAGTTAAACAGGCTTCATGATGTTGGTCATCAGAAGGAAGAAGTGGAGAATAAATTGAAGGCTGTCGAGGAGATCCTCAAGGAAAAGACCTCCTCGGAGAGAAAAAAAGAAGAAAGGCTGTTAAGAAATCCTTCAGCGCTGACTGGGATAAAGGGTGGAATAAGGGTTTGGCTGCCATGATTTAACAAATGGAATATGGCAGACTCAAGTACTTTAGGGATGGCTGGGTCACTACTTTGAGAGAGACGAATATTGATGAGAATTCAGACCTATTCTAGCGACACATCCCTGGACCCCCTCCATCTCCTAGGGAAGAAGAGGACAAAGCTGCCTCCGAGGAATCCTTCATGGTGATTGGAGATCAGATTTCTCATACCCCAGTTGTCCAAACTTCCCATGAGCAGCTTCAACCAACCAACATTTCAGCCGAGTAGCTTCCAGTACCCACCAAACAACCTTTTATGCCATCCGAGCAACTTAACTCCTCGTTCCAGCTTCCTGAGAAAGTTTTGGGAAACAAAGAGAAGGTGTAGAGTTGTTCAGACTTTCTCTCTGCTTATTTTTGTCAAATGTAACTCTGAACTATGTACTTCTCTTTTATGATGTAATAAAATTTGAAATTTTGATTGTTCATACTGTTGATTCTCTTCTTCTTGATCTGTTTGCACTCTTATTGATTCTTTCCATCTCTTCCTTTTACTAGTTTATGTCCAGGATGGAATCGTTATCAGCTCATGATACAAAATTGCTGAAACAATGCAATGAATACTTCAAAGCTGGTCATACAGATATGACTGAAGCTCAAATCGTTGATATCCTCGGTCCAGATGCTTCAGAGCGAGCAGTTGAAGCCTATCAGTATTTAAAGTGTCTGCTCGACCTGGCAGTGGCTAATAATGTAGCATATTATGATATGGTTGAAGACCTCCAGGGTACTCTCGAGGAGCTTCAACAATAATACAAGGAATCTACAACCATTTTGCACCAGGGATATGAGAAGAAGTATCAGTAACTAAGTGCTGATAAAGGATATGATAGATTGGTTGCTGCCTATGACATGGAGGAGAGAACTCTGAAGACCGAGGTTGAAGAGAATAGGCAGATCGCAAAGTTGCTGGAGCAGGAAGACAATAACCTACGAGGAGAAATATCTCAGTTGAAATCTGCAGCGTCTTCCTCGAACGCTTTGGTCATTGTCAACGATGAGGATTTTTTTTCTTAGAGGTCAAAAATGCTAATTTGAGAGGCGAATTGGAGACTTTGAAAAGGACTGGGTCTTCTACTTCTGCTCGGGGACGAGCAAGAGCTTCTCGGGGATGAGCAAGAGCTGCTCGAGTTACTGTTGAAGAAGCTAGAACACAGGCGACCTTAGAGAATCAAGCATTCCAATTGATGGCAAAGAACCAGGCATTAGTTGAGACGTCTAAGAAGATTCAAACCTTTGACGAGCAACTGGCTGCCCAAAATTCTGCCTTGGAGAACAAAACGAATCTGGTAAAGAATCTCCACGAGCAGTTAGAAAGATTGACCTACCAGTTTCACAAGCAACCTAGAGAGTTCTGGATGGTTGGTTATAATGAAGCCCTCTATCACCTAGATGACCGGATCCAGCAGTAGAACAACGAGGGGTACAAGCAAGGATGACTGAATGCCTTGGGTGTGCTGCAGTTGGAACATGGTCATTATTTGTGGGATTACCATAATCGTGGGTTGCTCGACCTGCCAGTGCCACCTTTCAAACTCGACATAAGCTGGATTCCTGCTCAGGCCATTCCAGAATGCCTAATTTCTAAGTATCTCGGCGACTACAGTCTTCATTCCAACTTCGAGATATCTCGCCCGAAGCACCTTCTTGATCGACCATCAGTATTGAATATCAGGATGCTCAAAGATCTCAATTTTATAAATTCTCCCTATTCTTTAGACGATCCTCCTGCCGGTGAAGAACCTGTTTCAAAGGCACAGGGGAAGAAACCAATAGAATAGGATTCTTGATGTAATTATTTTTTATGTAATATGTATTTCATTCTTCATGTATTTTGCTCTGAATTTAATGAAAAACTTCTAGTTTTATTTGCAATCTCGATTGTCATTGTCTTGAAAATATTCTGTAAAAAATTTCTTTTTATTTACTAATGAATATGCATGTATATCTGTTAAAAAGATAGAAATAGTTTGTGTTATTTTAAATTTCCGACCAACTAAAGTTGGTGAAAACTTATTGCTGACTATCTGAATTGACGAAAATTATCTGACGACCAAGCAGAGAGTGATATTTTGTTTCTCGACCAAATTTGGTGGTAATCTAAAATGTCATAAGTATAAAAAATTTATCACTTTCTAATTTTAAGCCCTGAAATGACTTTTATTTATTTAACCAATTGTTTTCGACCAACCGGAGTTGGTGGTTTTTGTTCCTGACCAACCTTAGTTGGCAGATTTTTATTCCCGACCAACCTTAGCTGGTGGATTTTTTATTCTCGACCAACCCCAACCTTAGCTGGTGGATTTCAACCTTAACTGGTGGATTTTTATTCTCGACCATCCTTAGATGGTGTTTCTGGGAAATTTTTATTCCCGACTAACTCTTATTGGTGGATTTTCTTCCCAACCAACCGTAGTTGGTATTTCTGGGAAATTTTTTATTCCTGACCAACTATAGTTGGTGGATTTTCTTCCCAACCAACCGTAGTTGGTATTTCTGAGAAATTTTTTATTCCCGACCAACTATAGTTGGTGGATTTTCTTCCCAACCAACCGTAGTTGGTATTTCTGGGAAATTTTTTATTCCCGATCAACTATAGTTGGTGGATTTTCTTCCCAACCAACCGTAGTTGGTATTTCTGGGAAATTTTTTATTCCCGACCAACTATAGTTGGAGAATTTTCTTCCCAACCAATCGTAGTTGGTATTTCTGGGAAATTTTTTATTCCCGACTAACTATTGTTGGTGGATTTTCTTCCCAACCAACCGTAGTTGGTATTTCTAGGAAATTTTTTATTCCCGACCAACTATAGTTGGTGGATTTTCTTCCCAACCAACCGTAGTTGGTATTTCTGGGAAATTTTTTATTGTCGACCAACTATAGTTGGTTGATTTTCTTCCCAACCAACCGTAGTTGGTATTTCTGGGAAATTTTTTATTCTCGACCAACTATAGTTGGTGGATTTTTCTTCCCAACTAATCGTAGTTGGTATTTCTGGGAAATTTTTTATTCCCGACCAACTATTGTTGGTGGATTTTCTTCCCAACCAACCGTAGTTGGTATTTCTGGGCTTGATGCGTAGTGTGTAGCACTAATACTACAAAAAATTTTCAACAAAAGGAGAGAATTTGGCGAAATATCCAAAACTTTATTCATATCGAAGAAAACTGCATTACATAGAGATTAAATTACTGATAATATTTGCGCAGATGCTCTGCGTTCCATGCATTCTTAAAATCCTCTCCTTCTAAGGTTTCGATTCTATACGTCCCTGGTCGAACAACCTCTGTTACTCTATAGGGCCCATGCCAGTTTGCTTCCAGTTTATTGTGCTTTGGAATTACTTTTTTAGCACATAGTCTCCTTCTTTCATGTCATATTTCTTTACTCTCTTGTTGTAGAACAAAGCTGTTCGTTGCTGGTATGCAGCGTTTCTGATTGCTGCTTCTTCTCTAACTTCCTAGAGCATATCCAAATCTAATATTCTCATCAAGTCACTGATAGGAGAGTTGAAATTCAGCACCATGTGTGTGGGGAGACCCAGCTCGATAGGTATAACAGCTTCACTTCCAAATGCCAGCATCTATGGAAATTCTCCTGTGGTTGCTCATGGAGTAGTACGATAAGCCCATAGTACAGAATGTAGCTCATTGATCCAATTTTCCTTTTCATCATTTAATCTTTTCTTTAAGCCATTTAGCAGCGTTCTGCTTGTCACTTCAGTTTGTACATTGCTTTGAGGGTGGCCTGGTGCAGAGTGGGTTTTCAATATGTTCGACTGATGACAATACGCAGCAAACTCCTCGTTATCGAATTGGGTTCCATGGTCTGTGATGAATGCATGAGGAAGACCATATCTACAAATGATGTTCTTCCATATAAATTGATACACTTCGTCATATGTCATATCGATAAGGGGCTCGGCTTCCACCCACTTAGTAAAGTAATCCACTGCGACGACGAGATATTTAAACCTTCCTCTGGTCGTTGGAAGTGGCCCGACCAAGTCAATTCCCCACATATCAAATGGCCAAGGGGAAGTAATGGATGTCAACAATGCTTGGGGAGTTCTTCGGATAGTGGAGAAGCATTGACATTTGTCACATTTTTTGGCATAGGCTATACAATTAGCCCTCATTGTCGGCCAATAGTATCCCTGCATCATTATCCTTTGCAGAATTGTCCGACCTGCTACATGGGATCCACAAGACCCTTCATGGAATTTTTCGATCAAGTCTTTCACCTCGATGGGATGTACACATATCTGCAAGCTAGCTATAATTCCTCGTCTATATAGAACACCATTGGTCAACACATAACGAGCAGCTTTAAACTTTAGTTTCTTGGCTGCGAGTTTATCAGTTGGCAAATACCTTTGTTCAATATACGCCCTGATAGGATCCATCCAAAATGGTCCTAAATCGAGGGTAATAAAGTTTGCCATCAGATCTTCATCTATGCTCCGATTAGCCAAGACTTCTATCGGGATTGTTCTTTATAGCTCGGTGCGTGTGGCTGAAGCTAACCGAGCTAAGGCATCTGCTCTTTCATTCTCTAATCTTGGTATTCTAATTATACATACCGTAATTAGGCTTGATAAAACTTCCATCGCTTTTGCATGATACCTGATCATTAATTCTCCTTTGGCTGCATATACTCCCAGCATTTGATTTACAATCAACTACGAGTCACTAAATACAATAACTTGCTCTGCCCCCATGGTTTTTTCCAAATTAAGATCTGCAATCATAGCTTCATATTCATCCTCATTATTAGAAGCTTTGAATTGGAAGTGCAGAGAATACTCCATATCGACTTCATCCGGGCTGTTCAAGACAATCCCTGTCCCACAGCCTGTAGTGCAAGATGAGCCATCCACATATAGATTCCATATAGGTACCTTGTCTTCAAATTTTTGATCGGACATAATTCCTTGATGAAATATTTGTTGCTTCCTTTTATCCTCCTCTAGCACTTCTTGCTGCTCGTTGACCATTTTCTCTTATTCGTCGACCAACTTCTCTTGCTCGTCGACTAACTTCTTTTGTTCGTCGACCAACGTAAGTTGATCGGGGTTTAAATTCGATGAACCTGTAACATCCACAGGTTGGTCAGTATTCAGCTTTTATTCCTCGTGCGTGTCAGGATAGGTGAACTCTGTTATAAAGTTTGCTACTGCTTTCCCTTTAAGTGACAATCTAGGCTCATAAATTATGTCATATTCACCAAGTTCTACTGCCTAGTACATCAATCGTCCTGACTTTTCTGATTTATGAAGAGCCTGCCTCAACGGCATATCGGTGTACACAACTATGGTATGAGCTTGGAAGTATGGCCTCATCCTTCTACTCGCTTCGATCAGAGCTAGCGCCAACTTTTCTAGTCTTGGATATCTGATCTCTTCTCCTCGGAAGGCTTTGCTAGTGTAATAAATTAGTTTTTGCACTCCATCCTCTGTTCTTATCAATGCCGAGCTAACTGCATTCTCCGACACTGCCAAATACAGGTACAATCTTTCCCCCATCACTGGCCTGGATAACAGAGATATTTCTTCAATTCTTGAAAAGCCTTCTCGCATTCGTCATTCCATTCAAACGTTTTTTGGAGTGTTTTAAAGAATGGTAGGCATCTATTTGTTGCTCGTGATATGAATATATTAAGTGCTGTAACTCGCCCAGTGAGACTTTTTACTTCCTTCTTCGTCGTTGGAGATCGTAGTCCCAATAGAGCCTTGATATTCTCTGGGTTTGCTTCGATTCCTCGTTGGTTAATAATATACCCGAGGAACATGCCTTCTCGTACTCCGAATATGCACTTGGTGGGATTCAGCTTCATTTGATATTTATATAGTTGATCAAAGGTCTGGCCTAAGTCAATTAGATGGTCAATAGCTCTCTTGCTTTTTGTCAGCATATCATCAATATAAAATTCCATATTGCAACTGATTTGTTTTGCAAATACCTTGTTCATCAGCCGTTGATATGTTGCACCTGTATTTTTCAAACCAAAAGGCATAACATAATAACAATAAGTTCCCCTAGGGGTAATAAAATAGGTACTCTCCCTGTCTTCAGGTTTAATTTTAATCTGGTTGTAACCAGAATAAGCATCCATGAAGCTCAACAACTCGTGTCCCGAGGTAGTATCCACTAATTGATCAATTCGGGGCAAAGGAAAATGATCCTTTGGGCACGCCTTGTTAAGGTCGGTAAAGTCTACACACATCCTCCACTTGCTATTTTTCTTCTTTACCATTACTACATTTGCCAACCAGTCTGGATATTTGACATCGTCAATAATGTAAGCTTTCTGGAGCTTCTGGACCTCCTCTTGTATGGCTTGGATCTTCTCGGGGCTGAACACTCTTCGTCTCTGCTTCACTAGCTTGATCTCCTTATTCACATTGAGCTCGTGACATAAGAAATTTGGATTTATTTCTGGCATATCCTCATGACTCCAAGCAAAAGTTTGTTTTCTTCTTTTTAGGAAAACTATCAATTCCTATTTTAGTGAGGCATCTAACGACGAACCTATTTGAGTTGTTCGTTCCGGGTTCTCGTCGTCCAAAATGATAGTTTTAGTAGCTTCCACCACCTGACCTTTCACGAGCTGCGATTCGTCTCTAGGATCCAATGTTTCAATCTCTGCACCTTCATCCACTTGGTAGGTCGTAGTCTTTTTCCTAGAATCCTCCAGTTCTTTTTGCTCGGCAGATGAGTAATAACATTCCCGAGAAACTTTTTGGTCACCCTTTACAACTTCTACTCTAAAATTGGTTGGAAACTTTAGACATTGATGCACAGTAGATGGTACTGCTTTGAACTTCTTCAAACCTACCCTTCCCATAATGATATTGTATGCTGAATGGACATTCTTATCCATCATAAAGAAACATAATCTTTCTGTTCGACAAGCAGGCCATGTGCCGATGAATATATCCAACTTGATCGTCCTAAGTGGAAAAACTTTCTCGCCAGCAAACCCGAGGAGGGGCCTGTGATAAGGTTCCAACTGAGACAACTTTAGATTTAAACTATCGAAGCATGAGTAGAACATGATATCCGTCGAGCTACCATTATCCACCAGTACTCTTGAGATTATTACTTCCTTCATCCACATTTTGATCACCAATGGATCATCATAAGGATATAGTACACATGCGAGGTCGTTCTTGGAGAAACCAATGACCAGTTTTTCTTTGTTCACCTTCCTCGGGCGATCATCCTCAGCTAGATTTATTCGCTAAATGTATGAACAAGCTTGAGATTCATTGAGGTAAGCTTTTCTTTCCGCAGTAAGGTCCCCACCTCCTGCATCTCCACCTGTAATAACGTTACAATCAAATGATCCAAAACGAATTGAAAATACCTCACGTTCTGGCTGTCTTGGTCTCTTGGGGAGATCGGGGTCATCTTCTAGATCATCTTCATGATCTCTTTTCTTGTTTTCTTCTGCTTAATAAGGAGATCTAAACCTCTGTCTTGCTCGGTCGTTGCTTTTTCTTTCATTTCTTTGATCAACATACTTGGCCAGCTTTCCTCGTCTGATGAGTGCTTCGATTTCATTCTGGAGAGATATGCAATTTTTGGTCATGTGACCATGGTCTTTATGGGACTCACAATATTTAGCCTTATTCCTCTTGTCAGGGTCTGTCTTCATTTTCTCTGGCCAGTATAGCTCCTCGCTGTTCTTGATTTCTTCCAGAACATGGTTTATGTCTACTTTCAAAGGAGTATAATTTTCAAATTTCTTCAATATTTCCCATGATGGATTTACTTTTGACATCTTGTCACCACCATTATTCTTATGCTCTTTCTTTTTAGTCTTATCACCTTCCACCTTGGTCTCTTTGGTGTTCATATTCTTCTTCGCAGCCATAGCCTCCTCGGCATTCATGATTTTGGCCGCTTTTGCCATCAGTTCTGACATGGTTCTAGGTGGATCTTTGGCCAAAGTATAGTACAATTTGTTGAACAGCAATCCACTCATCAAAGCAGTAATTACTGTCTTTTCCTCGTAATCAATAACTTCGATCTTCTCGTTATTGAAACGAGTTATGTAATCCCTGGTTCTCTCACCTATTTTTTGTCTAACACTTAACAAATGTGCCACTCGTTTAACTGGTTTTGCTCCAAAATAGAAATTTCCAATGAAGAGCTCGGCCAGTTGAAAGAAAGTTAAAATCTCCCTCCGAGGAAGATTATTGTACCATATTTGTGCAGATCCGGTAAGAGTTCCCGAAAATACCCTGCATCTCATCTCATCTGGCACGGCATAGATGTCAGCAGCAACTTGGTATTGTTCTATATAAAGGACAGGGTCAGTTTTTCCATCATATTTAGGGGTCACAATAGGTGCTTTGAACTTCGATGGTGTGGGAAAATCCATAATTGCCTGTATAAAAGGCGTTCGTTGGACAAAAGTTCTTTGTAGAGGATTCTTGGCCTTAACCATTTCCCCTAGTCTATCCTCCAACCTTTTAATAGAGCCTTTCCATGCATCCTTTCCCTCCTCGGGCATATTGGTTTAAGCAATTGATCGTGTTGAAGTCGCTTCCTGGGATCTATCTTGTCGAGCAACTGGTTGTGATTGGGCAAAACTGTCTCTTAGATCAGATGGTCGTCGAAAGTTTCTCGACACAGCCTTAGGAGGACTTTTATTCTTTCTAGGGCCCAATCTATCAAAAGGAGATATCCTACTTAATCTATCCAACGCACTTGTCCCATATGGAGAGAGAGAGTGATGTATTGTTCAGTATCTGTGGCTCGTACTAATGAAGTTAGACCTGGTTGATAAGAAAAATCATCAGATTTCTCAGTGCGATATGAATCTCTTTGCCTAATACGTGAAGAAACTAAACGGGTATTTCTTTGAACACTTCATTGTCCTGAATGGGTCGGCGCTCCACCCTGGATAGTTTGCATGAGTTATAGCATAGTTTCTTGCATAGCCGTTTGGCCTTGAGCCAAATTGGCCATAATTCCAGCCAGATCTTGGACATTTGGAGGAGCGGATGGATTCAGGGGGTTTCCCGCATTTCGATTACTGGATTCAGGATGATCAGCCATTGAGGATGAATTATTTTGGTGAAAAACGAGAATTTCAGTTGTTTCCCACAGACGGCGCCAATCTGTTGATGTAAAAAATTAGATTATCTCTAATTATTTAATCACAGATAAAAAATAAATGAGACAAGAGATTTTTAAACTGGTTCAGCCTTGAAAGAAGGGCCTATTTCTACTATTTTGTTATTGCTGGCTGTTTGGGAATTCTTGATAACAGATTTTACCAAGAAATTCCGAGTCCCCTTACAATGAGGATGATACAATGTATTTATAGCCCTCAGGCTATAAATGTGAAAGGGTAATACATAGCTGTCCAATAGGCGTATACATCTGTATGATAATAATGAGCATTTAATGCGCAGTCGATTTGTTGATTATCCAATCATTAATGCTCTATACGAGATGCAGCTCGGACCGCCTAAGTAGCTCAGTATTCATGAGTTTCTCGGTACAGCAAAGTTCCTCGGAGAGCACTTGTTGCTCAGAGTGTCTAAGTTGGTTGGGGAGGTTGAGTTCCTCGAAGTCAAGGTGTTGTTCAGAAATGTTTGTAAGTGCCATGTAGATTGACACGTGTCTTCATTTAACTGATCCACGTTAGTAGACTAAATTTGGTATCAACACTGATAATGGAGTTGATTGGGGTCTATTGGGGCCCAGGGGCACCCGATGGTCCCTAGATCAGTACTTGGAGTGGGACCTAGGTTAGTGGTGGAAAGGGTAAGCGCTAAGAGTCTAAAGAGAGACTTAGGGGGGCCTAGAATGTGGTGTCTACAGAGCCCCTCGATGGGTGATTTGGGAACAAGTGATAGCCATTGAATAGATACCACATGATAAAGGGAGGTTGGTTATACGAACCCAAGGGATGTGGATGGACGGTTCAGAGGGTCGAGGTCAATTCGAACCCTAAAAAGGTGATAACCGAGGTCAATTCTGACCTAACCAAGGTGACGATCTAAGATCGAGGTCAATCTTGACTTAAAAGGAGGTGCGATCAAGGACCGAGGTGAATTCTGACCAAACTAAGGTGACGATCCAAGACCAAGATCAATTCTGACCTAAGAAAGGTGACGACGAAGAACCGAGGCCAATAATGACCTAACTAAGGTGACGATCCAAGACCAAGGTTAATCCTGACCTAAGAGAGGTGACGCCCAAGGATCGAGGTCAATTATAACCTAACTAAGGTGACAATCCAAGACTGTGGTCAATCTTGACATAAGAGAGGCAACGATAGAGGACTAAGGTCAATTCTGAACTAACTAATGTGACGATTCGAGACCGAGGTTGATTTTGACCTAAGAGAGGTGATGAATGAGGAATGAGGTCAATCCTGACCTAAGAGAGGTGACGACCGAGGATCGAGGTCAATTATGACCTAACTAAGGTGACGATCTAAGACCGAGGTCAATTATAACCTAAGAGAGGTGACGATCGAGGACCGAGGTAAATTCTGACCTAACTAAGGTGGCAATCTAAGACTGAAGTTAATTTTGACCTAAGAGAGGTGACGATCGAGGATCGTGGTTAATTATGACCTAAATAAGGTGATGATCCAAGATTGAGGTCAATTCTGACCTACGAGAGGTGACAACCGAGGATCGAGGTCAATTTTACCTAACTAAGGTGACGATCAAAGATCGAGATCAATCCTAACCTAAGATAGGTGACGATCGAGGAACGAGGTCAATTTGACCCAACTAAGGTGACGATCAAAGAGCGCGATCAATCGTGACCTAAGAGAGGTGATGATCGAGGACCGAGGTCAATTCTGACCTAACTAAGGTGACGATCCAATATCGAGGTCAATTCTGACCTAAGAGAGGTGATGATCGAGGATCGAGGTTAATTCTGACCTAACTAAGGTGGCGATCCAAGACCAAGGTCAATCCTGACCTAAGATAGGTGATGACTAAGGACCAAGGTCAATTCTGACCTAACTAAGGTGACGATCTGAGACCAAGGTCAATCCTGACCTAAGAGAGGTAAAGACCAAGGACCGAGGTCAATTGTGACCTAAATACGGTGACAATATAGGACCGAGGTCAATTTTGACCTAAATGGGGTGACTATGGAGGATCGAGGTCAATTCTAACCTAACTAAGGTGAATATCCAAGATCGAGGTCAAATTTGACCTAAGAAAGGTGATGATCGAGGACTGAGGTCAATCTTGACCCAAGAGAGGTAACGACCGAGGACTGAGGTCAATTCTAACCTAACTAAGGTGACGATCCAAGACCGAGGTTAATTTTAACCTAAGAGAGGTGACGACAGAGGACCGATGTCAATTCTGACCTAACTAAGGTGATGATCTCAGACCGAGGACCGAGGTCAATTCTGACTTAACTAATGTGAAGATCCAAAAATGAGGTCAATTCTAACTTAAAAGAGGTGAATATATAGGACCGAGGTTAATTCTGACCTAAGTAAGGTGACTTCCTAAGATCAAGGTCAATTCTGACCCAAGAGAGGTGACGACCGATGAGCGAGGTCAATTCTGACCTAACCAAGGTGATGATCCAAGATCGAGGTCAATTCTAACCTAAGAGAAGTAATGACAGAGGATCGAAGTCAATTCTGACCTAACTAAGGTGTCGATCGAGGACTGAGGTCAATTATGACCTAACTAAGGTTATGATTGAGGATCGAGGTCAATTCTGACCTAAGAGAGGTGATGATCGAGGACTGAGGTCAATTCTGACCTAACTAAGGTGACGATCAAAGATCGAGGTCAATTCTGACCTAAGAGAGGTGACGACCGAGGACTGAGGTAAATTCTAACCTAACTAAGGTGACATCCAAGACCGAGGTCAATTCTAACCTAAAGGTGATGATCGAGGATTGAGGTCAATTCAGACCTAACTAAAGTCATGATCGAAGACCGAGGTCAATTCTGACCTAAAAGAGGTGACGACCGAGAACCAAAGTCAATTCTGACCTAACTAAGGTGACGATCCAAGATCGAGGTCAATTATGACCTAAGAGATGTGACGAACTAGGACCGAGGTTAATTCTGACCTAACTAGAGTGACGATCCAAGACCAAGGTAAATTCTGACCTAAGTGAGGTAATGATCGAGGGCCGATGTCAATTCTGACCTAACTAAGGTGACGATTAAAGACCGAGGTCAATCCTAACCTAAGAGAGGTGACAACCGAGGATCGAGGTCAATTTGACCTAACTAAGGTGACGATCAAAGATCGAGGTCAATCCTGACCTAATTAAGGTGACGATCCAAGACCGAGGTTAATTCTTACCAAAGAGAGGTGATGACCGAGGTCAATTCTGACCTAACTAAGGTGACGATCCAAGATCATGGTCAATTTTGACATAAGAGAGGTGACGATCGCGGACCGAGGTCAATCCTGACGTAACTGACAATCCAAGATCGAGGTCAATCCTGACTTAAGAGAGGTGACGACCGAGGACCGAGGTCAGTTCTGACCTAAGAGAGGTGTACTTTCCTTTGGGAAATTTGGGGATTCCACTAGGGATGAGGATTCAATTTTAGGTTCCGCTGGGGAATATTGAATGATCCGAGGATTTTGCAGCTGGGGATGGAGCGACATTTGGAGACATTGCTGGGGAGAATGATTCTCTGGAATTTCGCTGGAGGTGTAAAGAAATGTTTTCCTTGGTGAACAAGGTGCTAGAATGGACTTGACAATTTTTTTAGAAATTTTTGGGAATTATTCGGGATTTTCTAATATTTTTTTGGATTTTTTATACAAAAATTTTAAGGGGTGTGCCGATCGGCATGGATGGGGGTGTGCCAATCGGCATTGGCATGGACTTTTCGGGTGCCTTGAGCGGGTGAAAGGCTCAGTGCCGATTGCTGGGTAGAGGGGACTGCCGATTGGTATGACCCTTAGCCTCCTATAAAAAGGGGGTGGGTTCTCCTCATTTTATACAGCTTTTTGACTTCTTTTCTTCAGCAATAAACCTCTGCTAATTGTCCTAAGGTCTGAAATGGGTAACTTTTTAAGCAGTGCAACCCATATGGCGTGGCTCGATGCCGATGATTAGGTAGGGTTGGAGTGGAGGGCTAGGGTGTCCCTTACATTGGTTAGCGAGAATTATTTCGACTCGTTTGAGCCTGTGGCAGATGATCAGACTCTTTTATGCTAGCCTTCGCGTCATCGATCTTTAAGGGTGGTGAACCCTAGTGGCTATGTTAGTATTGCATGACTCTTGGTATACCTTTCTTCTTTTCTTGACGAGATTGTTTTATTTTCTGAATCTGACAAGGGTTTTCTTCATTTCTTGACAGTCTGATGTCTCTATGTCGACTATTCCAGCCCGCGGTATGACGGGGCTTAGGGATGTTTGGGAGCATCTTCCTACTGTGGTGCATTGGATAGTGTCCTCTGCGAGTTTTGGGAGGCTAGCGTGGGGTTTGGATGAGACGCCCCACTCCACTGCAGTTTTACGTGCTTTGGGAGAGAGGTGGTGGGACACTACCCACACCTTCCATTTTGGTTTTGGGGAGATGACAGTGACTCCCATTGAAGTTTTGCTGTTTTTGGGGCTAGATTGCGAGGGTGCCCAGATTGAGGTGGACAGGACGCTGAGGGTGATGCTAGAGGCGGTGACGGCGGCTCTTGGTGACGTGGAGAGGGTAGTTTCTGGAGACTCCCTTCACTTGTCTTCTTTAAGGGATCTTTTGGTGAGGAGGAGGGTTGACGAGAATGATGGGAAGTAGGTGCGTCTGATGGGCTGTCTGCTTATCTTGCTGGGGTTAGGGGGTTTTCTGGTGGCGACGAGTGGCGACGTTGTCCATTTGTGGGTTCTACCATTTATGAGGGTGTTTCCGAACATCTGCTTATATGATTGGGGGAGCCTGACTTTGGTGACCCTTTACTATTTTTTGGATGCATTCAATCGATGCTGCCGGCTGATTTTTACAGGGCCATGTATCTTCTGGAGGTATTCTTTATTTTGCGCATTTTCCTTTATGCATTCGCAGTTTCCATTCATGCACTTCTTTTTGATTTCTTGAATACTGATCCTTGTTCTTTGCAGACGTGGTTCTATGAGGTGATTGGGTTGAACACCCAATTGATTTCTTTAAAGGATGACTCTGTTGGGGACTTTTATCGAATGTTTCAGTGGTGGAGGTCCAATCAGTAGTCGAAGAAGAATCTTTCTCTGAAGGCAGTGCGTCAGGTCTTGAATGACCTGAAGAGCGAGCAGGTAAGCATTCTGTTGTCCTTGAGACTGTTCTTTATCCTTTCATTCCATTTTATTGATACCGATCCTTCGCTTTTGCAGGGGATTTTCAGGTGACCTTTTATCCCTGGGGGACGGCTATTCAGCACACTGGGGTGATTAGGGGATGAGGTTGCGGGGCTGCCGGCGAGGCCCCCTATGTTCATGAGGCACGTGTCGAAGATGTACGATAATGCCCGGGTGGTCGCGATGATGGGAGAGCCATACTCCCTATATATTAACATAGCGATGATGTATGATTATCTGGACTTCATCACGAGTTGGATAATGCATCCTAGAATTTATGATGTGATGGCTCTCCCTTGGGAGGGCTCGAGTCGACAGGTGGGGTCTTTTCATAGTGCAGGTGGTGAGGCAGCGACGACTTCAGGATCTTCTTTTGTACAGTTTCATTCCCCTTGTTACAACATTCAAGGAGTTGATGAGGGATCTGTGCGTCTACCGCATCGACCTCATGCGATGGACTCGGAGGAGTTGGGTCTGACGGAGGAGGTCCTTCAGCCTGCGGTAAGTCTTTTTTTTAATTTCTTTCTTTTTCCTCATGCTTGGCTGGTTTGATCTTTTCTATTCTTCCTTGCAGCATATCAGTGTTTCGACCCCAAGGCAAAAGGACATCAGGGACTGTATATCCTTGGCGACTGCTCATATTCGTGAAGAAATTTCGGTCCTTTCTTGCTTGGTCCCTTCTGCCTCATCTGGGGAGGGATCGAGTTTTAGAAGTGGGGGCACGTCATCTCATCACAGGGGGAAAAGGGCTCACTGTAGGGATTGGGGATCCTAGAGAGAGAGAGATAAAAGAGAGAAGAAAAAGAGAGAGAGAGAGAGAGGGGGAGAGCGAGAGAGAGAGAGATTTGGTTCGGGCTGAGTCCCGTTGTGCTTTTCCTGCAAAATGTTAATGTAACACAACAAAATATATGCAAACGAAGAAATGAAATTTTTGTTTATTAATTTTCTTATTTAGTGATTAATGCACATGCTCTTTTTACTTTGCTGCTAAGACCGTAAAAAGAAATTTGAAATTGATTTGAGAAGGGCTTTATTTAAAATGAGATTAGTAAAAGTATAAAGTATAATGGAAATTCGGAATTCCCTTAAGATAAAAATGAGCTTTTTGATTTTGACAAAAGAGGAAAAAGGGAATTTTCCCAAAATAGGGGGTTGCCGATCGGCATGACCCCTGTCTTGCCTATCGGCATGTTAGTCCAGTCCAATTCATCCAGGGCTTTGATTGTACTTTCTTCAATTGCTTGGTACCTGGTGGGGCAAGCTTTTCTCCGATTTCTGCTGGGTTCCTTGTCTTATCTTGAGATTTCCCAAGTATAAAAGGGTGTGTGGATGGGGCTTTCCTCCTCATAATTTCACTTTCTTTCTTTTCCACATTCTTACTTTCTTACATATCTCTTAGTCTTGCAAGATGGCTCTCCCTAGTAGCATTGAGTTCGCTAACTACCTTGAATCCTTGGAAGTAAAGTGCTCTTACAATGCTTATTATGATGCCTTTCACATGCGGCGGGTCTCTTTGTGGCGTAACCGTCCTATTGAGTGGAACATGGTGATGGCGGCTGTTGAGTTTTGGTATCACGAGGATCATGTATTCGACTTCGGGTTGGATGAGATTTGTCTTACCAATGAGGAATAATCTTCCATGCTGGGGATAAATCCCAGCGTTGTAGCGGCGCTGCATGAGTTTTCCCATTCTCCTAGGGAATTATTAGTTGGTCTTCTTCATATTTTGCCTTCGACGGCTAGGCCCTTGGTTACAAGGGGAATGATTTCCCTTCCGGTGGTTTTGCAATCTGTGTATTTGTAGGACGTGGGTGTTGCTGGATATACCGGGGCCATCATTTTAGGCCTTGTTTCCAAAGTTCTATTGGTGATTGGGAGATGCTGGTGGACTGCCAACTGGCTACTATTATTTCTTAGATGTCGTACAGTCGCAATCTTGCTACGGTGTTATTGGTGGAGACCTTGAATGGACTGGATGCTTGGCGGGAGGGTCATTCTGACTTCCCGAGGGGTAGCCCTGTAATGCTTTTTATATGTCTATTAGAGAGGTTTTGTATGGCGGTCCCACCTGAGTATCCCTTACCGGCAGTTCCAAATTTCTTCTCGCTCTATTTCATTGGCATAGGCCTGAGCATTGAGAGTTAGGGGAATTGGTTTATAGATCACGGGGCTCGAGGCTTACATTGGTCTGTGCCTTGGTGGGGGGATTTGCCTCCCATTCTGGAGCTTGGAGACTACCAGTACGTCAGATTGGTTGGCCTTAGGTAGACCTCTTTCGACTTTCCCTGGCGGCTGCTGTGCCAATATAGTTGGGAGAAAATTGTGCCACCGCGAACACCAAACTTCTTTCCCATGGAGGATTTGATAGAGCATATGCGCATTCGGCTTGGTTCTTTGTGGGAGAATCATTGTCCATCAACCTGTCCTTCTCAGTCTACTGGGCGAGTCTGGCATGTCTCTAGGGACTACATGAAATGGTTGTGGAAGAAGGTAGTGTCCAGGATGCTGGCTGTGGAGACTGGCCAAAGGTGGTTTGCCATATCTAACACCATAGAGGGAGGCGTTGTGGTCTACCCCAAGATGGTCCAGGCTTATCGCTCTAAGGAGCGTCTATGATAATCCATTCAGGCAGGGGAAGTTTGGGGGGCCTAGGATGCAGGTGATGATGGTGATGGTTCCTCTGACAGTTGTGGGTAGGGCTTTGGGAAGTTCTTTGTAATAGGTGTGGTTTTATGGGGAATAATTGGGGTGATTTTCAAGCGTAGTGGGGCTTGTTATTATCTGGGAGTTCTTTTTACTAGGTGTAGTTCTAGCAAAGGAAGTCGTTTGACTCCTTACACATATGTAATCTTGCAGAAATTTCAGATAAGGAAATAAATAAGTTTTTGATCATCTAGTTGTGACTTTTGATGACTTTTTGCATTTTGAATTATCTATACTAATCACTAAGGCATACATAATCATTTTGTTCACATATATGTTAAGATGAACTGTCGTTCTCAGGGATAAGAAAAGAATAGCATTTTGTGAAAAAGAAGGGGGCGACGCTCATGTAAAGTGAACGAACTGCCTACATACCTCTGAGGGTTTTGGAAAATTTTGAAATTCATTTTTGAAAGTGGTTTTAGAGGATCAGGCCCCCGTAGTTCTGGGTAGGGGGAAAAGAAGAGAGTTTTTTTTAGAATAGAAGGGAGATGAGAAGAGTCGTAGTGCACCGAGATTTCGGATTAGGGGTAGAATTTCTTGTGACAGTCCAGTTTGACTGGACACACCATTTCTTTCCCGTCGAGGTCGGTGGGAACAGCGGCGTCGCCCAATAGGATCTTCTTCATAATTTAGGGATCGCTCCAATTAGGCTTAAATTTCCCTCCGGGGTCCCAAATAGGCTCTACTATTTCTTTGAGGCATAAGTCCCCCTCTTGGACACCGCGATCCTTGACTCTCTTATTGAATGATAGCGCTATACGATGATGGCACCCTTGTATGTGATAGAGATCTTTCAATCTCCTTTCGTCTAAGTGGGATAACTCGTAAAGACGGATTTGGTACCAGTCTTCTTCGCTGACCTTGATTTTAAGCATGATGCACCGTGAGGGTATTTCCAGCTCCACGGGTAGGACTGCTTCCACACTGTAGACTAGAGAGTAAGGGGTAGCCCAGTAAATGTTTAAATTGAAGTGCGATAGCCCCATAGGGATCCTGTTGGACCAATCATGATAACTCTCAATCATCTTGCTGATGATGGCTTTGAGATTCTTATTGGCTGCTTTGACTGTTCCGTTGGTTTTTGGTCGGTATGGAGAGGATTTATGTCTTTGAATCCCATACTCTTCGACCACTACTATAACCTCCTCCTCAAAATGTAGCCCATTGTCTGCTACCATCTCGTGTGGGACCCCATATTGGCATATGATATTTTTCTTGATGAATCTTGTCATTTTCTTAGCATTCAGAACTGCGTATGAGTTGGCTTCGACCCATTTAGTGAAGAAGTCAATAGCGACTAGGATGAACTAATGGCCATTGGATGCCTTCGGTATGACTTTCCCTATGAGGTCTATGCCCTATGTGGAAAATGCCCAGGGAGAAGTAATGTTGTACAGTTCTCGCGGAGGGAGGTGCTATAAGTTGGAGAACTATTAGCATTTGATAAATCTTCACACGTAGGCTGTGAAGTCCTGAACCATGGGAGTCCATTAGTTTCCCTGTCGAATGATCTTTTTGGAGAGTATATGGCCATTCATATGGGGTTTGTATTCCGCACTATGGATTTCCTGCATCATCTCTTGAATGTCAGCCCCTGCGATGCAGTGTAAATAGGTTCCATCGAAGTTTCTCTTAGATAGTTCGTTATCACAGACAATGTAATAGGCGGCCAATATGTAGAGAGTTCCTCAGTCTTTCTTGTATGCCCCTTGGGGATACCTACCGTGTTTGAGGAGGCACCAAATATCTTAGTACCAGCAGTTGGTTATTTTGAGTTTTTCCTCCGTATAGAGCTTGATGGGGTAGTAGTGGGTGGGTTTGTCATGTTTTTGGATAAGGAAGGGACCCATGGTTATTCCTTCGGGCATGTCAATCATCGAAGCTAAGGTGGAAAGGGCATTAGCCAAGTTGTTTTTTGCTCGGGGCAGGTAGTGGAAGGTGATTTCTTGGAATTAGGATGCTAGTTCTTCAAGGTGGGCATAGAAGGGTAAGAGTTTCTCATCTTTGACTTTCCATTTCCTGAGTACTTGACCGATGCTGAGGGCTTAATCCCCGTAGACATCGAGGTATCGAATTCATTTATTGAGGGCAAATTTGAGGCCTACAATATATGCCTCATATTCAGTCATGTTGTTAGTGTAAGGGAAATCCAATTTGACGGCAATGGGAGTGTGGGAGTCATCAGGGGAAATTAGGAGAATTCCAATGCCGTATCCTTTTTGTTGGTAGCACCGTCAAAGAACATTTACCACTGAAGATCTTTGTGGGAGGCGCAAATGATATTCTCACCTGGGAATTCAGAAATCCAGACATCGGCCTCTTCTATTGGGTAGTCAGAGATGGCTCTTCCTTTCATTGCTTTCTGTGACATAAGTGATATCAAACTTGACTAGAAGCATCAACCAACGGGCCATTCGGTCGGATAGGGCGGGCTTCTCGAGTAGGTACTTGATGGGATCCATTCGGGTTATGAGTCTGATGAGGAAGGTGAGTACGTAGTGCCGTAAATATTGGGTGACCCAAATAAGAGGGACACATTCTTTTTCCAAGGTATAATAGTTAACTTCGTAACCAACCAATTTCTGACTGTCATAATAGATAACTTTCTCTTTGCGAGTTTCTTCAAGGTATTGAGATTGAAAACGCCCTAAGGGCCCCCGAATTTAAAATCCTTATACGTAAAATCAATTTCCTTATTGAAATAGATATGCGAAAGCGTAAAGGTGATGGTTTAATAAAACGAATTACCAAATTTTAATTTCTTCACAAATTAAAATTAAATCAAGTGAAAATATGATTAATACACACACACTATTGATTTCACTTAAACAAAATTAATTCATTCAAGTCCTAGAATTTGACTAAGTCATATTTATCATTATTTCCATGTTAGGCCAAACCAGTTTTAACAATAGACTTGAATTAAATAAACTTTACCCAAATATAATTATGCACCAAATTAAATTAAGTGTGACAATTAAAACCAATTTTGTCTTGAATTATCCTAAGCATGAGTTCTAAGTCATTATGCAAGATAAAATAAATCAATCACACTATGCCACAATGTACGAGGAAAAACCCACAACGGGAAATAACCTCGGACGACCCTAGCCTCAAATCCACTAAGTACGGAATTACATTTACAAGACAGATGACTTACTTCCTCAACTCGAACCCTCTCTAGCCTTGATGCGTCTTCTTGTAATCACCTCTTACTAGCGGATAACCACGGAGCTCCACCGTGATCTTGGACTCACCAATCGGACAATAGGTACACCGTCAACCACACGTGGTGTCTTTTACCACATGAGAATGCCGCAGCAAAACAAACTCTTCTTATTTAAGGGATGTAGAAGAAAAGCCAAAAAATCTCTTTAATTCAGTGTAGAGATAAACCCGGTGCCAAACTCCAAGCAAGATGTATATATATATGAACTTGGCTAAACAAAACAATGGGTGTGTTTATTTTTTTTGATGAATTTAATCCATAAAAATCAAACACAAAACATGGAAATTTTTCTTAAACGTTTTTCTCTCAAAAGAATCTTAGGATGTGAAAAAGTTGTCTACAAAAAGTTAGTTCCCGCACTTAAGAAGTATGGCAAAAAGGAAGTGGGGCAAAGTAGTGGAAAAGTGGAAAAAACTGGCTTAAAACTGTTCCCGCTATTTTTTTCGTTAGAAATCTCGTTCGAACGAGACTTCTAACGAAGAGACATAATGAAAAAAAATCTTGTTTGAAAACTGGTTCGAACGACTTCTCGTTCGAACAACTTCTCGTTCGAACAACTGGTTTGAACGAGGTTGTTCAAACGACCTATGTAATGAGTTCTCAGGCCATGGTTCTAGATAATTTCGATACGAACGCGTGTCCGCCAGTTTTGTTTTTTTCTGATTTTTTTTGGATTTGATATGATTTTTCTACTGAAAGGTGTCCGAGAATAAAATATTTAGAACTACGAATTCAAAAAAAGTTGAACAAAAAAAATACTAACACCCAAAATAAATTTCTAAAATTCACCCAATAAATAATGTTCCAAGCTCCTATATATATATATATTAAAATTCATTCATACCTTAGGAGCAATGGAACCATGTTGATGACATAGAAACGAGGCACAACACACACGACATTTGATGAAGCTTTAATATCTTGGCCGCTACGTCTTCAACAAACACGTCATAGGCTTGAATGGATAAACTTGAACTCTATCCTATGACTCAAATGTTTTTGTCCGGAATTGAGCCAAAACTACAAAGGACTCAATTGGAAATTTGTGTATTTACAGAGACAGCAAAGCCCCGACTGCAGTATCGATTACGGTTTGGTATAGGAGTAAGGGAAGACCAGGCTGCGATGGCATGAGCACCGGAGGTCAGGTTAGGTATTACTTAATTTGGTCGAAGGCTTCTTGGCTTACATTATTATAGACCTTAGTTGAATCCTTTCGGAGGAGTTTGAAGATAGTTTCACAGATGGAACTCAATTGGCTGATGAATCGACTGATGTACAGTAATTTCCTAAGGAACGCTCACACTTCTTTCTCCATTCGGGGAGGTGGCATCTCAAGTATGGCTTTCATCTTGGAAGGATCTTCTTCTATCCCTTTATTACTGACCATGAATCCCAAGAGTTTCCCTTTGGTAATGCAGTAGACACATTTATGTGGGTTAAGCCGTATTTGGTACTGTCGCAGTCGTTCAAAGAATTTTTGAAGAGTAGGAATATGACATTCTCTAGTCTTGGATTTGATAATCATGTCATCTACATAGACCTCGACTTCCTTGTTTATTCTATCATACAGAATGGTTATGGCAGCCATTTGGTAGGTAGACCCTACATTCTTGAGACCAAATGACATGATAGTGTAGCAAAAGGTTCCCCAAAAGGTGATGAATGCAGTTTTCTCTTGATGATCAGGGTGCATCTTGATCTGGTTTTATCTGGAAAACCCATCAACGAATGACTTAAGAGAGTGACTGGCTGTGTTATCCATAATCATATTGATGTTTGGTAGCAGGTAATCATCCTTCGGAGAGGCCTTATTCAAGTCTCGGTAGTCGACACACATGCAGACATTTCCTCCTAATTTCGGCACGAGTACGATATTGGCTAGCCATGTAGTATATTCGATCACACGAATGAAGCCCATATTCAGTTGCTTGACTACTTCTTCTTTTACTCTGAGTGACCATTCGGTGCAGAACTTTTGCAGCTTCTGTTTAACTGATTTATATTTTGGGAGAGTCAGAATCGGATGTTGTGCTATGCCAGGGTCAATGCTGGGTATATCATCGTAGGACCATGAGAATACAACCACAAATTCCTTCAATAGCTCTTCGAGTTACGTGCACTCATGCTCATTAGGGGTAGCCCCTATCCTAATCTCTCGTATTTGGCTACTAGAACCAAAATTAATAGCAACAGTTTCATCTTCATTAACTTGAATGTAATTATGTTGTTTGCTATTAACCTTATTTAGATCAGTTAAGAATTGTTCATTTGCTAAGTTATCATCATCAAGAGTTTGATTAGAATCAAGACAATTAATGTAAGGCACGACAAGATAGTCAAAATCTTTATTTATTTCATTGATAGGAAAAATAATATTGAGAACCTCATCAAAGAAGGTATTCATTACATCAGAGTGAGAGGAAACAACCAAAGGGGAAAGGGGAAAGGGGATAAATATAAGGTTAGGTTAAATATCAGTAGGTGGCACAGGTGCAGCATTCCAGTTGAGAAGAGGTGCATCAGAATCTTTGATAAGGTAGGATGGATTGGATGATGTAGTCCATGAGTGGATCACGCAGAGTGCCAGCCCTAGTATCTGTAAGTTGAAAGAGTCCTCGGAGTCGCTGTCCTCAGAATCCCCGATATCAGCTATGGTCTTATCAATGAGTGCTTGTACATAGTGTCGGGAACTTTCATCCCTCAGGTAGCTGTCTTGAAAAATTATCTCCATTCCTGGTTTCATCCTCTTGTCTATAGGGTCATACCAAGGCTCAGGGAAGTCGTAAAAGTGGAAATCTTCACCCTCTTTGATGAATCTTCCATTTAGGGAACCTCTCGGGATAGTTTTGGAACATTCTAACTTTCTCTTTAGTCGAGGCTGACGGATCAGTCTGAGTTCTTCTTTTGATGGTTGATAGCCCAAGCCACTAGGTGGAAAGGCCTCCTTCGACATAATAGGTTCAGTTATTCCTTATTGTCTTTGCCCTAGCCCTAGTCCGGGCATGAAGTGCATATTCTTAAACATTCTGATTACATTGACATTTGTTTGAGGATTGTATTATGGACAAACCCTATCTTTGAAGTCGTCCCTTGGTGGGAGTAGGAGTGGTTTGACCTGAAAGCCTAATAGTAGCATATTGTTCACCCCGTGTTGTATCTCAAGTATCGAATTACTAGTGCTAGTATTCTCGATGTTGTCACTGTCTCCCAAGATGGTGATAACTTGTCCATTGGCAAAGAATTTCAATTTCTGGTGAAGGGAATAAGACACCCCTTTGATGCTGTGGAGCCACGGTCATCAGAGAAGAAAATTGAAATAGTCTGAGATGTCGATGACTTGGAATTCAATAACAGGATTTATAGGGCCAACCCCTATTATAAGCTTGATAGATCCCATTAATTCTCGGCGGGTGTTGTCATAGGCACGTACTATAGCCAAGGTTGGAGCAAGGTCTTTCACTTTTAATCCCAGACAATCGAGGGTTCTTAACTGGAAAACATTCAGAGCTGATTCGTTATCGACGAGTGAGAGGGGGAAAATTTTCCCCATAACTTCAACAAAGATATTGAGAGCATGATTGTGGTTGGGACCATTCTTAGGGATTTCCTCTTCAGAGAAGGAGAGCATTCGGGTAGAGGTCATGGATCCAACTAGGTACACTGCTTCCTCTGGTGTGGTTGAGGGAGGGACTGTGGGTCCTATGAGTAGCTTGATCAGGGAATTTCGATGCAGTTGGGAAGACATGAAAAGTCGCCATAAAGTGATGTTAGCTTGAGTCTTCTTTAGTTGATCGAGGACATTCCTTTATTCAAGAGTCATTTGTGGCATAGGGATATTATCAACACTTTTACCTTTATCGCTTGCTAATGGTTATAAGTTTGAGTTCTGGTAATGTCTCCCCGAACTGGTCATGTGGTTCATGAAAGAGGGAAAAATAGAAACCCTGTTTCTTCATCGATATCGGGTTGCTCAGCAACCTGGTTAATCTCTCCTATCAGCTCCTCGAATGATATCACTCCGCATAGGTTGGCTAACAGACTAGTCTTTTCGAAATATGGCTCTTCATCTAAATCTTTGAAATCGTCTCCCCATCCAGTGGCAACGATATTATCTTTCCATGCAAGGTCGATACAGTCTACAACTTCTATGGCTTCTTTGTATAACTCTTCCCATTTAGGTAGGAAAATGCAAGACTGAAGGGACCAGGTGCCCTTCTAATTTCAAAGTGTCAAGCAGCTCGAATATACTACAAATATCACCAGTGTGTCGAAATAAATCTACTTAATCTAGACCAGATCTTCTAGACTGAGTTCATCGACTGGAACTACCCAATTTTTTTGACTCTCGTGCCCATTTTCGAGCTTCTAAGAACATCCCATTGAATTTTTGACAGTCAATGGTCATCTGGGAGGGCCATTTCATTCCGATAGGAGTTGGTTCAACACTTCTTACAATTCCATATCTTTACCTCCAGAACGGGTACGGACAACGATGCAGGTTCTGGTGAGGAGTGATAAGGTTTGATCGACAAGGTTGGTAGGGTGTAAGAGGAAATATGGGCATGTTTAGAGAGGTTTAGGAGAGTATATGGGTATGACTGGTGATTTACTTGGCATGATTTAGGTAGATGGGTCGAGTTCTAAGTCTTTTTCTAGGAATATGCCATTTGTATGATTTAGGAGTGGATTATGGGTAGTGTTTGGTTTAGGATTAGCTGGTGGGGCGATGATACCCCGGTCAATCAGGCTTTGGATTGTGTTTCGGAGATGGAAACATTGGTCCGTGGTATGGCTAACAGTTTGATGATAATCATAGTGGGCATCAGGTTTGAAGTTTTTTGGAAGTGGATTTGGTAACGGACGAGGGCCCAAAGGTTTGATCAGGTTTCAATTCAAGAGAGCCTGGTAGACTTTGGAGAGAAGAGCATGAAGCTTGAATTATTCGTTTTGGATTGGGTTTGGGTGACTTTCTGGAGGGCCGATTGGTCATGGTAGCTAATTTTTCTCTCCATCTTGCTATGAAGTTGCTGACTGATTCCTGAGGATTCTGTTTAAGTAGCTCTAAGTCATGGTGAGTGAACTCTAGCTCCTCGTTGTACTTGTACTTTGACATGAACTCATGGGCAATGTCTTCCCAACTGTGGATTCTAGATTTTTTAAGGGATATGAACCAACGGAGGGCGCTATCTTTCAAAGTCTGCTGGAACATTTGAGCCATTACTTCTTCGGAAGCCCCTAAGAGAGTCATGGCTCGGTGATAGCTACAAAAATGAACGATCAGGTGTCCATACCTCCAAACTTCTCAATATTGGGCATCTTGAATTTTTTTGGTAACCTAGATTTAGGATAGGGATACATGTGGGTGTAGTACATGTAGTTCCGAAAGATTCTGACTTGGTCTAATTTGTTGGTTAGCATCTCGAGGTCTTCCTTGACCTTGTTCAATTTTTCTTCTTTTGGATCAATAATTATGAGTAAATTCGCCCGTATGAGCAAGGTTTGGCATGGGAAGATGGGCTGGTAGCGGCCCATTAGTAGGGCAACACGTGGAGCATGATGGTATTCTTCAGGAACCCAGATAGGATCAGGTGCTGGAAGACCCATGGCACGAGGGAAAATGACCTCAGGATCTTCGGGGATAGAGACTCGATTTCTTTGCATCTCGTGAACCTCGATATGAAAGTTGTCAATTTTGGCAGTGATCTGAGCCAGAACCGTCAATAAATCCGATTGTACATTCGACACTTGATCTGTATTCTCCATGGAAGGTGGGTGAGTCTTGGACTCGGAGGAAATAAAGGGACTGACATAACTTCAGTGCGGTTCGACTGAAGACCGAATCCAATAGGGAGCCAGGCAAGGGTATGTCATCGACTTGAGAAGTAGAAAAATTGAAATTTATTTTCGAAAAATAAAAAAAAGGGAATTTCATTTTTTTTGGAAAAAAGGAGGAAAATAATTTTGACATTTTTGGAAAATATGAGAACGAAAAATGTTTTTGGTATTTTTGATAAAAGAGGAAAAATTTTTTTGGATGCTTTTTGTGAAAAAGAGAGGAAGATAATAGAGATGGGTCTCAGCATGATTATTATGTTTATTAGGTTCTCACTTGTATTAAGTTCTCCTAAATGCAAAATGAAATGTCAGACTGGACCCGAGCTTGGAAAACTTGGGTTTGTAACATATGTAAAGTTATGGCTGGACTTGTAACCAGGCTCATGGGCAGGGTACCATTTTAAAAATTGCGTAAAAATTTGGGTGACAAGCTGACCCGAAATTTCGGCAGAGTTTCGGGTCGATATCGGCAATCTAACATGTGTGTCCTAGGCTTGACACCTATATGCGGGTATGCAGTTTGGTTGGGTGAATTGGAAAGTGTTCCCCCCTTTGGCGTGACTCCCACGATATCCGTCTTGCTGTTTAAGGGCAATCGGTATGCGTGGATAAGCTATTTGATATACCTGAGTGTACTTGAATTGCCTCACTATGTACCTCATGGGGCCGGTATATGTGAGAACGAATTTGATATACTCGACGTACGTGAACAAGCTCCCTTCGATATACCTCCCATCATGACTTCAGTCAAGCAGTATAATATGGGGGAACTATTTGATATACGTCGAAGGTACTTGGCCAATGGAAGGTGAGAGTCATATCGCTTAAGCTAACTGCGCCCTGTCGGACCAGCGCCCATCACGAAGTGACCCTCTAGTTAGAGGACAAAATTTGGTCAATAGCAATGCTCTTTGGTGATGTTGTGTGAATCATGAATGATTCCCTTATTAGTATCTTATGGTGAGAGTATCTTTTTTCTTGATCATGCCAAACAGGGAGCAAAGAACAAATACCAATAGTAAAGATATACCTAAGCATGGGTAAGTGATGTGTAACTATCTACAAGTGAGTGTGTGATAAGTGAGCATGGATATATACAAGTGGAGGTGTGTGTTGGTGACACCTAAGCATGGATTTCTATGTGATGTGTGCAACATGTGGATATACGTGATCCTAGGTACATATGGTGTGAAGTGTACATGGAAACTCTTCTACAAGTGTGCGAATAGTAGTAAAAGCATGAGGTATACATGAATAATAAAGGGGGAACATGCAAGTAGGGGAATATACAAGAAAATAAAACACCCATGTAAATACAGTCTAACCCTCTTAAAAATTTCCCCAGCGGAGCCACTGTGGCCATCCCGGTCGTCACAACGTTCATTCCGGAGGGAAGGAGGAGGATCCCCCAAGGAAGAACTGCGTCGCAGTCTCGCACCCTTCTCTTTAAAAAGGGGTCTTCATCCGTCGTCAGTGTGGGGTGAATGTGAAGAGATAGAGTCTCCAGCCTATTTTGCTCAAAATAGGTAAAAAAATATGTTACCACTTCGAGAGAGAGGCATCAAGGACAAAATTGATGCATGCGAAACCAATAGATCGAAGGTTCGGGGGCTAAGTTATGGAATGGGAAGGTGTTAGGCACCCATCCCTCCCTTTCGGTCTCTTATGGGCAGATAATAATATTTTCCTTTATCCTCGTGAAGTGTGTGAATGTGTCTATATAATGGAGATTGGAATCGTTCAACCCATCCATGGAAAAGATAGGATGAGGTCATCCATAGGAATATTCCCAAAGTAATAACAGATGTAGAAAATAGAATATGAGCGTTTATCGAGATATTGATAATTATTGGAAAATGATAATATATGTGGGATAAGACACGAACAAGCATGATATATGTAAATGTATGATAAAAATGAGGGATTTTGAGAAATTTGGAAAATAAGAGAAATTGGAAAATTGGACTCGAGTCTCGGATTTTAATCCCAGACTCCTACGTAGCCTATAAAGGCATCAAAGTCCACGTAGTTCAAATATTGAATTGGGGTGGGGTTTATCCCATAGATTTGAATGGAATTTTATTAGGTGTGTGCATGTAGAAAATGTGTTTCTAGTTTTGGAAAAAGTGTGGTGGATAATTCCATTCGGAATTTACGGGCGTAACCCTATTTTATTTATTTTTGAGTTTTTTATGAAAAATAAATTATGTGTAATATACTGATAAAAGCGTAGATGTTAATATGTATGAACTAGAGTGAAACTAGATTATGAATCTAAGTAACTTATGCAAAAACAAGAGATTTAAAAGAGAGGGAGAAGGAATTGGCCCTTCTTTGGAGCTTGGCTTGAATCTTGAATGAAATCCTTTGAAAATTGATGGATGTTGATGAGAGAGAAGGATATTTGCCTAATCGGGTGTGAAAAGGATGGGTATTTAGGCTTGAATGGGATTTCTCATATGGAACTTCGCTAATTTTGAGAGAATGTTGTTGAGATCATTGATGCTGATGAGTTTGTTGTATGCCTTGGGGGTGAGGTCACGGGACTTATTTATAGGGTCAGGGGGTGCCGATCAGTGTACCCCAGGGGGTGCCTATCAGCAGGTCACCCTTGACACTGTGCCGATAGGAAGGGTTCAGGGAATGCTAATTGGTAGTCTTGTGCAGACTTTTATGGAAAAATGACTGTAGAGGACAAACTATTGATCCAAATCGTGCATGGGGTATGCCGTTAGAAAGGTATTTCTAAGGCCTTAGAGAGTCCTTTAGACTGATCCCGGGTCCGGGAGTTAACTTTGGGTCAAATGTGGCTCGAAAATGCACGTCAGTCCTTTGGATGGGAGATCGTCGGATGCAAACGGATCGTTCGTCCGCATGGTAGGTACGAATCGCACACGGGGTGGACCGTTGGAAAGGTTAGTATATGTACTTCGACATTCCAAAGAGTTTTGATCAGTTTGGAAAGTTGACCTTGGTCAATCGGGGCTCGAAAGTGCCCGGTGACCTCTCGAGGTAAAACGGTTCGTTCGTCCATACCGTAGGTCAGAATCGCGTACGAGGTGGATTGTGGGAAAGGGTATTCAGTGTCCATCAGAGATTCATCTAGTCTCGTTCAATCTGAAGAGTTGACTTTGGTTAGACGAAGTTCGGGAGTGCTCAGTGGTGTCCGTATCGATTTTTGGGGGAAAACTGATCGTCCGTCCGAAAGGTTATGCTGTTTCGCGCATGGGTGGACCGTTGGATAGGGGTTTTAGTTCCCTTAGAAGATTCAAAGATCTTTCACTCTGACGGTGGATTTGATTGGGGTCAATTGGGGCCCGGGGGAGCCCGATGGTCTCTAGATCGGTACTCGGAGTGCAACCTAGGTTCGTGGTGGAAAGGGGGAGCGCTAGGAGTCTAAGGACAGACTTAGGGGGTCCTAGAATGTGGTGTCTATAGTAATAAAGTATCGAGTAAAGAAATTCAATAAGCCTACCAATGGATAATCAATAGGAACCGCCAGAGGGAACCTCTCATCCAACCACATGAACAACATCACTAGGCTCCCTCTCAAAAAATCGGAGCGAATTCACCTCAATGCATTAAGACCATTCAGAGTCTTCGCCAGTATTACCACCATAGGACTACGACAGTAAGGAATCCATGCTGTTATCGCAGCCAACTGGGTATCCACCATCAATTCCCCTATCACAAGCAAAAGCCTCGAAGTAAGGCCCAATGCAACAGGTCCGACAAAACATCAGCAAAACCCTTCACAATAAATCCCTAACAGTCGATGAATGTAAATGGAAGTGACAATCACCTCACTGAAGCCAAGATAAAAATTATGGGTGGTGTCCCACCACCTCTCTCCCAAAGCACACAACACCGTAGTAGAGCATAACATATCATCCAAAGCGACAACTCCACAAAACTAACATCATTACAGTCTATTCAACACACTAGATTTTGGAAAATCTAATGAAGGTGACACGCCCGACTTTACAATCAAGCTTTATATCCCCTCATCCATGTACAAACCAAGCCGTCAACACCTTCCTCTACTCAAAAAAATTCCAATAAACTCATTTTCCCTATTTTTTTCTCAAAATAAGTCCCTTAAAAAAGGAATCTCTTTTTCAACCAAGGCTTCGAAGACATCTTTTACTCAAACATATTTCAAATATTTCTAAAAAAAACATTTTCCCTACTCTTTCTCAAAGGAAAAACTTAGCATTAAATTAAAATGCATGTAGAATAAACCACGAAATCAAGATAATCAAACAAAATACGCATCTCGTTTGCCTTGTTGGAGTCTTTTTTCAGGTGCAATGTCGATACATCAAGCATACAACATGGTCAACGCCGAGATTCACCAGTCAAATGATGAATACATAAGAAAATCCTAAAGTGAAAGAACAAAAATGATATGTCACATCATCTTCCTCACAACCCCCTCTCCTAAGTACCAGACATACTCAAACTCGTACGACTGCAACCACATCATCTGCACCTACAGGTTCGTAACCCCCGCGAAGTTATCCCCCAGGGATAAAAGGTCACCTGTAATCCCCAACAGATAATCAACATCTACTCAATACACAAAAAGGCCAAAAAATGCTAGAAAAAATTAAAAATTTCTTGGAGAATTTCTAAAAATGCCAAACAAATATTGGAACATTTATCATAAAGAAAACCATTTTTAGAGAACTTAACCCCTTACAAACTCCTTAAATCCCCAGTAGGATTAATATTATGCTTTTATCCCTGACATAAGCCCTAATCTACCCTCAACATTTTTTGCTTCGCATCCCATGTCTACTATAATTACCCAACAAAACACACACCTCAAATCGAATGCATCCCTAATAAGATTGCAAAATAATACCTTCCCAGTTCACGACAAAAATTCTAAACTAAATCTTCTCCAATTCTATCCCACGGCTTCCCCAATGAAGTTATCCCCTCTCAAAATAACATAATCCCAAACCGGATGTCACGAGGGCAAACCTTCCCCCAAAGAGTCTCAAAACAACACAACCCTTAGTAGAACAACAAGTGCATCTGTATCCCCAAAATAATTTAAAATTTTCGCAAGAGAACAACTCCCTGCATCATAAAGTTTAGGTCCTTAGAATTGACCTCGACTTGTAGAATTGGTCACTCCAGTCTTAGGTGCTAAGAATTGTCCCGACCCGTTGAATCAGTCTTTGTTATTAGTCAGAATAATTGCATGTAAAACCCTATTTATTTGTGCATTTTAGTATTCCGCATATGTTATTCCAGGAACTTATGCTAATATATTAGTTAAGTCGTAATTTTATCATATATATGTTATGCATGGTTTATTTGACCTTTTATGTGTTAGGAATGCATGACTTGAAGTTTGGTTGAATCTCAGTAAAGGATCATATATTTTATTTAAAAAGTTTCTAGGTTTAGAAACTCTCTCTTCTCTCACCTAGGTCAAAAGAATATATGTTTTCTTCTTATATATGAAGCATTGATTACATCAAGTTAGTTGATTTTTGATCCAATCTTTGTTTACCTACATCTTCTTTGCCTTTTTTTATTAGCTATAACATATATTTATTGACCTCTCTGTAGTTATTTGGTTCATAAATAGACGAGTTCTTCATTAATGATGTTCTCTTACATGATTTACTTAGTTTCTATCATGAATTTCTAGTCCTATAGGTTAGGGATCATTATCCCCCATAGATTCTTTAACTTCATAGTTAGGGTTTGGTTTATAATTATTCCAATGAAACATTATGTGTTGGTATTGGAGTATACTAATTTCTTAACTTCTCTTGTGTTGAAAGTGTAGTATTTGAAGCTTTACTACAACCCCGACCCATCTAGCACCATAACTAATTATCCCCTTATCTTCCATTGATGAGTTTAGTCTCTACATGGTTGATGTTCATACTTAATTAGTTATGATCGACTAGAGTTAATTTAAAATAAGTCCCACCATTTCTTAACGAATCCAAGGTGGGAGAAGGATCCTCAATCCCATTTATATTTTGAACTCAAGATTTTCTTAGATTGTTTCTTTGTATCTTCATAATTTACTCATTCTCCATTAATTAAACGAATGTTTGGATAGAGGTTAACTAATCTTAGAACTTCAAATAACATATCATCTTTTATATTTTCCCTTTGTGACGTTTGGAGAATATCCTTTAACCAACTTTAGTTCTCTTAGGAGCATTTATTCCTACGGAATACGATTCCAGACTTACACGGATACTACCTATTGCGAAAGATTTACACTTGAATCACACACTATTTATAAAGAATCAAGTTTTTGGCTCCATTATCGAGGATTAGGAAAAATTGTAGGTTATAAGACATTTTATTTTCCATTCCCCGTGGTCACCGTGACAACACGGTTTCCATAAACTAATCCAAAACTCTCATAAATGCAAGACGCGAGCGATAGAACTTCAAATCCCGTAGTAGAATACTCGTCGTCTAATAAACGTTCTGACTATTGTAGACCATCTCCTACCCCGTCTACCTTCTCACATTTTGGAGCCCACTCCAATTCTACTACCATGGTCGACAATAAGAGCGAACACGGTAGTCGAGGGAAAGTTGAGCCTTCCTATAGACCATTGAGAGATTATTTACAATCTCACTGGACCACCTCTCCATTGTGCATTATTTTTCCCTATAACGCCGCACAATTCCATTACCAAAATGGAATGACTCAATTATTACCTACATACTGCAGCATGCAAAGTGAGAAATCTTACTTACATGTGCGAGAGTTTGAGGAAGTGTGCACTAACTTTAGCGATCAAAACTATCCTCTTGATGTCACACAACTCAAACTTTTTCCATTATCTCTCAAGGATAGAGCTAAAACTTAGCTTTGGTCCTTAGCTCCAAATTCAATAGGAAGTTGGCGCGATATGCAAGCCCAATTTTTGAAGAAGTTCTTCCTTACCCACATCGCTAGATCTCTTAAGGACTAAATTCAAACCTTTACCCAAGGCGAGGGTCAGACCTTTGAGATATGTTGGTAGAGATTTAATGATCTATTGAATAATGCCCCCTCCACAGTTTATAAAAATGGAGACTCATCTCCTTTTTCCACATTGGTATTTGACTTAATGTTAAACAAATGGTGGAGACCATGTGCTCCGACGGATTCTTTGGTTTGGATCCAGATGATGCTTGGTTACATTTCAAGTATTGCGCTGAAACCACCTAAGCTTGGGATACTTCGGACCAAAACAAAGCCAATCCACGTTCCTCCGTTTTGCCTTACTCTAGCCATAGCATATATCACCTCACCGATGGGGATGATATTTCTTTGCGTGTAGCTCAACTAGCTAAGAGAGTCGAGACTATGGATCTCAAAATTAGGGACTATGTTTCTCCTTCTCCATCTAGTATTGAGGAGGCTTGTGCACTTTGCGACATTTAAGATCACTCTACTAAGGATTATCCTACAATTCCGACTTATAAAGTAATGCTTCATGATCAAGCCATCATAATGGCCATGTAAAAGAAGCAATTCATGACTCCTTTTGGAGAAGTATACAATACTTCTTGGAGAAACCACCTCGATTTCTCCTATGCTAGACCCCAATAAGACCAAAAACCCCTTCATGCGAATTGTAAGGTCTACCCCACCTCCAAATTACCAACAACCGTAATTATAACTACCTCCTCCTAATGTGCATATGCAAGGTCCTTCAGTGGGATTTCCTCTTCCGGTTATCCCTCACTAAGCACAACCTAACAAAAAAAGTCATAAAGATACTCTTTATGATTTTATGAATACTCAACAAGCGGTAAATAATCAAAATGCGTAAGGCTTTGCAAAGCTCAAATATTCAATCTCTAAGTTGACCACCTCCTTGAGCATTTAAGAAAAGGGTAAGTTTCCTTCATAACCTCAATGTCTCAATGGGAAAAATAGTATGAATATCGACCATCTCGAATCCCCCTTCCGATCAAGAAAAATCTATTACCTTCTTAAGGAGTGGGAAAGTCGTCGATAAGTTTATGTCTCCCCCACTACCAATCACAAATAAAGTCTCTCCTAATCCAATAGAGGTCGAAGACACTTCCTCAAAAAATAATGATGTGGAGCCACGAGTAGAGACTGAGGTATTTGCGAAGTGTCCCGTTCCCGTGCCTTTTCCTTAAAGGCTTATAGACTCGAAAGGAAATGTCGACAATGCCGATGTCTTGGATATGTTCAAGCAAGTTAAGATTAACATCCTCTTACTAGATGCGATAAGATAAGTTCCCACCTATGACAAGTTACTCAAGACTTGATTATGATAAAGAGGAAACTTTTTGTTTGGAAAGATTCATACTCGGGTAAAAATGTGAGCTCAATCATTCAATTCGAGCTACCTCCCAAGTACAATCACCTTGGATGTACCACTATATCTTATGTGATAGGGAAATTCAAAATCGAGCAAGATTTACTCGACTTAGGCACGAGTGTTAACTTGCTACCATACTCGGTGTATGAATAACTAGGACGAGGAGACCTCAAACCCACCAAAGTCACTCTTCAATTAGTTGATCACTCCGTTAAGGTTATGAAAGAGGTAGCAAAAGACATCATCAATCAAGTTGACAAATTTACTTCTCGATGGACTTTGTGGTGTTGGATACTCATCCCGTTACTCTTAGTAGCAACAATACCCCCATTATCCTTGGTCGTCCAATTCTAGCAACCTCAAGTGACTTAAATAATGCTAGAAATGGACAAATGAATCTCACATTTGGGAACATGACCTTGGAACTTAACATTTTCAAAATTCCTAAACAAATGGGCGATGATGATGAAGTCCAAGAGGTAGACCTCATTGAGGTGGTAGTCCAAGAGAATTTTGATCCTACCTATTATGAGGATTATTTAGAGGCATTCCTAGTGAACTCACTTGACCAATAAAATGATTATTTCCCTTACTATTATGAAGTAAAGTTACTAACTTCACTATTAGATGACGTAGAGAGAATAGAGGAAGTAAGTTGGCTTTCTAATTTTGAGGACTTAACCCCCACCCCACCCCCCGTGGCTTGTAACAGGTACCCTCGGATGTACGATTTCCCAAGTTTGATTTCAAGAAATTGCCTTCCGACCTTAAATATGCAAACTTGGGTGACAATGAGACATATCCCGTCGTTGTCTCATCTCACCTCGAAGGGGGTCAAGAAACAAAATGGATGAACTTGTTAAAAAGGCACAAGAGTGACTTTAGGTGGACGATAACGGATTCAAAATGAGTGAGCCCTTTAATTTTCACTCATAAAATCCACCTCGAGGAGGATGCCAAACCCTCCCGTGAAATGTAGCATAGGTTAAATTCGATAATGAAGGAGGTAGTTAGAGCCGAGGTAATTAAGCTTCTTGTTGTAAATATAATTTACACAATATTGGAAAGTAAGTGGGTGAGTTTGATTCACGTGGTTCCCTAGAAATCGAGAATCACCGTAGTAAATAGTGTGAAAGGAGAATTGATATCCAAACATACCACCACCGGGTGGAGCTTATGCATTGAATATCGAAAACTTATTGCCATGACTATAAAAGATCACTTCCCCCTTTCGTTTATTGATCAAATGTTAGAGTGTGTGTCGGGTCACCCACTTTATTATTTTCTCGTTGGTTATTCAGGCTATAACCAAATTGAGCTCGATTTATAAGACAAAGACAAAACCACAGTCACATGTCCTTTATGTACATTTTCTTATAAAAGGATGTCCTTTGGGTTGTGTAATGTGCCGTCTACGTTCCAAAGGTGCATGTTGAGCATGTTTAGAAATATGGTAGAACGAGGGTTGGAGGTATTCATGGACGACTTTAGCGTCTTTGGTAAATCCTTCGACCATTGTCTTTCCATTATTGAGAGGGTTTTGTCTAGATGTGATGAGAAGAATCTCATCTTAAACTAGGAAAAGTTTCATTTTATGGTCACTAAAGTGATTGTCCTCAGGCGTATTGTCTCCTCCGATGGTATCGAGGTGGATAAGGCAAAGATTGAGGTGATTGCCAATTTTCCAGCCCCAAAAAACATAAGGACGTGAGGTCTTCCCTAGGATATGCGGGGTTTTATCGATGATTCATTTAGTACTTTAGATCCTTTTATAGGCCCTTGTGTAATATACTCTTAAGGGAGACCTCGTTTGAATGGAGCGATGCTTGTCAAGTAGCTTTTGAGAAGTTGAAAATCATGCTTACCACTGCCCCCATAATTCAAGCTTAGGATTAGACCTATCCCTTTGAGCTCATGTGAGACACGAGTGATTTCTCGATTGAAGCGGTGTTAGGACAAAGAAGCGATAAAAGTCCCATGCTATTTTTTTTGCTAGTAAAACTCTAAATAGTGCGCAATTGAATTACTCTACCACCGAAAAGGAGTTGTTAGCGGTTATTTTCGCCTTGGAAAAATTATGAGCTTATTTGGTGGGATCTCCCATTTTGTGCTTCATGGACCATAAAACATTAAAATATGTTTTTTCAAAGAAATTCGCCAAGCCGCGTTTGATTATGCGGGTCCTCTTACTCCAAGAATTCGATAGGATCAAAGACAAAAAGGGAGTAAAGAACGTAATTTTTGATCATTTGTCTTGGTTGCCGTTTGAGGCACCTCAGGAGAAATTACCCATCGATGAATTCTTTCCAAATGAACAATTGTTCTCCACTTCCTCTCTTTCGTGCTTCTCCGACATTGTGAACTACCTTGTGATGGGATCCATCCCTTCTCATTAGACCCCTTAGGAAAAGAGGAAGTTCCTGACCTGGGTGCACGTGTTTTTATTCAATAACCTATACTTGTTTAAATACTGCACGGACCAAATCGTTTGAAAATGGATTCCGAATGAATATATATTAAGAGTTATCCGTTTGTCCCACTCAGAAGTGTGTTGGGTCCACTTATCCTCCAAGAAAATATCCGAAAAAATATTTTAATGCGGATTATATTGGCCCACACTTTTTTAGGCTGCATATGAGTTTTGCATCTTGTGCGAGCGTTGCCAAAGGTAGGGCACTATTACTCATCGAAATATGATGCCTATGTCCCCCATAATTGAGATATAAGTTTTTTATTGTGGGGGCATTGATTTCGTGGGATGATTTCAACCTTCGTTCGGTAACCTCTATATCCTTGTAGCGATTGATTACATTTCCAATTGGGTGGAAGAGATAGCTTCATGAACCAATAATCATAGGGTGGTATTGAAGTTCCTAAAGAAATATTTATTTTCCCAATTTGGGTCTCCGAAAGCAATAATCAGTGACAATGAAACTCATTTTTATAATGGTCCGTTTGCTAATCACATGCAAAATTATGGTGTCATTCATAAAATTGGAAATACCTTCCACCCTCAGATAAGTGGCCAAGCCGAGTTGGCCAATCGTGAGATAAAACATATCCTAGAGAAGACGGTCAATCCTGACTGCAAGAATTGGTCTCTAAGGATAACTAATGCTTTGTGGGCCTATTACACGACCTTTAAAATGCCCCATGGTATGTCCCCCTTTAATCTTGTGTGTGGAAAACCATGCCATCTACCGGTGAAGCTCGAGCACAAGGCCTATTGAAAAATTATAGAGTTGAATTTTAATCTAGATAAAGCCCAAAAGAAATGGATGTTCCAACTCAATGAGTTGGAGGAAATTCGAATGATTTATATGAGAGTGCGAGAATTTGTAAAGATAAGGTGAGGGAGAGACATGATAAAGACATTTAAAAAAAATCATTTCACCCTCTCCAAAAGGTACTCTTATACAATTTTCAGCTGCATTTATTTTTCGAGGAAATTGAGGTCGAGGTGGACGGGTTCGTATGTTGTGAAAGACGTCTTTCCTCATGGTACGATTAAGATTGAGAACCCAAAAGATAATAATGTGTTTAAGGTGAACGGTCAATGCCTTAAACCATTTTTGGAGTTATTTGACCTTCCATGGAACAATTCCGTTATCCAAGCACGTTTATGGGGCCAAATAGGTTCTCTCGAGACAAGATTTTTGTGTCAAGCAACCCCCGACACGTGAGAGGTTGCAATTTTTTTATCCAGACCATTCCACATGTTTTATACATCCATTGTGTTCAAGAAATCCAATAAAAATCAGCCCAATTATTTTTTCCATGATTTAGCATAGGCAACAGGTGAAGAATTATAAAGTATCAAGTGCGAATCGATTTGGTCCCCCACATAATCTATTTGATTTTAGTCAGGGAAATTGTTAAGATTAGCGAATCAATTCTGTCCCAATCCTAATCGGTTCGATGAAGGGCAGTGTAAAAATCGAGATAAGCGAATCAATTCGGTCCATTAGCGAATCGATTCGGCTTGTCAGTCCTTTAAAATTTTCCCATTATTTTAAAAGCCCACATTCCTTCCCTTCTACCACACCAAAAACCAACAAAAATTTATCCCTTCCAAATTCATTTCCCCACTTATTCCTCCTCATTTCTCAAGGATTTTTGTTCCAAGGTACGTATTCCTTGCTTCTTTTATTATTTTCAACATGTGAATTGTGTTCTACGTGTTCAAACTAGTGTCAAATGCCATTATGTATGTTTGTTGCTAATTCTTTAATGAAATAGTTTATCCAACAAATACAACTTATATATATTATTTTGTTGATTTGGTTGTATTTGTTGAGGTATTTCGTTATTTAAATGGAATTTTGACCCTAGTTTTAACATTTTTCACACAATGTGTTCAATAAAAAGCTCCAATGGGTTTTGTGTGCTTGTCGACTACCTTTATCCGACCAATTTCTCCATATGTGCACCCTCCAAATTGTTTCGACCCCAATTTTCACACTTAATTTTGTGCATCGCACTAATGGTGTGTGTATAAAATTAATATTTTGTAGGTTTCTTTGGCATCAAAACCAACCTCTAATGAAATTATGGGATGGTCGAGTTTCGAGACTTTCTATTCAAAAGAAGAAAGGAATTTGTACCGAATAAAGTTCAAATCCAACCGTATCATTGTGATAGAAAGGGAAGAGAAATTAGAGGAGTTCCCGGCCTCCGTGCGATATTTTTTGATCAAATTTTCTTTGGAGGACCACTTGGCCAAAGGAGAGGACGCGAATGAAGAACATGTGTGTCATTTCTATGCTTTGCTCGTATCATTGGGAGGCAACATATATGAAGCTTATGTGAGGGGTAGGCGGATTGCAATTTCAAAGCTCATTTTGGCTTTGCACCTAAGTGGAACTTCTAACCCCAAACTCTACCATTACCCGGTTAGTGATAATGCACTAAGGCTTTCATAAGATATACTCATAGCGCGTCTTGCACCCTACAAGGTTTGGATCGGGGTCACTTTGCCCACCTACGACATGTTTGTTGTGAATCATCTCATCCATCTAGTGGCCGTCAATACCATTATTCCTACCCAAACCAAATTTGTCCTCCATTACAAACATGCCCATTTTCTATATAAATTGTTGGAGAATGATGCGGTCGTTAGTCTTCCCGCCCTCGTGTTACAACAAATGGTTCCTACAGCCTATGACCATGAGGTATCGACTTCTCTCCCTTATACACGACTAATTTCCCAAATTTGAAAAAATGCCAGATGTGAGGTGGCGACCGGTGACAACCTTATTAAGCTTCCTAAACTGCTCAAAGACAAGGCAATCTCCAAATGCTTAGGAACGAATTATTGGGAACAGTGGAAGAAGATGATGATGGAGCACCCGGGAGTTAGAGGATAGGGTGACGAGGCTGTGAATCCCTCGGATACGGACCATGATGACATGGAAGCGATGTTTCACGATGTTTTGGAGGTTCCACATCCAGATGATCTGATTCGGGAATTAAGGGTTAGGATGGACGCTCTTCAGGCGAACTTCACATATATTCAGGGTGATTACCAAAGGGACATTTCTATGATTACCTGAATGCAGATGGAGATGAGATCCCATATGCATGGGGGAGAGGAACCAATACCACCCTATTTTTATGATCCATATGCGCCACGTGACACCAACGCACCCGGTACGTCGAGTCACCCATAGGAGTTTCCCTTTGTCTGGCTGCTATGCTACTATCTTTATTATGTTGCTAGTTTTTATTGGTATATAGTTGTGTATTGAGGGTTATGAGGACATATCATGTACTTTTTCTCAATTTAGATTATGAACCCACTGTACAAAATCTATTATATAATGAAATGTCTACATTTTATTTTGCTTTTTATCATTTGTACATCTATTTATTTCATATATATTACTGTTTTTACTACTAACATGTTCATAGGTATGTCGTTGCTCGCTTTGGGGTTCGCTCCTTACCGGGTGACATTTTCTCACCCTCTTTTTCATTGTGTCCCTACTAACATTGGGGACAATGATATTTCAAGTTAGGGGGTGTGATTTATATTTCTACAACCGATTAAGAGATTATTATTTAATCGTATTTATATTTATTTATTTAATAAAAAAACTCTAAAATTCAAATTATTCTTTTTCTCCCATGTCTCCAATGATTACGTATATGATCGCCCGACCCTTTTGTTCATCAGTGATGCATGTTTAGAATTTTTAATTTATTAGCCTTTAGCCCGTGTATTGTTAACATTGTGAATAATTTCATAAATTAAACTGTGAGGCCCATGATCACCATACAAAAATAATTGTTTATGATTTGGTTTGAAATTTTTCTAATTCGTTCATGCTATACACTTACATAAGTGAGATTCTAGACATACCTTCATTTGTGGGCGCATACAATTACTCGTTCTCTTTCTTAAAAAATGTATCTTGTTGACAATCTCATTTTCTTTTCATTAATTCCATATTAATTGAATTCATCTTGAATATAACACTCGAGAATGATTTTCAAAAGTGTTGAATCCCGAGAATCACATGAAACCCTATGAAAGGATCATAGGCATCGTTATTATTTGACCCATACGACCTTAGCCTTACCCTTAAACATTTCCCTGCACAACCCCGTTGAGCCCTATTATGACCTTTATTTTCATTCCCAATTCCCCTAACCAACTCCACATTGGAGTTTTACCCCTACATATATGCCTCCCGTACCTCGATTTGGGATTATTCCTGGGATTTAATGATGTTCGTCTTATGTGGAATGCAGTTAAGCAATGAAAAGAAAAAGAAAAAGAAAAAGAAAAAGAAAAAGAAAAAGAAAAAGAAAAAGAAAAAGAAAAAGAAAAAGAAAAAGAAAAAGAAAAAGAAAATGAAAATGAAAAAGAAAAAAATAGAATAAATGGCTCCGAGATGCGGGAATTCCATTTCACCGCATGCATGAAAATAAAAATCTCACTCTCATGTATATCTTGCTTATGGAACATGAAATCCATTTTTTTTAAATTTCCCACTTATTCCATTATCCCGAGTGTTATTCCCAAATCCCATTTGCTCCCGTAAATAGACTTTCATTTCCAAAACCTAGCCTAATCCAAGTTACGTACACGAAATGTCCTATTTGATACTAGGGTGAAGTTAATTCAAATGTCGAACATTTGGATAATCTGTTATAGGGCATTTTACCTCGGTTAATATGAAATATCCTTTCACGAGATTGTATTTTTCACTTTTATATATCATTCTTCAATTGATAATATGTGCGTGACCTAGTTTCCTTTTACAATTACTCCTTATGCCCGCATATCCCTTGTGTGTTACATCCCATTTCTGAGTGCTTTCATTTACTGAGTGTAACAACCGGAGAGAATTTGAGTCATGCATGCTTTAGTGTCTACGTGGGTTATGAAAGTTTTTCCAAATCTAAATTACACATGTGTCCGCTTATTTCGCATTGCTGTGATTTCAATTTTTGTTGAAGGTAATCATATAATGCCAATAATTACAGACTTTTGTGTGAGCATTGTTCAATTTGTTGATAAATTATGATTTGTTTATTATTGTTGAGTTTTGCATCGATTTTGTGCAGTTGATGATTGTGGGTATCATCCCTGGAAATCCTCACGAGATAAAACTAAATGCAATCGTTCACCCATGGAAGTGGCATTTTTCTTCTTTGTATATATTTCATCTATTGTGGTTATATTTATGGCTCTGGTTATTCATACTTCATTTCTTGAGACTATTAGTGTGTAAGTTAGGAGGTGTGATTAGTCATGATTATTGCATTTAAATACCCAATTATTTGCGCATTTTAGCATTCCTTTACATGTTATTCTCGAAACTTATTCTCATTTATTGGTTAACCACTAATTTCATCATATATATGTTGTGTGTGGTTTATTTGAGCTTTTATAGGTGTCGGGAATGCATGACTTGAAGTTTGGTTGAATCCTGGGAAAGTTTCATTGACAGTTGCAAAGTCGAGGGCATTTTATTAAACACAACGTTTGAGTTTTGATCCCATTAACGAAAGTTTAAGCTCTACAAGTTATCTTCGCGTGGCCTCCGACGGTGCTTGAATTAGAGCTATAACGAAGATGTTACGGACATTTGTTTAGAGCAAGGGCATATTTAACCCATACCAGCCCCGTATTTTAGAAGAAGGTTAGAATTGATTCGGGTCTCTAGACGAATCGATTCTCTTTCATCCAGTGCAGCTATTTTCTTCTGCGAATCAATTCAGTTTTCAGGACGAATCAATTCACCCTTATTTTTTTGTAATTATGAGTTTGCCATTTCGAGATTTTTGGGGTATAACTCTTGGTTTTTCTCCACTTATAAGGGATCAAATATTTTATTTAGAAGGTTTTTATATTTTGACTCTCTCTCTCTTATCTCTCCTAGGTCAAGAGCATTTATGTTTTCTTCTTACATGTAAATCATTGATTACATCAAGTTAGTTGGTTTTTAATGCAATCTTTGTTTACCTACATCCTCCTTTCTTGCTTTATTAGTTTTAACTTGTATTTATTGATCTCTCTTTAGTCTTTTGGTTCATAAATATATGTGTCTTAATTAATGATAATCTCTTTCATGTTTACCTACTTTCTATCATGAGTGGCTAGTTATATAAGTTGGGGATCATGATCCCACCATGGATGCTTGAACTTCATAATTAAGGTTTGGTTAATAATTATTCTAGTGGAACTTCATGTGTTGGTATTGGAGTATCCAAGTTTCTTTACTTCTCTTGTATTGAAAGGGTAGTATTTGAAGCTTTACTACATCTCCAACCCATGTAACACCATAACTAATTAGCCTCTTATTCTCCATTGACGAGTTTAGTCTCTACATGGTTGATGTTTGGACTTAATAAGTTATGATCAAGCAGAGATAATTTGAACCAAATCCTATCATCTTCTTAGTGAATCCAAGGTGGGAGAATGATCCTCAATCCTTTTTATCTTTTGAACTCAATATTTTCTTAGATTGTTTCTTTCAATACCCTTAAGCATCTTCTTAGGTCCCTAGCACTTTTGATTTCACCATAAAACCCTAGGTCATACTCCTAGTACTGATTTGGAGGCCACCGGGAACCCCTAGGCCCCATTTGACTCTGTTTGACTTTCCCATCTAAGCAAAAGCTTAATGAATTTACAAAAGGGTCCGAATCCCCTTTCCAATAGTTCGTTTCGTGCGTTAATCAGTCTTACGATTAAGAGGAACGAACTATTTTCCTCCGAAAATTGATCTAGGGGCCACCAGACTTTCCCGAAATCCATTTAACTCCCATGAACTCTTCATCTCAAATGAGACTGCATGAATCTTCTAAGGGATCTGAATAGCCATTCCAACGGTCTGCTCCGTGCACTAAGAAGTCTTATGGTACGAACAAATGATCCATTTAACTCCAAAGTGTCACCGGGCTCTTTTCGGACCCGTTTGACCAAGGTCAGCTCTCCGAATTGAGTGAAGCTCTTTGGAATATCAATGAGCCCTGTATAAAGTTTCTAACAGTCCACCCCATGTGCGAATCAGTCTTACGATTCGGACGAATGACCCATTTTCCTCTTGTCCAAAAGATTATTGGGCGCTTTCGAGCCCCATTTGACCACAGTCAATTCCCGAATCCAGGAGCTGCCCAATATATTTTTAAAGGGATCCGAATATCCTTTCCAACAGTTTATCCCGTGCGTGATTAAGACTTAAGGATTGCGTATTACGATTTTTTGTTCAAAAAATTTCCATGAGACTATTGAATGGAAAACCCATTTTCCTGCTTATCTACAATGTGTATAGGGTTTCTTGCCGATAGGCATGTCAAGTACAATTTCGATCAGCACCACCTTGCCCTTATATAAGAGGAGCATGAGCTTACTTTGAAAGACACCTCAGAAACATCCCTCTCAGTGATCTCAACAACATTCCTCGCACTCAGCATGGTTTCTATATTGAAACCTCTCCTCCACATTCCACTTCCATCCTTTCCTTACCCAATTTAGCAAATTCCCTCCTCTCTCCTCCTACCACCTTCATCAACTTGCAAGATCAGCCTTTCAACATTCAAGATCAACTTTAAATCTTTCCAAGAAGGTTCAAACCTTCACTCTCTTTTTAAATTCTCTTATTTTCGCATTAGTTATTTAATTCTTACTTTAGTATTTCTACTATATTAGACCACATATATTAATATCCAAATTTTTTATTAGTAGTATTGCACTTACTATATTTCTATAAAAAAACCCCAAAACAAGAAAAATAGGGTTTACTTGTAACTTCCAAGCTGGGATTTGCCACTACATTTTTCGACACGAAAAATCATTTTTCTACACACACACATATAATAAAGCCCAGGTTGGATTTATGGGATAAATCCCACCCTTGTGTTGCATGCGAACTACGTGGACTTTGATGCCTTTTTTTGGGCTACGTAGGCATCCTGGGTAAAATCCAATATTCGAGTCCTCCTTTCCTATTTTTGTTCATATATTATTTCTATATATCATATTTGTGATTCATGCTTGTTTTTTGTTCAACCTATACCAGCGTCTTTGAATAAACGATTGGTGACCCGACAAACAAACATATTATATTTTTAATTACTATTTTGGGAACTCTCATAAGGATGACCTCACTCCGCCTTTATCCATTAATCGAGTCGAGTAATTCCACTCTCCATTTATATATACATGCACACACTTAACGAAGTTATTAAGGAGAAGAATAGCATATGCCCACGAGAGATCAAAAGGGAGGGATGGGTGTCTAAAACCTTTCCATTCTGTAACTTAGCCCACGAATCCTTGAACTTTTTGGTTTCGCAAGCATTAGTATGTCTTTGATGCCGTTCTCTCAAGGCAAAAACATTTCTTTTGCTTGTTTTGTGCATATATATATATATATGGTATATTTATTTTGAGTCTTTGTTCTTGAATTTAATCCATGTTTGTCATATGCTTCATAGTTATATCATAATGGCATGTCAAAATGATCATATTGGTATCTTTTGTTTTTTATTTACATTGGTATCATTTGTTCATTGTTTATATTATTTGGGTTGTGTTGCCGAGTTTATTTGTCGTTGCTTGTTTCACTTCACACCATCGCATGATAATACTTGTTTTTATTTCTATTTACATGTGTTACATTTACGGTAAGAAGTTGTCTATATCATGCGCCTATATTTTTGTCTATTTCTAAACAAAAAGGGGAAAATATTTATATTAAGGGGAAACGTCTCACCTCAGGTGAGGAAAACTTAAACTTAGTTAGGAGATGTTTGTACGAAGGGGGAGGGTTTTTTGCATATGTGGATTTATATTTTTTATATATTCTCTTTGCATTTTAAGGGTGCGTGTAAGTGTGCAGGTTTGTAATGATGGAAAAAAGTTTCACAAGAGCAAAGCTACTCAAAAGTTTGTGTCGGTCAAGCACCTATACTCTTTCCTTTTAGGGTTGGGATTGAGTCTTTAAAGATATTGACGGACCATAGGGTTTTTGTTTTTTAGTTTTGTCCCGGAATAGGCAAAGGGGGATATATGTAAGGGAAAATTTCCAATAGAGTCAATTGGTATGTATTTTGTCTCTATTCCATTTGGACAAAACTGTTTATTTTGTAGGTTAGTAGTTGATTTTATTTATCCTTCAAGACTATGATGTGTGATTGAAGACTGTAGGAACCAAGTAAAAATAATTCATTATTGTGCCGTGTTTTCATGCAAAATTTTCATCTTCAATGTCCATGAGATCTCAATAGGTATGAATGAATATATGTTTGATTTGTGGATATTTAATTGGTTGTTTTTAAATTGAGGCCATTTTCATGAAAACAAAGAAAAAAATATTTTTATTACAGTCATTTGAACGATATTTTAAAGTTGTTCAAACGATTTTACCTAATCATTCGAACTATTTTTTTCTTGGTTCAAATGAGAATGGGGTTTTTGTGAGATCAAGGTTCTAATTATTTTTCTCTGCTTCAGAGAAACTTTTCATTTGAACGTCATTTTATCTCTGTTCAAACAAGTTTAGTGCTTTCATGCGAATGAGATATTTTCTTGTTCGAATGATCATACACTAATCATTCGAACGACCCTAGTATTTTCGTTTGAACGAGTTTCATCCTTTTTTATACTACCTGAATTTTTAAGTTTCCTATATACAAGAGTGATGGTAACTATTCTTATTAAGAGGTTTTGTGAAAAATATTTTCCAAGAAATATCCAAGAGCCTCGAAATCCTAGTTTGAGATCCAGGTTTCATTCAAATATGCTTGTTTGTGTAGCGAAGTTTGTTTACTCTACATGTTGTCGACTCTATGTTGTGATGATAGTTTCCTATGCCAAGATCAGTGGATACCGAGATGTGTGAGGAGCACGCATTGTGGAGGTTCATTGGTAAATTCCTGCGTGTTACTGTGGAGAAGGTCTAAATAACAAGGAGAGAAATAAGGCTTGATGGTGTCGAGTCAGTTGTGTAAGTCATCTATCATCCTTGTGTAATTCCTAATCATTTTGAATTTGCGTGGCTAGCTGTCTGAGGTTTTTCCATTTGAGTTTTTCTCATACATCGACATATTGTGTGATTTCTTTATTTTCCTCTTGCGATACTCACCTAGATGCTTGGGTTAGGTCAAGATATAATTTGGTACATTCAGTTTAATTGGTGCATAATTAAATTGGTTTAATTAATTTGAGAAATTAAAATTGTTATGTTTGTGTGGAAATCCACACGACCCTTCATGTAATAGTATTTTTAGTTTAAATTCCTTGCCAAAACATATTTGAGTCTTTTTCTAAGAGGTCACTGAAAAGCTTCATCAACATCACGTATTCAATAAATGTCTAACCTCAAGTACACCATTTAGGAAAGAGATAAGGCTTAGAGGACTTACATATACACCTTGGGTAATTTATTTTAATAATGGAAAAATATTTTTAATTAACCTTGGTTTTGTACATTTATCAAATACACATTCTAAATATACTTTCCATATGGAAAAACCTATTTTATAAAGAATTTCATCTTTATGCATATTTTAAGTATGGATGTTCTTGAGTGGAACACATGTACTTAGAGTTTGCGAAAAAACTTATTTTGGAAAGGGCAAAATTTCTATACATTCCCTCAACCTACATTATCGCATTGATGCTCAAATGAAGATTTTTTTTTCTACAATGACAATGTATCGCTGGACTCCTGTGTCTTGTGTAAAATATATGTTTTTTCATACGAGGTTGTCACTTATGTTCTCCACACCAAGGAATTTTCCCTCTGCAGCGACCCTCTAGCGAGACGCGTTTGCCAACACCAAAAGTGACTTATTTCACAAGATCCTCCTTAATATCTTCTTGGGTTATATGGAAAGTACAAATTTTTAGTTGACTAAGACCTTAAAGTGACTACTTGGCTCCATAAGAGTGTGATACCTATCATTATCATTTGATCCTTTAAATCAGTTAAAATCAAAATCCTATATATTAAAGTGTTGTTCACTCTTCAAAACTAGGAGTGAGCTTTGAAAAAAATATTTTTTCTGATTTACACAATTCCCATTTTTAAGAGCACATTTTTCTACCTACTCTTTTTTGAGTTCTTCAAGCCATTTTTTTAATAGAGGTTTATTAATCCACCTCGTGTTCAAAAATCGATTTTTCTTAGTGAGTAAATATGATCTCTTTCTTGCTTGGAAAGCTCGTTTTAAGATTTAAAGCAACACACTTTTTCCCCAACGCACATATCTTTAGGATTACTTCAAAAACCTAGGTGTAGCATTTTGATTGATTAAAGGTTCCATCTAGGTAAAAGTTTCTTCAACTATAAATACAGAAGTTTTGTCGAAAGATTTGATGGCAGTGGTCGTGGACTAAAACCGGTGGCAGTTGTACAACGTACTTCAGCGATCGACACTCTCCTAGGAGAATATGGTGTTAAAGAATGACTAGTCGATCATAGTGCCATGTGTTTGTAAGAATTTATCGTCTAGTTGTAAAACTCTACCATAGTACATTTTCTTTCTTATGAGCCCAAGTGTTTTCCCGATATTTTGTTTTTCCCTCGTACATCTGGTCCCTGCTTATTTGAATATTTTCGCATTTTTTTTAGAACTATCGTCTTAAAGAAGAAGATAAATTTAGGATTCTAAAATATAGGAAAATATTTTTTCACATAGACTTTTGTATTGTTAAACCATTTTAATAATAAATTAGTAAATCTTTTTCTTTAATTTAGTTAATTAAATTATTTTAGGTAGCTACCATCGAAAGGCACACACTCAACTGGTATCAGAGCGGGTCTCCAAGTTTTAGGTGTAATAACCCATGTTTAGATCCTTTTGTGTGCAATGGATGGAAGTTCAATACTCCGACCTCCTCCATTTTATGGTTTCAATTATTCTTAATAGAAAGGCCGTATGAATACGTTCTTGATGCCTATGGACTATCAAATATGGAATGAACTTGTTTGAAAACCATTGTCGATGATGTCAAAGTTGATAATATTAGATCTAGCTGGGATGCAACAGTTTAAAGGAGAGTGGGTGGAATATGAAGGGACTCAATACTATTTTTCTCTACGTGTCCCCGACTGAGTTTAGATATATATCCACTTGTATGCTGTCTAAGGAGGCGTGGGATATTTTACAAATGACCTACGAAGGCACCTCTGTCGTAAAGAGATCTAAGCTTCACCGGCATACCACCCATTTTGAAATTCTTACCATGAAGGAGAGAAAAACTTTTGACTAGTTCCATACTGAGATGAATGACAAAATAACGTCTGCCTTTTCTTTGGGGAAGAACATTAGAGATCATATAATTACTGATAAAATCCGATGTTCTATTTTTGTTAGGTTTCATGGCAAAGTGGATCATTGATGACGTTAGAGCTTTCATTTCGAATTTAATGCGTGTAGTCAAATTGGTTGGCTCTCTCTATATCAATAAGGAGAATTCGTCTTATCGCCAAGGAATACAGGAGAAAAATTCCGCATCCGCATATTTTAAGTTTTTAATGGTAAGTAAGGAGTAAAATAAATATAATATATAAATTAAAGGGAGTGAATATTAAAAGATTTTTACTATGGGGATGCCTAACATCTTATTACATAGTTGAGTCTGAAATAAATGAAAATATATAATTATTCGTACATGCCATATATATGATAAAAATTATAGAAAAACAATCGGGAATCATAAGTGCTGATAAGTTGCGGTGTAAATATTCTAACAGGGACTACCATCCTTTTCTGCTACCACCCATACGTGTGTAACGAATTTTTTTTCGAGGTAATATAGAATAAAAGTCCAAATGTGCGGTAAGTATCTCATCTTCCTCAGGTTTGTCGTCTATCTGGAAGGAAAACAATTATGCAGACGTGACAAGTAGATAATTTTATTTTATATAAGGTACGGGAGAAAATGTATTATTAGAGAGTAAGTGAATTTAATATTGATATCATAAAAATCTGGAGACAAACCAAACTATCATAGAACTTTCAGGGGTATACTTGAGTCTAATGATATGTAAATGAATAATATGGTGGAGTGTAACCAGATAATTTGGGTATCACCTTATCAATATAAGGGTTAAGACAATAACAAGATAACACATAAATTATCAATTATTGGGGCTTCATATTATTAGACATATCATCACAATATTGTCCAAAGCATATCATATACTTAGACAGGCAATTTCATAATTGTTGGGGAAAAATAATAATAATAACTTAGTGCACATAGCTAGAGTGACACTCATACATATGTAGCAACTAAAAATTAGGCAATCAACATTGGAATCCTATAGGCCAATTAGAAAGGTCGTGGTATACCGGGGTCTAAGCCTTGACTCATAAGGTATGATACTAGTTGTTCACTATTAATGCTAATGAATTATAGGGTGATATGTAATTATTATAGTAGGCTGCAAAGCTATACCATAATTAAGGGTAAGAAGAAATAAGTGGCTTTTACTGAAGTCGTAGGCTGTAGCGATTTATCGAGTTTAGAGATAAATGAAATATCGAGAAAATCAATATATAGAATGAACATGAAGTACATAAATGAGTTCGTAATTAAAAATTTTATTCAAAATTATCACATAGTGATATAATAATCAGTAGTTTTTGAAAGACACAGGCTCAATTTGTTTACTACTGAAATCGAAATAACCTACTTTGAATTTTTGAATTTCGAGTTTGTGCTTCTATTTCACTAGGGTTGAGTGGAAAATCTGAAATCATGGGGAGTATAAGGGAGTCATATAGGCCTAAAATAATGCTTATGGGATGCAATAGGATACTAAATTGTAAGAAGATTCAGTGTAAAAACAACTAAGAGGGTATAATATATAATCTTAAAAAGTTATAAAAATAATTATTTTCTTTATTTCTATTTGGATTTGGATTTAGTGACAAGAGACAAAATGGATTTATTTGAACAAAAGAAATTGTGGAAAAATTTTGAGTGTGTTTCGAAATGCTTGAAAAATTGTTCAGGGGTTTATGTGTAAAATTAAAACTTAAATTTAAGCTTCAAAACTAGTTTTCTCGAGATAATACTTTCATGGGATCCAAACAGGGTGATGTAATATACCAATATGTTCAAAATTAAAAAAAGTATAATTTTTGGAAAAAGTCAGATTTCTGATTGGAGACGCACCATCTGATGAGTGCATTATTTTGCATGAATAATGTCCAAATCTAGACCTTGTTAGGCCCCATGTATTATAAATAATGAGCTTTTAGAGTCATCTTCATAAAATAAAAAAATGCAAGTTTGAATAAAATTTGAGTTAAAAATATAATTTTAGTAACCTGAAGGGATGAAATCATAATTTTTCAAACTTTATGTTTTTAAAATAATTTTTAAATGTTTATCTAGGAAAAATAAAGTTCTCTCTGAAATTTGGTTGAATTCCGGATTAAAAGAAGTAAAGAATTGAAACATGGGCGGTGGCTAACTTTTCCTTTAAGGTAAAAAAGTCTTGTTAACATTCAGAGGTCTATATAAATTGAATATCCAATCTGGTTAATTTTATTAAAGGTAGGAAAATTATGGAAAATCCTTCGACAAAGCGTCATTAGAACCCAACAAGTCCTAGAAGGTTGCGTAGTTATATGATGGTGGTGGGTTGAGATCATTTAAGTACTGTGGTGGTTTTGTCTAGGTTTACTTGTATACCTACTTCGGTTGACTTATTTAATGAGGAAATCACATTTACTTTCTTTTGTGTAAAGATGATGTCCACGAAAGGTTTTCAACACTATGAATAGGTGCTCTTCATGTTCTGCCTCGGTCTTGGAATAAATTAAGATATCTATAAATAAGATCACAAACTGAACTAGGAAAGGGCAAAATATTCTATACATTAGGTCCATGAAAGTGACAGGGGTATTTATCAATCGAAAAGACGTGACTAAGAATTCAAAATGGCCATATCTTGTTCGAAAAATGGTTTTGGTCACATCTTCTTTCTTAACATGAAGTTGGTGATATCCATATCTTAAATCAATATTTGAAAATATCTTTGACCCTCGCAACTGGTTAAAAAATATTCTTGATGGTCACTTGGTTCAATTTTTTTGTAATCGATACATAATCGAAAAGATCCATCTTTCTTTCATACGAACAAAATGGGAGTTCCTGAAGGTGATGTATTGGGGGCGTAAAAATCCTTTATTGATTAGGTTTTCCAGTTGTGTTCGAAGTTCTTATAATTCTAAAGGATCCATACGATATGGAGGGTGAAGCACCCTGTATCTTTGACTCACTTGAGTCTACATTATATAGGAGCTCGTCTAGTTTGGAAATAGTGACAAAATTGAGTCATATCATAGTCTACCAAAAAGCCTCAGGCACTACATATCAAAGTCCTCTAAAAGTGTCTAAGGTAGAATACCAAGACTGCACCTAGGATAGCATTCATTTGTTGCATTCTTCATAATTTAGGTGTGTGTGTGTTAAATCCCATAAAAATATTTTTTAATAATTTTTGGCATATAGTAAAGAATTTTTAGGAATTTATAAAATATTTTTATTATTTAAAAGTTGGTTTGTGGGTTGATTTGTAATTATCATTTTCTCCTAAAAAGTTTCTTGGGTAGGATCCGAAAGCAAGAGAGAATTCTGTAGTGGAAAATGAGATTCTTTAGAAATATAAAACATGCATTTTTCACTTGATCATGGCCTTACACATGTTGCTAAGATATCGGTTGGATTTGTGTTTCTTTACTCTCACATATCTGATATTGATTGGGAACCCTTGGATCTATATTATCTACGGCCTGCATGTTATCTTTCACAATCCTTGTAACAACTGAGTTAACCTATCAAAATGGTTTTAAAAGTGGTTACATCTCAGCCGTAAGTTTTACATAGATCATTTGTAATTAATCTTGACTGTTGCTTTGCCCAGACCTTCTAATTTCTTCCGTGCTCTAATATAAATAAAGGCTATATATGAGACGTTTACAATCTTTGCATCACTTTACCTCTGAGAGAAAAAATATATATATATATATATATTTATATATATATATATGTAGAGAGAGAGAGAGAGAGAAAAGATAGAGAGAGAATAAGAAACCCCAAACCAAACTCTTAATTTTTCCTCAGAAAATAACCTGTGAGTTTGAGTGTGTTTGTTAGTTGAGAAGATCCATCATCTAGTGTCTTTAATCTCGTCCAACATTCACGAAGTTTTGATTTCATTTTCTTTTCATAGAAAGTCGAGATCTAAACTGTTTGTGATAAAAACACGTTTAATATTCTTGGTTTGATTTCTTTTTTCAAGAAATCGATATTTGTTGGTCGTTTTACTCTTATTTGATTATTTTTCAAAACCAAAACCAATATAGTTATTTCTGTTTTCAGTTTACGAGAAAAATCAGACTTAGATCTAGTTAAGATCTCGAATGGGGTTTTACACTTTCGTGAAATATTTCACATTTTCTGAAATCGCTTTGTAAATAAAATAAAGAAAGTGTTTAGGATCTTGGTTGCTTTTAATCGCAAGGTTCCCTCAAGATCTGTGGATAGAAATAGATATATATAGTCTGAGACTATCAAACAAACTGTGATTCAGAAATCCTTACTACATCTTAGAACTATATTTGTAATTTTTTAGGAATATTGTCTGTATAAGTGTCTGTGTGAGTTACATGCATGTATTTGGCACATCACATCACAACACTTTCACACTACAACACTAAAGAAGTGTTGGTAGAGAGATCATTGACTTTTGGAGTCGACTGAAAGCTAAAAGGAGTGGAGTTACAAAGTTGAGAGAACATCTATAATATCAGAAGCCTTGGGAGAAGTCAGAATAATCCATAAGAGTTGGTATAATTTCTGAACTTAGATTAGGTCTGATTTTGTGTTTAGATTGTTAAATAGTTTGTAACATGTTACTCTATTTTAGTGGTTTTTTATTTTGAGGTGTAAAGACCTCTGTGGACGTTTCTCTAACTGGGTGGGGTTTTACTACGTTAAAATCTTGTGTACTTGCATACTTGCTCTTCCTCTCATCTACTTTTTTTATTTTTTAAAACAATATATTTATTATTAAGCTTAAAAGAAAAAGCCTCTTCTATGGCTTACATGACTTGAAACCCCATCTTCAACATTGACTTTTGAATACTTTAATTAGAAACTAGGCTCTTTATAAAATAAAACCTTTACATATATTCACCACATAGAATATTTTAAAGATAGCCTGCTTCCACTGATAAAAGAACCCAAGCAGTTAGTGAATTCTGAAATTTGGCATCCCCCATCTATCTAAAGTGATTTGACCTTTAGCTTGATTGGGAAAATCTTCATGTTATTGGAGAAAATGTCAATTCCATCTTCACTACCTCTTTTAGCTAAGAAATCAGCAACTTGGTTTCCCTCCCTATAGACATGAGTTAGAGTGTACTTGATTTGCTTTAACATTTGTTGGACTTGAAGAATAGTCCATCTTATTTTCCAAGGTGTAGAGGCCTTTCCTTGAAGAATATCAACCAACATTTTTGAATCACTTTCAATTATGACCTCATAGTCTTTAAGATTCATAAATAATTTCAGTCCATCTTTAAGAGGTTGTGCTTCTGCTTCCATATTAGTAACATCTCCAAAAGAAGAAATAAAAGCCCATAACATCTCTCCTGATTCATTTCTTAGAATTCCTCCACCACCTCCTTTTTTAATACTCTCCATTGAACTTCCATCAATATTTAGCTTTAGGACACCTAAAGGAGGGCATAACCATTTGATCTTCAATCTAGACTTAGTCTTATGAGATGACTATTTATGGATGAGCATTGCCTTCAACTACTTTACCTGATATAAAATAGAAAAAAAATTAGGAGTAATGGCCTCATAATTACATTTATTCCTGTGGCACCACAAACACCAACATACAATAGATGGGATGGTTCTATTTATATATGCATCTGATTTATTCCCATTTATCCACCACTGACATAATTGACTTTGAAAGCCACCTTTAGATCTCTGAATACCCCGTTCATTATTAAGATATTTCCATACTTGAGATGCTATATCCCTTTCAGTAAAAATATGATCTATCGTTTCCTCACCCGCTTTGGCACATCAGTGGAATTTTGATGGACCACGAAATCCAATTGATCTAATAGAATCATCTGTTGCATATCTTTGCTGGAATATTTGTGTGCCATATGAATTTAGAGATAAGTTGAGATATATGTTTTGTCCTACATAAATTCCATGCTATGGTCAGTGTAAAGGATCCATTGTCACTTTGCTGCCATATTACCTTGTCTAGATGGTCTTCATAAATTTCATGGAACTGCAGAATCTCAGCTGTAATACCTGGAGAAAACCAAGCCTCCAAAGTGACTTTATCCCATCGATTGCTAGAATCACAGAAAAATTTTATTGGCTTATTTGTACAAATACCCACATTTTTTGTTACTGCTACACCCCAGTTATCTTTATAAATGCTGATATCTCCTTTTCCAATCTGCCATACCATATTTGTTTCAGTGATATCTCGCATTGAACACATTCGATTCCAACTGTGAGCCCCTTTCCTAGAAGGAGCAGACATTGGATGTTGTTTTCTACAGTATGCCGCCATCATATATTGATCCCATAAAGAACTCTTCTCTCTGAATGACAACCACATCTTCATGCTTAAGGACTTTTCTATCTCAAATAAATTTCTAATATCCAAACCTCCTTCCTTTGTAGGCCTTGTTATATAATCCCATTTGCACCATTGATATCTCTGATCACCAAAATTGGAGGTCCAAAAGAACTTAGCCATAAGGCTATGAAGCCTGTTCACCACACCTTTGGGGAGGGGGGGGGGGGGGGGGGAAGACAACACTGCTAACAGATACAACTGCATTGAGACTAAGACAAATTTAATAAGAACTAATTTTCCTCTAATAGATAGGCATTTAGCTTTCCATCCATTTAAAACATTCCTAACTTTCTGAACCATTCCTTCAAAATAGATTATTTTCTTCCTACCACTGAATAGGGTGCATCCTAGATATGTGAGAGGACCTTTTTTAATTTTCATACCAGTGGTCTGACTTAAAACTTTTAGAGAGTTAGGCTTTATCTTATCAGATGCAACAATATAACTTTTAACTTTGCTGATCAGTGGTCTTGATTCCTTCTCATAAGTCTTCAAAAGATTATTTACATCTTTATTCATACCAGATGAAAAGATTATTATATCATCTGCAAAATCCAAGTGGTTAAACTTAGGACCACTAATGGGCATTTTGAAACCCACATAACTAGGGTGTTCTGCCATAGATTTTAGATTCCTAGATAGAACATCTGCCATGATAATAAAAAGACTTGGGGATAAGGGATCCCCTTGTCTTAAACCCCTTGTGGATTGAAAGAATCACACATTTTCACCATTCACCATAATTGTATTCCAATTGTTTGAAATAATTCTCCAAACTAAGTCCAACCATAGCTCACAAAATCCCATTTTCCTCATTACTTTGATAAGGAACCACCATGAAACTCTGTCATAAGCCTTACACATATCCAACTTCATGATAAAATTTCCTCCCACATTCTTGGAATGAATTCTAGACATACATTCTTGAGCAAGTACCACATTCTTAGTTATGGCTCTTCCTCTAATAAACCCTGATTGCATAAGAGAAATGATATTAGGAAGAATTTGAGATATCCTATCATTTAAAACCCTTTAGAAAATCTTGTTTACAAAGTTCTGCATACTGATTGGTCTGAGTATTGAGGATTGCCCACCTTCAGAATAAGAGCAATTCTAGTTGAGGTACACATCTTTGGCAAACTATAACCTGTAAAAAAGGACAAGACAACTTCCAAAATATCTTCTTTAATTGTCTCCCAAAAAGAAACAAAGAAATACCCATTGAAACCATCCACTCCAGGGCTACTGTTTTCATTAAGACCTCTAACAACATTCTCCAGTTCTTCAATTGAAGGCCACTGAGAAAGAGTTGAATTCATTTCCTCAGTATTCAAGCTTGGAATAACATCAAACATCTTGGACTGCCCTATTGCATCCGATTTCACCTGAGCTTGAAACTGATGAGTAAAAAACTGGACAACAACAATCTTTATATCCTCTTGATTAGTCGCACAATCACCCTCCATGTTCTTTATCTTTTGAATGCACATTTTCTTCTGTCTACCCCTTACCATCCTATGAAAGAATGAGGAATTCTTGCCACCTTCAGAAGCCCATTTAACATTCGCTTTTTGGCTCCAATACTCTTCTTCAATTTTAAGCTTTGCATTATAACTGGAAGTTGCTTTACTCATGTCCTCTCTATATGCTTCAGTTGGGTCTTGCTCGTACTGCATTTCTGCATTAAGGAGAGTATCCTCTGCATTTTGAGCCTCCCGATGAATGTCTCCAAATCTGGCTTTATTCCACACACTCTATTTCCTTCTGACTTTTTTAATCTTCAAAGACAACCTTATAATAGGGTTTAGACATTCCACTTCATGCCAAGCTTTTTCCACTATTTCAGCACATTCCTTATTATTAGTCCAAACATTTAAGAATCTAAATGATTTAGGAGGGATATAAGATGGAAGCACTCCTTTGAAAATAAGAGGGGTGTGGTCTGACGTACTCCTATTATGGTTATTAACACTCTAACAAAGGTTAGAATCCAAGCATACTTGATTTACTAAAACTCTATCCAGCCTAATCCAAATACTATGTTCAGAAACTCTCTTATTATGCCATGTGAATTTGGAGCCTATATAACCCACATCTATTAGCCCATTCTCCTCTATACATTCTTGAAACTCATACATGGCTCCAAGGTTAACATCAAGCCCTCCACCCTTTTCAGCCCTGTCAGCTACTATGTCGAAGTCCCCTCCTATCCACCAAAAATCATTAGTACTACATTCATTCAAATATTCCCACAAAATCCTTCTCTCCATTATATTATAACTTGCATAAACCAAACTACATTGCATCTTCCCATCTATTCCCACCTTTTTAAGACTCAAAGTAATACATTAATTCATATCTGAGACAATCTCCCAAGAAATATCCTGTTTGAAAAATCACCATATCTTACTATTAGTATTAGACACACAAGAGCCAAATCCTAAATTTAAATAGTAAGATTTGATCTTCTGAATTTCTTGCTTAGGCTCTAAAACCACCATCATTAGGGGCATGTGAATTCTCTTAAGCCTTTTTAACCTTCTGATTGCACCCTTTTTTGAAATACCTCTCACATTCCATATTATTCCACTTAACATTCTGATTTAGAATTAGAAAATTTAGAGTTAGACTTGAGAATTCGAACAGACCCATAAATTGCATCCTTTATTTTAACAACTTTTGTGATCTTTTTCTTTCTCTTCACCAAAGTGAATCCTCCCTCTTCTATAGTACTATGATCTGGAGTCTGAGGAGATTTTTTAAGGCATTCTTCTAAAGAATTTTGAGATTCCTGGGAGTCCACTTCAATATCTTGATCCTATTGTCTTTCTTTTGGATTGACTTCTTCATGCTGATTTTCCTCCTTATATACTGCCTCTACCATACTCATAGGTTGTTGTAATTCTGCAGTCACTTCCTCATTGTGCATCAAATTATTGGAAATATGGCATCCTTCTTCCATTTGCTTCTTATCTCCCTTATCTACTATATCCTTCTGCATATGATTTTGCTGACCTTTGGAAGTATTTGAATGTTTTATCAGATCTTCATTACTTGATACTACAATATCTTCTCCTTCTTCTATCTCTACAGGTGGCATTTATGATGTTTTAACCCCAAATTCTTTCTTGACCCATTCTTTCGTGGACTATGGCTGCTTAGCTATCTTTCTGATGTGCTGATTTTCCTCTTGATCCAACTTCCTCGCTAAATAATTCTCTTGTAGAAATCCTTTCTTCCAACAAACTGAAAAAAATGGTGGAAGGTCTTCATACACAATAGGTTGCCAAAAACCAGATCCTTTGTCTTTATTACTAATCCAAACACGAGATGGGAGGGTCTTTTTGAGGTCTACTTCAACACAGACCCTAGCTTGACTTAGTCTGGCTAGGGGTGTAGTTTTATTATCCGCCTTAAGAGGGTTACCTACCATCTGCACTATAGAGAACAAAGCATCCCGATTGTAAAGATGAATGGGAAATAAAGGAAGCAAAATCCAAGATGGCACAACAGAAGATTCCTTTTCCGAGTGGAAATTAATATCCCATTTAAAAGTACTCATAGGATATCTAAGAATAAACCATATATCTTTCAACCAAAGTCTATGAAAATCCTCTTCATGCTCCAATCGAATTAAAATATGTTTTGATCTATCTGACCTATATGGAAGTTTGCGTTCAGATAGAGTTTGGAGAAGAATTGACGTATATCATCAATAGAGGGCCTTCCATGAGAGAATTTTCCAATCACTGGATAACGAAAAGGAGCAACCCTGTCTTTAAGAGCTGTTTCTTCATAGAAGATAACTGGTTCACCCTTATAAGATGAAATCTTTACGATAGATGATATAACTGAGGCAAAAGACTTGGGCTTTACAATCACTTCATCAGCTTTGGTATTAGTTTGACGAGAAGATACTGCATGAGTGCATAAGTCTTTGACTTGAGAAGGTTATAGAGGAAGGAAAGATGACAAATCAGCAACCATAAGGGATGCAGACGGAAGATCCATGCAAAACCTAATTAGGGTTTATAAGGTGGAAGAAGTAAAGGTTCAAAAGATGAGGAGAGAAAAGCTCCAAGAATTTTGGAAAAGAGAAAATTTTCTCCTTGAATTGGCGTGCGGATTTAAAAACTGTTTTATTTTTGGTTTTTAAAACTTGAATACGTAATATCTGAAATATCTCGTTCAAAATTTTTTTTATACACATCTTGTGTTAGCTGTTTGATTTGGTTAAAGAGTTTCTTCCAAAAACTATTCGAAGCCATTTAGACTGTTTAATATAGAATTAAACTACTTAAGTGGTACTCTTTTGGGGGTATTGGGATAGTGAAGGTATTTGGAAACATATTGGTAAAAAATTAAATTTCTTGAGATCGTGGTATTCCATGTAAATCTTTGAGAAACACATCTTTGTATCTGGTCAAGATGTTAGAAGGGGAGGAGGTTTCTTTCTCACTTATCCAAAAGAGTAGAGGTTAATGAGGATTTTGTCCTTGGAAATAAAATGAATTTTGATGGGGTGGTTTAAATGTCACCGTCTTCGCATGACAATCAATGTGAGTAAAGTTCGGGGATAAAACGTCCATTCCTATTATTAAACCAAAATTTATTAAATCAAGGATTATTAAATCTATGGTTAACGTCCCGGTTCCAAAATGTAAAGTGTGACGTTTACAAATCCTATCGGTAATGGCCATCTTTCTCGTTGGCATTCCTATGGTAAAAAGGTGAGCTAATGGATTAGAGGATAATTACAGACAAGTCATATATGAATGACTAATGATAGAGTGGGTAGATCCGTAATCAAATAATATATGTGTGAAAATATTATAAAAAGGAAGATTACTTTCAACCACATCGTTTGGATTTTTCGCCAGGAGAAGGGAGGAATTCCATCATTGGTTCCTATTGAGTAGTTCTTGCTTTCTTTCACTGGGATTTTGTTGCGGTGAATTGTTAGATTTATTGGTGGGATTCTTAAAATGAGATTTGATAAAGTTGGGGAAGGTAGAAGGAGGAGGCATGTGTAGAATTGGGAATTTGGGGTCCAAGATGTCCAACTTGGTTGAATTCACGACAACGCATCAAAGGTCTACTGTGACTGCGTTGGTTTTGACTGAATACTCGGCCATCCTTGGGATTGTTGAAAGGATGATCTCGTTGATTAGGTTGGTTCTTAATAACATAGGGATTTTGGGATAATGATGGAGGATTTAATGTTCTGGGATAAACCTCGTTCAAAATTCTTGCATCTTTTGGGTTTGGTGTCATATATTCCTGTGCATATTGGGATAATTAAGTGAACTTAGCCTCACAGTTGGCTATATTAATTTGTTGTTTTTATAGGCTTAGGAAATCTATGGTCATTTGACCTCTTACGAACTCTGATAATTACTTATTAAAGAAGATTTCTTCAAACTTCTCCCATGTTAGTTCGTTCAAATATTGGGAACGTAAAATCGAATGCCACCAGAAATTTTCTTCTCCTTCGAATAGATATGAAGCCAATATTATCCTAAGTTCAGGGCCAATGCCTACTCCGTTCAGCACTTTAAGTGTTTGACAAATCTATTTTTCTGCTTCAATCGCACCAAGCTTCTCAAAGAATGTTAGGGGCTTTTGTCTCAGAAATTCCTTAAGGGAATTCATTCTATGAGTTTCTTCTGATAGGTCATTATTAATGAGCAGTGGAGGCATATTTTTTCATTACTGGGTTAGTATAGTTAATTCTTGTAAATAACGTAAAATTCCTTCATTGGTGGTAGTTTGATTAGGCATTTGTGGAATAGATTGTTCCTCTTGAGTTCCACTGGTAGTTGCTCGAGTATGAGCCATCCTATATGAACAATATATCGAGCGAAAAATTACAAGTAGATATATAGAAATAAACTTGTTATATTATATCACATTGGGTTACACTGTATAACACAGGTAAAAGAAAGAAAGAAAACTACCGAGTCGTTAAACCTATTTTACAACAAAAGAACGCTTAATTAATATAAAAGAACTTATTAGTTTAAACTACTACAGTCATTCATGAATATGGGGTTCGTTTGCTTATACACGCACACTAGTAGATTTTCTTTATTTACAGTCATATTCCCATGATAGTCTTCAAGTCATTTGAGGAACCATTCGGTGAAACTCAGGATCTATTTTAGTTTAAGAGGGATTTGAGTCATTTGGGAAAGTATTGGTAGTTGTGGGGGTAAAAATAGTGGTGGCGGGAGAAAGATAATCATATTCTATTAACGTGTCAGGGGGAGTAATGGTGACTTCATTAAGTTGCACGACGTACCATGCGAGATGGATTACTTTTTGAAGAGTGTTAAGTTCTTCATAGAAACTCTTTGCCTGTCGAGTTGCTTGAGCCTCTCCCATAAGGTGACCAATAAGCAAATTGTGTTTGATCTCAGGAGTAGCAATCGCCCTATCATGATTAGTGCTCCCCAATTGTTAACAAAGCTTAGCGTTGCTGACCTTTTTAATTGCTCGTTCAAAGCTTTCAAGTATCAAGGTAAATATCATCCCAAATATTCATTACAACAAAACAATATGAGTAACAAAATGTGATAAAGGAAGTATTCATAATAATAATCATATAAGTTGTAGGTGAAAGATTCTTATATTGGGTCCCATATAGGCATAAAACCCAGTACTGCTCTGATACTATGCTCTCGCATCCGCGAATTCTATGTTTTTAATGGCAAGTAACGACTAAAATAAATATAATAAATAAATTAATGGCATTGGAAATTAAAAGATTTTTATAATTAAGAAGCTTAGTATCTTATTACAGAGTCGAGTCTAAAATAAACGAAAATACATAATTATTTTTACATGCCATATATATGATAAAACTTGTAGAAAAACATTTGGGAATCATAAGAGCTGATAAGTTGCGGTGTAGATATTCTATTAGGGACTACCATCCTTATCTGCTAGCACCCATACATACGTATTTGAAAATATTTTTCGAGGTAATAAAGAATAAAAGTCAAAATGTACGAGAAGTCTCTCATCTTTCTAAGGTTCGTTGTCCACCCGGAAGGAAATATTTCTATACAAGGTACGGGAGAAAATGTATTGTTAGAGAGTAACTAGATTTAACATTAATATCATAAAATTTTGGAGATAAACTGAAATATCATAGAACTGTCAGGGGTATACTGGAATCTAATGATATATAAATGATTAATAGGGTGGAGTGTAATTGGATAAGTTGTTTATCACGTTATCAAAATAAGAGTTCAGACTATGAGAAGATAACCCAAAAATTATCTGTTATAGGGGCTTCAAATGCGTAGCCATACCATCACAATATCGTCCAAAGCATATCATATACTTGGATAGGAAATCCCAAAATTGTTGTTAAAAAGTAATGTTAAAAACTTGGCACACTTAGCTAGAGTGTCACTTATACGTATGTTGCAACTAAAAACTAAGCACTCAATATCAGAGTCATATAGGCCAATTAGAACTGCATTGGTATGCCGAGGTCAAAACCTTGAATCGTAAGGTATGCTACTTGGGGTTTCACTAATAATGCTCATGAATTACATGGTAATATGCAATTACCGTAGTAGGTTACAGGGCTATACCACAATTAAGGGTAAGAAGAGTTAAATGGATTTTACTGAAGTCGTAGGTTATAGCAGTTTATCGGGTTTGAGGATAACTGAAATATTGAGAGAATAAATATACGGTATAATCATGAACTACACGAATGGGTTTGTAATTGAAACTTGAATTCAAAATTATCACAAAGTGATATAATAGTCAATAATTTTTTTAAAGATATAGGCTCAATTTGTTTAATACTGTAATCAAAATAACATACTTTGAATTTTCAAATTTTGGGTTTGTGGGTCTAATTCACTGGGATTGACTGGATATTCTAAAATCATTTAGAGTACAAGTAGGTCATATAGACCTAAAATAATGCTTATGTGATGCAGTAGGATACTAAATTGTAAGACGTTTCACTGTAAAAATTAAAAAGATGGTATAATAAATAATTTTAGAATGTTTCAAGAATAATTTTTTTCTTTATTTCTATTTAGATTTGGATTTAGTAACAAGAGACAAATGGCTTTATTTGAACAAAAGAAATTGTGGAAAAAGTTTGGGGGTGTTTTGAAATACTCAAAAAATTGTTCAGGGGTTTATGTGTAATATTAAGACTTGAATTTAAACTTCAAAATTGGTTTTCTCAAGATAATACTTTCCTAGGATCCAAACAGGGTGATTTAATATACCATTTTTTCAGAACAAAAAAAATATAACTTTTGAAAAAAAATATGAAAATTTTCTGATTGGAGGCGCGCCCTCACACGATAAGTCAAACAATTCACGTGCATGGTTTAACCCTCACTCACGTGCATGTAACCCACTCATCTTCAACACTTGAACGTTTGACTTTAGGATTTTGAAGGATTGACCTTAAATTTGAGACGTTTTAGAAATACATTTGAACTGCTTCTTGAATCAAAATTGCATAACTTTTTAAGAGGAACCCAACCATATTGGTTTCAAGGATTTTGGTGGTCTAAATTGAGGTATTGAGTTTCTTTCAAAATGGTGAAATTTTGACTCAACATAAGTGATTAAAAGCTATAATTCTTATTACGGCATCATAAGGGTTTTGTTCTATGTTGAAAATGTTGCAAAACAAGCCTGATTTGAGGGATTTTGGTCGAGTAAAACTCTTGAATTCGTTTTTAAAAAATTTCAACTTCGGAAACTTCAAGATTTGATTTGAGGTATCACAACCCGTTCTTGGTTCAATTAAGACTTACTCTTATGTTCATGAGAACCTAAGATTAACTTACCTCATTTTGAAACTAATTCAAAGTCAAGAAGCGGAATCCACCATTGAAACTCAATCTTTAGTGGAGTTTTTTTTGGCTTTTGAGCTATTTCATTGCATACACACGTTAACGAACACATGTAAATACATAATTCTATTCTATATAACAACAGAAACATAACTAAATTGAAGAAACAAACATTCATACATAAAATAACAAAAATGAAAAAACTCTCAAAATTTTAGTTTGGAAAAGCTCTCAACTGATGTGCATTTTTACTAGGTGAATAAGGCCTTTTATAGGGTTAGTTTGGTGGAGTTTATTGGTTGGTTTGGGAGGTGAGTTTCAGCTAAGTTTTCACAAGTTCCACAATGGTATATGTGGATGAAAAATGGGCACCCATGGTACTCCACATAGCACATGCCATGTTGGTAGTCCAGCTGGTCCAATGTCAGCAGGGGAGCAAGCGTGAATAACTTTTGGTTTTGGTTTTGGTTTTGGTCCTTAGATAGTTTTTGTATAGAATTTATGTCTTTTAATTTACTTTGTAAATTTTTTGGGGCTTATGTACAATTATTCGAACCTAGTGGATTTTTTTACGATATCCCTGTAAAATATAAGTCATTTGGTAAAAGTTTGAGTGAAAGTTGGGTTTTAATTGATATATAAAAGTATAAGTTAACTTAATTCTTCTTTTAGGGGTATTTTGGTAATTTGGTTAAAACCTAGGGTTTATTTGGAAATGTTTCATTTTAAAGGAACCAAAGGTATATTTAGAGTGGTTTGTTTCAAAAATTTATCTTTTAAGGCTAAGAAGGAATCTCCTAATTTTAGTTCCCTTGATGTCAGTGAGGATGATATGACATTTCTCATAAGTTTCCCAAGAAATTAAAAAAAAATTCAATTAAAAGGTGCTCCCAAGAATTATCCGACAAGATTTGAAATTGGTCAAGTAAGTAGAGAAGAGAAAGTTGATTCTCAAAGATTCGTCACTCATATAATGCGTGTGTTAGTCAAGGGCACATCTCGAAGAAATTTCCATCGAATTTGAGTCATGGTGGTGGTAATAATGCTTATTATTTGCTTTGTTCATACCTTTACATATTTTCTTTCTATATTATAGGTCTTCTATGCTTGTTAGGTATTATCTTATCTCATGAACTTAAACTAAATCCTACATGATTAGTTATTGTACTAACGATTTTATTTATGGCTTTTATACTACATGATTATAATTTTATGTCTTTAAATGCCTTGGTAAATTGAGCTTGTTTGCATTTTACACCACAAAATAAACTTGAGCATTGTCAAGTAAAATATAATGGAGTGATTTGTTTTCTATTTCTACTCGAAGGTAAAAGTTTTATGTAACATTTTAATGAAAGGGTATTGTGAATGATATTTTTTATCTGCATGGTTGGAGTTGAAAAATATATATGTTTCAAAATCTTGAGTGATCATATGGCAATGCCTGCAACTTTGGAATAGTGAGGACTCCTTTTGAAAAATTGGAATTTGTTCTCCAGCCTTTGTAATGAATGAGTGAAACCTTTACATGCAGTTTTTTTTATATCAAAATTGATGTTTCAAAGATTTTTATCTACCCATAAATTGAGTAACCTCAAGGATATGAGACATAATGGGTTTTAATCATAAATCGGTATTTGAGGGAGAAAAAAATGGTAGTTGAAAATTTTATTTGTTTTCAAGGAAAAATGAGGCTTTCTCTTTGTTGCATAAAGTAAATTTTGTCAAAAGTATGTTCAAACATTAATCCTTATTCTTCGATTTTATGAGTTATTGCTCATTTTATTCAATTTTCTATCACGAGTTATGTCTTTGAATCACTCTATCTTTTATATGGTTTTAATTTGACCTTAGTCCTCTGAATGCTAAACCATTATTTATGTTGAGTATTTAGCATAACCAAGAACCCTTGTATGATCTTTCGGAGCATGTTTGATCATTATAAATTTTATTTACGGGATTATAATGTACATGCCTAGAGCTTAGAAATCATTTATGTACATTTCCTTATGTATGGGATGTTTTTACACTCTTTAGTTTTTCTGGAAGTTTTCTCAACATTCATTATCACATGAGCCTCGCCACAGCGATAACGCCTTAACCAACAAGAAATCCCTCGCTACAACGAAGCCTCCCGAGTTGATTCAAGTGCCCAAATTCAAGATTTGTGATCTTTTTCACTAATTTGTCTCTCAAAACCAATTTCACCTCCTTATTCCTCTTGACTTAGAATCTTTGAATTCATTTTAGGTGGTCTTTACATCATTCTAATGGATTAATCTTCATCGTGGTAAGTTTTACTTATTATATTTTTAGATTTACTCTAGAATAAGGGTTAAGTGATAGTAGTTTTGATGGATTTTCATGAAATATTTTCCACGATTGACGAGTTTTACTTATCTTGAGTTAAGATTGATTCTTTTGACTAGTATTTAGGGTCTATATCTTTGCTTACATTTTTTTAGGGTTTGTTTACTCAGAGTGTTAGTATAGGATCCTTGGTTTACACTTCCATTTCTCGATTTCTGTGCTTGTGTTTTAGTGTGTGCTTTTAGGCTATTCTATGGCTCCTAAATCTCGATCACGCATCTTGACCTCCTTCAATTGCTTCAGATTTGATAAAGTTTTCGCTACACGTTCTGGGCATTGGGATAGGTCAGTTTATTTAGAATCCTTCTTCGGTACTCATTTATACGAGTTCTTAGATTAGATTCATGTTTTCTCTCAAATTGGACCATATTGCCCAAACTTCGTGAAAGAATTTTATTTCGAATCTTGTAGATGGTAATGATTTAGGCATTAGGGTTCTTTTTTTCAAAGTGAGGGAAATTCGTGTGAAGTTTTTTTCTAAGTGGATAATCAAACACTTTCGTATCCTAAAGAAGGCTGTCCCTCATATCCTTACAAGTCGATTGATAGTGAACCTTGCAACGTGAATGTGGCCATTATGTTGAGTGACAACCATTATCAGTATAGGAATAGAAATACTTTTCCTCAAGAATTTATTGCTAAGGAGTTTTCAGTGCTACATATGGTTATATCCTCTTATATTTTACCCACATGTCACCCCCAAAACGTATGTTCCAAATGTTCCCTCACTTTTGTTTGTGTTACTTAGTCAGGGACTTGATTTTTTATCACATAAAGGATAGTAAGAAAGCTCGCATTTTGCCTTTCGATCGTTTGACCATTCTTTGGATCTTGGAGTTCCTTTTCTTCCCGATGAAGTTCCAGAAAAGCCGTAATTTGCATCGACTATTGATTCTTATTATAAGCTATTGCACAACTTAATGACTATAATTGCACAACCACACCACCACATGTCATTCCTCCACTAGGTCCTCATCACGCCTCTATATCACATGCATGAAGTATAGGCCCCTTGATTCTAAATGAGTTGGATTATACCATTTCTTGGTTATCTACTAAAATGCGTTCTTGTTTGGAAACCACCTTTGAGGGCTTTAGGAATCAAATTTCTTCCTTTAGTTTGATGAGTTCTTCATCGTATGATGACTTTCATCTCACCTTTGATATTTAAGTGAAGACTACTAAGGACGCCTTGCAAGATTTTAACAATGAGGTTATTAAAGTGTGTGCCATAAAGTTATTGAAGAGGTGGAAATAATGTAGTTTGTTTTGTACTTTGGGCTTTATTGGTTGTTTAAGAGTTGTTGGATTTTGATTTCTTTTGATCACATGTATTATAGTCCTTTTAACTCTTAACTTTTATTTTAATGCTTATCACATTTTGGCATTACTTATATCTTTTCATGATATATTTTTATCTTCCCATATGTAGTTAAAATCGTTGATCTTAGGCAAATTATTCTTTTGATTATATCTTGCCTAGACTATCATTTTAATTTTTCACTCATTATATAGTTCCTCTTTATTTTTTGGTTTCATTAAAATGTTTTATTCTCTTAACATGCGTCGAGAACTTTATACCATTATGTTCTTAGTTCTTTCCTTTGTCGATTTCCGTGATAATAAGGGGGAGGAGTTGGTAGATACAGGGAGTATAGCTATAATATAATATTAGGTTTCTTAGAGTTATTTATTGTTATATCATGTTTATTAAGAGGAATTGCTTAATTTACAGGGAGTTATTTTAGATAGATATAATTTTCATATGTTCAAAGTTTTATATCCACATGTTTATATTTATCATATTTTGTTGCCATATTTATTCACACTGGTACCTTGATGAGTTTGTTAGTGTATGACTAGAAAGTATTTTGCAAGATATTTTTTTTATCTATAAAGATGGTTGAGTCTCTTGTTGTAATTAGTTACTTGCAACAAATGAAAATTTCTATTTTTGTATTTTCCCTTGTCCAGGCGAGTCGTAAAATGGCAGATTTCCTTCACTTACTCGTAATTTTTCCTTTTTTTGTTTTGTCTTGGAATTCGACAAAGGGGGAGATTGTAAGACTATAGTATACTCGTCGTGCTCCATAGAATATATTGTGTAAAGTCCCTGCCAAAACATATTTGAGTTAATATCCAAGAGGTCACTGGAAAGCATCATCAACATCCCATATTCACTCAATGTCTAACCTCGAGTACACCACTTAAGAAAGGTATAAGACTTAAAGATTCACCCTTTGGCTAATTTATTTTTATAATTGAAAAATATTTTTAATTAACCCTGGTTTATAAATTTGTCAAATACATAACGCAAATATAATTTTCGTATAGAAACATCTATTTTATGAAGACTTGCATCTTTATATGTATTTTAAGTGTGGATGTTCTTGACTGGGACAAATATACTTAGAGTTCACAAAAAAGATTATTTTGAATTTTTGTAAGGCAAACTGGGAAATATATTTGGACACTCCCCCGATCTGCATTATTTTCGCAACAATGCTCCGACGAAGATTTTCTTCACTATGGAGACAGTGTGTCATTGGACTTTTGTGTCCCGTGCAAAATCTTTGGGTTTTTGCGCAACGTGTTTATTGCTTCGGTTCTCCATAATGAGAAATTTCCCCATTGCAGTGACGCTTTAGCGGACGCACCTGACATCGCTGAAAGTGCCTTTTTGCACAAGATCTAGGATTATAAAATCTAAAAAAATATATTGTCACATAAACTTTTGGATTGTTAAACCTTTTTAATAATAAATCAGCAAACCTTTTTCTTGAATTAGTGATATTAAATCTTTTCTTGATATCTATCGTTGAGATCACACTCTCAACTAGTTCTTATTGGGTCTCTAAATTTTTTGTGTAATAACCTAGGTTTAAATCCTTTTGTGTGCAATGGATGGAAGTTCAACACTCCGACCTCCTCCATGTGATGATAGAAATTATTCTTATTGCAAATCCCATATGACAACTTACTTAATGTTTATGGATGATCGAATAAGGAATAATGTTCTTATGGGATGGAATTGTCCCAAAACCATTGTCGATGATGTCCAAGTTAATAACATTAGATATTGACGGGGTGCCACTTATTTAAAGGAGAGCGGGTGGTGGTACTCCTATTACAAACTGTCGAGAGCCAAACTCTCAAAAGCAACCATCCCATTGGTCGACTTTTCTAGAAAAATGATAATGCCCCTGTGGATGGTGGTATTCCCATTCCGAAATTAAAACATCTGAGTTTCTATTGATGGACATTGAGTCCCCCTATAATGCAATCCTAGGATGAGTATGGATCCATTCCATGAAGGCTATCCCTACAATTATCATCAAAATCACAAATGCATCATCGATCGGAGGATACTTCCCCCGGTCTGTACTATTCCATGGTTATGCCATTTGGTCTTAAGAATTCAAGAGCAACATAACAAATATTGGTCACCAAGATGTTTAAACATGAGCTGGTTGATACCATGGAAGTCAATATAAACTACATGATCATGAAAAATAAGTATAAGGGAGGTAGATCTAGGAAAGACATTTGAGGTCCTCAATTATTATAGAATGAAGCTCAACTCATCTAACTGCTCTTTCGAAGTGCAATCCAGGATTTTTTGGGCTCCTTGATTAGTCAAAGGGGACATGAATCCAACCCCTTATCATCCTGACGTTTTTACCTCGTATATTTAGTCTTTTTCTTATTTTACTTTTCCATATTTTAGTATCATTGTATTAACTAGGAAAATAAAATTTTAGATTCTAAAACTTAGTAAAATATTTTGTCACATAGACTTTTGGATTATTGACACCCTGTTGATAATTAAAAATGCTAAACCTTTTTTCTTTAATTAGGTGAATTAGTTTTTATTTCGTATCCACCATCGAGAGGCACACTTTTATGATCATAAGTTAGAGTGAATGATGTTGCCCTAATGGGACGCCTAATAGTTGTTCGGCACACCCATAGAACTAAAATCAATTATTCCACCCACAACCTCGTAGAATAATCTAACTTTATCTTAAGCCCATGGAGTATTATTCGGTTGGTAACTTTCACTTGTCCGTTCCATCTTGGATGTCTGGGAGTAGATAATAAGTGTTTTAATCTAAGTGAATCGATTCGAACGTTATCGAGCTGCCAATCGTTATCTGTGACTATCGCATATGGCACACTAAACCTGCATATAAAGAACCTCCAAATGGATTAATGGGACTTTTACTTGGTGATACATTCCAATGGTTATGCCTCCACCCACTTTCTACAATAGTCTATGTCCACTAAAAGGAACTTGGATTGGCCTTTTCCAATTAGTTGTGAACCTTGAATATTCATTCCCTACATATCAAAATGCCATTTGTCCACGATCATTGGTAATTCTTAGAGGGGTTGATGTGTTATATTTGTTGTTCACTGGAATTGATCACATTTACTCAAGTAACTTTTTACATCCTTGGTCATCATGCATCAGTAATAACCTTACATTAGAGCCCTCTATTCCAAACTTCACTTTCTTGGACGTTGTATGCAAAAACCTTCATGAAAGATTCTTAGATTCACGTTCACTTCCGTTGGATGCACACAATAGAGGATTGGGCGATTGTATCATTATATAGTATGTACTTGCTAAATTTAACTCGCAATATCTTGGCATCTGATTATTTTTCTTGAAGAGTTCCTTCCTTTATATATTGTATGAATGCTTCCATCTATATGGGGCCCCGATTTTGCACGTTAAACACCTTTTCTTCCTCTAGCAAAATGTCTGGTTGATTGAATTTCCACAAGAGGGTTCCTCTTGTCTAAAGATTCCAATCAAGCCAAATGATTGAACTTTGCATTCTCCTCTCGTGGTATATGGCTGGCGATGAATGCCTTTGGTTATCCCCTTAATTCCTGGAACCTCTTGATATGGGATAAAATTTTCTTTCCTTTTACCTCATCTTCTCCCTTTACCTAATGGACAATCATATTTGAATCATTAATCGCCCCGTAGGGACAGTGAAAGTCATGCATTAACAATATATGATTCAGAATTTAGCCTTATTGTTAGGTGCCCAAAAATTGAACCTTATAGAATATTACACACTTAAACCTTCAACTGTGTTAATGATAAGTGAAACTCCATATCTAAACTTGTTGGATGATCCATTCACGTGAATGGCCCATGAGCATTTTACTCCTAAATGGACTCATTGTCTTTAGAATTGGAAATTTGTATAAGGAAATCTGTAATCTGATGCCCCTATATTCATACTCATGGTTTATACTGATGATCGAACTCCCCCAGTTCTACCGAACACTTCATTAGTTGATTGAAGACCTCCTAATGGTGGAGGAATTACTTGAGGGGGTAGTTACTAGGGACTACTATAATGTTGGATTGAAAATAAGGCCTTTAACTTCCAAGTTAGTACAAAAAGTGTGAAGGGAAAATTCTCAAGCTTGGAATATCTTAGTTCTTCCCATTTAAATGCTCTACTTATTTAATACACCGTTTGGTGTATACCATTTTCATCTCTAATAATGGATGAACTGACTACCATAGAGGATAACCAAATATAAATATAATTCATCTCATGGGACCGACTTTGAGAGAAGTGGGGCTTCAGATAGAGAAGTATTTAACTTATGAAGAGCTCGTTCACATATACGGACGCCTTATTTAATGTCTGGAAGAAAGGGAGACACTTATCTGTCGCCCTGCTAATAAATTTGTTTAGCACTTCTGCCCTCCCAGTTAGTGATGGTACGTCCTTGACTATCTTCAAATTTCTCATATTCAAAATGTTTTGTAATTTCTCAAGATTTGCTTATATTCATATTCTATTTACCATAAATCTTAGGAAATTTTGATATGAAATGATGACTGCTCATTTCTCAGTATTCAACTTCATTTGATACTTGTTGAGGATACTAAAAGTCCCCTCCAGGTTGTAGATGTGCACCTCTTCTTTAAGACTTTTTACCAACATGTCATCCATATAAACCTCCATTGTTGCACTTATTTCCTTTTCAAACATAGTTCTTACAAGTCATTGATACATCACTCCAGCATTCTTTAACCGGAATGACATTACTCTGTATCAATACATCCCCTTATCAGTTATGAATGAAGTATTCTCCTCATCTACCAGGTGCCTCCAAATTTGACTTTATCCAGAATAGTCATCCATGAAAGATAACATCACATGCATGCTGTAGAGTCCACTAAAGCATCAATCCTAGGGAGAAAGTATGAGTCCTTTGGACATGCCTCATTCATATTAGATTAGTCAACAAAAAGTCACCATTTTTTGTTTGACTTTCTCACCATTACAACATTGGATTTCCACTATGGGTATCTGACATCCCAAATTAACTAATTATTGAGCTTCTTTCGTACCTCAACATGTAGATCTAGGTTTCTTTATATGACACATGCTTTGTTCTTTTATCTCATCGATCACCTAAATGGATCAACCTGCAGCTTATGAGTCATCACCAAAGCGTCTATGCCCGACATATCCTTATTTGTCCATGTGGACGTGTTATGATATTTTAAGAAAATAAACTAAGGATCAAGTCTTTTATTCCTTGAGGTCTAACCTATAGATGTGGAATGACTGCTTCTTCTACAAGGATGAAAAATAATAACTTCTCGCAAGTTATTAATTCATGAGTAACATTCATGTTTCATTTGATGTTTAAAATCAAAGGTTTACAGATTTAATCAAACGGATGACGTCTAATTGTCTTAAAAGTTATTCGTTTGATAAAAAAGTTATACACCGAAGGTGAGCTTACTATCAAAAACCCAATCTGCAACATGGTGGAATTGGGACCCCTTCCTACTGTTAATGGTAACTCGATCTCTCCATAGGGGTATACCTACTCCACAGAAAAACCCAAAATTGGGTCTTTTAGAATTTTCAACCAAGCGCGTCCTAACTTCATTTGCTTAAATTTTTTTTATAAATAGTATCCTCAGAGTTTCCAATGTGTATCATGATCCTTTAAATGATTTGTCATAATAAGATGGCTAATTTTTCAAACTTTGTTCAGTATCCCACATTGTTCCCCATTAGGGCATCCCTCGTCTTATCTCGTCCGATTCACGGCCTTGTATCAAGGCTTTCCTCCTCCCTTTAAGGGAGACGAAAACTATTATTTGTGTTTTCAGAAGGGATATGTTTCCCCACTTTCCTCACCATTTACGTCATATTGGATGTGGGTTCTTTGATAGAGAGTAAACTGTGTTACCATTGCCAGGGCCCCGCAGGAATGGTGACATCGCCACTCGTTCATCAGAATGATCGATCGAAAGAAGATCAGCATTGAATCTCTTCATATACTATATCAAAGACTCATTATTTTTAATACGAAATTGAATATGTAGTCAGTCATCTTTTTATTAAAGCCACTACCAATAAAATGCCTAACAAACATTTCATACGCTCCTGAAATAGGTGACAGTGTTTTGAGGAAGAAAATTGAACCAGGTTTTGGCTTAACCTTCAGCATGGTGGTGACAACCCTGCATATAATTGGATTCGAACTAAAGAGAGTCCATGTAAGCCTAATAATGGTCTATTTGGTCTCACGAATATGACTTTCCATCAAACGAGTCCACACTTGGGAAGGTTTTAAGGATGTATGCATTGGTCAGTCTAGAACCTCCCTAAAGAATGTGGATGGATGATTTAAGAATGGATTCATGGCTGCTAGTGGGGGGTCACTTCTCCATTGTTCATGGATACCATAGGGCGGGAGGTGTGTTCGGTGGATATACCATATGAACAACGTTCATATGGTCAGATCAAGAATCTCCCTGCTCAACTACTAATTAAAAATTTCTGATATTAGTTAAGTATATAAATGAATGATTACCAGGGTTATCCAAGATCATTATTTATTAGATATTTGACCACATCAATTATAATTCATTTATTTACTCATGCATTATTATATAAATCATGTGCTACACAGTAAATTGTAACGTTATATTCTTGCAAGATAGAGGGATTCAGCGTAGTTATAAGCTGGAAGAGAAAATCAAGTTGTGTACCAAACACACTAGGAAGGCTATTCCACATTACCTTCTTAAAAGTACCGACTTCACTACCAAGGACACTGTACGAACACGTTGGCTTTCGCATTTGGAAAAAACAATTAACGGCATTGAGGAAAGTAAATAACGTGGTTAGTAATAAATCTAATAATAAATGTTTTACAATATATGAATGTTAAGTAAATTATCATTTCATTTACTAGAGATATTTGTGGTTATGATTATGTTCAACACTGGTGCAATACTCATGTACAAAGACTGGCCACAATGTGTTATCTCAGGATATAGTTGTGTAGTCATATACAACCATTACTCAAAATTAAATTTGCACGAATTGTGTAATATACAGTGATAAAAACATTGTCTTGATCTCTTAAATAGTACTGGGAGTTGTGACTGAATAAGAAAGGTGACAAATTAAGGACATACACATTTGTTAAATCTCACTTCAATAAAGTAGGTCGATCGTGCAACCATATATACATTGTAGATTTAGTGAGAACAACCATGGAATGTGGTTTTATTTGGAAGATTCAACATTCCCATTTTGGAATATATTTTCTAAGTAATGATGTTGATATTAATTAAACCTTTGATTTATAAAGTTTTTGATAAATTACATAAAATGTTCTTTTTGAATAAATATGATTGAATATAGATTCATTATGCAATAATATAAAATGTGTCATTTTGATCCAAATCATTTATTACAGATCGAAAATTTTCATTATTAGTAACTATATAAAATCAATGATTATTGGGGACATCCAACATCATCAATTATTAGAAATTTGACCATAGAAACAACAATTTATAAATACGATCATATACTACCCATCGATTATGTAATAACCTGCTAACGGTAACAATATTTTCTTAAAAGATATAGGGATACAACATAGTTATAAGATGTAAAAGAAAATCAAGTTGCGCATAAAACGAACCAGGAAGACTGTTCCACATTACATTCCCAACAGCACTATTGTTAAATAGATTTTCATTCCATTATATAGAGATATTAATGGTTATGCTCATGTTCAACATCCGTATACAATGATTGACCAAAATATTTTATCTAATAATATAAATCTATATTCATATACAACCATTACTCAAATTTACATATTTGGCAGTTTTATAGTACACAATGATAAAATGAGCATTATGTACGGATCTCTTAAACTGTTTTGGGAGTTATGACTGAACAAAAAATACTAACGAACTATGTATAAGAGACGTGTAGCACGTATACAAAAAATAAGGATATACCCATTTGTTAAATCTTATTTCAATACAGTCGTTAGATCGTGCAACCAAAAATAAATTGTAAATTTAATGGAAACTACCCAAGAAAATATAGTTCTATGTGGAAGATTTAACATTCCCATTATGGAATATATATTCACAATCATTATTTTGTTATTAATTAAACTTGAGCTTTATAAAGTTTTCAATAAATGACATAAAGTGTTGGTTTGAATAAATATGATGTAATATTGATTTATTGAGTAATGTTTTAAATAGTGTTATTTTGAGACGTATCATTTACTACTAATTCAAAATTTTCATTATTACTAAGTATACAAATCAATAATTACAAGAGTCATCAAGATCGTTAATAATTACAGATTTGGCCATAGTAATAACAGTTAAAAATTCATTCATATACTACTCTATCTATCTTGTACTACATTGTATCTGTAACCTTATTTTGTTGAAATAAAGAGGGTTTCGACATAGTGACAAGGTGGAAGAGAATATCAAGTTACCATCCAAATAGACCATGAAGACTATTCCACATCACTTTCTTAAAAACACCCACCCATATCAAAATAGTGTTTTCACTTGAGATATTAAGTATAAAAGTATATTTATGGATTAATATATGTTGAATTTAATACTATAAAAGCTTCACATAAAATGTTAAGCATTATATATTTTCAAACTCTTAGTATGGGATTCAATGTATGTTGGAAGCTTACACTCTCATGATTAAATTTATCATGTTTCATATAAAGTGTATACTTTACAAGTTTAATTGGTTGCATAAATGTGTAACCGTTGAAACAACTTTGATCTTTCTAGATCAGACTCACATATTTTAGAGGTCGAAAAATTCATCCACAACCTCCCTCGCATTTATATTACGAAAAAAATCATGTTAACATTAAAATCCAAAAATCACATTTTACACTTTAATTGAAGTTATAAATCAATTAAATTCTGCCAAGCGTTCCCTGTGAATTCGATAACCTACACACTGTTATATTAAAAAAAAGTGTAGTAAATGTTTAGGTTTTTTCATTGACGCGGTAAACCAAACAATGAAATTGTCCTTACACGACCACTCGAATTGCTTTGAGTTTGGACGGGTGTGCTTCGATTATATTCTCTTTAATCATGAAGCCCATGATTTTCCCTTTTGTGACACCGAAGACACACTTTTAAAGGTTGATGCCCATTTAGTATTGCCGTAGCCATTTAAAGAATTTCATGAATGTAGGAATGTGACCTTATCGAATATTGAACTTGATAATCATGTCATCGATATAGACTTCGACTTCATTGTGGATGAGATCATGTAGGATGGTTGCGGCTTCTCTTTATAATGTAGTTATGGCATTCTTGATACCAAAAGACATGACAATATAGCAAAAGGTTCCTCATAGGGTCGGCAAAATAGTCCTGTGTTAGTCATCAAGATGCATATTGATCTGATTATCCCTAGAAAATCAATCAATGAATGATTTGAAGTCATGATTGACAATTTTTTTTTTTTAGTTATCATATCAATTATGGACAGAGGAAAGTTAACCTTTGGAGAATATTTATTCAGATCACGATAGTCCATGCACATACGGACCAACCCTTCTGATTTTAACACGAGGACTATGTTGGCAATCCAAGTCGGATGAACAACTATCTGGATGAAACCCACATTTAATTTTTTTCACCACTAATTATTTCACCTTGAGGGACCATTCTGGTTGAAGCTTCCTTAGCTTTTTCTTAGAAAGCTTGCATTCCAGGAATGTACGAATCTCGTGTTGCACGATTTTGGTGGTTAGTACAGGGCGTGTCACTGTACGACCATGAAAATATGTCCACGAACTCTTTTAAAAGCTCTTCGAATTGCGATAAATCTTGATCGTTGAGGATTGATCCCATCTTAATCTCTCATGAATTTGTACTAGAACCATAATCAATGTTAATAGTTTCTTCATCATTAGTTTGAGCGCGATTATGTTATTTTATTTTTTCCTTATTGAGATAAGTTAAGAATTGTCCATTAATTAAATGATCTTCATCAATTATTTGATTAATATAACAAATACAATTAATATAAGCTACAAAAGCTACTTGAAATCCACATTTATTTCATTGATATCATTTTAGGAAAAATAATAGTGAGGACCTCCTCAAAGGAGTACTCATTTACAACAACATAAAAAATGGGAAAATGGGAAAAAAGTTCGATGACAAGTTGGTAAATGAGTGGGTTATTGGTTATTAGGGTTAGATTGTACAAGATTCTCCACCAATTGAAAATATGCGTGTCAGTATGAGAGACCTTATTGGTGGGTCAGACGACTCAAATTCAGCACGGAGAATGAAGATATGCATCCCCAATTTAGCAAGGCCAAAATATTCATCATTATCGGTGCTCTCAGAATTTTCACTATCAGAGGAGCTTGACTAAGATGACTTATTTGTCAATGGTTTCACCTTGTGTTTAGATCCCTCTGGCCAAGTGATCATATGCTTGAAGAATATATCGAAGCCCGATTTCATGTTCTTTTTAGCTGCATCATACCATAGCTCCTAAAAACCACAATAGGGGAAGTCTAAGCCCATTTTGATAAATTTATAATTTAGGGAGTCTCCAAAGATGAATTTCTTTTTCTTCAGCACACTCTTCCTATATGGTTGATGAAGATCCATGACTTTGGCCGAGGAAGGTTGGTACCCTAGACCATACACTGAATAAACAGTTTTTATAAATAGTATCCTCAGAGTTCCCAATGTGTATCATGATCCTTTAAATGATTTGTCATAATGAGATGGCTAATTTTTCAAACTTTGTTCAGTATCCCACATTGTTCCCCATTAGGGCATCCCTCGTCTTATCTCGTCCGATTCACGGCCTTGTATCAAGGGTTTCCTCCTCCCTTTAAGGGAGACGACAACTATTGATTGTGTTTTCAGAAGGGATATGTTTCCCCACTTTCCTCACCATTTACGTCATATTGGATGTGGGTTCTTTGATAGAGAGTAAACTGTGTTACCATTGCCAGGGCCCCGCAGGAATGGTGACATCGCCACTCGTTCATCCGAATGATCGATCGAAAGAAGATCAGCATTGAATCTCTTCACATACTATATTAAAGACTCATTATTTTTAATACGAAATTGAATATGTAGTCAGTCATCTTTTTATTAAAGCCACTACCAATAAAATGCCTAACAAACATTTCATACGCTCCTGAAATAGGTGACAGTGTTTTGAGGAAGAAAATTGAACCAGGTTTTGGCTTAACCTTCAGCATGGTGGTGACAACCCTGCATATAATTGGATTCGAACTAAAGAGAGTCCATGCAGGCCTAATAATGGTCTATTTGGTCTCACGAATATGACTTTCCATCAAACGAGTCCACACTTGGGAAGGTTTTAAGGATGTATGCATTGGTCAGTCTAGAACCTCCCTAAAGAATGTGGATGGATGATTTAAGAATGGATTCATGGCTGCTAGCAAGGGGTCACTTCTCCATTGTTCATGGATACCATAGGGTGGGAGGTGTGTTTGGTGGATATACCATATGAACAACGTTCATATGGTCTTGATCTCTTATACAACCATTACTCAAAATTAAAGATGCAGAAATTGTGTAATATATAGTGATAAAAACATTATGTCTTGATCTCTTAAATAGTGTTGGGAGTTGTGACTGAATAAGAAAGGTCACAAATCATATATAATAAATGTGTAACACATAAAAAAACGTAAGGACATACACATTTGTTAAATCTTACTTCAATAAAGTAGGTTGGTCGTGCAACCATATATACATTGTAGATTTAGTGAGAACAACCATGGAATGTGGTTTTATTTGGAAGATTTAACATTCCCATTTTGGAATATATATTCTAAGTAATGATGTTGATATTAATTAAACCTTTCATTTATAAAGTTTTTGGTAAATTACATAAAATGTTCTTTTTGAATAAATGTGATTGAATATAGATTCATTATGCAATAATATTAAATGTGTCATTTTGATCCAAATCATTTAGTACAGATCGAAAATTTTCATTATTAGTAACTATATAAAATCAATGATTATTGGGGACATCCAAGATAATCAATTATTAGAAATTTGACCATAGAAACAACAATTTATAAAAACGATCATATACTACCCATCGATTATGTAATAACCTGCTAACGGTAACAATATTTTCTTAAAAGATATAGGGATACAACATAGTTATAAGATGTAAAAGAAAATCAAGTTGCGCATAAAACGAACCAGGAAGACTGTTCCACATTACATTCCCAAAAGCACTATTGTTAAATAGATTTTCATTCCATTATATAGAGATATTAATGGTTATGCTCATGTTCAACATCCGTATACAATGATTGACCAAAATATGTTATCTAATAATATAAATCTATATTCATATACAACCATTACTCAAATTTACATATTTGGCAGTTTTATAGTACACAATGATAAAATAAGCATTATGTACGGATCTTTTAAACTGTTTTGGGAGTTATGACTGAACAAAAAATGCTAACGAACTATGTATACAAGAGACGTGTAGCACGACATTTGATGAAGCTTTAATATCTTGGCCGCTACGTCTTCAACAAACACGTCATAGGCTTGAATGGATAAACTTGAAATCTATCCTATGACTCAAATGTTTTTGTCCGGAATTGAGCCAAAACTACAAAGGACTCAATTGGAAATTTGTGTCCTTACAGAGACAGCGAAGCCCCGACTGCAGTATCGATTACGGTTTGGTATAGGAGTAAGGGAAGACCAGGCTGCGATGGCATGAGCACCGGAGGTCAGGTTAGGTATTACTTAATTTGGTCGAAGGCTTCTTGGCTTACATTATTATAGACCTTAGTTGAATCCTTTCGGAGGAGTTTGAAGATAGTTTCACAGATGGAACTCAATTGGCTAATGAATCAACTGATGTACAGTAATTTCCTAAGGAATGCTCACACTTCTTTCTCCATTCGGGGAGGTGGCATCTCAAGTATGGCTTTCATCTTGGCAGGATCTTCTTCTATCCCTTTATTACTGACCATGAATCCCAAGAGTTTCCCTTTGGTAATGCAGCAGACACATTTCTGTGGGTTAAGCCGTATTTGGTACTGTCGCAGTCGTTCAAAGAATTTTTGAAGAGTAGGAATATGACATTCTCTAGTCTTGGATTTGATAATCATGTCATCTACATAGACCTCGACTTCCTTGTTTATTCTATCATACAGAATGGTTATGGCAGCCATTTGGTAGGTAGACCCTACATTCTTGAGACCAAATGACATGATAGTGTAGCAAAAGGTTCCCCAAAGGGTGATGAATGCAGTTTTCTCTTGATGATCAGGGTGCATCTTGATCTGGTTTTATCTGGAAAACCCATCAACGAATGACTTAAGAGAGTGACTGGCTGTGTTATCCATAATCATATTGATGTTTGGTAGCAGGTAATCATCCTTCGGAGAGGCCTTATTCAAGTCTCGGTAGTCGACACACATGCAGACATTTCCTCCTAATTTCGGCACGAGTACGATATTGGCTAGCCATGTAGGATATTCGATCACATGAATGAAGCCCATATTCAGTTGCTTGACTACTTCTTCTTTTACTCTGAGTGACCATTCGGTGCAGAACTTTTAACTGATTTATATTTTGGGAGAGTCAGAATCGGATGTTGTGCTATGCCAGGGTCAATGCTGGGTATATCATCGTAGGACCATGAGAATACATCCACAAATTCCTTCAATTGCTCTTCGAGTTACGGGCACTCATGCTCATTAGGGGTAGCCCTTATCCTAATCTCGCGTATTTGGCTACTAGAACCAAAATTAATAGCAACAGTTTCATCTTCATTAACTTGAATGTAATTATGTTGTTTGCTATTAACCTTATTTAGATCAGTTAAGAATTGTTCATTTGCGAAGTTATCATCATCAAGAGTTTGATTATAATCAAGACAATTAATGTAAGGCACGACAAGATAGTAAAAATCTTTATTTATTTCATTGATAGGAAAAATAATATTGAGAACCTCATCAAAGAAGGTATTCATTACATCAGAGTGAGAGGAAACAACCAAAGGGGAAAGGGGATAAATATCAGGGTTAGGTTAAATATCAGTAGGTGGCACAGGTGCAGCATTCCAGTTGAGAAGAGGTGCATCAGAATCATTGATAAGGTAGGATGGATTTGATGATGTAGTCCATGAGTGGATCACGCAGAGTGCCAGCCCTAGTATCTGTAAGTTGAAAGAGTCCTCGGAGTCGCTGTCCTTAGAATCCCCGATATCAGCTATGGTCTTATCAATGAGTGCTTGTACATAGTGTCGGGAACTTTCATCCCTCAGGTAGCTGTCTTGAAAAATTATCTCCATTCCTGGTTTCATCCTCTTGTCTATAGGGTCATACCAAGGCTCAGGGAAGTCGCAAAAGGGGAAATCTTCACCCTCTTTGATAAATCTTCCATTTAGGGAACCTCTCGGGATAGTTTTGGAACATTCTAACTTTCTCTTTAGTCGAGGCTGACGGATCAGTCTGAGTTCTTCTTTTGATGGTTGATAGCCCAAGCCACTAGGTGGAAAGGCCTCCTTCGACATAATAGGTTCAGTTATCCTTTATTGTCTTTGCCCTAGCCCCAGTCCGGGCATGAAGTGCATATTCTTAAACATTCTGATTACATTGACATTTCTATGAGGATTGTATTATGGACAAACCCTATCTTTGAAGTCGTCCCCTGGTGGGAGTAGGAGTGGTTTGACCTGAAAGCCTAATAGTAGCATATTGTTCACCCCGTGTTGTATCTCGAATATCGAATTACTAGTGCTAGCATTCTCGATGTTGTCACTGTCTCCCAAGATGGTGATAACTTGTCCATTGGCAAAGAATTTCAATTTCTGGTGAAGGGAATAAGACACCCCTTTGATGCTGTGGAACCACGGTCATCAGAGAAGCAAATTGAAATAGTCTGAGATGTCGATGACTTGGAATTCAATAACGGGATTTATAGGGCCAACCCCTATTATAAGCTTGATAGATCCCATTAATTCTCGACGAGTGTTGTCATAGGCACGTACTATAGCAAAGGTTGGAGCAAGGTCTTTCACTTTTAATCGCAGACAATCGAGGGTTCTTAACTGGCAAACATTCAGAGCTGATTCGTTATCGACGAGTGAGAGGGGGAAAATTTTCCCCATAACTTCAACAAAGATATTGAGAGCATGATTGTGGTTGGGACCATTCTTAGGGATTTCCTCTTCAGAGAAGGAGAGCATTCGGGTAGAGGTCATGGATCCAACTAGGTACACTGCTTCTTCTGGTGTGGTTGAGGGAGGGACTGTGGGTCCTATGAGTAGCTTGATCCGGGCATTTCGATGCAGTTGGGAAGACATGAAAAGTCCCCACAAAGTGATGTTAGCTTGAGTTTTCTTTAGTTGATCGAGGACATTACTTTATTCAAGAGTCATTTGTGGCATAGGGATATTCTCAACACTTTTACCTTTATCGCTTGCTAATGGTTATAAGTTTGAGTTCTGGTAATGTCTCCCCGAACTGGTCATGTGGTTCATGAAAGAGGGAAAAATAGAAACCCTGTTTCTTCATCGATATCGGGTTGCTCAGCTACCTGGTTAATCTCTCCAATCATCTCCTCGAATGATATCACTCCGCATAGGTTGGCTATCAGACTAGTCTTTTAGAAATATGGCTCTTCATCTGAATCTTTGAAATCGTCTCCCCATCCAGTGGCAACGATATTATCTTTCCATGCAAGGTCAATACAGTCTACAACTTCTATGGCTTCTTTGTATAACTTTTCCCATTTAGGTAGGAAAATGCAAGACTGAAGGGACCAGGTGACCTTCTAATTTCAAAGTGTCAAGCATCTCGAATATACTACAAATATCACCAGTGTATCGAAATAAATCTACTTAATCTAGACCAGATCTTCTAGACTGAGTTCGTCGACTGGAACTACCCAATTTTTTTGACTCTCGTGCCCATTTTCGAGCTTCTAAGATCATCCCATTGAATTTTTAACAGTCAATGGTCATCTGGGAGGGCCATTTCATTCCGATAGGAGTTGGTTCAACACTTTTTACAATTCCATATCTTTACCTCCAGAACGGGTACGGACAGCGATGCAGTTTCTGGTGAGGAGTGATAAGGTTTGATCGACAAGGTTGGTAGGGTGTAAGAGGAAATATGGGCATATTTAGAGAGGTTTAGGAGAGTATATGGGTATGACTGGTGATTTACTTGGCATGATTTGGGTAGATGGGTCGAGTTCTGAGTCTTTTTCTAGGAATATGTCATTTGTATGATTTAGGAGTGGATTATGGGTAGTGTTTGGTTTAAGATTAGCTGGTGGGGCGATGATACCCCGGTCAATCAGGCTTTGGATTGTGTTTCGGAGATGGAAACATTGGTCTGTGGTATGGCTAACAGTTTGATGATAATCATAATGGGCATCAGGTTTGAAGTTTTTTGGAAGTGGATTTGGTAACGGACGAGGGCCCAAAGGTTTGATCAGGTTTCAATTCAAGAGAGCCTGGTAGACTTTGGAGAGAAGAGCATGAAGCTTGAAGTGTTCCTTTTGGATTGGGTTTGGGCGACTTTCTGGTGCCCACGAAGCGGCAGGCCGAGAGATGTTATTGATAGTAGAAACTGTGGTGCTAACAGGCTTTTCAAACTTTTTAGGAACAAACTGTCAAGAGATTTTCTTCGGTTCAACTTCTGTCTTGACAAGATTCTTCGATTTCTATTCCTTCTTCTCGGAGGTCTCGAAAGTGAGGGTAATACTGTCCTCCCATGGTTGCTTGGACATGAGGTAGGAAGTTCTTATTTACAATACTGATTTGTTCTTCTTTGGAGGGCCGATTGGTCATGGTAGCTACTTTTTCTCTCCATCTTGCTATGAAGTTGCTGACTGATTCCCGAGGATTCTGTTTAAGTAGCTCTAAGTCATGGTGAGTGAACTCTAGCTCCTCGTTGTACTTGTACTTTGACATGAACTCATGGGCAACGTCTTCCCAACTGTGGATTCTAGATTTTTTAAGGGATATGAACCAACGGAGGGCGCTATCTTTCAAAGTCTGCCGGAACATTTGAGCCATTACTTCTTTGGAAGCCCCTAAGAGAGTCATGGCTCGGTGATAGCTACAAAAATGAACGATCAGGTGTCCATACCTCCAAACTTCTCGATATTGGGCATCTTGAATTTTTTTGGTAACCTAGCTTTAGGATAGGGATACATGTGGGTGTAGTACATGTAGTTCCGAAAGATTCTGACTTGGTCTAATTTGTTGGTTAGCATCTCGAGGTCTTCCTTGACCTTGTTCAATTTTTCTTCTTTTGGATCAATAATTATGAGTAAATTAGCCCGTATGAGCAAGGTTTGGCATGGGAAGATGGGCTGGTAGCGGCCCATTAGTAGGGCAACACGTGGAGCATGATGGTATTCTTCAGGAACCCAGATAGGATCAGGTGCTGGAAGACCCATGGCACGAGGGAAAATGACCTCAGGATCTTCAGGGATAGAGACTCGATTTCTTTGCATCTCGTGAACCTCGATATGAAAGTTGTCAATTTTGGCAGTGATCTGAGCCAGAACCGTCAATAAATCCGATTGTACATTCGGCACTTGATGTGTATTCTCCATGGAAGGTGGGTGAGTCTCGGACTCGGAGGAAATAAAGGGACTGACAGAACTTCAGTGCGGTTCGACTGAAGACCGAATCCAACAGGGAGCCAGGCCAAGGGTATGTCATCGACTTGAGAAGTAGAAAAATTGAAATTTATTTTCGAAAAATAAAAAAAAGGGAATTTCATTTTTTTGGAAAAAAGGAGGAAAATAATTTTGATATTTTTGGAAAATATGAGAACGAAAAATGTTTTTGGTATTTTTGATAAAAGAGGAAAAAAAATTTTGGATGCTTTTTGGGAAAAAGAGAGGAAGATAATAGAGATGGGTCTCAGCATGATTATTATGTTTATTAGGTTCTCACTTGTATTAAGTTCTCCAAAATGAAAAATGAAATGTCAGACTGGACCCGAGCCTGGAAAACTTGGGTTTGTAACATATGTAAAGTTATGGCTGGACTTGTAACCAGGCTCATGGGCAGGGTACCATTTTAAAAATTGCGTAAAAATTTGGGCAACAAGCTGACCCGAAATTTCAGCAGAGTTTCAGGTCGATATCGGCAATCTAACATGTGTGTCCTAGGCTTGACACCTATATGCGGGTATGCAGTTTGGTTGGGTGAATTAGAAAGGGTTCCCCCTTTGGCGTGACTCCCACGATATACGTCTTGCTGTTTAAGGGCAATCGGTATGCGTGGATAAGCTATTTGATATACCTGAGTGTACTTGAATTGCCTCACTATATACCTCTTGGGGACGGTACGCGTGAGAACGAATTTGATATACTCGACGTACGTGAACAAGCTTCCTTCGATATACCTCCCATCATGACTTCAGTCAAGCAGTATAATATGGGGGAACTATTTGATATACGTCGAAGGTACTTGGCCAATGGAAGGTGAGAGTCATATCGCTTAAGCTAACTGCGCCCTGTCGGACCAGCGCCCATCACGAAGTGACCCTCTATTTAGAGGACAAAATTTGGTCAATAGCAATGCTCTTTGGTGATGTTGTGTGAATCATGAATGATTCCCTTATTAGTATCTTATGGTGAGAGTATCTTTTTTCTTGATCATGCCAAACAGGGAGCAAAGAACAAATACCAATAGTAAAGATATACCTAAGCATGGGTAAGTGATGTGTAACTATCTACAAGTGAGTGTGTGATAAGTGAGCATGGATATATACAAGTGGAGGTGTGTGTTGGTGACACCTAAGCATGGATTTCTATGTGATGTGTGCAACATGTGGATATACGTGATCCTAGGTACATATGGTGTGAAGTGTACATGGAAACTCTTCTACAAGTGTGCGAATATTAGTAAAAGCATGAGGTATACATGAATAATAAAGGGGGAACATGCAAGTAGGGGAATATACAAGAAAATAAAACACCCATGTAAATAGAGTCTAACCCTCTTAAAAATTTCCCCAGCGGAGCCACTGTGGCCATCCCGGTCGTCACAACGTTCATTCCGGAGGGAAGGAGGAGGATCCCCCGAGGAAGAACTGCGTCGCAGTCTCGCACCCTTCTCTTTAAAAAGGGGGATTCATCCGTTGTCAGTGTGGGGTGAATGTGAAGAGATAGAGTCTCCAGCCTATTTTGCTCAAAATAGTTAAAAGAATATGTTACCACTTCGAGAGAGAGGCATCAAGGACAAAATTCATGCATGCGAAATCAATAGATCGAAGGTTCGGGGGCTAAGTTATGGAATGGGAAGGTGTTAGGCACCCATCCCTCCCTTTCGGTCTCTTATGGGCAGATAATAATATTTTCCTTTATCCCCGTGAAGTGTGTGAATGTGTCTATATAATGGAGATTGGAATCGTTCAACCCATACCATGGAAAAGATAGGATGAGGCCATCCATAGGAATATTTCCAAAGTAATAACAGATGTAGAAGATAGAATATGAGCGTTTATCGAGATATTGATCATTATTGGAAAATGATAATATATGTGGGATAAGACACGAACAAGCATGATATATGTAAATGTATGATAAAAATGAGGGATTTTGAGAAATTTGGAAAATAAGAGAAATTGGAAAATTGGACTCGAGTCTCGGATTTTAATCCCCGACTCCTACGTAGCCTATAAAGGCATCAAAGTCCACGTAGTTCAAATATAGAATTGGGGTGGGGTTTATCCCATAGATTCAAATGGAATTTTATTAGGTGTGTGCATGTAGAAAATGTGTTTCTAGTTTTGGAAAAAGTTTGGTGGATAATTCCATTCGGAATAAACGGTCGTAACCCACTTTTATTTATTTTTGAGTTTTTTATGAAAAATAAATTATGTGTAATATACTGATAAAAGCGTAGATGTTAATATGTATGAACTAGAGTGAAACTAGATTATGAATCTAAGTAAGTTATGCAAAAACAAGAGATTTAAAAGAGAGGGAGAAGGAATTGGCCCTTCTTTGAAGCTTGAGCTTGAATCTTGAATGAAATCCTTTGAAAATTGATGGATGTTGATGAGAGAGAAGGATATTTGCCTAATTGGGTATGAAAAGGATGGGTATTTAGGCTTGAATGGGATTTCTCATATGGAACTTCGCTAATTTTGAGAGAATGTTGTTGAGATCATTGATGCTGATGAGTTTGTTGTATGCCTTGGGGGTGAGGTCACGGGACTTATTTATAGGGTCAGGGGGTGCCGATCAGTGTACCCCAGGGGGTGCCTATCAGTAGGTCACCCTTGACACTGTGCCGATAGGAAGGGTTCAGGGCATGCTAATTGGTAGTCTTGTGCAGACTTTCATGGAAAAATGACTGTAGAGGACAAACTATTGATCCAAATCGTGCATGGGGTATGCCGTTAGAAAGGTATTTCTAAGGCCTTAGAGAGTCCTTTAGACTGATCCCGGGTCCGGGAGTTAACTTTGGGTCAAATGTGGCTCGAAAATGCACGTCAGTCCTTTGGATGGGAGATCGTCAGATGCAAACGGATCGTTCGTCCGCATGGTAGGTCAGAATCGCACACGGGGTGGACCGTTGGAAAGGTTAGTATATGTACTTCGACATTCCAAAGAGTTTTGATCAGTTTGGAAAGTTGACCTTGGTCAACCGAGGCTCGAAAGTGCCCGGTGACCTCTCGAGGTAAAACGGTTCGTTCGTCCATACCGTAGGTCAGAATCGCGTACGGGGTGGATTGTGGGAAAGGTTATTCAGTGTCCATCAAAGATTCATCTAGTCTCGTTCAATCTGAAGAGTTGACTTTGGTTAGACGAAGTTCGGGAGTGCCCAGTGGTGTCCGTATCGATTTTTGGGTGAAAACTGATCGTCCGTCCGAAAGGTTATGCTGTTTCACGCATGGGTGGACCGTTGGATAGGGGTTTTAGTTCCCTTAGAAGATTCAAAGATCTTCCACTCTGACGGTGGATTTGATTGGGGTCAATTGGGGCCCGGGGGAGCCCGATGGTCTCTAGATCGGTACTCGGAGTGCAACCTAGGTTCGTGGTGGAAAGGGGGAGCGCTAGGAGTCTAAGGAGAGACTTAGGGGGTCCTAGAATGTGGTGTCTATAGTAATAAAGTATCGAGTAAAGAAATTCAATAAGCCTACCAATGGATAATCAATAGGAACCGCCAGATGGAACCTCTCAGCCAACCACATGAACAACATCACCAGGCTCCCTCTCAAAAAATCGGAGCGAATTCACCTCAATGCATTAAGACCATTCAGAGTCTTCGCCAGTATTTCCACCATAGGACTACGACAGTAAGGCATCCATGCTGTTATCGCAGCCAACTGAGTATCCACCATCAATTCCCCTATCACCAGCAAAAGCCTCGAAGTAAGGCCCAATGCAACAGGTCCGACAAAGCATCAGCAAAACCCTTCACAATAAATCCCTAATAGTCGATGAATGTAAATGGAAGTTACAATCACCTCACTGAAGCCAAGATAAAAATTATGGGTGGTGTCCCACCACCTCTTTCCCAAAGCACACAACACCGTAGTAGAGCACAACATATCATCCAAAGCAACAACTCCACAAAACTAACATCATTACGGTCTATTCAACACACTAGATTTAGGAAAATCTAATGAAGGTGACACGCCCGACTTTACAATCAAGCTTTATATCCCCTCATCCATATACAAACCAAGCCGTCAACACCTTCCTCTACTCAAAAAAATTCCAAAAAACTCATTTTCCCTACTTTTTTCTCAAAATAAGTCCCTTAAAAAAGGAATCTCTTTTTCAACCAAGGCTTCGAGGACATCTTTTTCTCAAACATATTTCAAATATTTCTAAAAAACACATTTTTCCTACTCTTTCTCAAAGGAAAAACTCAGCATTAAATTAAAATGCATGTAGAATAAACCACGAAATCAAGATAATCAAACAAAATACGCATCTCGTTTGCCTTGTTGGAGTCTTTTTTCAGGTGCAATGTCGATACATCAAGCATACAACATGGTCAACGCCGAGATCCACCAGTCAAATGATGAATACATAAGAAAATCCTAAAGTGAAAGAACAAAAATGATATGTCACATTATCTTCCTCACAACCCCCTCTCCTAGGTACCAGACATACTCAAACTCGTACGACTGCAACAACATCATCTGCACCTACATGTTCGTAACCCCCGCGAAGTTATCCCCCAGGGATAAAAGGTCACCTGTAATCCCCAACAGATAATCAACATCTACTCAATACACAAAAAGGCCAAAAAATGCTAGAAAAAATTAAAAATTTCTTGGAGAATTTCTAAAAATGCCAAACAAATATTGGAACATTTATCATCAAGAAAACCATTTTTAGAGAACTTAACCCCTTACAAACTCCTTAAATCCCCAGTAGGATTAATATTATGCTTTTATCCCTGACATAAGCCCTAATCTACCCTCAACATTTTTTTCTTCGCATCCCATGTCTACTATAATTACCCAACAAAACACACACCTCAAATCGAATGCATCCCTAGTAGGATTGCAAAATAATACCTTCCTAGTTCACGACAGAATTTCTAAACTAAATCTTCTCCAATTCTATCCCACGGCTTCCCCAATGAAGTTATCCCCTCTCAAAATAACATAATCCCAAACCGGATGTCACGAGGTCAAACTTTCCCCCAAAGAGTCTCAAAACAACACAATCCTTAGCAGAACAACAAGTGCATCTGCATCCCCAAAATAATTTAAAAATTTCGCAAGAGAACAATCCCTGCATCATAAACTTTAGGTCCTTAGAATTGACCTCGACCTGTAGAATTGGTCACTCCAGTCTTAGGTGCTAAGAATTGTCCCAACCCGTTGAATCAGTCTTTGTTATTAGTCAGAATAATTGCATGTAAAACCATATTTATTTGTGCATTTTAGTATTCCGCATATGTTATTCCAGGAACTTATGCTAATATATTAGTTAAGTCATAATTTTATCATATATATGTTATGCATGGTTTATTTGACCTTTTATATGTATTAGGAATGCATGACTTGAAGTTTGGTTGAATCTCAGTAAAGGATCATATATTTTATTTAAAAAGTTTCTAGGTTTAGAAAGTCTCTCTTCTCTCACCTAGGTCAAAAGAATATATGTTTTCTTCTTTTTAATGAAGCATTGATTACATCAAGTTAGTTGATTTTTGATCCAATCTTTGTTTACCTACATCTTCCTTGCCTTTTTTTTATTAGCTATAACATATATTTATTGACCTCTCTGTAGTTATTTGGTTCATAAATAGACGAGTTCTTCATTAATGATGTTCTCTTACATGTTTTACTTAGTTTCTATCATCAATTTCTAGTCCTATAGGTTAGGGATCATTATCCCCCATAGATTCTTTAGCTTCATAGTTAGGGTTTGGTTTATAATTATTCTAATGAAACATTATGTGTTGGTATTGGAGTATACTAATTTCTTAACTTCTCTTGTGTTGCAAGTGTAGTATTTGAAGCTTTACTACAACCCCAACCCATCTAGCACCATAACTAGTTATCCCCTTATCTTCCATTGATGAGTTTAGTCTCTACATGGTTGATGTTCATACTTAATTAATTATGATCGACTAGAGTTAATTTAAAACAAGTCCCACCATTTCTTAAGGAATCCAAGGTGGGAGAAGGATCCTCAATCCCATTTATATTTTGAACTCAAGATTTTCTTAGATTGTTTCTTTGTATCTTCATAATTTACTCATTCTCCATTAATTAAACGAATGTTTGGATAGAGGTTAACTAATCTCAGAACTTCAAATAACATATCATCTTTTATATTTTCCCTTTGTGACGTTTGGAGAATATCCTTTAACCAACTTTAGTTCTCTTAGGAGCATTTATTCCTACGGAATACGATTCCAGACTTACACGGATACTACCTATTGGGAAAGATTTACACTTGAATCACACACTATTTATAAAGAATCAAGTTTTTGGCTCCATTATCGAGGATTAGGAAAAATTGTAGGTTATAAGACATTTTATTTTCCATTCCCTGTGGTCACCGTGACAACACGGTTTCCATAAACTAATCCAAAACTCTCATAAATGCAAGACGCGAGCGATAGAACTTCAAATCCCGTAGTAGAATACTCGTCGTCTAATAAACGTTCTGACTATTGTAGACCATCTCCTACCCCGTCTACCTTCTCACATTTCGGAGCCCACTCCAATTCTACTACCATGGTCGACAATAAGAGCGAACACGGTAGTCGAGGGAAAGTTGAGCCTTCCTATAGACCATTGAGAGATTATTTACAATCTCACTGGACCACCTCTCCATTGTGCATTATTTTTCCCTATAACGCCGCACAATTCCATTACCAAAATGGAATGACTCAATTATTACCTACATACTGCAGCATGCAAAGTGAGAAATCTTACTTACATGTGCGAGAGTTTGAGGAAGTGTGCACTAACTTTAGCGATCAAAACTATCCTCTTGATGTCACACAACTAAAACTTTTTCCATTATCTCTCAAGGACAGAGCTAAAACTTAGCTTTGGTCCTTAGCTCCAAATTCTATAGGAAGTTGGGGCGATATGCAAGCCCAATTTTTGAAGAAGTTCTTCCCTACCCACATCGCTAGATCTCTTAAGGGCTAAATTCAAACGTTTACCCAAGGCGAGGGTCAGACCTTTGAGATATGTTGGTAGAGATTTAATGATCTATTGAATAATTCCCCCTCCACGGTTTATAAAAATGGAGACTCATCTCCTTTTTCCACATTGGTATTTGACTTAATGTTAAACAAATGGTGGAGACCATGTTCTCCGTCGGATTCTTTGGTTTGGATCCAGATGATGCTTGGTTACACTTCAAGTATTGCGCTGAAACCACCCAAGCTTGGGATACTTCGGACCAAAACAAAGCCAATCCGCGTTCCTCCGTTTTGCCTTACTCTAGCCATAGCATATATCACCTCACCGATGGGGATGATATTTCTTTGCGTGTAGCTCAACTAGCTAAGAGAGTCCAGACTATGGATCTCAAAATTAGGGACTATGTTTCTCCTTCTCCATCTAGTATTGAGGAGGCTTGTCACTTTGCGACATTTAAGATCACTCTACTAAGGATTATCCTACAATTCCGACTTACAAAGTAATGCTTCATGATCAAGCCATCATACTGTCCATGTACAAGAAGCAATTCATGACTCCTTTCGGATAAGGATACAATATTTCTTGGAGAAATCACCTCGATTTCTCCTATGCTAGACCCCAATAAGACCAAAAACCCCTTCATGCGAATTGTAAGGTCTACCCCACCTCCGAATTACCAACAACCGTAATTATAACTACCTCCTCCTAATGTGCATATGCAAGGTCCTTCAGTGGGATTTCCTCTTTCGGTTATCCCGCCCTAAGCACAACCTAACAAAAAAAGTCATAAAGATACTCTTTATGATTTTATGAATACTCAACAAGCGGTCAATAATCAAAATGCGTAAGGCTTTGCAAAGCTCAAATATTCAATCTCCAAGTTGACCACCTCCTTGAGCATTTAAGAAAAGGGTAAGTTTCCTTCATAACCTCAATGTCTCAATGGGAAAAATAGTATGAATATCGACCATATCGAATCCTCCTTCCGATCAAGAAAAATCTATTACCTTCTTAAGGAGTGGGAAAGTCGTCGATAAGTTTATGTCTCCCCCACTACCAATCACAAATAAAGTCTCTCCTAATCCAATAGAGGTCGAAGACACTTCCTCAAAAAATAATGATGTGGAGCCACGAGTAGAGACGGAGGTAGTTGCGAAGTGTCCCGTTCCCGTGCCTTATCCTTAAAGGCTTATAGACTCGAAAGGAAATGTCGACAATGCCGATGTCTTGGATATGTTCAAGAAAGTTAAGATTAACATCCTCTTACTAGATGCGATAAGATAAGTTCCCACCTATGACAAGTTACTCAAGACTTGATTACGATAAAGAGGAAACTTTTTGTTTGGAAAGATTCATACTCGGGTAAAATTGTGAGCTCAATCATTCAATTCGAGCTACCTCCAAAGTACAATCACCTTGGATGTACCACTATATCTTATGTGATAGGTAAATTCAAAATCGAGCAAGATTTACTCGACTTAGGCACGAGTGTTAACTTGCTACCATACTCGGTGTATGAATAACTAGGACGAGGAGACCTCAAACCCACCAAAGTCACTCTTCAATTAGTTGATCACTCCGTTAAGGTTATGAAAGAGGTAGCAAAAGACATCATCAATCAAGTTGACAAATTTACTTCTCGATGGACTTTGTGGTGTTGGATACTCATCCCGTTACTCTTAGTAAGTTGGTGTTCTAATTTTGAGGACTTACCCCCCACCCCACCCCCCGTGGCTTGTAACAGGTACCCTCGGATGTACGATTTCCCAAGTTTGATTTCAAGAAATTGCCTTCCGACCTTAAATATGAAAACTTGGGTGACAATGAGACATATCCCGTCGTTGTCTCATCTCGCCTCGAAGGGGGTCAAGAAACAAAATGGATGAACTTGTTAAAAAGGCACAAGAGTGACTTTAGGTGGACGATAATGGATTCAAAATGAGTGAGCCCTTTAATTTTCACTCATAAAATCCACCTCGAGGAGGATGCCAAACCCTCCCGTGAAATGTAGCATAGGTTAAATTCAATAATGAAGGAGGTAGTTAGAGCCGAGGTAATTAAGCTTCTTGTTGGAAATATAATTCACACAATATTGGACAGTAAGTGGGTGAGTTTGATTCATGTGGTTCCCTAGAAATCGGGAATCACCGTAGTAAATAGTGTGAAAGGAGAATTGATATCCAAACATACCACCACCGGGTGGAGCTTATGCATTGAATATCGAAAACTTATTGCCATGACTATAAAAGACCACTTCCCCCTTTCGTTTATTGATCAAATGTTAGAGTGTGTGTCGGGTCACCCACTTTATTATTTTCTCGTTGGTTATTCAGGCTATAACCAAATTGAGCTCGATTTATAAGACAAAGACAAAACCACAATCACATGTCCTTTATGTACATTTTCTTATAAAAGGATGTCCTTTGGGTTGTGTAATGTGCCGTCTACGTTCCAAAGGTGCATGTTGAGCATGTTTAGCAATATGGTAGAACGAGGGTTGGAGGTATTCATGGACTTTTTTAACGTCTTTGGTAAATCCTTCGACCATTGTCTCTCCATTATTGAGAGGGTTTTGTCTAGATGTGATGAGAAGAATCTCATCTTAAACTAGGAAAAGTTTCATTTTATGGTCACTAAAGTGATTGTCCTCAGGCATATTGTCTCCTTCGATGGTATCGAGGTGGATAAGGCAAAGATTGAGGTGATTGCCAATTTTCCCGCCCCAAAAAACATAAGGACGTGGGATCTTCCCTAGGATATGCGGGGTTTTATCGATGATTCATTTAGTACTTTAGATCCTTTTATAGGCCCTTGTGTAATATACTCTTAAGGGAGACCTCGTTTGAATGGAGCGATGCTTGTCAAGTAGCTTTTGAGAAGTTGAAAATTATGCTTACCACTGCCCCCATAATTCAAGCTTAGGATTAGACCTATCCCTTTGAGCTAATGTGAGACACGAGTGATTTCTCGATTGAAGCGGTGTTAGGACAAAGAAGCGATAAAAGTCCCATGCTATTTTTTTTGCTAGTAAAACTCTAAATAGTGCGCAATTGAATTACTCTACCACTGAAAAGGAGTTGTTAGCGGTTTTTTTCGCCTTGGAAAAATTATGAGCCTATTTGGTGGGATCTCCCATTTTGTGCTTCATGGACCATAAAACGTTAAAATATGTTTTTTCAAAGAAAGTCGCCAAGCCGCGTTTGATTATGCGGGTCCTCTTACTCCAAGAATTCGATAGGATCAAAGACAAAAAGGGAGTAAAGAACGTAATTTTTGATCATTGTCTTGGTTGCCGTTTGAGGCACCTCAGGAGAAATTACCCATCGATGAATTCTTTCCAAATGAACAATTGTTCTCCACTTCCTCTCTTTCGTGCTTCTCCGACATTGTGAACTACCTTGTGATGGGATCCATCCCTTCTCATTAGACCCCTTAGGAAAAGAGGAAGTTCCTGACCTGGGTGCACGTGTTTTTATTCAACAACCTATACTTGTTTAAATACTGCGTGGACCAAATCGTTTATAAATGGATTCCGAATGAATATATATTAAGAGTTATCCGTTTGTCCCACTCAGAAGTGTGTTGGGTCCACTTCTCCTAAAAGAAAATATCCGAATATATTGGCCCACACTTTTTAAGGCTGCACATGAGTTTTGCATCTTGTGCGAGCGTTGCCAAAGGTTGGGCACTATTACTCATCGAAATATGATGCCTATGTCCCCCATAATTGAGATATAAGTTTTTTATTATGGGGGCATTGATTTCGTGGGATCATTTCAACCTTCGTTCGGTAACCTCTATATCCTTGTAGCGATTGATTACATTTCCAATTGGGTGGAAGAGATAGCTTCATGAACCAATAATCATAGGGTGGTATTGAAGTTCCTAAAGAAATATTTATTTTCCCAATTTGGGTCTCCGAAAGCAATAATCAGTGACAATGGAACTCATTTTTATAATGGTCCGTTTGCTAATCACATGCAAAATTATGGTGTCATTCATAAAATTGGAAATGCCTTCCACCCTCAAATAAGTGGCCAAGCCGAGTTGGCCAATCGTGAGATTAAACTTATCCTAGAGAAGACGGTCAATCCTGACTGCAAGAATTGGTCTCTAAGGATAACTAATGCTTTGTGGGCCTATTACACGACCTTTAAAATGCCCCTTGGTATGTCCCCCTTTAATCTTGTGTGTGGAAAACCATGCCATCTACCGGTGAAGCTCGAGCACAAGGCATATTGGACAATTAAAGAGTTGAATTTTAATCTAGATAAAGCCCAAAAGAAATGGATGTTCCAACTCAATGAGTTGGAGGAAATTCGAATGATTTATATGAGAGTGCGAGAATTTGCAAAGATAAGGTGAGGGAGAGACATGATAAAGACATTTAAAAAAAATCATTTCACCCTCTCCAAAAGGTACTCTTATACAATTTTCGGCTGCATTTATTTTTTGAGGAAATTGAGGTCGAGGTGGACGGGTTCGTATGTTGTGAAAGACGTCTTTCCTCATGGTACGATTAAGATTGAGAACCCAAAAGATGATAATGTGTTTAAGGTGAACGGTCAATGCCTTAAACCATTTTTGGAGTTATTTGACCTTCCATGGAACAATTCCGTTATCCAAGCACGTTTATGGGGCCAAATAGGTTCTCTCGAGACAAGATTTTTGTGTCAATCAACCCCCGACACGTGAGAGGTTGCAATTTTTTTATCCAGACCATTCCATATGTTTTATACATCCATTGTGTTCAAGAAATCCAATAAAAATCAGCCCAATTATTGTTTCCATGATTTGGCATAGGCAACAGGTGAAGAATTATAAAGTATCAAGTGCGAATCGATTTGGTCCCCCACAGAATCTATTTGATTTTAGTCAGGGGAATTGTTAAGATTAGCGAATCGATTCTGTCCCAATCCTAATCGGTTCGATGAAGGGCAGTGTAAAAATCGAGATAAGCGAATCAATTCGGTCCATTAGCGAATCGATTCGGCTTTTCAGTCCTTTAAAGTTTTCCCATTCTTTTAAAAACCCTCATTCCTTCCCTTCTACCACACCAAAAACCAACAAAAATTTATCCCTTCCAAATTCATTTCCCCACTCATTCCTCCTCATTTCTCAAGGATTTTTGTTCCAAGGTACGTATTCCTTCCTTCTTTTACTATTTTCAACATGTGAATTGTGTTCTACGTGTTCAAACTAGTGTAAAATGCCATTATGTATGTTTGTTGCTAATTCTTTAATGAAATAGTTTATCCACCAAATACAACTTATATATATTATTGTGTTGATTTGGTTGTATTTGTTGAGGTATTTCGTTATTTAAATGGAATTTTGGCCCTAGTTTTAACATTTTTCACACAACGTGTTCAATAAAAAGCTCCAATGGGTTTTGTGTGCTTGTCGACTACCTTTATCCGACCGATTTCTCCATATGTGCACCCTCCAAATTGTTTCGACCCCAATTTTCACACTTAATTTTATGTATCGCACTAATGGTGTGTGTATAAAATTAATATTTTGTAGGTTTCTTTGGCATCAAAACCAACCTCTAATGCAATTACGGGATGGTCGAGTTTCGAGACTTTCTATTCAAAAGAAGAAAGGAATTTGTACCGGATAAAGTTCAAATCCAACCGTATCATTGTGATAGAAAGGGAAGAGAAATTAGAGGAGTTCCCGGCCTCCGTGCGATATTTTTTGATCAAATTTTCTTTGGAGGACCACTTGGCCAAAGGCGAGGACGCGACTGAAGAACATGTGTGTCATTTCTATGCTTTTCTCGTATCATTGGGAGGCAACATATATGAAGCTTATGTGAGGGGTAGGCGGATTGCAATTTCAAAGCTCATTTTGGCTTTGCACCTAAGTGGAACTTCTAACCCCAAACTCTACCATTACCCGGTTAGTGATAATGCACTAAGGCTTTCATAAGATATACTCATAGCGCGTCTTGCACCCTACAAGGTTTGGATCGGGGTCACTTTGCCCACCTACGGCATGTTTGTTGTGAATCATCTCATCCATCTAGTGGCCGTCAATACCATTATTCCTACCCAAACCAAATTTGTCCTCCATTACAAACATGCCCATTTTCTATATAAATTGTTGGAGAATGATGCGGTCGTTAGTCTTCCCGCCCTCGTGTTACAACAAATGGTTCCTACTGCCTATGACCATGAGGTATCGACTTCTCTCCCTTATGCACGACTAGTTTCTAAAATTTGAAAAAATGCCAGATGTGAGGTGGCGACCGGTGACAACCTTATTAAGCTTCCTAAACTGCTCAAAGACAAGGAAATCTCCAAATGCTTAGGAACGAATTATTGGGAACAGTGGAAGAAGATGATGATGGAGCACCCGGGAGTTAGAGGATAGGGTGACGAGGCTGTGAATCCCTCGGATACGGAACATGATGACATGGAAGCGATGTTTCACGATGTTTTGGAGGTTCCACATCCAGATGATCTGATTCGGGAATTAAGGGTTAGGATGGATGCTCTTCAGGCGAACTTCACATATATTCAGGGTGATTACCAAAGGGAAATTTCTATGATTACCTGAATGCAGATGGAGATGAGATCCCATATGCGTGGGGGAGAGGAACCAATACCACCCTATTTTTATGATCCATATGCGCCACGTGACACCAACGCACCCGGTACGTCGAGTCACCCATAGGAGTTTTCCTTTGTCTGGCTGCTATGCTACTATCTTTATTATGTTGCTAGTTTTTGTTGTGTATTGAGGGTTATGAGGACATATCATGTACTTTCTCTCAATTTAGATTATGAACCCACTGTACAAAATCTATTATATAATGAAATGTCTACATTTTATTTTGCTTTTTATCATTTGTATATCTATTTATTTCATATATATTACTGTTTTTACTACTAACATGTTCATAGGTATGTCGTTGCTCTCTTTGGGGTTCGCTCCTTACCGGGTGACATTTTCTCACCCTCTTTTTCATTGTGTCCCTACTAACATTGGGGACAATGATATTTCAAGTTAGGGGGTGTGATTTATATTTCTACAACCGATTAAGAGATTATTATTTAATCGTATTTATATTTATTTATTTAATAAAAAAACTCAAAAATTCAAATTATTCTTTTTCTCCCATGTCTCCAATGATTACGTATATGATCGCCCGGCCCTTTTGTACATCAGTGATGCATGTTTAGAATTTTTAATTTATTAGCTTTTAGCCCGTGTATTGTTAACATTGTGAATAATTTCATAAATTAAACTGTGAGGCCCATGATCACCATACAAAAATAATTGTTTATGATTTGGTTTGAAATTTTTCTAATTCGTTCATGCTATACACTTACATAAGTGAGATTCTAGAGATACCTTCATTTGTGGGCGCATACAATTACTCGTTCTCTTTCTTAAAAAATGTATCTTGTTGACAATCTCATTTTCTTTTCATTAATTCCATATTAATTGAATTCATCTTGAATATAACACTCAAGAATGATTTTCAAAAGTGTTGAATCCCGAGAATCAAATGAAAGCCAATGAAAGGAACATAGGCATCGTTATTATTTGACCCATACGACCTTAGCCTTACCCTTAAACATTTCCCTGCACAACCCCGTTGAGCCCTATTATGACCTTTATTTTCATTCCCAATTCCCCTAACCAACTCCACATTAGAGTTTTACCCCTACATATATGCCTCCCGTACCTCGATTTGGGATTATTCCTGGGATTTAATGATGTTCGTCTTATGTGGAATGCAGTTAAGCAATGAAAAGAGAAAGAAAAGAAGAAGAAGAAGAAGAAGAAGAAGAAGAAGAAGAAGAAGAAGAAGAAGAAGAAAAAAAAGAAGCAATGGAATGCATTTATGTTTTCTTCTTACATGTAAATCATTGATTACATCAAGTTAGTTGGTTTTTAATCCAATCTTTGTTTACCTACATCCTCCTTTCTTGCTTTATTAGTTTTAACTTGTATTTATTGATCTCTCTTTAGTCTTTTGGTTCATAAATATATGTGTCTTAATTAATGATAATCTCTTTCATGTTTTACTTACTTTCTATCATGAGTGGCTAGTTATATAAGTTGGGGATCATGATCCCACCATGGATGCTTGAACTTCATAATTAAGGTTTGGTTAATAATTATTCTAGTGGAACTTCATGTGTTGGTATTGGAGTATCCAAGTTTCTTTACTTCTCTTGTATTGAAAGGGTAGTATTTGAAGCTTTACTACATCCCCAACCCATGTATCACCATAACTAATTAGCCTCTTATTCTCCATTGACGAGTTTAGTCTCTGCATGGTTGATGTTTGGACTTAATTAGTTATGATCAAGCAGAGATAATTTGAACCAAATCCTATCATCTTCTTACTGAATCCAAGGTGGGAGAATGATCCTCAATCCTTTTTATCTTTTGAACTCAATATTTTCTTAGATTTTTTCTTTCAATACCCTTAAGCATCTTCTTAGGTCCCTAGCACTTTTGATTTCACCATAAAACCCTAGGTCATACTCCTAGTACTGATTTGGAGGCCACCGGGAACCCCTAGGCCCCATTTGACTCTGTTTGACTTTCCCATCTAAGCAAAAGCTTAATGAATTTACAAAAGGGTTCGAATCCCCTTTCCAATAGTTCGTTTCGTGCGTTAATCAGTCTTACGATTCAGAGGAACGAACTATTTTCCTCCGAAAATTGATCTAGGGGCCACCAGACTTTCCCGAAATCCATTTAACTCCCATGAACTCTTCATCTCAAATGAGACTGCATGAATCTTCTAAGGGATCTGAATAGCCATTCCAACGATCTGCCCCGTGCACTAAGAAGTCTTATGGTACGAACAAATGATCCATTTAACTCCAAAGTGTCACCGGGCTCTTTTCGGACCCGTTTGACCAAAGTCAGCTCTCCGAATTGAGTGAAGCTCTTTGGAATATCAAAGAGCCCTATATAAAGTTTCTAACAGTCCACCCCATGTGCGAATCAGTCTTACGATTCGGACGAATGACCCATTTTCTTCTTGTCCAAAAGATTATTGGGCGCTTTCGATCCCCATTTGACCACAGTCAATTCCCGAATCCAGGAGCTGCCCAATATATTTTTAAAGGGATCCGAATACCCTTTCCAACAGTTTATCCCGTGAGTGATTAAGACTTACGGATTGCATTTTACGATTTTTTGTTCAAAAAATTTCCATGAGACTATTTAATGGAAAACCCATTTTCCTGCTTATCTACAATGTGTATAGGGTTTCTTGCCGATAGGCATGTCAAGTATAATTTCGATCAGCACCACCTTGCCCTTATATAAGAGGAACATGAGCTTACTTTGAAAGACACCTCAGAAACATCCCTCTCAGTGATCTCAACAACATTCCTCGCACTCAGCATGGTTTCTATATTGAAACCTCTCCTCCACATTCCACTTCCATCCTTTCCTTACCCAATTTAGCAAATTCCCTCCTCTCTCCTCCTACCGCCATCATCCACTTGCAAGATCAGCCTTTCAACATTCAAGATCAACTTTAAATCTTTCGAAGAAGGTTCAAACCTTCACTCTCTTTTTAAATTCTCTTATTTTCGCATTAGTTATTTAATTCTTACTTTAGTATTTCTACTATATTAGACCACATATATTAATATCCAAATTTTTTATTAGTAGTATTGCACATACTATATTCCTATAAAAAAAAACCCCAAAACAAGAAAAATAGGGTTTACTTGTAAATTCCAAGCTGGGATTTGCCACTACATTTTTCGACACGAAAAATCATTTTTCTACACACACACATATAATAAAGCCCCGGTTGGATTTATGGGATAAATCCCACCTTTGTGTTGCATGTGAACTACGTGGACTTTGATGCCTTTTTTTGGGCTACGTAGGCATCCTGCGTAAAATCCAATATTCGAGTCCTCCTTTCCTATTTTTGTTCATATATTATTTCTATATATCATATTTGTGATTCATGCTTGTTTTTTGTTCAACCTATACCAGCGTCTTTGTATAAACGATTGGTGACCCGACAAACAAACATATTATATTTTTAATTACTATTTTGGGAACTCTCATAAGGATGACCTCACTCCGCCTTTATCCATTAATCGAGTCGAGTAATTCCACTCTCCATTTATATATACATGCACACACTTAACGGAGTTATTAAGGATAAGAATAACATATGCCCATGAGAGATCAAAAGGGAGGGATGGGTGTCTAAAACCTTTCCATTCTGCAACTTAGCCCACGAATCCTTGAACTTTTTGGTTTCGCAAGCATCAGTATGTCTTTGATGCCGTTCTCTCAAGGCAAAAACATTTCTTTTGCTTGTTTTGTGCATATATATATATATATATATATATATATATATATGGTATATGGTATATTTATTTTGAGTCTTTGTTCTTGAATTTAATCCATGTTTGTCATATGCTTCATAGTTATATCATAATGGCATGTCAAAATGATCATATTGGTATCTTTTGTATTTTATTTACATTGGTATCATTTGTTCATTGTTTAGATTATTTGGGTTGTGTTGCCGAGTTTATTTGTCGTTGCTTGTTTCACTTCACACCATCGCATGATAATACTTGTTTTCATTTCTATTTACATGTGTTACATTTACGGTAAGAAGTTGTCTATATCATGCGCCAATATTTTTGTCTATTTCTAAACAAAAAGGGGAAAATATTTATATTAAGGGGAAACGTCTCACCTCAGGTGAGGAAAACTTAAACTTAGTTAGGAGATGTTTGTACGAAGGGGGAGGGTTTTCCATATGTGGATTTATATTTTGTATATATTCTCTTTGCATTTTAAGGGTGCGTGTAAGTGTGCAGGTTTGTAATGATGGAAAAAAGTTTCACAAGAGCAAAGCTACTCAAAAGTTTGTGTCGGTCAAGCACCTATACACTTTCCTTTTAGGGTTGGGATTGAGTCTTTAAAGATATTGACGGACCATAGGTTTTTGTTTTTTAGTTTTGTCCCGGAATAGGCAAAGGGGGATATATGTAAGGGAAAATTTCCAATAGAGTCAATTGGTATGTATTTTGTCTCTATTCCGTTTGGACAAAACTGTTTATGTTGTAGGTTAGTAGTTGATTTTATTTATCCTTCAAGACTATGATGTGTGATTGAAGACTGTAGGAACCAAGTAAAAATAATTCATTATTGTGCCGTGTTTTCATGCAAAATTTTCATCTTCAATGTCCATGAGATCTCAATAGGTATGAATGAATATATGTTTGATTTGTGGATTTTTAATTGGTTGTTGTTTTTAAATTGAGGCCATTTTCGTGAAAACAAAGAAAAAAATATTTTTATTACAGTCATTTGAACGATATTTTAAAGTTGTTCAAACGATTTTACCTAATCATTCGAACTATTTTTTTCTTGGTTCAAATGAGAATGGGGTTTTTGTGAGATCAAGGTTCTAATTAGTTTTCTCTGCTTCAGAGAAACTTTTCATTCGAAGGTCATTTTATCTCTGTTCAAACAAGTTTAGTGCTTTCATGCGAATGAGACATTTTCTTGTTCGAATGATCATACACTAATCATTCGAACGACCCTAGTATTTTCGTTTGAACGAGTTTCCTCCTTTTTTATACTACCTGAATTTTTAAGTTTCCTATATACAAGAGTGATGGTAACTATTCTTATTAAGAGGTTTTGTGAAAAATATTTTCCAAGAAATATCCAAGAGCCTCGAAACCCTAGTTTGAGATCCAGGTTTCATTCAAATATGCTTGTTTGTGTAGCGAAGTTTGTTTACTCTACATGTTGTCGACTCTATGTTGTGATGATAGTTTCCTATGCCAAGATCAGTGGATACCGAGATGTGTGAGGAGCACGCATTGTGGAGATTCATTGGTAAATTCCTGCGTGTTACTGTGGAGAAGGTCTAAATAACAAGGAGAGAAATAAGGCTTGATGGTGTCGAGTCAGTTGTGTAAGTCATCTATCATCCTTGTGTAATTCCTAATCATTTTGAATTTGCATGGCTAGCTGTCTGAGGTTTTTCCATTTGGGTTTTTCTCATACATCGACATATTGTGTGATTGCTTTATTTTCCTCTTGCTATACTCACCTAGATGCTTGGGTTAGGTCAAGATATAATTTGGTACATTCAGTTTAATTGGTGCATAATTAAATTGGTTTAATTAATTTGAGAAATTAAAATTGTTATGTTTGTGTGGAAATCCACACGACCCTTCATGTAATAGTATTTTTAGTTTAAATTCCTTGCCAAAACATATTTGAGTCTTTTTCTAAGAGGTCACTGAAAAGTTTCATCAACATCACGTATTCAATAAATGTCGAACCTCAAGTACACCACTTAGGAAAGAGATAAGGCTTAGAGGACTTACATATACACCTTGGGTAATTTATTTTAATAATGGAAAAATATTTTTAATTAACCTTGGTTTTGTACATTTATCAAATACACATTCTAAATATACTTTCCATATGGAAAAACCTATTTTATAAAGAATTTCATCTTTATGCATATTTTAAGTATGGATGTTCTTGAGTGGAACACATGTACTTAGAGTTTGCGAAAAAACTTATTTTGGAAAGGGCAAAATTTCTATACATTCCCTCAACCTACATTATCGCATTGATGCTCAAATGAAGATTTTTTTTCTACAATGACAATGTATCGCTGGACTCCTGTGTCTTGTGTAAAATATATGTTTTTTCATACGAGGTTGTCACTTATGTTCTCCACACCAAGGAATTTTCCCTCTGCAGCGACCCTCTAGCGAGACGCGTTTGCCAACACCAAAAGTGACTTATTTCACAAGATCCTCCTTAATATCTTCTTGGGTTATATGGAAAGTACAAATTTTTAGTTGACTATGACCTTAAAGTGACTACTTGGCTCCATAAGAGTGTGACACCTATCATTATCATTTGATCCTTTAAATCAGTTAAAATCAAAATGCTATATATTAAAGTGTTGTTCACTCTTCAAAACTAGGAGTGAGCTTTGAAAAAAATATTTTTTCTAATTTACACAATTCCCATTTTTAAGAGCACATTTTTCTACCTACTCTTTTTTGAGTTCTTCAAGCCATTTTTTTAATAGAGGTTTATTAATCCACCTCGTGTTCAAAAATCGATTTTTCTTAGTGAGTAAATATGATCTCTTTCTTTCTTGGAAAACTCGTTTTAAGATTTAAAGCAACACACTTTTTCCCCAACGCACATATCTTTAGGATTACTTCAAAAACCTAGGTGTAGCATTTTGATTGATTAAAGGTTCCATCTAGGTAAAATTTTCTTCAACTATAAATACAGAAGTTTTGTCGAAAGATTTGATGGCAGTGGTCGTGGACTAAAACCGGTGGCAGTTGTACAACGTACTTCAGCGATCGACACTCTCCTAGGAGAATATGGTGTTAAAGAATGACTAGTCGATCATAGTGCCATGTGTTTGTAAGAATTTATCGTCTAGTTGTAAAACTCTACCATAGTACATTTTTTTTCTTATGAGCCCAAGTGTTTTCCCGATATTTTGTTTTTCCCTCGTACATCTTGTCCCTGCTTATTTGAATATTTTCGCATTTTTTTAGAACTATCGTCTTAAAGAAGAAGATACATTTAGGATTCTAAAATATAGGAAAATATTTTTTCACATAGACTTTTGTATTGTTAAATCATTTTAATAATAAATTAGTAAATCTTTTTCTTTAATTTGGTTAATTAAATTATTTTGGGTAGCTACCATCTAAAGGCACACACTCAACTGGTATCAGAGTGGGTCTCCAAGTTTTAGGTGTAATAACCCATGTTTAGATCCTTTTGTGTGCAATGGATGGAAGTTCAATACTCCGACCTCCTCCATTTGATGGTTTCAATTATTCTTATTAGAAAGGCCGTATGAATACGTTCTTGATGCCTATGGACTATCAAATATGGAATGAACTTGTTTGAAAACCATTGTCGATGATGTCAAAGTTGATAATATTAGATCTAGATGGGATGCAACAGTTTAAAGGAGAGTGGGTGGAATATGAAGGGACTCAATACTATTTTTCTCTACGTGTCCCCGACTGAGTTTAGATATATATCCACTTGTATGTTGTCTAAGGAGGCGTGGGATATTTTACAAATGACCTACTAAGGCACCTCTGTCGTAAAGAGATCTAAGCTTCACCGGCATACCACCCATTTTGAAATTCTTACCATGAAGGAGAGAAAAACTTTTGACTAGTTCCATACTGAGATGAATGACAAAATAACGTCTGCCTTTTCTTTGGGGAAGAACATTAGAGATCATATAATTACTGATAAAATCCGATGTTCTATTTTTGTTAGGTTTCATGGCAAAGTGGATCATTGATGACGTTAGAGCTTTCATTTCGAATTTAATGCGTGTAGACAAATTGGTTGGCTCTCTCTATATCAATAAGGAGAATTCGTCTTATCGCCAAGGAATACAGGAGAAAAATTCCGCATCCGCATATTTTAAGTTTTTAATGGTAAGTAAGGAGTAAAATAAATATAATATATAAATTAAAGGGAGTGAATATTAAAAGATTTTTACTATGGGGATGCCTAACATCTTATTACATAGTTGAGTCTGAAATAAATGAAAATATATAATTATTCGTACATGCCATATATATGATAAAAATTATAGAAAAACAATCGGGAATCATAAGTGCTGATAAGTTGCGGTGTAAATATTCTAGCAGGGACTACCATCCTTTTCTGCTACCACCCATACGTGTGTAACAAATTTTTTTTCGAGGTAATATAGAATAAAAGTCCAAATGTGCGGTAAGTATCTCATCTTCCTCAGGTTTGTCGTCTATCTGGAAGGAAAACAATTATGCAGACGTGACAAGTAGATAATTTTATTTTATATAAGGTACGGGAGAAAATGTATTATTAGAGAGTAAGTGAATTTAATATTGATATCATAAAAATCTGGAGACAAACCAAACTATCATAGAACTTTCAGGGGTATACTTGAGTCTAATGATATGTAAATGAATAATATGGTGGAGTGTAACCAGATAATTTGGGTATCACCTTATCAATATAATGGTTAAGACAATAACAAGATAACACATAAATTATCAATTATTGGGGCTTCATATTATTAGACATACCATCACAATATTGTCCAAAGCATATCATATACTTGGACAGGCAATTTCATAATTGTTGGGGAAAAATAATAATAATAACTTAGTGCACATAGCTAGAGTGACACTCATACATATGTAGCAACTAAAAATTAGGCAATCAACATTGGAATCCTATAGGCCAATTAGAAAGGTCGTGGTATACCGCGGTCTAAGCCTTGACTCATAAGGTATGATATTAGTTGTTCACTATTAATGCTAATGAATTACAGGGTGATATGTAATTATTATAGTAGGCTGAAAAGCTATACCATAATTAAGGGTAAGAAGAAATAAGTGGCTTTTACTGAAGTCGTAGGCTGTAGCGATTTATCGAGTTTAGAGCTAAATGAAATATCGAGAAAATCAATATATAGAATGAACATGAAGTACATAAATGAGTTCGTAATTAAAAATTTTATTCAAAATTATCACATAGTGATATAATAATCAGTAGTTTTTGAAAGACATAGGCTCAATTTGTTTACTACTGAAATCGAAATAACCTACTTTGAATTTTTGAATTTCGAGTTTGTGCTTCTATTTCACTAGGGTTGAGTGGAAAATCTGAAATCATGGGGAGTATAAGGGGGTCATATAGGCCTAAATAATGCTTATGTGATGCAATAGGATACTAAATTGTAAGAAGATTAAGTGTAAAAACAACTAAGAGGGTATAATATATAATCTTAAAAAGTTCTAAAAATAATTATTTTCTTTATTTCTATTTGGATTCGGATTTAGTGACAAGAGACAAAATGGCTTTATTTGAACAAAAAAAATTGTGGAAAAATTTTGAGTGTGTTTCGAAATGCTTGAAAAATTGTTCAGGGGTTTATGTGTAAAATTAAAACTTAAATTTAAGCTTCAAAACTAGTTTTCTCGAGATAATACTTTCATGGGATCCAAACAGGGTGATGTAATATACCAATATGTTCAAAATTAAAAAAAGTATAATTTTTGGAAAAAGTCAGATTTCTGATTGGAGACGCACCATCTGATGAGTGCATTATTTTGCATGAATAATGTCCAAATCTAGACCTTGTTAGGCCCCATGTATTATAAATAATGAGCTTTTAGAGTCATTTTCATAAAATAAAAAAATGCAAGTTTGAATAAAATTTGAGTTAAAAATATAATTTTAGTAACCTGAAGGGATGAAATCATAATTTTTCAAACTTTATGGGCTTGAAAATAATTTTTAAATGTTTATCTAGGAAAAATAAAGTTCTCTCTGAAATTTGGTTGAATTCCGGATTAAAAGAAGTAATTTATGAATTCGGGGGCTAAAATGCAAAGAGGGGGGTAATTCTGTAATTTTTTAAATATTTTTGTCCTTAAATTTGAATTAATTATTTTTATTTAGCATTTTTACACGTACCTCGAAAATGTAGACAAAAAGGAGTCGATCTCCAAAAATTATTACGATACATCGCGACACGACACGACATGACACGATTGACACATCTGTACTAAATATTTTTTATAAAATCGCTTGAGTGTCCGTTGAGGTCGTGACATAACTTTTCAGAACGGTCTTGATAAGACTCATAACTTTGAAGTTTGAATGAAAATGAGATTTTTAAGTTTTGTGGGTCAAAATGCGATTAAAGCTGATGTTGTGAATAATGGCGTGAAAAGTAATGAAATTGAGGATAATTATTTTTAAAAAAGGACTTCTCAATTATCTCCAACTCTTCCCAAGACTCCATGAGATAGTTATCAGCTCAAATTCAACCAAATGAAAGAGAGTTTCACTCCACTCAAACACCTCATTCCTAACCCTATAAATAAGACCCTTTGGCTCATTACTTTGGGAGAGAATTGTAGAGAGAGCTTTGAGGGATAGTTTTTGGTTCTTTGTTTTAGAGTATATTTTTATTGAGGGCCAAGAATTATTCTTTTGTGGGAGAAGTTTTACCAAGATCAATTGTAAGACTCGATCAAATTTGTAAGTTTGTTTCATTAATGAGAATTAATACTCATTCTTGCATTTATATTTTGTCTTCAATAATGCTAGATTAATTTCTTTACTAAGACTAGGTAAAATTGATCATGTTTGACTAATATTATGCGTGATTTAAATTCGTCTTTGTTCCCTATATGTGCTAAATGTTTTAAAATTCGGTATTCATTTAAAATGACACGAGAATATGTTTTAAGCCTCTGAATTTGTTTAAAAAATCATCTTTATATTTTTTAGTGGGAATACTTTCTGATGGATTATGCTACACTCGATTGTTTTGATAGTCCATGCTTAAAGAATACACTTTAAAATTTAAAAGTGAACCTTTTAAGAGAATAGGGATTTTAGCCGTCTAAATCTAGAAACGTTAAATTTTATTGTTAACTTAATCATGTTATCTTCCGAATTAAACACGACGAGAGTTGGTTTAATTTGAGTTGTAAAATCGGGAATGACGAGTTTAAAATATTGCATAATATTAGTTGAATGAGATAAATGGATCCAACGTCCTAGTTTTCACGCTCACTTGATTATATCTCTCGTAGTCACACTTTTTATTTGTGTTAGCTTAGTTTAATATTACATCTCATCTCTAAGACCATTTAGTCTAGTTGGACAGTCATAATTACTTTAAATAAAAAATTGACATCTCTATGGGTACGACCCTTACTTACACTCGATATTCTGTAATAACCCGTGCACTTAAGATATTTATAAATTGACAAACACCCTCACGCGCTAAGTCAAATAATTCACGCGCCTGGTTTGATCCTCACTCGCTCGTAACCTACTCATCTTCAACCTTCGACCGTCTGACTTTAGGGTTTTGAAACTTTGACTTTAAATTTGAGACGTTTTAGAAATCCATTTGAGTCGGTTCCTGAATGAAAATTGCATAACTTTGTAAGAGGAATCCAACCATATTGGATTCAAGGATTCTGGTGGGATAAATTGAGATATTTAGTTTCTATAAAAAAATAGCAAAATTTTGACTCAACATAAGTGATTGAAAGCTACAATTCTTATTCTGACACCATAAGGGATTTTTTCTATATTGAAAAGGTAGCAAAACAAGCTTGATTTGAGGGATTTTAGTATAGTAAAACTCTTTAATTTGTGTTTTAAAAATTACAAGCCTAGAAACTTCAATCTTTGATTTGATGTATTAAGACCTATTATTTGTTCATTCAAACCTTGCACCTAGTTTTTGTGAACCAAGCCTCAACTTACCTCACTTTGAAACTGCTTCAAAGTCAAAGAAGAAGGATCCATTATTGAAGCTCAATCTTTAATGAAGTTTTATAGTTTTTAAGCTATTTCAGTTCATACACACGTTAATTAACACATGTAAACACATAATTCTATTCTATATAAGTGCAGAAACATAACCAAATCAATGAAACAAACATTTATTTATAAAATAACAAAAATTATAAAACTCTCAAAATTTTACATTGGAAAAGCTCTCAACTGCTACGCGTTTTACTGAGGTGAAGAGGGCCTTTTGTAGGGTTGGTGAGGAGGAATTTATTGGTTGGTTTGGGAGGTGAGTTTCACCTAAGTTTACACAAGTTCCACCATGGTATATGTGGATAGAAAATGGGTACCCAAGGTACTCCACATGTCACATGCCATATTGGCAGTGGATCTGGTCCCATGTTAACAGGGGAGCAAGTGTGAATAAGTTTGGGTTTTGGTTTAGGACTTTAGATAGTTTTTGTGTAGAATTTAGGGCTCTTAAGTTACTTTGAAAAATTTTAGGGGCTTATATGAAATTATTCAAACCTAATGGATTTGTTCATGACATCCTTATAAAATATGAGTTAAATACTCAAACTTATATAAAAGTGTAAGTTAACTTAATTTTTATTTTAGGGATATTTTTATAATTTGGTGAAAGCCTAGGGTTTATTTGGAATTATTGCCTTTTAGAGGAACTAAAAGAATATTTAGAGTGGGTTGTTACATTCTTTCCACCTAAAAAAATTTCATCCCCAAAATTACGTGGAAAAAGCGAGGGGTATTGTTGTCTCATAACGTCTTATATTTTCCATGTTGCTTTTTCAGCTTTGTGGTGTGTCTAAAGAACTTTGACTAGTGGAATGGTTTTACGATGGAGAATTTTCATATCGGTCGAGAATCTAAATAGGAATTTTCTTAAATTCATGGTTAGATTCAATTGTCATATCCTTCCAAGTAATGATATGACTCGGGTCAGAGATATATTTTCGTAATTGTGAAACATTAAACACATCATGGAGATTGGATAGTTCGAGAGGTAATTCCAAACGATATGCTAATGTTCCAATACGTTCAATAATTCTAAAGGTACCAACGTAGCGAGGTGCTAATTTTCCTATTTTTTCAAATGGAATTATTCTTTTTTTCAAATCGAATTATCCCTTTTCTCGAGATACTCGTAAGAACACTTGGTTATTTATTTTAAATTCTAAGGGTTTTCAGTAGGTGTCGGCGTAACTCTTTTTATTGTCTCTGGATTGAATGTAATCTTTCCCGAATAAGGCGTATCTTTTCAGTGGTTTCGATGATGATCTCAGGTTCAAATGTGTGATATTCTATTGATTCATTCTAGAATAAAGGAGACCGACAAGGTCGTCCGTGTAGAGATTCATAAGGAGTGGTTTGAATGATGGTTTGATAACTATTGTTATAGGATAATTCAATCAAGGCAATATGATTATTCCATGAATAGGGAAAGTCTAATGTGCAGGATCGTAACATATCTTCCAGAGTTTGAATTTATCATTCAGATTTTCTGTCGGTCTGAGGATGAAAAACGGTGCTTAGGTAGAGTTTTGTTCCTAAGGAGGTTTGTAATTCTTGAAAAATATTCCTATAAATCTAGTGTTTCGACAAGACAAAATGAAAGTAGGTACACCATGAAGTATTATAATTTCTGTGATATAAAGTTCAGTTAGTCGTTGGAACGAATCAGTGGATTTGGTTAGTAGAAAATGGGCAGATTTTATAAGAAGATCGACGATAACCCATACCATATTGTATCCTTGAAAAGTTTGGGGTAATTCGTTGATAAAGTCTATGGTTATATGATCCTATTTCCATTCTGGGATGGGTATTGGTTGGAATAAACTGCTAGGATGTTGATGTTCAATTTTCACTCTTAGGCAAGTTAGACACTTTGGTATGAAGTGTATAATATCTTTCTTCATACTAGACCACTAATAATATTTCTTTAGGGTTTGATACATTTTGGTGCTTCCAGGACGGATCGTGAATTTGGAATGGTGAGCTTCCTGCAGGATTTCTTTTTTGTAATGAGGCTATGAGAGGAACACATACTCGATTTTTTAATTTTAAACCCCTCTCGGGGGTCCAAAGTCCAATTTTTTTTGGGGAGGCTATTTCTAAGTTTTTGCTTCTGGGAATGGAAAAAATCATCCTGGTCTTAGAGGTTAATGACTTTCTTAGATATAACAGGGCGAGCGATAATGTTTCATAGAGTAACTTGGGTCTTGGAGGAGTCTTAATATATATTGTAATCTCTAATGGTTTTTAATAATATAAACATACTATGGAGGCTTCCCTGAGCTTCACGGCTTAAGGCATCAGCAATTACATTACCTTTTCTGGGATGGTAGAGTAAGTTAAACTTATAATTCTCTAAGAATTATATCCACCGTTTTTGACAAAGGTTGATATCCTTTTTTATGAAGATGTACTTAAGTCTCTTATGATCATAAAATACCTAAAATTCTTCTCCATACAGATAACATCTCCAATTTTTCAGGGCAAAGACTACTGCTGCTAATTCCAAGTCATGTACTGGATAGTTACACTCATGAATTTTTAAATGTCGTGATCCGTACTTGATCACTTTCCCTTGTTGCATCATTACACAACTGAGTCCTTGTTAGGAGACGTTAATATAAACATCATAACTGTTGTTGCTAGAAGGAATAGTCAAAACATGGGCGGTGGCTAACTTTTCCTTTAAGGTAAAAAAAGTCTTGTTAACATTCAGAGGTCTATATAAATTGAATATCCAATCTGGTTAATTTTATTAAAGGTAGGAAAATTATGGAAAATCCTTCGATAAAGCGTCATTAGAACCCAACAAGTCCTAGAAGGTTGCGTAGTTATGTGCTGGTGGTGGGTTGAGATCATTTAAGTACTGTGGTGGTTTTGTCTAGGTCTACTTGTATACCTACTTCGGTTGACTTATTTAATGTGGAAATCACATTTACTTTCTTTTGTGTAAAGATGATGTCCACGAAAGGTTTTCAACACTATGAATAGGTGCTCTTCATGTTCTGCCTCGGTCTTGGAATAAATTAAGATATCTATAAATAAGATCACAAACTGAACTAGGAAAGGGCAAAATATTCTATACATTAGGTCCATGAAAGTGACAGGGGTATTTATCAATCGAAAAGACGTGACTAAGAATTCAAAATGGCCATATCTTGTTCGAAAAATGGTTTTGGTCACATCTTCTTTCTTAACATGAAGTTGGTGATATCCATATCTTAAATCAATATTTGAAAATATCTTTGACCCTCGCAACTGGTTAAAAAATATTCTTGATGGTCACTTGGTTCAATTTTTTTTAATCGATACATAATCGAAAAGATCCATCTTTCTTTCATACGAACAAAATGGGAGTTCTTGAAGGTGATGTATTGGGGGCGTATAAATCCTTTATTGATTAGGTTTTCCAGTTGTGTTCGAAGTTCTTATAATTCTAAAGGATCCATACGATATGGAGGGTGAAGCACCCTGTATCTTTGACTCACTTGAGTCTACATTATATAGGATCTCGTCTAGTTTGGAAATAGTGACAAAATTTAGTCATATCATAGTCTACCAAAAAGCCTCAGACACTACATATCAAAGTCCTCTAAAAGTGTCTAAGGTAGAATACCAAGACTGCACCTAGGATAGCATTCATTTGTTGCATTCTTCATAATTTAGGTGTGTGTGTGTTAAATCCCATAAAAATATTTTTTAATAATTTTTGGCATATAGTAAAGAATTTTTAGGAATTTATAAAATATTTTTATTATTTAAAAGTTGGTTTGTGGGTTGATTTGTAATTATCATTTTCTCCTAAAAAGTTTCTTGGCTAGGATCCGAAAGCAAGAGAGAATTCTGTAGTGGAAAATGATATTCTTTAGAAATATAAAACATGCATTTTTCACTTGATCATGGCCTTACACGTGTTGCTAAGATATCAGTTGGATTTGTGTTTCTTTACTCTCACATATCTGATATTGATTGAGAACCCTTGGATCTATATTATCTACGGCCTGCATGTTATCTTTCACAATCCTTGTAACAACTGAGTTAACCTATCAAAATGGTTTTAAAAGTGGTTACATCTCAGCCGTAAGTTTTACATAGATCATTTGTAATTAATCTTGACTGTTTCTTTGCCCATACCTTCTAATTTCTTCCGTGCTCTAATATAAATAAAGGCTATATATGAGACGTTTAGAATCTTTGCATCATTTTACCTCTGAGAGAAAATATATATATATATATATATTTATTTATTTATATATATATATATATATTTATTTATTTATATATATATATATATATATATATATATATATATATATATATATATATATATAGAGAGAGAGAGAGAGAGAGAGAGAGAGAGAGAAAAGATAGAGAGAGAATACGAAACCCTAAACCAAAATCTTAATTTTTCCTCAGAAAATAACCTGTGAGTTTGAGTGTGTTTGTTAGTTGAGAAGTTCCATCATCTAGTGTCTTTAATCTCGTCCAACATTCACGAAGTTTTGATTTCATTTTCTTTTCATAGAAAGTCGAGATCTAAACTATTTGTGATAAAAACACGTTTAATATTCTTGGTTTGATTTCTTTTTCCAAGAAATCGATATTTGTTGGTCGTTTTACTCTTATTTGATTATTTTTCAAAACCAAAACCAATATAGTTATTTCTGTTTTCAGTTTACGAGAAAAATCAGACTTAGATCTAGTTAAGATCTCGAATGGGGTTTTACACTTTCGTGAAATATTTCACATTTTGTGAAATCGCTTTGTAAATAAAATAAAGAAAGTGTTTAGGATCTTAGTTGCTTTTAATCGCAAGGTTCCCTCAAGATCCGTGGATAGAAATAGATATATGTAGTTTGAGACTATCAAACAAACTGTGATTCAGAAATCCTTACTACATCTTAGAACTATATTTGTAATTTTTTAGGAATATTGTCTGTATAAGTGTGTATGTGAGTTACATGCATGTATTTGGCACATCACATCACAACACTTTCACACTACAACACTAAAGAAGTGTTGGTAGAGAGATCATTGACTTTTGGAGTCGACTGAAAGCTAAAAGGAGTGGAGTTACAAAGTTGAGAGAACATCTACAATATCAGAAGCCTTGGGAGAAGTCAGAATAATCCATAAGAGTTGGTATAATTTCTGAACTTAGATTAGGTCTGATTGTGTGTTTAGATTGTTAAATAGTTTGTAACATGTTACTCTATTTTAGTGGTTTTTTATTTTGAGGTGTAGAGACCTCCGTGGACGTTTCTCTAACTGGGTGGGGTTTTACTACGTTAAAATCTTGTGTACTTGCATACTTGCTCTTCCTCTCATCTCCTTTTTTTATTTTTTTAAAACAATATATTTATTATTAAGCTTAAAAGAAAAAGCCTCTTCTATGGCTTACATGACTTGAAACCCCATCTTCAACATTTACTTTAGAATATTTTAATTAGAAACTAGGCTCTTTATAAAATAAAACCTTTACATATATTCACCACATAGAATATTTTAAAGATAGCTTGCTTCCACTGATAAAAGAACCCAAGCAGCTAGTCAATTCTGAAATTTGGCATCCCCCATCTATCTAAAGTGATTTGACCTTTAGCTTGCTTGGGAAAATCTTCATGTTATTGGAGAAAATGTCAATTCCATCTTCACTACCTCTTTTAGCTAAGAAATCAGCAACTTGGTTTCCCTCCCTATAGACATGAGTTAGAGTGTACTTGATTTGCTTTAACATTTGTTGGACTTGAAGAATAGTCCATCTTATTTTCCAAGGTGTAGAGGCCTTTCCTTGAAGAATATCAACCAACATTTTTGAATCACTTTAAATTATGACCTCATAGTCTTTAAGATTCATAAATAATTCCAGTCCATCTTTAAGAGGTTGTGCTTCTGCTTCCATATTAGTAACATCTCCAAAAGAAGAAATAAAAGCCCATAACATCTCTCCTGATTCATTTCTTAGAATTCCTCCACCACCTCCTTTTTTAATACTCTCCATTGAACTTCCATCAATATTTAGCTTTAGGACACCTAAAGGAGGGCATAACCATTTGATCTTCAATCTAGACTTAGTCTTATGAGATGACTATTTATGGATGAGCATTGCCTTCAACGACTTTACCTGATACAAAATAGAAATAAAATTAGGAGTAATGGCCTCATAATTACATTTATTCTTGTGGCATCACAAACACCAACATACAATAGATGGGATGGTTCTATTTATATATGCATCTGATTTATTCCCATTTATCCACCACTGACATAACTGACTTTGAAAGCCACCTTTAGATATCTGAATACCATGTTCATTATTAACAGATTTCCATACTTGAGATGCTATATCCCTTTCAGCAAAAATATGATCTATCATTTCCTCACCCGCTTTGGCACATCAGTGGCATTTTGATGGACCACGAAATCCAATTGATCTAATAGAATCATCTGTTGCATATCTTTGCTGGAATATTTGTGTGCCATATGAATTTAGAGCTAAGTTGAGATATATGTTTTGTCCTACATAAATCCAATGTTGTGGTCAGTGTAAAAGATCCATTGTCACTTTGCTGCCATATTACCTTGTCTGGTTGGTCTTTATAAATTTCATGGAACTGCAGAATCTCAGCTGTAATACCTGGAGAAAACCAAGCCTCCAAAGTGACTTTATCCCATCGATTGCTAGAATCACAGAAAAAAATTATTGGCTTATTTGTACAAATACCCACATTTTTTGTTACTGCTACACCCCAGTTATCTTTATAAATGCTGATATCTCCTTTTCCAATCTGCCATACCATATTTGTTTCAGTGATATCTCGCATTGAACACATTCAATTCCAACTGTGAGCCCCTTTCCTAGAAGGAGGAGACATTGGATGTTGTTTTCTACAGTATGCCGCCATCATATATTGAGCCCATAAAGAACTCTTCTCTCTGAATGACAACCACATCTTCATGCTTAAGGACTTTTCTATCTCAAATAAATTTCTAATATCCAAACCTCCTTCCTTTGTAGGCCTTGTTATATAATCCCATTTGCACCATTGATATCTCTGATCACCAAAATTGGAGGTCCAAAAGAACTTAGCCATAAGGCTATGAAGCCTGTTCACCACACCTTTGGGGGGGGGGGGGGGGGGGGGGGGGGAAGACAACACTGCTAACAGATACAACTGCATTGAGACTAAGACAAATTTAATAAGAACTAATTTTCCTCTAGTAGATAGGCATTTAGCTTTCCATCCATTTAAAACATTCCTAACTTTCTGAACCATTCCTTCAAAATAGATTATTTTCTTCCTACCACTGAATAGGGGGCATCCTAGATATGTGAGAGGACCTTTTTTAATTTTCATACCAGTGGTCTGACTTAAAACTTTTAGAGAGTTAGGCTTTATCTTATCAGATGCAACAATATAACTTTTAACTTTGCTGATCAGTGGTCTTGATTCCTTCTCATAAGTCTTCAAAAGATTATTTACATCTTTATTCATACCCGATGAAAAGATTATTATATCATCTGCAAAAGCCAAGTGGTTAAACTTAGGACCACTAATGGGATTTTGAAACCCACATAACTAGGGTGTTCTGCCATAGATTTTAGATTCCTAGATAGAACATCTGCCATGATAATAAAAAGACTTGGGGATAAGGGATCCCCTTGTCTTAAACCCCTTGTGGATTGAAAGAATCCCACATTTTCACCATTCACCATAATTGTATTCCAATTATTTGAAATAATTCTCCAAACTAAGTCCAACCATAGCTCACAAAATCCCATTTTCCTCATTACTTTGATAAGGAACCACCATGAAACTCTGTCATAAGCCTTACACATATCCAACTTCATGATAAAATTTCCTCCCACATTCTTGGAATGAATTCTAGACATACATTCTTGAGCAAGCATCACATTCTTAGTTATGGCTCTTCCTCTAATAAACCCTGATTGCATAAGAGAAATGATATTAGGAATAATTTGAGATATCCTATCATTTAAAACCCTTTAGAAAATCTTGTTTACAAAGTTCTGCATACTGATTGGTCTGAGTATTGAGGATTGCCCACCATCAGAATAAGAGCAATTCTAGTTGAAGTACACATCTTTGGCAAACTATAACCTGTAAAAAAGGACAAGACAACTTCCAAAATATCTTCTTTAATTGTCTCCCAAAAAGAAACAAAGAAATACCCATTGAAACCATCCACTCCAGGGCTACTGTTTGCATTAAGACCTCTAACAGCATTCTCCACTTCTTCCATTGAAGGCCACTGAGAAAGAGTTGAATTCATTTCCTCAGTATTCAAGCTTGGAATAACATCAAACATCTTGGACTGCCCTATTGCATCCGATTTCACCTGAGCTTGAAACTAATGAGTAAAAAACTGGACAACAACAATCTTTATATCCTCTTGATTAGTCACACAATCACCCTCCATGTTCTTTATCTTTTGAATGCACATTTTCTTCTGTCTACCCCTTACCATCCTATGAAAGAATGAGGAATTCTTGTCACCTTCAGAAGCCCATTTAACATTCACTTTTTGGCTCCAATACTCCTCTTCAATTTTAAGCTTTGCATTATAACTGGAAGTTGCTTTACTCAGGTCCTCTCTATATGCTTCAGTTAGGTCTTGCTCGTACTGCATTTCTGCATTAAGGAGAGTATCCTCTGCATTTTGAGCCTCCTGATGAATGTCTCCAAATCTGGCTTTATTCCACACACTCTATTTCCTTCTGACTTCTTTAAGCTTCAAAGACAGCCTTATAATAGGGTTTAGACATTCCACTTCATGCCAAGCTTTTTCCACTATTTCAGCACATTCCTTATTATTAGTCCAAACATTTAAGAATCTAAATGATTTAGGAGGGATATAAGATGGAAGCACTCCTTTGAAAAGAAGAGGGGAGTGGTCTGACGTACTCCTATTATGGTTATTAACACTCTAAGAAAGGTTAGAATCCAAGCATACTTGATTTACTAAAACTCTATCCAGCCTAATCCAAATACTATGTTCAGAAACTCTCTTATTATGCCATTTGAATTTGGAGCCTATATAACCCACTTCTATTAGCCCATTCTCCTCTACACATTCTTGAAACTCATACATGGCTCCAAGGTTAACATCAAGCCCTCCAGCCTTTTCAGCCCTGTCAGCTACTATGTCGAAGTCCCCTCATATCCACCAAAAATCATTAGTACTACATTCATTCAAATATTCCCACAAAATCCTTCTCTCCATTATATTATAACTTGCATAAACCAAACTACATTGCATCTTTCCATCTATTCCCACCTTTTTAAGACTCAAAGTAATACATTAATTCATATCTGAGACAATCTCCCAAGAAATATCCTGTTTGAAAAATCACCATATCTTACTATTAGTATTAGACACACAAGAGCCAAATCCTAAATTTAAATAGTAAGATTTGATCTTCTGAATTTCTTGCTTAGGCTCTAAAACCACCATCATTAGGGGCATGTGAATTCTCTTAAGCCTTTTTAACCTTCTGATTGCACCCTTTTTTGAAATACCTCTCACATTCCATATTATTCCACTTAACATTCTGATTTAGAATTAGAAAATTTAGAGTTAAACTTGAGAATTCGAACAGACCCATAAATTGCATCCTTTATTTTAACACCTTTTGTGATCTTTTTCCTTCTCTTCACCAAAGTGAATCCTCCCTCTTCTATAGTACTATGATCTGGAGTCTGAGGAGATTTGTTAAGGCACTCGTCTAAAGAATTTTGAGATTCCTGGGAGTCCACTTCAATATCTTGATCCTATTGTCTTTCTTTTGGATTGACTTCTTCATGCTGATTGTCCTCCTTATATACTGCCTCTACCATACTCAGAGGTTGTTGTAATTCTGCAGTCACTTCCTCATTGTGCATCAAATTATTGGAAATATGGCATCCCTCTTTCATTTGCTTCTTATCTCCCTTATCTACTATATCCTTCTGCATATGATTTTGCTGACCTTTGGAAGTATTTGAATGTTTTATCAGATCTTCATTACTTGATACTACAATATCTTCTCCTTCTTTTGTCTCTACAGGTGGCATTTATGATGTTTTAACCCCAAATTCTTTCTTGACCCATTCTTTCGTGGACTATGGCTGCTTAGCTATCTTTCTGATGTGCTGATTTTCCTTTTGATCCAACTTCCTCGCTAAATAATTCTCTTGTAGAAATCGTTTCTTCCAACAAACTGAAAAAAATGGTGGAAGGTCTTCATACACAATAGGTTGCCAAAAACCAGATCCTTTGTCTTTATTACTAATCCAAACACGAGATGGGGGGGTCTTTTTGAGGTCTACTTCAACACAGACCCTAGCTTAACTTGGTCTGGCTAGGGGTGTAGTTGCATTATCTGCCTTAAGAGGGTTACCTACCATCTGCACTATAGAGAACAAAGCATCCCGATTGTAAAGATGAATGGGCAATAAAGGAAGCAAAATCCAAGATGGCACAATAGAAGATTCCTTTTCCGGGTGGAAATTAATATCCCATTTAAAAGTACTCATAGGATATCTAAGAATAAACCATATATCTTTCAACCAAAGTCTATGAAAATCCTCTTCATGCTCCAATCGAATTAAAATATGTTTTGATCTATCAGACCTATATGGAAGTTTGCGTTCAGATAGAGTTTGGAGAAGAATTGACGTATATCATCAATAGAGGGCCTGCCATGAGAGAATTTTCCAATCACTGGATAACGAAAAGGAGCAACCCTGTCTTTAAGAGCTGTTTCTTCATAGAAGATAACTGGTTCACCCTTATAAGATGAAATCGTTACGATAGATGATATAACTGAGGCAAAAGACTTGGGCTTTACAATCACTTCATCAGCTTTGGTATTAGTTTGACGAGAAGATACTGCATGAGTGCATAAGTCTTTGACTTGAGAAGGTTATAGAGGAGGGAAAGATGACAAATCAGCAACCAGAAGGGATGCAGACGGAAGATCCATGCAAACCCTAATTAGGGTTTATAAGGAGGAAGAAGGAAAGGTTCAAACGATGAGGAGAGAGAAGCTCCAAGAATTTTGGAAAAGAGAAAATTTTCTCCTTGAATTGGCGTGCTGATTTAAAAACTGTTTTATTTTTCGTTTTTAAAACTTGAATACGTAATATCTGATATATCTCGTTCAAAATTCTTTTTATACACATCTTGTGTTAGCTGTTTGATTTGGTTAAAGAATTTCTTCCAAAAACTATTCGAAGCCATTTAGACTGTTTAATATAGAATTAAACAACTTAAGTGGTACTCTTTTGGGGGTATTGGGATAGTGAAGGTATTTGGAAACATATTGGTAAAAAAATAAATTTCTTGAGATCGCGGTATTCCATGTAAATCTTTGAGAAACACATCTTTGTATCTGGTCAAGATGTTAGAAGGGGAGGAGGTTTCTTTCTCACTTATCCAAAAAAGTAGAGGTTAATGAGGATTTTGTCCTTGGAAATAAAATGAATTTTGATGGGGTGGTTTAAATGTCACCGTCTTCGCATGACAATCAATGTGAGTAAAGTTCGGGGATAAAACGTCCATTCCTATTATTAAACCAAAATTTATTAAATCAAGGATTATTAAATCTATGGTTAACGTCCCGGTTCCAAAATGTAAAGTGTGACGTTTACAAATCCTATCGGTAATGGCCATCTTTCTCGTTGGCATTCCTATGGTAAAAAGGTGAGCTAATGGATTAGAGGATAATTACAGACAAGTCATATATGAATGACTAATGATAGAGTGGGTAGATCCGTAATCAAATAATATATGTGTGAAAATATTATAAAAAGGAAGATTACTTTCAACCACATCGTTTGGATTTTTCGTCGGGAGAAGGGAGGGGTTCCATCATTGGTTCCTATTGAGTAGTTCTTGCTTTCTTTCACTGGGATTTTGTTGCGGTGAATTGTTAGATTTATTGGTGGGATTCTTAAAATGAGATTTGATAAATTTGGGGAAGGTAGAAGGGGGAGGCATGTGTAGAATTGGGAATTTGGGGTCCAAGATGTCCAACTTGGTTGAATTCACGACAACGGATCAAAGGTCTACTGTGACTGCGTTGGTTTTGACTGAATACTCGGCCATCCTTGGGATTGTTGAAAGGATGATCTCGTTGATTAGGTTGGTTCTTAATAACATAGGGATTTTGGGATAATGATGGAGGATTTGATGTTCTGGGATAAACCTCGTTCAAAATTCTTGCATCTTTTGGGTTTGGTGTCATATATTCCTGTGCATATTGGGATAATTAAGTGAACTTAGCCTCACAGTTGGCTATATTAATTTGTTGTTTTTATAGGCTTAGGAAATCTATGGTCATTTGGCCTCTTACGAACTCTGATATTTACTTATTAAAGAAGATTTCTTCAAACTTCTCCCATGTTAGTTCGTTCAAATATTGGGAACGTAAAATCGAATGCCACCAGAAATTTGCTTCTCCTTCGAATAGATATGAAGCCAATATTATCCTAAGTTCAGGGCCAATGCCTACTCCGTTCAGCACTTTAAGTGTTTGACAAATCTATTTTTCTGCTTCAATCGCACCAAGCTTCTCAAAGAATGTTAGGGGATTTTGTCTCAGAAATTCCTTAAGGGAATTCATTCTATGAGTTTCTTCTGATAGGTCATTATTAACGAGCAGTGGAGGCATATTTTTTCATTACTGGGTTAGTATAGTTAATTTTTGTAGATAACGTAAAATTCCTTCATTGGTGGTAGTTTGATTAGGCATTTGTGGAATAGATTGTTCCTCTTGAGTTCCACTGGTAGTTGCTCGAGTATTAGCCATCCTATATGAACAATATATCGAGCGATAAATTACAAGTAGATATATAGAAATAAACTTGTTATATTATATCACATTGGGTTACATAGTATAACACAGGTAAAAGAAAGAAAGAAAACTACCGAGTCGTTAAACCTATTTTACAACAAAAGAACGCTTAACTAATATAAAAGAACTTATTAGTTTAAACTACTACAGTCATTCATGAATATGGGGTTCGTTTGCTTGTACACGCACACTAGTAGATTTTATTTATTTACAGTCATATTCCCATGATAGTCTTTAAGTCATTTGAGGAACCATTCGGTGAAACTCAGGATCTATGTTAGTTTAAGAGGGATTTGATTCATTTGGGAAAGTATTGGTATTTGTGGGGGTAAAAATAGTGGTGGCGGGAGAAAGATAATCATATTATATTAACGTATCAGGGGGAGTAATGGTGACTTCATTAAGTTGCACGACGTACCATGCGAGATGGATTACTTTTTGAAGAGTGTTAAGTTCTTCATAGAAACTCTTTGCCTGTCGAGTTGCTTGAGCCTCTCCCATAAGGTGACCAATAAGCAAATTGTGTTTGATCTCAGGAGTAGCAATCGCCCTATCATGATTAGTTCTCCCCAATTTTTAACAAAGCTTAGCATTGCTGACCTTTTTAATTGCTCGTTCAAAGCTTTCAAGTATCAAGGTAAATATCATCCCAAATATTCATTACAACAAAACAATATGAGTAACAAAATGTGATAAAGGAAGTATTCATAATAACATTCATATAAGTTGTAGGTGAAAGATTCTTATATTGGGTCCCATATAGGCATAAAACCCAGTACTGCTCTGATACTATGCTCTCGCATCCGCGAATTCTATGTTTTTAATGGTAAGTAACGACTAAAATAAATATAATAAATAAATTAAAGGCATTGGAAATTAAAAGATTTTTATAATTAAGAAGCTTAGTATCTTATTACAGAGTCGAGTCTAAAATAAACGAAAATACATAATTATTTTTACATGCCATATATATGATAAAACTTGTAGAAAAACATTTGGGAATCATAAGAGCTGATAAGTTGCGGTGTAGATATTCTATTAGGGACTACCATCCTTATCTGCTAGCACCCATACATATGTACCTGAAAATATTTTTTGAGGTAATATAGAATAAAAGTCAAAATGTACGAGAAGTCTCTCATCTTTCTAAGGTTCGTTGTACACCTGGAAGGAAATATTTCTATACAAGGTACGGGAGAAAATGTATTGTTAGAGAGTAACTAGATTTAACATTAATATCATAAAATTTTGGAGATAAACTGAAATATCATAGAACTGTCAGGGGTATACTGGAATCAAATGATATATAAATGATTAATAGGGTGGAGTGTAATTGGATAAGTTGTTTAGCACGTTATCAAAATAAGAGTTCAGACTATGAGAAGATAACCCAAAAATTATCTGTTATAGGGGCTTCAAATGCGTAGCCATACCATCAAAATATCGTCCAAAGCATATCATATACTTGGATAGGCAATCCCAAAATTGTTGGGAAAAAGTAATGTTAAAAACTTGGCACACTTAGCTAGAGTGTCACTTATACGTATGTTGCAACTAAAAACTAAGCACTCAATATCAGAGTCATATAGGCCAATTAGAACTGCATTGGTATGCCGAGGTCTAAACCTTGAATCATAAGGTATGCTACTAGGGGTTTAACTAATAATGCTCATGAATTACATGGTAATATGCAATTACCGTAGTAGGTTACAGGGCTATACCACAATTAAGGGTAAGAAGAGTTAAATGGATTTTACTGAAGTCGTAGGTTATAGCAGTTTATCGGGTTTGAGGATAACTGAAATATTGAGAGAATAAAGATACGGTATAATCATGAACTACACAAATGAGTTTTTAATTGAAACTTGAATTCAAAATTATCACAGAGTGATATAATAATCAATAATTTTTTAAAGATATAGGCTCAATTTGTTTAATACTGTAATCAAAATAACATACTTTGAATTTTCAAATTTTGGGTTTGTGGGTCTAATTCACTGGGATTGACTGGATATTCTGAAATCATTTAGAGTACAAGTAGGTCATATAGACCTAAAATAATGCTTATGTGATGCAGTAGGATACTAAATTGTAAGACGTTTCACTCTAAAAATTAAAAAGATGGTATAATAAATAATTTTAGAATGTTTTAAGAATAATTTTTTTCTTTATTTCTATTTGGATTTGGATTTAGTAACAAGAGACAAATGGCTTTATTTGAACAAAAGAAATTATGGAAAAAGTTTGGGGGTGTTTTGAAATACTCAAAAAATTGTTCAGGGGTTTATGTGTAATATTAAGACTTGAATTTAAACTTCAAAATTGGTTTTCTCGAGATAATACTTTCCTAGGATCCAAACAGGGTGATTTAATATACCATTTTTTCAGAACAAAAAAAATATAACTTTTGAAAAAAAAAATGAAAATTTTCTGATTGGAGGCGCGCCCTCACACGATAAGTCAAACAATTCACGTGCATGGTTTAACCCTCACTCACGTGCATGTAACCCACACATCTTCAACACTTGAACATTTGACTTTAGGATTTTGAAGGATTGACCTTAAATTTGAGACGTTTTAGAAATACATTTGAACTGCTTCTTGAATCAAAATTGCATAACTTTTTAAGAGGAACCCAACCATATTGGTTTCAAGGATTTTGGTGGTCTAAATTGAGGTATTGAGTTTCTTTCAAAATGGTGAAATTTTGACTCAACATAAGTGATTGAAAGCTATAATTCTTATTACGGCATCATAAGGGTTTTGTTCTACGTTGAAAATGTTGCAAAACAAGCCTGATTTGAGGGATTTTGGTCGAGTAAAACTCTTGAATTCGTTTTTAAAAAATTTCAAGTTCAGAAACTTCAAGATTTGATTTGAGGTATCACAACCTGTTCTTGGTTCAATTAAGACTTACTCTTATGTTCATGAGAACCTAAGATTAACTTACCTCATTTTGAAACTAATTCAAAGTCAAGAAGCGGAATCCTTCATTGAAACTCAATCTTTAGTGGAGTTTTTTTGGCTTTTGAGCTATTTCATTGCATACACACGTTAACGAACACATGTAAATACATAATTCTATTCTATATAACAACAGAAACATAACTAAATTGAAGAAACAAACATTCATACATAAAATAACAAAAGTGAAAAAACTCTCAAAATTTTAGTTTGGAAAAGCTCTCAACTGATGTGCATTTTTACTAAATGAAAAAGGCCTTTTATAGGGCTAGTTTGGTGGAGTTTATTGGTTGGTTTGGGAGGTGATTTTCAGCTAAGTTTTCACAAGTTCCACAATGGTATACGTGGATGAAAAATGGGCACCCATGGTACTCCACATAGCACATGCCATGTTGGTATTCCAGCTGGTCCAATGTCAGCAGGGGAGCAAGCGTGAATAACTTTTGGTTTTGGTTTTGGTTTTGGTCCTTAGATAGTTTTTGCATAGAATTTATGTCTTTTAATTTACTTTGTAAATTTTTTGGGGCTTATGTACAATTATTCGAACCTAGTGGATTTTTTTACGATATCCCTGTAAAATATAAGTCATTTGGTAAAAGTTTGAGTGAAAGTTGGGTTTTAATTGATATATAAAACTATAAGTTAACTTAATTCTTCTTTTAGGGGTATTTTGGTAATTTGGTTAAAACCTAGGGTTTATTTGGAAATGTTTCATTTTAAAGGAACCAAAGGTATATTTAGAGTGGTTTGTTTCAAAAATTTATCTTTTAAGGCTAATAAGAAGGAATCTCCTAATTTTAGTTCCCTTGATGTCAGTGAGGATGATATGACATTTCTCATAAGTTTCCCAAGAAATTAAATAAAAATTCAGTTAAAAGCTGCTCCCAAGAATTATCCGACAAGATTTGAAATTGGTCAAGTAAGTAGAGAAAAGAAAGTTGTTTCTCAAAGATTCGTCACTCATATAATGCGTGTGTTAGTCAAGGGCACATCTCGAAGCAATGTCCATCGAATTTTAGTCATGCTGGTGGTAAGAATGCTTATTATGGAAATTTTAGTGATGAAGACTCGAACTCCGATCACGACTCTCAATAATGCAATTATGAAACTTTTGTAGTGATAGAGAAATTTGACGAGTTGGATGATTTAGAGGATTTTGATGTTCCTCATCTGTCTTGGGAAGAAATTATTATTTCCAATCCCTCTTTGAGCACTATTGAGGAGGAAGAAGAAAATGATTTTAAAATGAACTATCTTAATCTTTATGAGGAAACCATAAAATTCTAAAGGCGTAACATAAAGGTATCCACCATGCTAGCCAATGCTGAGAACAAAATGGATATGGTGAGTGAGAGTAGTGTTCTTTATTTCAATGATGCAAATACGATATGTAGTGAACTGCGTATTGAAGGACATACCAACGGCTTTCTTTATCTTAAGATTGAGTTCCTTATTATTTCTTTACACCAGAGTGAATCAAGAATTTCCCTACAGAACCAAATCTCTTTTCTTGAAGCCGAACTACTATCCGCGTCCACTTTGAAGATAAATTTGGTGGGTAGGTCTCAAAAGTTAGATAGGATGCTTTTCGGTGCCAATTTGTCCTCCTCAGATAAACGTGGAATCGAGTTTGATAGTTATGAATCTGCATCCAGCTAAGATTTTTTATCATCCCAAGGATAGGAAATTAGATTCTTTGGGTTTAGTTATCTTTAAGTGTTTATTTTATTCTATTTTGATAGGCATCCTAATTTCTCTCTATAATAGTTTTTAGTATTTAGATATGTTATTTGCTTTGTTCATACCTTTACATATTTTCTTTCTATATTATAGGTCTTCTATGCTTATTAGGTATTATCTTATCTCATGAACTTAAACTAAATCCTACATGATTAGTTATTGTACTAACGATTTTATTTATGGCTTTTATACTACATGATTATAATTTTATGTCTTTAAATGCCTTGGTAAATTGAGCTTGTTTGCATTTTACACCACAAAATAAACTTGAGCATTGTCAAGTAAAATATAATGGAGTGATTTGTTTTCTATTTCTACTCGAAGGTAAAAGTTTTATGTAACATTTTAATGAAAGGGTATTGTGAATGATATTTTTTATCAGCATGGTTGGAGTTGAAAAATATATATGTTTCAAAATCTTGAGTGATCATATGGCAATGCCTGCAACTTTGGAATAGTTAGGACTCCTTTTGAAAAATTGGAATTTGTTCTCCAGCCTTTGTAATGAATGAGTGAAACCTTTACATGCAGTTTTTTTTATATCAAAATTGATGTTTCAAAGATTTTTATCTACCAATAAATTGAGTAACCTCAAGGATATGAGACATAATGGGTTTTAATCATAAATCGGTATTTGAGGGAGAAAAAAATGGTAGTTGAAAATTTTATTTGTTTTCAAGGAAAAATGAGGCTTTCTCTTTGTTGCATAAAGTAAATTTTGTCAAAAGTATGTTTAAACATTAATCCTTATTCTTCGATTTTATGAGTTATTCCTTATTTACGGGATTATAATGTACATGCCTAGAGCTTAGAAATCATTTATGTACATTTCCTTATGTATGGGCTGTTTTTACACTCTTTAGTTTTTCTGGAAGTTTTCTCAACATTCATTGTCACATAAGCCTCGCCACAGCGATAACGCCTTAACCAACAAGAAATCCCTCGCTACAACGAAGCCTCCTGAGTTGATTCAAGTGCCCAAATTCAAGATTTGTGATCTTTTTCACTAATTTGTCTCTCAAAACCAATTTCACCTCCTTATTCCTCTTGACTTAGAATCTTTGAATTCATTTTAGGTGGTCTTTACATCATTCTAATGGATTAATCTTCATCGTGGTAAGTTTTACTTATTATATTTTTAGATTTACTCTAGAATAAGGGTTAAGTGATAGTAGTTTTGATGGATTTTCATGAAATATTTTCCACGATCGACGAGTTTTACTTATCTTGAGTTAAGATTGATTCTTTTGACTAGTATTTAGGGTCTATATCTTTGCTTACATTTTTTTAGGGTTTGTTTACTCAGAGTGTTAGTATAGGATCCTTGGTTTACACTTCCATTTCTCGATTTCTGTGCTTGTGTCTTAGTGTGTGTTTTTAGGCTATTCTATGGCTCCTAAATCTCGATCACGCATCTTGACCTCCTTCAATTGCTTCAGATTTGATAAAGTTTTCGCTACACGTTCTGGGCATTGGGATAGGTCAGTTTATTTAGAATCCTTCTTCGGTACTCATTTATACGAGTTCTTAGATTAGATTCATGTTTTCTCTCAAATTGGACCATGTTGCCCAAACTTCGTGAAAGAATTTTATTCGAATCTTGTAGATGGTAATGATTTAGGCATTAGAGTTCTTTTTTTCAAAGTGAGGGAAATTCGTGTGAAGTTTTTTTCTAAGTGGATAATCAAACACTTTCGTATCCTAAAGAAGGCTGTCCCTCATATCCTTACAAGTCGATTGATAATGAACCTTGCAACGTTAATGTGGCCATTATGTTGAGTGACAACCATTATCAGTATAGGAATAGAAATACTTTTCCTCAAGAATTTATTGCTAAGGAGTTTTCAGTGCTACATATGGTTATATCCTCTTATATTTTACCCACATGTTACCCCCAAAACGTATGTTCCAAATGTTCCCTCACTTTTGTTTGTGTGACTTAGTCAGGTACTTGATTTTTTATCACATAAAGGATAGTAAGAAAGCTCGCATTTTGCCTTTCGATCGTTTGACCATTCTTTGGATCTTGGAGTTCCTTTTCTTCCTGATGAAGTTCCAGAAAAGCCGTAATTTGCATCGACTATTGATTCTTATTATAAGTCTATTGCTCAACTTAATGACTATAATTGCACAACCACACCACCACATGTCATTCCTCCACTAGGTCCTCATCACGCCTCTACATCACATGCATCAAGTATAGGCCCCTTGATTCTAAATGAGTTGGGTTATACCGTTTCTTGGTTATCTACTAAAATGCGTTCTTGTTTGGAAACCACCTTTGAGGGCTTTAGGAATCAAATTTCTTCCTTTAGTTTGATGAGTTTTTCATCGTATGATGACTTTCATCTCACCTTTGATATTTAAGTGAAGACTACTAAGGACGCCTTGCAAGATTTTAACAATGAGGTTATTAAACTGTGTGCCATAAAGTTATTGAAGAGGTGGAAATAATGTAGTTTGTTTTGTACTTTGGGCTTTATTGGTTGTTTAAGAGTTGTTGGATTTTGATTTCTTTTGATCACATGTATTATAGTCCTTTTAACTCTTAACTTTTATTTTAATGCTTATCACATTTTGGCATTACTTATATCTTTTCATGATATATTTTTATCTTCCCATATGTAGTTAAAATCGTTGATTTTAGGCCAATTATTCTTTTGATTATATCTTGCCTAGACTATCATTTTAATTTTTCACTCATTATATAGTTCCCCTTTATTTTTTGGTTTCATTAACATGTTTTATTCTCTTAACATGCGTCGAGAACTTTATTCTATTATGTTCTTAGTTCTTTCCTTTGTCGATTTTCGTGATAATAAGGGGGAGGAGTTGGTAGATACAGGGAGTATAGCTATAATATAATATTAGGTTTCTTAGAGTTATTTATTGTTATATCATGTTTATTAAGAGGAATTGCTTAATTTACAGGGAGTTATTTTAGATCGATATAATTTTCATATGTTCAAAGTTTTATATCCACATGTTCATATTTATCATATTTTGTTGCCATATTTATTCACACTGGTACCTTGATGAGTTTGTTAGTGTATGACTAGAAAGTATTTTGCAAGATATTTTTTTTTATCTATAAAGATGGTTGAGTCTCTTGTTGTAATTAGTTACTTGCAACAAATGAAAATTTATATTTTTGTATTTTCCCTTGTCCAGACTGGGACAAATATACTTAGAGTTCACAAAAAAGATTATTTTGAATTTTTGTAAGGCAAACTGGGAAATATATTTGGACACTCCCCCGATCTGCATTATTTTCGCAACAATGCTCCGACGAAGATTTTCTTCACTATGGAGACAATGTGTCATTGGACTTTTGTGTCCCGTGCAAAATCTTTGGGTTTTCGCGCAACGTGTTTATTGCTTCGGTTCTCCATAATGAGAAATTTCCCCATTGCAGTGACGCTTTAGCGGACGCATCTGACATCGCTGAAAGTGCCTTTTTGCACAAGATCTACGATTATAAAATCTAAAAAAATATATTGTCACATAAACTTTTGGATTGTTAAACCTTTTTAATAATAAATCAGCAAACCTTTTTCTTGAATTAGTGATATGAAATCTTTTCTGGATATCTATCGTTGAGATCACACTCTCAACTAGTTCTTATTGGGTCTCTAAATTTTTTGTGTAATAACCTAGGTTTAAATCCTTTTGTGTGCAATGGATGGAAGTTCAACACTCCGACCTCCTCCATGTGATGATAGAAATTATTCTTATTGTAAATCCCATATGACAACTTACTTGATGTTTATGGATGATCGAATAAGGAATAATGTTCTTATGGGATGGAATTATCCCAAAACCATTGTCGATGATGTCCAAGTTAATAACATTAGATATAGACGGGGTGCCACTTATTTAAAGGAGAGCGGGTGGTGGTACTCCTAGTACAAACTGTCGAGAGCCAAACTCTCAAAAGCAACCATCCCATTGGTCGACTTTTCTAGAAAAATGATAATTCCCCTGTGGATGGTGGTATTCCCATTCTGAACTTAAAACATCTTAAAGTTTGAGTTTCTATTGATGGACATTGAGTCCCCCTATAATGCAATCCTAGGATGAGTATGGATCAATTCCATGAAGGCTATCCCTACAATTATCATCAAACTCACAAATGCATCATCGATTGGAGGATACTTCCCCCGGTCTGTACTATTCCATGGTTATGCCATTTGGTCTTAAGAATTCAAGAGCAACATAACAAATATTGGTCACCAAGATGTTTAAACATGAGCTGGTTGATACCATGGAAGTCAATATAAACTACATGATCATGAAAAACAAGTATAAGGGAGGTAGATCTAGGAAAGACATTTGAGGTCCTCAATTATTATAGAATGAAGCTCAACTCATCTAACTGCTCTTTTAAAGTGCAATCCAAGATTTTTTGGGCTCCTTGGTTAGTCAAAGGGGACATGAATCCAACCCCTTATCATCCTGAGGTTTTTACCTCGTATATTTAGTCTTTTTATTATTTTATTTTCCATATTTTAGTATCATTGTATTAACTAGGAAAATAAAATTTTAGATTCTAAAACTTAGTAAAATATTTTGTCACATAGACTTTTGGATTATTGACACCCTGTTGATAATTAAAAATGCTAAACCTTTTTTCTTTAATTAGGTGAATTAGTTTTTATTTCGTATCCACCATCGAGAGGCACACTTTTATGATCAGAAGTTAGAGTGAATGATGTTTCCCTAATGGGACACCTAATAGTTGTTCGGCACACCCATAGAACTAAAATCAATTATTCCACCCACAACCTCGTAGAATAATCTAACTTTATCTTAAGCCCATGGATTATTATTCGGTTGGTAACTTTCACTTGCCCGTTCCATCTTGGATGTCTAGGAGTAGATAATAAGTGTTTTAATCTAAGTGAATCGATTCGAACGTTATCGAGCTGCCAACCATTATCTGTGACTATCGCATATGGCACACTAAACCTGCATATAAAGAACCTCCAAATGGATTAATGGGACTTTTACTTGGTGATACATTCCAATGGTTATGCCTCCACCCACTTTCTACAATAGTCTATGTCCACTAAAAGGAACTTAGATTGGCCTTTTCCAATTAGTTGTGAACCTTGAATATTCATTCCCTACATATCAAAATGCCATTTGTCCACGATCATTGGTAATTCTTAGAGGGGTTGATGTGTTATATTTGTTGTTCACTGGAATTGATCACATTTACTCAAGTAACTTTTTACATCCTTGGTCATCATGCATCAGTAATAACCTTACATTAGAGCCCTCTATTCCAAACTTCACTTTCTTGGACGCCGTACGCAAAAACCTTCATGAAAGATTCTTAGATTCACGTTCACTTCCGTTGGATACACACAATAGAGGATTGGGCGAGTGTATCATTATATAGTATGTACTTGCTAAATTTAACTCGCAATATCTTGGCATCTGATTATTTTTCTTTAAGAGTTCCTTCCTTTATATATTGTATGAATGCTTCCATCTATATGGGGCCCCGATTTTGCACGTTAAACACCTTTTCTTCCTCTAGCAAAATGTCTGGTTGATTGAATTTCCACAAGAGGGTTCCTCTTGTCTAAAGATTCCAATCAAGCCAAATGATTGAACTTTGCATTCTCCTCTCGTGGTATATGGCTGGCGATGAATGCCTTTGGTTATCCCCTTAATTCCTGGAACCTCTTGATATGGGATAAAATTTTCTTTCCTTTTACCTCATCTTCTCCCTTTACCTAATGGACAATCATATTTGAATCATTAATCGCCCCGTAGGGACAGTGAAAGTCATGCATTAACAATATATGATTCAGAATTTAGCCTTATTGTTAGGTGCCCAAAAATTGAACCTTATAGAATATTCCACACTTAAACCTTCAACTGTGTTATTGATAAGTGAAACTCCATATCTAAACTGGTTGGATGATCCATTCACGTGAATGTCCCATGAGCATTTTACTCCTAAATGGACCCATTGTCTTTAGAATTGGAAATTTGTATAAGGAAATTTGTAATCTGATGCCCCTATATTCATACTCATGGTTTATACTGCTGATCGAACTCCCCCAGTTCTACCGAACACTTCATTAGTTGATTGAAGACCTCCTAATGGTGGAGGAATTACTTGAGGGGGTAGTTACTAGGGACTACTATAATGTTGGATTGAAAATAAGGCCTTTAACTTCCAAGTTAGTACAAAAAGTGTGAAGGGAAAATTCTCAAGCTTGGAATATCTTAGTTCTTCCCATTTAAATGCTCTACTTATTTAATACACCGTTTGGTGTATACCATTTTCATCTCTAATAATGGATGAACTGACTACCATAGAGGATAACCAAATATAAATATAAATCATCTCATGGGACCGACTTTGAGAGAAGTGGGGCTTCAGATAGATAAGTATTTAACTTATGAAGAGCTCGTTCACATATACGGACGCCTTATTTAATGTCTGGAAGAAAGGGAGACACTTATCTGTCGCCCTGCTAATAAATTTGTTTAGCACTTCTGCCCTCCCAGTTAGTGATGGTACGTCCTTGACTATCTTCAAATTTCTCATATTCAAAATGTTTTGTAATTTCTCAAGATTTGCTTATATTCATATTCTATTTACCATAAATCTTAGGAAATTTTGATATGAAATGATGACTGCTCATTTCTCAGTATTCAACTTCATTTGATACTTGTTGAGGATACTAAAAGTCCCCTCCAGGTTGTAGATGTGCACCTCTTCTTTAAGACTTTTTACCAACATGTCATCCATATAAACCTCCATTGTTGCGCTTATTTCCTTTTCAAACATAGTGCTTACAAGTCATTGATACATCACTCCAGCATTCTTTAATCGGAATGACATTACTCTGTATCAATACATCCCCTTATCAGTTATGAATGAAGTATTCTCCTCATCTACCAGGTGCCTCCAAATTTGACTTTATCTAGAATAGTCATCTATGAAAGATAACATCCCATGCATGCTGTAGAGTCCACTAAAGCATCAATCCTAGGGAGAAAGTATGAGTCCTTTGGACATGCCTCATTCATATTAGATTAGTCAACACAAAGTCACCATTTTTTGTTTGACTTTCTCACAATTACAACATTGGATTTCCACTATGGGTATCTGACATCCCAAATTAACTAATTATTGAGCTTCTTCCGTACCTCAACATGTGGATCTGGGTTTCTTTATATGACACATGCTTTGTTCTTTTATCTCATCGATCACCTAAATGGATCAACCTGCAGCTTATGAGTCATCACCAAAGCGTCTATGCCCGACATATCCTTATTTGTCCATGTGGACGTGTTATGATATTTTAAGAAAATAAACTAAGGATCAAGTCTTTTATTCCTTGAGGTCTAACCTATAGATGTGGAATGACTGCTTCTTCTACAAGGATGAAAAATAATAACTTCTCGCAAGTTATTAATTTATGAGTAATATTCATGTTTCATTTGATGTTTAAAATCAAAGGTTTACAAATTTAATCAAACGGATGACGTCTAATTGTCTTAAAAGTTATTCGTTTGATAAAAAAGTTGTACACCGAAGGTGAGCTTACTGTCAAAAACTCAATCTGCAACATGGTGGAATTGGGACCCCTTCCTACTGTTAATGGTAACTCGATCTCTCCATAGGGGTATACCTACTCCACAGAAAAACCCAAAATTGGGTCTTTTACAATTTTCAACCAAGCGCGTCCTAACTTCATTTGCTCAATTTTTTTTTTATAAATAGTATCCTCAGAGTTTCCAATGTGTATCATGATCCTTTAAATGATTTGTCATAATAAGATGGCTAATTTTTCAAACTTTGTTCAGTATCCCACATTGTTCCCCATTAGGGCATCCCTCGTCTTATCTCGTCCGATTCACGGCCTTGTATCAAGGATTTCCTCCTCCCTTTAAGGGATACGACAACTATTGATTGTGTTTTCAGAAGGGATATGTTTCCCCACTTTCCTCACCATTTACGTCATATTGGATGTGGGTTCTTTGATAGAGAGTAAACTGTGTTACCATTGCCAGGGCTCCACAGGAATGGTGACATCGCCACTCGTTCATCTGAATGATCGATCGAAAGAAGATCAGCATTGAATCTCTTCACATACTATATCAAAGACTCATTATTTTTAATACGAAATTGAATATGTAGTCAGTCATCTTTTTATTAAAGCCACTACCAATAAAATGCGTAACAAACATTTCATACGCTCCTGAAATAGGTGACAGTGTTTTGAGGAAGAAAATTGAACCAGGTTTTGGCTTAACCTTCAGCATGGTGGTGACAACCCTGCATATAATTGGATTCGAACTAAAGAGAGTCCATGTAGGCCTAATAATGGTCTATTTGGTCTCACGAATATGACTTTCCATCAAACGAGTCCACACTTGGGAAGGTTTTAAGGATGTATGCATTGGTCAGTCTAGAACCTCCCTAAAGAATGTGGATGGATGATTTAAGAATGGATTCATGGCTGCTAGCAAGGGGTCACTTCTCCATTGTTCATGGATACCATAGGGTGGGAGGTGTGTTTGGTGGATATACCATATGAACAACGTTCATATGGTCTTGATCTCTTATACAACCATTACTCAAAATTAAAGATGCAGAAATTGTGTAATATATAGTGATAAAAACATTATGTCTTGATCTCTTAAATAGTGTTGGGAGTTGTGACTGAATAAGAAAGGTCACAAATCATATATAATAAATGTGTAACACATAAAAAAACGTAAGGACATACACATTTGTTAAATCTTACTTCAATAAAGTAGGTTGGTCGTGCAACCATATATACATTGTAGATTTAGTGAGAACAACCATGGAATGTGGTTTTATTTGGAAGATTTAACATTCCCATTTTGGAATATATATTCTATGCAATGATGTTGATATTAATTAAACCTTTCATTTATAAAGTTTTTGATAAATTACATAAAATGTTCTTTTTGAATAAATGTGATTGAATATAGATTCATTATGCAATAATATAAAATGTGTCATTTTGATCCAAATCATTTAGTACAGATCGAAAATTTTCATTATTAGTAACTATATAAAATCAATGATTATTGGGGACATCCAAGATAATCAATTATTAGAAATTTGACCATAGAAACAACAATTTATAAAAACGATCATATACTACCCATCGATTATGTAATAACATGCTAACAGTAACAATATTTTCTTAAAAGATATAGGGATACAACATAGTTATAAGATGTAAAAGAAAATCAAGTTGCGCATAAAACGAACCAGGAAGACTGTTCCACATTACATTCCCAAAAGCACTATTGTTAAATAGATTTTCATTCCATTATATAGAGATATTAATGGTTATGCTCATGTTCAACATCCGTATACAATGATTGACCAAAATATGTTATCTAATAATATAAATCTATATTCATATACAACCATTACTCAAATTTACATATTTGGCAGTTTTATAGTACACAATGATAAAATAAGCATTATGTACGGATCTCTTAAACTGTTTTGGGAGTTATGACTGAACAAAAAATGCTAACGAACTATGTATTAGAGACGTGTAGCACGTATACAAAAAATAAGGATATACCCATTTGTTAAATCTTATTTCAATATAGTCGTTAGATCGTGCAACCAAAAATAAATTGTAAATTTAATGGAAACTACCCAAGAAAATATGGTTCTATGTGGAAGATGTAACATTCCCATTATGGAATATATATTCACAATCATTATTTTGTTATTAATTAAACTTGAGCTTTATAATGTTTTCAATAAATTACATATAGTGTTGGTTTGAATAAATATGATGTAATATTGATTTATTGAGTAATGTTTTAAATAGTGTTATTTTAAGACGTATCATTTACTACTAATTCAAAATTTTCATTATTACTAAGTATACAAATCAATAATTACAAGAGTCATCAAGATCGTTAATAATTACAGATTTGGCCATAGTAATAACAGTTAAAAATCCAATCATATACTACCCTATCTATCTTGTACTACATTGTATCTGTAACCTTATTTTGTTGAAATAAAGAGGGTTTCGTCATAGTGACAAGGTGGAAGAGAATATCAAGTTACCATCCAAATAGACCATGAAGACCATTCCACATCACCCATATCAAAATAGTGTTTTCACTTGAGATATTAAGTATAAAAGTATATTTATGGATTAATATATGTTGAATTTAATACTATAAAAGCTTCATATAAAATGTTAAGCATTATATATTTTCAAACTCTTAGTATGGGATTCAATGTATGTTGGAAGCTAACACTCTCATGATTAAATTTATCATGTTTCATATAAAGTGTATACTTTACAAGTTTAATTGGTTGCATAAATGTGTAACCGTTGAAACAACTTTGATCTTTCTAGATCGGACTCACATATTTTAGAGGTCGAAAAATTCATCCACAACCTCCCTCGCATTTATATTACGAAAAAAATCATGTTAACATTAAAATCCAAAAATCACATTTTACACTTTAATTGAAGTTATAAATCAATTAAATTCTGCCAAGCGTTCCTTGTGAATTCGATAACCTACACACTGTTATATTAAAAAAAAGTGTAGTAAATGTTTAGGTTTTTGCATTGACGCGGTAAACCAAACAATGAAATTGTCCTTACACGACCACTCGAATTGCTTTGAGTTTGGACGGGTGTGCTTCGATTATATTCTCTTTAATCATGAAGCCCATGATTTTCCCTTTTGTGACACCGAAGACACACTTTTAAAGGTTGATGCCCATTTAGTATTCTCGTAGCCATTTAAAGAATTTCATGAATGTAGGAATGTGACCTTATCGAATATTGAACTTGATAATCATGTCGTCGATATAGACTTCGACTTCATTGTGGATGAGATCATGTAGGAGGGTTGTGGCTTCTCTTTATAATGTAGTTATGGCATTCTTGATACCAAAAGACATGACAATATAGCAAAAGGTTCCTCATAGGGTAGGGAAAATAGTCCTGTGTTAGTCATCAAGGTGCATATTGATCTGATTATCCCTAGAAAATCAATCAATGAATGATTTGAAGTCATGATTGACAATTCTTTTTTTTTTAATTATCATATCAATTATGGACAGAGGAAAGTTAACCTTTGGAGAAGATTTATTCAGATCACGATAGTCCATGCACATACGGACCAACCCTTCTGATTTTAACACGAGGACTATGTTGGCAATCCAAGTCGGATGAACAACTATTTGGATGAAACCCACATTTAATTTTTTTCACCACTTATTATTTCACCTTGAGGGACCATTCTGGTTGAAGCTTCCTTAGCTTTTTCTTAGAAATCTTGCATTCCAGGAATGTACGAATCTCGTGTTGCACGATTTTGGTGGTTAGTAAAGGGCGTGTCACTGTATGACCATGAAAATATGTCCACGAACTCTTTTAAAAGCTCTTCGAATTGCGATAAATCTTGATCGTTGAGGATTGATCCCATCTTAATCTCTCATGAATTTGTACTAGAACCATAATCAATGTTAATAGTTTCTTCATCATTAGTTTGAGCGCGATTTTGTTATTTTATTTTTTTCTTATTGAGATAAGTTAAGAATTGTCCATTCATTAAATGATCTTCATCAATTATTTGATTAATATAACAAATACAATTAATATAAGGTACAAAAGATACTTGAAATCCACATTTATTTCATTGATATCATTTTAGGAAAAATAATAGTGAGGACTTCCTCAAAGGAGTCATCATTTACAACAACATAAAAAATGGGAAAAAAGTTCGATGACAAGTTGGTAAATGAGTGGGTTATTCGTTATTAGTTAGATTGTACAAGATTATCCACCAATTGAAAATATGCGTGTCAGTATGAGAGATCTTATTGGTGGGTCAGATGACTCAAATTCAGCACGGAGAATGAAGATATGCATCCCCAATTTAGCAAGGCCAAAAGATTCATCATTATCAGTGCTCTCAGAATTTTCACTATCAGAGGAGCTTGACTAAGATGACTTATTTGTCAATGGTTTCACCTCGTGTTTAGATCCCTCTAGCCAAGTGATCATATGCTTGAAGAATATATCGAAGCCCGATTTCATGTTCTTTTTAGCTGCATCATACCATGGCTCCTAAAAACCACAATAGGGGAAGTCTTAGCCCATTTTGATAAAGTTATAATTTAGGGAGTCTCCAAAGATGACTTTCTTTTTCTTCAGCACGCTCTTCCTATATGGATGATGAAGATACATGAATTTGGCCGAGGAAGGTTGGTACCCTAGACCATACACTGAATAAACAGTTTTTAGAACAATAGGCTAAGTTTAAGGCTTACCACTTCTTTTAAATCATCCCATATCGAGAGAGGGAGTGGATCAACTTTGAAGCGTGAGAGGAACATATAAGTGGTACTATATTTCATTTCCTAAATAGGGTTTCTGATGCCGGAGCCATCTAATTTTTTTTTATCCCCCATGATCATGATGATCTGATTATTTGTGAAGAACTTAAAAGTTTGGTGGAGGGAGGATGCCACACATCTAATGATATGAAGCCACGTGAGGCCAAGAATTAAGTTAAAACATGTTAGGATATTTATCAAATGGAAATCCCCTTGAGGGACTCTGATAGTATTGTTGTCTCGGCCTAGGACATGCACCGGTCCTCATTTGATCTCGTCGTTGTTAAGGCACCCATCAAGGATTACGGCATAAGTGGTCTTATGACTCTTGTACCCTTAGTCTTGTCCACCATGCGGAGGACGAGGGACAATGGAAGAACTCAACAGTAGTCCGATCTGAGGATCGACTCATCGTCTCTACCATGGAATCAGCCTGAGCTGACTCACCTCGGCCTTAGGGAGGCTAGTCAACATGCCCCACAACATTACTCCTATGATCTACTACCCTCCTCTCGATCGTCACCCAAAAGATGAGGATAGGTGGTGACAGCACAGTAGGATAGGTGTCATTCCATTAGTGAACTCCAATTTGTCAACTCGGGCTTGGCCTGGATAAACGGTCGATAGCAGACAGCTGGCAGAGCGCGTGGATTAGGGAACGGGTGGGAGAGTGCGTGTGAGATGCGGATCCCATGTAGACCAAACCATTATAACAACATCTCCCCCACACTTGAGGGAATATTTTATAACCATAACAACATGTGACAGAGACACCTAGCTCCTCCTCCTTGGCTAGGAAAATTCTACACATGCTTATTACATTCATGGCGGTACACTACACCCCTTAAGCACTATATATACTCTTCATCTTTTTAATTAGAAGGGATCGATTATTCACAACCCTAGTAGAACTCTGTAAAAATACTCAAAAGAGAGAGAGAAAAGCTTGAGTGTTGTATTTACAAGCCAGTAATGCCTTATTATAGTGAAAACCACCATTCACACTGCACTATGGACGTAGGCTTCATTCGAACCATTTAATTCTGGTGCTCAATATCTCAATGCCTCATCTTATTCTCTCACATTTATATTGCTTATTTGTTGCCATTGTTATACCTATTTGAGCTCATTATCATTATGACATGTTGGTACCATTTTTGGTATCATCAGTCTGGTGCCGTCTATGGGAAACGTAGATTATCATCTCTTCCCTTCTCTATCTTGTACTCACTAGAGTCTCTGGTGGTGAGCTTGTTCTACCCTATTGTGGAGTTGTTTAACTATTAAAAGAACTCTTGTTGAGCTTCTAAGATTTTCTTTTTCAGTTCACAGCTCATTCATTTCACTTGAGAGATGGCATCAGAATTTCCACCAACGGGTTGTGGTCCTAGATCTATCCATGCTCAGTCTCTGTGAGAGATGGAGGAGGTGGCAGCGGAGTTGAAATCATTACTGGCCAATTAACAGGCAATGTAGGAGCAACTGAATGCCTTTAACTAAAATGTGTTAATGAGTCCTACTGGCGTAGTTCCGAAGATGATTACTAAGGCCTACATGGAGGGCCAAAACCCAGAAGCCAAGGGACCACTTCAGGCACCGTCCAAGTAATTCGCCTCACCAATGGCGGAGGGATGCTGCTGACCCTAGGCATTTATGGCAAGGTCACCCATGCCCAGAGGATCGGTACGATGACTATGAGGCCGAGGATGAAGAGGTTGATTTTTGGAAACATTATGAAATATCGAGAAAGATAATTCATCATATTTTAAGTATCTGAGGACATACTAGAAGGCCGAGCTGAAATGCCCAACCAAAGGGTTCATCCTTTGAAAGGATCGGCCCAGTTAGAAACCTCAGAGACCGACTCTCTAGGTCATGAAGTATAGTTGGTTCCCAAAGACATTGAGGAGGTGGCAACAGCATTGAAGTCATTAGTGTCTAACCAACAGGCAATGCAGGAATAACTGGCTACCTTTAGCCAAAATGTGTTGATGTGGACTATTGGCATAGCAGTAGAGATGATTACTACGACCGCTATGGACGGCCAAAACCCAGAAGCCAAGGGACCATCCTAGGCACCACTCAATGAACTACCACCTTGCCAATGGTGGAGGGATGTCGCTAACCCTAGGCGTTTACACCTGGGGAGGCAAGGTCACCCATGCCCAGAGGATTAGTACGATGACTACGAGGCTAAGGATGAAGAGGTCGATTGTTGGGAACGTGATGAAATATCGAGAAACATAATTCTTCCTACTCTAGGTAGCTGAGGACATACAATAAGGTCGAGTTAAGATGCCCATCCAAGGGGTTCAACCTTCGATCGATTAAGTAAAGGGTTAGCCTTTGAAAGGCTCGACCTAGTTGGAGACCTTAGAGACTGACTTTCTAAGTCAAGGTATATCTGGTTCCCAAAAAGATGGAGGTTGTGATGGTAGTCGACCACCACGTGGACGAGACGAGTCTGGAAAAGAAGTCAAAAGTCATCAAAGGATGGGCGATAGAGAGCCAACACAGAGGTCGACCGACAGAGAAGGGGCCAGGGATAAAATTATTCTGACCGAAGGAGATCCATCAAGAACGATCGATAGACCATATAATGTCTCTATACAGTGGTTGGAAGATAAGATAGGAGGCATCTTAAAGAGCTGAGAACCCGTGCAGAGGAGGTTCATAGAAGGGTCCCCATTTATTGATAAAATAGTAAGTTATCCAACCCCGGCTAAGTTTAAGACACCGATGGTTTCACCTAAGTATGACGGGATCACTAATCCTATCCATCATATTGACAAGTAACAATCGACTGCAGACATATACTCGATTTTAGATGAGATGAGATGTCATACTTTTTCTAGTGCCCTCACTGGTGTTGCACACCTCTCATATACTTCCCTTCCGAAAAACTTAATTGAGGGATTTAAACAGCTGGCCGACAGGTTCATCCATAACTTATATTTTAGAGTAAAAGCTCAGAAGAAGATGAATCACTAACAAGATAAAAATGAGTCTCTGAGGGAGTACGCAGCTCGCTTAAATAAGGAGAAACTAGAAATTGAAGACTATGAAAAGAGCATTATAATGACAACTCTGATTAGAGGATTGAAGAAAGGAAAACTACTTTGGAAGCTTACTGAAGACCCTCCAAAGTCCATGGCTTAGCTCCTGGCTATGACCAGGAAGGTCATGAATACTGAGGAGGCAATGGACGCCAAAGAAGATAATGACAAAAGAGCAAGCAGTGGAAGCAAGACTCATAAAGCCAAAAGTAAGGACGATAAGAAGAGGTCGACTGAGGATAAATTTACTAACTACACTCCATTTATAGTAAGTCCTGATATGATTTTAAATGAGATTAAAGAAGACAGAGACATAAAGTGGCCTGAGAAGATGATAGCTCCCCCTTATAAAAGGGATACGATCAAATGGTGTGAGTTATATGAGGACCACGAGCATACGACTAACCAATGCTTCTCCCTCAAAGACGAGATTGAGAAAATGTTGGACCAGGGGAAACTGATAAAGTATATTGATAAAGGGGGTACTGGAGAGGATAGGGACGATAATAGAAAGAGATAAAATAACAAGCCCAGACAAGAGATCCATGCAAAAAAAAATGACACTGTCTCTGATGATGGTGATGATGAATACGACCTTGACCTTACACCGAACGATGTTGCTCCCAAAGGTCTATGTTTTGGCCGGTAGGAGGAACAAAGACAGTCGAGATGATTATAAGTAAATAGCCGACATATCTTCCTGTTGAGATAAGTCTGGTAGAGGTCGCCCACTTACAACTATTAATTTTATCTCAGCAAAAAATGTAAGTGTAACCTCTTTCAATTGAGTCTCCAGGTATTATCCTTTTTTATTATAATGAAAATTCAATGAAAAATGGTATGTGTTCTATCATATTCTTTTCATACGAAGTTTTTAATTGTGGTTCAAGTTGTCGAAGACTAAAAGCCATCATTAATTTGGTGGGAAACTCTCTCGGTGAACAGACAGTATATGGACGAGATGACCCTCATCCATACACTCTCAAAATGATGAGAGGGGACATTGTCAAACATTATAATTTGGTGAATTCATTTTTGGAAAATCATTTTATTATGGTTATACTCCTCTAAGGTAAGGACAAGAAAAGATTAAAAAACATCATTGATTTGGTGGAAAACTCTCTTACCAAAAAGAAAGTATATAGACGAGATGACCCTCATCCATACACTCTTAAAACGACGAGAGGGAACATTGTCTAGCACCATAATTTCATGAATTCATATTTAAAAGATAATTTTATACTCCTCTCAACTAAGGATGAGAAGAGATTAAAGACATCGTTAGCATGGTGATATGAGAAACAAACATCATTAACTTGGTGATGTCATATTTGAAACATCATTAACTTGGTGATACAAGACAAACATCATTAACTTGGTGATCTCATACTCTCATACTTGAAACATCATTAACTTGGTGATATGAGACAAACATCATTAACTTGGTGATCTCATACTTGAAACATCATTAACTTGGTGATCGCATACTTGAAACATCATTAACTTGGTGATATGAGTTAAACATCATTAACTTGGTCTCTGCCTTGGCCGTGCACCCATCCTCACTTGGTCTCCTCCTCAGCTCGGCACCTATTAAGGATTTCGGCATCAGTGGCCTTATGAATCTTGTACCCTCGATCTCTCCCACCACCTGGAGGACGAGGGGCGATGGAAGAACTCGACAACAGTCCTATCAGAGGTTCGACTCATCGTCTTTATCGTGGAGTCATCCTGAGCTGACTCGGCCTTGGCTATTGGGAGGCTAGTCAACATGCCCCGCAACATTAGTCCTATGATCTACTACCATTATCTAGTCCGTCACCTGGATGATGAGGAAGGGGGTGGCAGATCAATAGGACATATGTCATTCCATCAGTGTACTCTAGTTCGATAACTCGGGCTTGATCTAGACAGACGACTGGCAAATGACAGCTGGAACAACGCATTGATTGGGGAACGGGTGGGAGAGTGCATGTGTGCTATGGATACCACATAGACCAAACCATTATAACAACATTTCCCTCACACTTGAGGGAATATTTGATCATCATGACCTACATGTGACAGAGATAGATGTTTCCTCCTCATTGGCTAGGAATATTCTACACATGCTTATTACATGCTTGGGGGTACACTACACCCCCTCAAGCACTATATATACTCTTTATCTTCTTAATTAGTAGGGATCAATTATTCACAACCCTAACAGATCTCTATAAAAATACTCAGAAGAGAGAGAAAATATTGGGTGTGGTATTTACAGGCCATTAGTGCCCTCATTATAGTGAAAACCACCATTCACACTTCACAGTGGGCATAGGCTCCGGCCGAACTAGTTAATTCTAGTGCTCAATCCCACTTTGCCTTATCTTACTCTCTTACTGTTATATTTCTTATTTGTTGCCATTGTTATACCTGTTTGAGCTCATTATCACTGTGACCTGGTGGTACCATTTTTGGTATCATCAGTCTGGAATCATGTGTGGGAAACACAGATTATCATCTTATCCCTTCTCTAGCTTGTACTCACCGAAGTCTCTAGTGGTGAGCCATTTCTCCCTTGTTGTGGAGTTGTTTCACCATTAAAAGTGCTCTTGTTGTTCTTCTTAGATTTTATTCTTCAGTTCACAACTCATCCGTTGCACTTGAGAGATGGTACCAGAATTTACCCCACTTGGTGGTGGTCATAGCTCTATCCACGCTGAGCCTCAGTCGAAGATGGAGAATGTGGCTGCGACGTTGAAATCATTAATGGAAAACTAACAGGCGATGCAGGAGTAACTGGCCAACTTTAGCTAAAATGTGTTGATGAGGCCTCCTGGCGTAGTGCCAGAGATGATTACTATGGACGCCATGGAGGGCCAAAACCCATAAGCCAGGGAACCACCCCAGGCACCGCACAAGGAACTACCTCCTCGCCAATGGGGAATGGATGACACTGAACCTAGGCGTTTATGCTTGGGGTGGCAATGTCACCCATGCCCAGAGGATTGGTATGATGACTATGAGTCTGAGGATGAGGAGGCCGATTGTTAGGAACGTTATGAAATATCAAGAAACACAATTCGTCCTATTCCAGGTAACTGAGGACATACGAGAAGGACGACCCGAGACGCCCAACCAAGGGTTTCAACCTTTAATAGATTAAGTAGAGGGTCAGCCTTTGAAAGGCTCGGCCTAGTTGGAGACCTCGTAGACTAACGTTCTAGGTCACGGAGTATAGCCAATTCCCGAAGAGATGGAGGAGATGGCAACGACATTGAAATCATTAGTGGCTAACCAACAGGTGATGCAAGAACAACTGGATGCCTTTAGCCAAAATATATTTATGAGGCCTATTGGCGTAGCACCGAAGATGATTACTATAACCACCATGAAGGTCCAAAACCTAGAAGACATGGAACCACCCTAAGCACCGCACAAGGAACTACCACCTCATCAATGACGGAGGGATGGTGTTGACCCTAGGCATTTACGCTTGGGGAGGCAAGGTCACCCATGCCCAGAGGATTGGTATGATGACTATAAGGCTGAGGATGAAGAGGAAAATTATTTGGAATGTTATAAAATATCAATAATTAAAATTTGTCCTATTCCAGGTAGCTGAGGACATACGAGAAGGCCGAGCTGAGATGCCCAACCAAGGGTTTCAACCTTCGATTGATTAAGTAGAAGTTTTTCTATTGAAAGGCTCGACCCAGTTGGATACCTCAGATACATACTTTCAAGGTCATAGAGTATAGATGGTTCCCGAATAGATAGAGGTTGTGCTGGTTGTCGGACAATATGTGGCCGAGATGAGGCTCAAAGAGGGATCCTCAAAGGCTGATCGGTAGAGAGACATCATAGAGGTCAATCGACAGAGAAGGGTCTGAGGATAATATTATTCTGACTGAAGAAGATCCATCAACAGTGAATGTCTCCATACAATGGTTGGAAGATAAGATATGAGACATCCTATAGAGCTGAGACCCCGTGTAGAGGAGGTTCATGGAAGGGTTCCTATTTTTGCTAGAATAGTAAGTTATCCAACCCCATCTAAGTTTAAGCCGTCGATGATTTCAGCTAAGTATGACTGGAGAACTAATCCCGTCCATTATATTGAGATGTACCAATTGGTTGTAGACATATACTCGATTTCAGATGAGATAAGATGTTATGCTTTTTCCAACACCCTCATCGGTATTGCACCTGCTTGGTATACTTCTCTTCCAAAAAACTCAATTAAAGGCTTTAAACAGTTGGCCGAGAGGTTCATCCGTAACTTTTGTCTTGGAATAAAGTCTCAAAATAAGACGACTCACTTATTTTACGTGAAACAAGGCAAAAATGAGTCTCCGAGGGAGTACATAACTCACTTCAACAAGGAGAAATTAGAAGTTGAAGACTACGAAGAGAGCATTGAAATGACAACTCTGATTGTAGGATTTCATAAAGCACATCTACTTTGGAAGCTTGATGAAGACCCTCCAAAGTCTATGGATGATCTCCTAGCTAAGGCCGGGAAGGTTATGAATACTGAGGAGGCAATGGACGCCAAAGAAGATAATGCAAAGGAGCAAGCAGTGGAAGCAAGCCTCATAACGCCAAAAGCAAGGACGAGAAGAAGAGGTCAGTTGAGCACAAATTTGCTAACTACACTCCACTCACAGTAAATTCTGATTTGATTTTAAATGAGATTAAAGAAGATAGAGCCTTAAGGTGGCCTGAGAAGATGATAGCTCCCCCTCATAAAAGGGATCAGAGCAAATGGTGTTAGTTCCATAATGACCACGACCATACGACTAACCAATGCTTCTCCCTCAGAGACGATATTGAGAAAATGTTAAAACAGGGGAAACGGAGAAAGAACATTAATAAAAAGAGGTAATAGAGATGACATGGATGACAATAGAAAGGGGTGAAATAACAAGCCCAAACAAGAGGTTCAGGAAAATAAAAATGACAATGTCTTTAGTGATGTCAATGATGATGAGGACGACCTTGACCTCCCACCAAAGGATGTTTCTCCCAAAAGTCAATGTCTTGGCCGGTAGGAGGAACGAATCCAGCCGAGATGATTCCCTATAAATAGACAACAAATCTTCAGGTAGAGAGAAGTTTGGTAGAGGTCGCCCACTTACAACCATCAATTTTATCTCAGTAAAAAATATAATTGTAACCTCTTTCAATTGAATCTCCATGTATTAACTATTTTTATTATAATGAAAATTCAATGAAAAATGGTATGTGTTCCGTCATATTATTTTCATATGAAGATTTCAACTGCATGGTTCAAGTTGTCCAAGGCTAAAAAACATCATTAATTTGGTGGGAAACTCTCTCGGCGAACATAAAATATATGGACGAGACGACCCTCATCCATACACTATTAAAATGACAAGAGGGGACGTGGTCAAACACTATAATTTCGTGAATTCATTTTTGAAAAATCATTTTATTATGGTTATACTCCTCTCGGCTAAGGATGAGAAAAGACTAAAAAATCATTGATTTGGTGGGAAACTTTCTCGATAAAAAGACAGTATATGGACGAGACGACCCTCATCCATACACTCTCAAAATGATGAGAGGGGACATTGTCTAACACCATAATATCATGAATTCATATTTAAAAGATCATTTTATACTCCTATCAACTAAGGACTAGAAGAGATTAAAGACATCATTAACATGGTGATATGAGAAAAACATCATTAATTTGGTGATATCATACTTGAAACATCATTAACTGGGTGATACAAGACAAACATCATTAACTTAGTAATATCATATCAAAACATCATTAACTTAATGATATGAGACAAACATCATTAACTTGGTCATCTCATACTTGAAACATCATTAACTTGGTGATCACATACTTAAAACATCATTAACTTAGTGATATGAGACAAACATCATTAACTTGGTCATCTCATACTTGAAACATCATTAACTTGGTGATATGAGCCAAACATCATTAACTTGGTGATTTCATACTTGAAACATCATTAACTTGGTGATCTCATAATTGAAACATCATTAACTTAGTGATCTCACACTTAAAACATCAATAACTTGGTGATCTCGTACTTGAAAAATCATTAACTTGGTGATCTCATATTTGAAAAACCATTGACTTGGTTAGAGACAAACATCATTAATTTGGTGATCTTGTATTTGAAAAATCATTTTATGGCTGGACTCCATCTCAGCTAAAGACGAGAAGATATTACAATCACAAGTCAAAAGCAAGCACACTTAACACAATTAAGAGATTTAGTAAGGAAGATGCAAACATTTGTATTTAACTGAAAATTAGTAGCAACAGACGAGGATACACTTCAATGGCTCAAGGATAAAGTTAATAGAAATGGAATTACAAGACAAAGGGTATCAACCACCCTACTGAGTCGGATCAACCTTAACGGTCGACCCAACATCATTATCCTCAACTAGATAAATCTTGTTAACAACTGACCTCAGAAACTTTATCCCCCATCCTTCCTTTCATATTGAAGACTAAGGTCTAGGGGTGATTGATATACCCAAGTATATCCTCCTCCAAGCATAAGACCCACTCGAATAAGGACGACTTTGATAAATCATCAGAGATAGAGATATTATGACTCGGAACGGGGGTCGGCGCAGGAGGAATAGGCCTCGGCATTAATGCTGGCCCATAACTCCATAGTCTTATCATACGCTAACAGCATTGGTAACCTCAGGTCTCCTCGGTCTCGTTTATAACAGCACGTTCAATGATCTCAGAACTAGCAACCATCCTACTAGATGACTGGCTCATCATCTTTACCTATTCCCGTCGGCCAAAGACGACCAATAGAAGACCATCAGTTTTTGCAAGTAATAATTCGATCGTATACCCATCCTTATAGGGCCTTGTCCTCCGCCGTCTACCCATCTTCATAGGGACTCATCCTCGTCTCAGATCACAGGCAAGGATTCCAACATTAGTGAACTCGTGGCATATGGACTCGAACTCGGCCTCATCTCTTAACTATAGGCCAATAGTGAAGAAAGATAACTCAGCATAACAGCTATCTAGATAGACTATTAGTGTGGACAAAACCGTTACAACGACATCTTTCCCTATTATGATTTGATATTTGGGCAACTCCCATATCAAATAAAATAGCTCGGATAACATGGTCAAAAGGGAGGTGAAATACGACCCTAAACATCTTGTCATAATCATTGTGAATAACTTCCAAGGCAGACATCATTAGGGTAAAACTCTAAGTGGCACACATACAACATTCATTTTTGGGCAACACACCATTCCACAAAATGACTGTCAAATGACAACTCAGGGTTATCATTCAATATTTCAGGTCTGGCGCATTAAAGAACGTCTCATCAACTTTAAGGCCCAAAGACACTTTATCCCCCATCCTTCCATCCATATTGAAGACTATGGGCTAGGGGGTGATTGATGTACCAAATATGTCCTCATCTTAGAGTTGGTCCCCTCGGCTAAGTTCGACTAGTTGCAGACCATCAATTTAGGACAAATATGACTCAGTCGTACACCCGTGTTGGAGGCCTCATCCTCGACTTTGCACCCGTCCTCACAGGACCTCGTGCTCATCTCATAGAACAACAAAGTATCTCAGTGTTAGTGAACTCATATAACAAATCCCCTCATCCTCAGACATCATGCAAGCTACCTCATCCATTAGGTAGCGAACATGATAAGCTTTTTAGATGATAAGCTTTTTAGGTAGCGAACATGATAAGCTTATTTGTCTTCTGAAATCTCGTTCAAATGAGATTTCAACGGGAACAATTTTTGACAGTTTTGACCCTTTTTCCCACTTTTTTTCGCCACTACTTTTTGACAGATTTATCCAGTGCGGGAATAAGCTTTTTGGTAAGACTTTTTAGAACTTCCAAAGGATATTTGAGAGAAAATACTTTTCACAAAAAGTCTCGATGCTTGTTTATCAACTTGATTATCTTAAGAACAAAGTTTTACACGTAATATTTGTTTGAGTTTCAATCCAAGTTCTCATATATATATATATATATATATATCTTTGCTTGGAGAGTGTTTGGCACCGATTTTTTCTTCTCTACACATAAAGAAGACAATCTGGGTTGTTTTCTACCCTAAAAGGAGAAATGTTTGTTGTGGCGTTCTCACATGGTGAAAGGCACCATGTGTGGTTGACAGTTGTTGTGCCTCCATTGTTGGACTCCAAGATTTCGCTGGACTCCGGAGTTATCTATAAGGCAGAGGTTGAAGAGCGAAGGAAGCGTCGATTCTTGAAGGAGTCAAGTTGAGGGTTGTAAGTCTTCTTATCGTTGTCTTTGTAAACATACCGTACCTAGTGAATTTGTTAGGCAGGGCCGTCCGAGGTTTTTCCCGTCGTGGGTTTTCCTCGTACATCGCGGCGTAGTGTGATTATGTTTATTTTTATGTTTCAAGAATCACCATATATGCATGCTAGGATAAACAAGATAAAAATTGGTTTAAATCTCACACTTGTTTAATTTGGTGCTAGTTTAAGTTTGGAGAATTTGGGTAAGTTTAATTTGATTCATGTGCCTATATTGAAAATTAGAATAAATCTTTGTTAGGAAAATTTTAGGAATTGGGTTGAATCAATTTTGTTTAAGTGGAAATTGATTTGTTTGTGTAGTTTAATTTCACTTTTAATTTAACATAATTTTAATTTTGAAGAAATTAAAATTTGAAGTTTGTTCTTGTTTAAAATTTGAATTGAAATTTCAGTTGGAAATTTAATTGAACCATCACATTATTTTTAAGAATTTAAATTTGGGGTCTCGCGTGACCCAACAAGTAGTATCAGAGCAGGTTACACTAAAATATTGTGTGATCCTAATGTTGTTAGGATTTTTTTTTGGAAAATATTCTTTTTTCAAAATTTTCAGTTTTTGATGGTTCTAGCATGCTTGTTCATGACTCCTCACTTGATATATCCTATGAGTAAAGGCTTGCATGTTTGCATACTCTAGCTTTTGAACTACATGTCATATATTCTTTCTAGTCATATGTTTGCTTGTCATTTTCTAGTCCATGCTTCATTAAATTTTGCTTTGCTAGAATTATGACTAGTTTAGCTTTTGTATTTTATCCTTTACATTTTTGGGTATTAAATGAAAAATAAAAAATGATTTTTGTTTCTCTTTTGAGTTAAATTTTGTGTTTGGTGAAAAACCTTGAAAAACTCAAAAAGATTTTATTTTGTGTGTGTGTTTGTAGTTTGACACATTTTTTGTGGCATATACCGTGTTTGAATCCTTTCCCTTTTCACTTTTATGTGGCTAGAACTTTTGGTTTAGATTTTCAATCCTTAAAATGTTCTTTGTCATGATTGCATGGATTAGTTGGATTTTGAATTGCTAAGAGAATTCTTATTTGTATGACTCTTCTGCACCCTTGCACGAGCTCTTTGAATTTTAACTTCAGATGAATATCTGAGCTATGTGAGATGTTCTCCTATCAATTTAGTCATCTACTTATTTTTGACTATGGAGGATTTGTTCATGTTATTCCGTTGCACATGAGATTATTGTTTGTTAAAAAGTGATATATGAAAGTGCACGGGGAAGGGGTATGAAAGGTACAATCATCCTTTGCGATTAAGCCATCATTTGCAATGGACCTAAAAGAAATACGTGGTCCAAAGGCCTAAAAGAAAATTATGACATTAAAAGAAAAATATAGCCAAGACCTAGTTTGATTAGGTTGATATTTCTGCAAAAGAAAAAAACAGAATACTATTATATTTGAGGGGGTTTGAATGGAATATAAACGATTTTGCCTCCTAGTTACTCTATTTTGTCATGACTCTATTGGTTTGTAGAATCATCAATATGCTAGGCTTGTATGAATTGGGCTTCTTTTGTTATTTGAGTTCATTTTCTTTCACATGAGTCTTTATTGGTTTTGCAATCAAATGTCTTTGAATCCTAGTTACGCTATTTTGTCATGACTCTATTGGTTTTTCAATCAAATGGAACTCCTTGAACATGTTTAAGTGATTGAGTCACAATTTAATAGCTGCTAGTTCACACCCCTTCATTTTCGTTTCCATATAAAGTGTGGAAAACTTAAGCTATTTTGAGTTGTGTCATTTATGAGTTTATATATCTCTCTCTTTCTCTCTCTCTCTCTCTCTCTCTCTCTCTCTCTATATATATATATATATATATATATATATATATATATATATATATATATATGATTGTGCTTAATTAAAATATTTTGGGTATGTATTTATATATGATATTTTTTAAAGTCTTTGCATTGCTTGCTAGTTCATTTATGTTTGTAATTCATTATTGATATCTAACTTATTGCGAATTTTGGTTTGATATCTCATGCTTATCATAATACAATAATTGGTATCTTTTGTTATCGCTTCATAGTTGATATTCATGTCTCTTTATGTGGATTAGTTTAACTTCATTGTTGCCCATAAGCTTAAATGTTCTTATCACCTTATTCACCATTACGTGTTTAACTTGGTTTTCCTTATTCACATCCCTTGTCTAGTTTAGGGGGAGTATTTTCTTTAAATTGGGGGAGAAATGAGTTATGTTTTATGACCCTAAACCTTTGTTTATTACTGAATATGACGATAATTTGGAAATATCTACACTTAGGCTTAAAAACATGCTGTTAAAGGGTGAAAATCCAAAACACCCCCCAAATGGCCCAGTGAGAGGCTCGAACACCTCGCAGGGGACCAATGTAAATCATAGGAAGTCATCGCGTGGTCATGGGACTCTCAGTTTGAGAACATGATAATATTTGAAAATATCTTGACTTAGGCTTAAAAACATGCTGTTGGAGGGAGAAAACCCAAAACACTGCCCAAATGACCCCGTGAGAGGTACGAACAACTCGCACGGGACCAATGTAACTCGCAAGAACTAATCGTGTGGTCAAAGACTCTCAGTTTGAGAATATGACGATAATTTGAAAATATATAAACTAAGGCTTAAAAACATGTCGCTAGAGGGAGGAAACAAAAACACAACCCAAATGGCCCCATGGGAGGCGCACACATCTCTCATAGTACTAATGTAACTCGCTGGAACTGACAGCGTGGTCACGGGACTCCTGATTTGATAATATGATTATAATTTGAAAATAATTAGACCTAGGCTTAAAAAAGCTGCTAGAGTGTGAAAACACAAAACACTCACCAAACGATCCCGTGAGAGGCGCGAACACCTCACACGGGACCAACTCGCAGGAACTGATCGGGCAGTCACAGGACCCCCGATTTGGCAATATGATGATAGTTTAAAAATATCTAGACTTAGGCTTAAAAACATGCCGCTAGAGGGTGAAAACCCTCAAAACCACCCAAATGGCCCTGAGAGAGGGACGAACTCCTCGTATGGGACTAATATAACTCGCATGAACTGATCGCGTGGTCACTAGACCCACGGTGTAAGAATATAATGATAATTTGAAAATATTTGGACTTAATCTTAAAAACATGTTGTTAGAGGATGAAAACCCAAAAATCCTCCCAAACGGCCTTTTGAGAGGCGCGAACACTTCGCACGGGATCAATGTAACTTGCAAGAACTAACTTCATGGTCACAAGACACCCGGTCTTAGAATATGATGATAATTTTAAAATATCTACATTTAGGCTTACAAACATGTCGTTGGAGGTCGAAAACCAAAACACCCCTCAAACAGTTCTGTGGGAGGTGCGAACACCACACACGAAACCAACGTAACTCGCAAGGACTGATCGGGTGGTCACAGGACCCCCGATTGGAGAATACGATAATAATATGGAAAAATCTACACTTAGGCTTAAAAGTTTGCCTCTGTAGGGCAAAAACCCAAAACATTGCTCAAACGGCCTCGTGGGAGGTGCGAACCACTTGCACGAGACAAATGTAATTGGTAAGAACTGATTGCGTTTTGAGCAAGGTTCTAAAAAATGCGGCGTGATCGAGGCGTGGAGGACAAGCCTTAGAAGCCTATGTGGGCCTTAGGCATAAAAAGGCGTGAAAAGTCATTTAGGCATTCTTAATATATTTTATTATTTTTTAACCATAATAAGGCTATTAAAATACTAAAATTGTACATATCATAAAAATATGTCTGAATATATACAAATTAAAATACTATTTGATTATTTTGGATGAGATAACGATCCAGTTAGTAAACAAATTCTTTAAAAGGGGATATGATTTCACTAAAGCATTGTTGTTTTTAAAAAAAAGGGCGTCTTAAGGGTTTTACCAATAATAAGGCGTCAAAAACTTAAGGCGGGGCGTTTCTCCCAAGCCTTAAGCCTAGGCATGTTTTTCAGAATAGTGGTTTTGAAAATATGGTGATAATTTGAAAACATCTCGACTTTGGATTAAAAACATGCCGTTAGAGGGAGAAAACCCAAAACATTCCCAAACGGCCCTGTGAGAGGCACGAACACCTCGCCTGGAACAATCTAATTTGCAGAAACTTATCGCATGAGTTTGAGCATATGGCGATACTTTTAAAACATCAACATTTAGTCATAAATACAATTCGTTAGAGTGCGAAAATCCAAAACACACCCCAAACGGCTCCGTGAGAGGTGCGAGCACCTCGCATGGGACCAATATAACTCGTAGGAACTGACTGCGTGGTCACGAGACTCCTGATTTGAGAATATGACAATAATTTGAAAATATATAGACATAGACTTATAAATATCCCATTGGAGGACGAAAACCCAAAACACCCCCAAATGGCCCCGTGAGAGGTGTGAACACCTCGCATGGGATAAATGTAACTCGTAGGAACTGACTGCGTTTTCACGGGGTCCCTGATTTTAGAATATGATGATAATTTGAAAATATCTACACTTAGGCTTAAAAACTTGCCACTAGAGTGCAAAAACCTAAAACACACCCCAAACGACCCCCTTAGAGGCGCGGACACCTCGCGTCAGGACCAATGTAACTCTCAGGAAATGATCGCATGGTGACGGGATCTCCGATTTGAGAATATGACAATAATTTGAAATTATCTACACATAGGCTTAAACACATGTCGTTAAAGGGAGAAAACCCAAAACACCCCCAAATGGCCCCATGATGGCGTGAACACCTCGTACGAGACTAATGTAACTCGCAAGAACTAACAACGTGGTCACGAGATCGCCGGTTAGAGTATATGATGATAATTTGAAAATATCTAGACTTAGGTTTAAAAATATGCCGATAGAGGACAAAAACCTAAAACACCCCCAAACGGACTCGGTGAGAGGCACGGACACCTGACAATGGACAAATGTAACTTACAAGAACTAACCGCGTGGTTAAGGGACTCCTGGTTTGAGAATATGATCATAATTATAACTCATATATGCTCTTTTTAGTCTTTGATACGATTTTTTTAAATTGCTTAGTTACTCATATCATCTATTTTTTGGATCCTATTTTTTATAGGATGACATTGTATCTTGCTTTTATCCACGTTGAACACATAAAAAAGGCAATAGTTTACGATAGGAAGATTTTTTATATAATGTTATTGAAAATCAAGATTCTTTTAATTATGTGTTACAGCCGTGCGGGCATATATAATTTTATTGGTTAATTTTATGGTTGTACGGGCTTTTATAATATTATTGTTTAGTTTTATGTCCATTCAGGCTTTTTATAATTTTATTGTTGAATTTTATAGTCATGCGGGTTTTACATTACGCTACATTAACAGGTTTTAAAATGTCCAAAAAATAGAGGAAATTATGCCCAACGTTTTTTTTATTATAGTTAAAAATGGTCATGGACAAAGTCCATGACCATTTTTATTTTTTCCCACACATAAAGTGGTTCAAGGCCTAAAGCCATGACCATTTTTTTCACGTTTAACAAGGTTCACGACCTAAAGTCAAAACCATTTTTATTTTTTTTGTCACGTATAATTACGGTCACGACCTAGAGCCATACCATATTTGGAAGCCATGGATTGGGTCACGGCCCAAAGTCATGACCAACAGTGTATATGGGTCAAGGACAAAGTCTGTGACACTTAGATATGTGATCCCCTGATTGGTCAGGGACTTGGGACTTGAACCACAAAAATGGTCATGCCCCTGATGGTCACGGACCTTGGCCATGACCCGTAGTCATGGTTAGGGACAAAGTCTATGATCAATCGCCAGATTTGGCATAGTGTGACTTATATCATATCCTATTACATATTATTATATTTAGGACTGCAATTTTAATAATAACTATATTGTAATTTGTGTGTGTATATATATAAAAACTAAATTCAAACTCACAAAAGTCGAAGCAAGTTTGTCTGAAAATTTATTGGTCCCTTTTTCTCGTCAGGCATGCAAGTACAAGTTGACCCGATTAGCGTCTTTACCTTCTTTCGGAGTCCCCTATTTCGTTCTGCTCATTCACCCTCAATATCATCATAAGATTTTGTCCCGAGTTTGTGGACATCAACCTTTTTTAGTTGTTCAGTTTATTTCTTAACCTATCATATCATTCAGTTACCCTCCCTGCCATCATTCTCTAAAAAGTCATTCCATTATATAGGGGTACTTTTCACAAGAAAGTATATTTGGACATGAGTGGGTTCCAAGTGAGTGGGTGCCAAAATAAGTGGGTACCAATGGAGGAGGTACTAAGAGATGGAGTGTCAAACGAGAAACCCCAAAGCAGTAAAGAGCTGCTCTATGAGTAATTCCAAAGTCAATGAGAGGGTTCCATTCAAATGGAACCAAGACAATAGATAGAGTGATTTAGGAGAAACACTAAGACAACAAGGGGGTGCTTTGCAAGAAACACTAAGCCTATGTTAAAAGGGATGAAAGAATGGCCCCAAAGACAATGATAGGGTGCCATCACAATGGACCCAAGGCAAGCAAGGGTGCTTTAGGAGTAACCTCAAAGTAGAGAAAAGCCCCAAGCCTAGGTCACAAATAAGTTATTTAAACTATTTGCTAACAACTTGTTATTTATCATACACCAGAATGTTTAACAAGAAGCCTTATTCAAGTGAGCAGGGCTCGAGTAGATTGCTAGTTGGGATCCCTTAGGAGTTTTGGTTTGGAGGCTGAGAGGCAAGTCTTGTTAGGCAATCTAAGTTCCAACCACTTCATTACCTTAGGAAAGAGAGAGTACTAATAGGAGGGTCCTAGAAGACCATTCACACACTTACACAGTTCATACTTAGTCAAAATTGGTTAGCAGCTAAGGCACTGCTCACAAAGTATTTTTAAGATAAACATTGGTGAGTGGCTCTTAAGGCCACTCATACGATTTCAAAAAAAAGTTTATATTTACAGTTACCATTTGATAAAATATGTACCAAACCATACTTTTTGACATTATACTAAACATATTTACCTTTTGACATTGGGTTGTTCCAGATGTCGTCTATCAGAGTGGACAAACGATAAATATTGAAATGGGACAAAAAGTACAACTCAGATATTGTCTTAAAAATTATTTTTTAGCGCGTACATGACGCGTCAGCCCTAGTATTTACCTATAAATAGAGAACTTGGTCAAGGTCAAATCAGAACACAAGTTAAGAACTGTTACTCTACACAAATATAACTAGAAAGTATTATTTCCCTGCTCTCTCCTTGGTACTTTAAGTTCTTGTCTTTTCACTCCCAATAATCATTACTTCCCAGTGATCTCTTTTCTCTTTTGTTGCTACTAATTTTTTTATAGCTAATCATTGTCTTCCTCACACGAAAATCATATAATCACCATTTTACAAAAAAAATTAGCTTTTATGTTCTTGCTATTCTTAAAGCATTGAACACCTTGAAGGTAGGTTTTATTGGAGTGGGTTACGCCTTACCAAATTCAGTATATTCATAGACCTAAGTACCACAACCCTCCTATATTTGGTGACTCTATTGGGGAGGTTTTCTCCTTACAATGGATAAAGAAGGTTACAATGTTTTGAAGAAAAATGTTTTTGAAGATACTCCGTCTGTTAATGGAGTTCAAAGTGATCAAATGACCAATGATGAGGTCGTGGTTACCAGAGCAAAAGGAACTTCTCCTTAAGGAGGAAATGCCTGTGAAATAACTACTAGGATGTTGAATGGGATGAACTTGAGCATATTTTTTGAGTTTCTGAGACAACACAACTTGGATATGTCCAACTTGGGCCAAGATTGTGTGGCAACTATAGTGTCTCCTACTAGAGGCGCATCTGCAGCAGAGACGATAGCAGTTAATAAGTTGACGACAGAGGAAGTGGTGACTCTTGTGAGCTCACTAGCGACAAATAAGGTAGGGACGGAGGAATCGCCCTCCAAAGCTCTCATGATAAAAGAGGTGAAAAAGTTTCTCATTTTCGAGGAGGAGCCATCTCTTGTGTATGAGGATCTACAGAACCACTATCCAAACAGTATCAATGATAAAACATATCCTGAGGAATATGTTCCTCCAAAGTGTATAAAGTTCAATGGGGAGGGTGAAAATCCTAGAGAGCATATGAAGAGGTTTGTGGAGTACCTTGGTGTGCATGGGAATGATAAGGAGTTGAAGTTATGTGAGTTTTCACAAAGTCTCACTGGATAGGTATACATTTGGTACTCTCATCTGGTGCCAAACAACATCCCCACTTGGGAGGAAATGCACATGAAAGTTTTGCAAAAAAAATTCTTGGTTAAGGACGAGTTCACATTGAGACACTTGAACTGAGAAGTGAAGAAGATAGGTGAGGAGGTTATGCAATACATTAATCATTTTACATAGGGAGATATATGTCCATGAAGATGTAACATAGGTAAGGTTATTATAGATCTGTGTAGAGGGGCTACTAGAGGAGTACAAGATCCACATGATTAATAAGACCTGAGGGGGTAATTTTAGAGATTTCTTGCGAGATTCAAACAAGATTGCCATGATCATCAAATCAAGGCTCCATGGATGGAGGAAATAGATCCTATTTTCAGCTGGTAGGTTTGAAGTTTCTCGGCAATAGGTATTTAACTACATTAAAGGAAGCCCCAAAGGAATGAAAGGGAGCCAAGGGTCCAAGAATAACAACATTGTTAGAAAAAGAATGTTTGGACATGATGTCCCATCACCGTTGTCGTGCAATGTGGTAGAGAAAATGGAATGTTATTGAAACTTGGGGCGTGAAGGGGCGGCAGGCCCCCCCACTCAAATGGTCAAGTGCCCATAGCACCAGACAAAGCGGATGCAAAGTTTTATGAGTTTCACTAGAGAGTGAAACATACCACCAACGATTATTATCACTTACAGAGAATAATAAGAGAGAAAGTCTTTAATAGAACCTTAAAAATCCTTCCAATAGAAGTTAATAAAAATCCTTTTTCAGCTCATCTATGGCACGACAAACAAGGTGGTCTCATATGATGAAGAAGGAATGCTTAGGGCCGAAGGATAGTGGATCAATGAACGTACGTGTGAAGAGTTACTAATCGACATATCAAAAGAAAATTATAAAGATGACGAGGTAGAGTGGGTGAGACCCCCCAAAGGAAGTGTGGATAGAGTCCTTGCCCTAGATGAGGGAGGGGCATCCGAAGCAGAATATGAATGTAATGAAAAAACATACAAAGTTGAGATTGACTCAAAATGTGCAACTTTTGCAAGGTGCCCAAGTTCAAGTGGTCCTTTGATCAGATTGGGGTTAGGCACAACACACTAATAGTGATCACCAATAAGATTTTAGAAGAGGTCCAAGAGCGAGGGGATCCATCCATCAATTGGTATGGTCCCATTGGAAGGTTGATTAAGGGATACATATTCGAGATGGTACTTTCGAAAGCACACAGGAAGGTACCCTTCTTTAATAACTGACCTATATATGCTATAGCATGGGTAAATGGGATTAGTTTTACTCAGGAATTTTTAGATGTGAGAATCAATAAATATCATGCACATCAACACTTTGTATGAAACTGGAATTTTTAAGAGAATATTGTACCTGTAACACTTGTGATCTATGGATTTGATAGCGCGAGGATGCAGTCACTTGGATATGTTAATGTGAGGATTAAGTTTGGAAACTTCACATCCCACATTAAGTTAAACATCATCAATGCCAACACAAATACTCATTTCTTTATAGGTCGTTGTGGATGCACACACATGGAATTGTGTCATCACCATTCCATTAATGTACAAAAGCTAACATTCGTGGGATGGAGATTATAATAAAAGCTACAGAAATACCATTTACAGTGGAATAGCTCCTCTTGGTGGATGACGATTTCTACACAAAATTAGACGAAGAAATAAGAAGTCTAGCCACGCGAACAAGGGATCCCCACGCGGCCTAAGAGGATGCCAAACCCAAGAAGTCAATACATGAGAGGTTGGGTCAGCGAGTGGCTGCCTATGAGAGTAAGGGGAAAGGAAGAGGAAGTTTGAAGAAGAAGAAGAAAAACCTCTGCAAACTTCCAAAAAGATTTTACTTCCTAATGGTAAAGTCATTTACCACTTACAATGTGTAATACCCCGTAATTTTAATGACTTTTAATATGAGATTAATTAAAAGTAAAATGGGGATTAATTGGAATTAATTTTGAATAATAATTGGAATAAACCCGCATTGAATATTACTAGAGAATAAAGTATTATGTGGTTGATATTGAATATTAGTAAGTGATTAAAAGTAATATATGATTATACGGTCGCGAGTGAATAATATACGAATTATTGAAATTAAGTCGGGATGAGCGTGTCAGTCATGTCGGGACTAAATTGAAAGGGCTAAAGGAAATTATATTTAAGTCATTCGAATGGTCATTTCAAGTTCATCGTTGAGTCCAAAAGGGTCGAAATAGGCAGAAAAGTCTAGACGGGGTTTGATTTAGGTCTCATGTCACTTAGGAACCAAAAGCACACCCGGTGTGTGTATGTGTGGTATTTTGGTCATTTTAATTGGGAGGTGAATAGTAACCATGAAAATTTGGATTTTATTATATAAAATGAGGAGATTAGAGAACTTAGGTTCATTTACCCAAAAGCAAAAGAAAGGTCTTGGAGGAGAGTGAGAGGTTTTTCACGAAGAGGAAGAGGTTTTGAAAGCAAACTAAGGGACAACCACCTTGCACCACCATCGGAAAAGAGGAGGGGATTTTCTACACATATCTTCTCCAAAGTATCAAACCTACACCTTAAGGCAAGTGTAATTCCTTGTTCCAATTAGTGAGTATATTATCCATGTTAGAATAGGATTAATATTAACCATGAGAGTTATGAAATTGGGCATGAAATGATGAAAAAAATAAATTAATGTGATAGGTATTGCATGTAGTTGAGAAATCCACATGTTGAGGTATTGCAAGTATAAATGATGTTGGGATAATTGGGATTCATTAGAATATATTCCATGTGAGTTTGGGTGTAAGAAAATGGAGCAAAACATAGAAAACTGAGGTTGGGGACGAACTGCTGAAACGTCAAACGAACTAGGATGTCGTTTGAAGTCGTTCGAACGATACATGTTATCGTTCCAACGAGATCTGACTTCTAACGAGATGGGATATCATTCAAAAACTACTAACGATATTTCAAAGATCCGGTTTTAGCCCAGAAAAGTTTAGAAATTCATACTTTGACCCACAATAGGTTCTGAATAATTTTACTACATTAACAAGGAGTGAGAGACTTGGGTTAATGTCTGGAAATTATATATTGAATTAAGAAAGGAATTATGTGAGGATAACTACATAATAAAATAATACGATAATGAGATTGAATCGTAATTAACAAGTACGGGGAGTATTCGAGAAATACAGTGGATACTTATGGTAAGATGAATTCCTAATACGTTATATAGGTCGAGTGTGTACCTATTATTATATAGGTTTAATATATACCTATTGTATGATGATTTATGTGTATGACATACCTAGCCTACTTGCTATCGATGGGAGGTTTGCGCGTTGAGGGTAGTCATATCCTAATAAGCCTTATGGGGGATTTTTGACTTGTTGCCTCAGAACATGGGACTTTAGTTGGATTGCCATTAGTGAGAACAATTGTATTGAACGGTTATTTGGGTGCATAGTTATATGTGTAGCCCAAAGACTTAGGTCTATTTTTGCCTCCAATACTTGTGTTTTGATAAATGTGGCTTGAGGGATATACCAAACCAATAGTCCTTTATACGGTGACGAGATGTACTGGGACTAGATAGCAGAGTATGCATGCACCACAGTTGTGTCTCGGGGTGCAGTATTTTATATATATATATATAAAATAGAGTGAATGTATATATATACTTTTGATATTATCTACTATGTGAATTAAGTAGACGTGAAAGATAGTGAAATCTGAAATTAATTAAGTTTGTGAATACTTAATTATACTAAGAATTGAACTAATATACATTTATTTATTACATGTATTGTGAAGAAAATACGTGGGGAAGATAAGGGCTATGGATATATGACACAGTGATATAATCCTATGAAAGTTAGAGTAATAACTAGAATAACTTGGACAAACGTTAAGCGTGCACACTAGATGAGAGGTGATAATCTCAAGAGAGAGTCATAGAATTTAACATGTATATAATAATTTCCAACTGTAGTATTTATTCAGTTGCTGCTTTTAAAATCTTTTATAATCGGGCTCTGAGTCATTTTCTCTTGTATATTCTCTTCCCTCTTATATATACTATATCAGGTATCCAGCCACAGGGATGCCCAACATAGAGGATCGGATATTTAATTGCTATGGATACTATGGAGTCATGGAACATGAATTAGACGCATCATTCTATTGATTCATGTACTCTGTAGTCATTTCTTTCATGGCATGTTGCCAAAGGATTCACATCATTTCCATTCTATCTCAGTCAATGGTTTTATTTGTGTCGGTGTTAGTGTGACACCCTGCCTAATTAAATACCGGGTGATCAGTCCTATATCCAATTAAGACAAGTTTATCAACAACAAAACATTATTACATAAATACATCCCATGCAATAGTAATATAAATCCATCCACAATATAAAAGACTGGAATGAAATAATACCGAATAAACCATCGGTTACAAAATCTAATATAAAGTCCAACCTGAATAAAAGTCTGAATACAAGGTCTGACTGTCATAAATGAAATAACTGTGGGCAACATGCCCGAATAAAGTACTTCCATGCACCCTACACTAGGAGTGAAGTAACTGAATCATCTAAATCCAAATCCTGCAAGCATCCACAAGTGCTACAACTACGCATCCCTAGAATAGATCATCCTACTTGGCGTCTCTGTGGCTGGACACCTAAAAGGTTTTGGAAAAAGGTTTTGCAAGTACGGGTCAGAGTCCAAGTAAAAAATCATTTAAAAATATTTAGAAAGTAATTAAATAAAAGTTTAAATGAACAGTTATTAGATACACATGTTAGGTTGCGAACATTCCCTTGAGTTCCTCATCTCTCATCTATAATGTGCACCTAACGTTTGCTACTCAACCCCACCTTGTCAATTCTAGCTAATCTAACTAGGCAACCATTATCTAATAAACCCAAATCAATATAGCTCCTCCGTACCACCCATACAGTACGCTATCGAATACCCTTAATAATTAACATCTCTCTTATGTTATTATTAAGCCCTAGTTACCCTTTCTACGTAGGTTATTGTTCTAACTTTACCATTTAAGTTTCTGTACTTAAAATTTATTGTAGATATTCACTAACTATCTTCCTACTATTCACACATTAGTAGCTTCATCATTATATAGATATACCCTATCTAAGTTCCCTACTAATTACTCTTTAGTAGATTAATCGTTCTTTAGATTCATACTATCTCGTCTCTCTACTAGCACACATAAGTAGATTATTCGTGTTGTATATATATTTTACACAACATATATAATATAAGTACACACTTTTCTATTATATCCCTGTATCACACATTAAGGGCTATTGGTTCGTAATGTTACCCCGACCCCAATAGTTATTCCATATGTATTGGTTCGGAATGTTACCTCGACCCCAATATTCAGATTACTTTTAGTTTAGATACACACAACTAACTAGTTTGAAATCATAAGTCTGCTACCCATAACTCATAGCGTCCACCAGTATTTCCATGCAAATACATTTATTAAATATATATCCATTTCTCTTTAATATGGGCAAGGCTTTTCAAATTTTAGGGTTAAGTGTTCACATACTTAAGTCAAATAAGATTTCACTATCTTTCTCGTCCATTAATTTTACATGGTAGATAACATAACAAGTATATATATATATATACATATATATATATAACATGGCACCTCCCAGACCCAGCTGCGGTGCATACTGTAAAACATATCAAAGGTATATATATTTATCATCCATTATATCTATACTAGTACGGCACCCCTAGGCACAACTACGGTGCATGCATACTTTGGTATCATGTCCGGGTACATCTCTCGCTGTACAAAGGACTATTGGTTTGTCTTCTATCACGAACCATATATATCAAATCACACATATTAGAGGCGAACATAGTTCACATATCCATGGGTCACGCACATACCTACGCTCCCACGGTCAGCAGACTTATTGACTCACAAATAAGCCCTTCACAGTCCTATGTTCTTGAGGTACCAAATCTAAAATCACCCCGAAGGCAACACATGATAAGACTGTCCTCTTTCGAATGCCAACCTCCCGTGAGAGCAAGTATGGTAGGTATGTCATACACATAATAAACAATAATATAGGTAAACATTCCAGCTATATAAATATAACATCAGCGAGGTATTCACACAACCATATAATAATGATAGGTATTCACTCCACCTATATAATAATAATAATAATAATAATAATAATAATAATAATAATAATAATAATAATAATAATAATAATAATAATAATAATAATAATAATAATAATAATAATAATAATAATAGGGCATACACACATCCCATATCACAAGCCTCATACATAGTATATTTATATCCCGAATATTCTACGTATTCCATAATTTATAACTTCGTTTATTACCGTACATTCCCGACTATTTCTCACCACTCGAAGGGTATCCTTTATTACACATATAATATCAGAAGGTAAACTCTATACTCCCTACTGGTCTAAGTCCTCGTTCCTCTCGAATTCACTTAACTCGAATTATCCTTCAATTTAGATTTTTTCCCTCTATTAATCCAAATTAATTTAGCCCTTAAACTTCCCTCGTAGGCCACGCCTAAAACCCAAACTAGGCCTACTGGTGTTTCAATATAATTCCCTTATATTAAAAATTAAATCCCACACATTAATTCCAAACGATTTCCGAAGGTCCTAAACAAAAAGGAAATTATTGGCCAAAACTAGGCAACCGAATCGATTAGAAAATTTTCTGGCACATTAAACACCCTGTAGTAAAATATCGATCACTCCCTCTACAGAACTCCGATTGACCTTATTCAAAGCTCATTTGAAAGATAATTCATATATATTTCAAAGCATGTACGGATCTCACTCTAATTCTAAGCACAATTTAAATGTCATATGTTTAAATTTACGTAAAAAATTCAGGCAGTTACTATGCTGGCAGATCAAACACCCTATAGTAAAACATCGATTTCTCCCTCTACGGAACTTCGATTGACCTGATTCAAAGCTCATTAGAAATACAAGACAAAGACCTTTACAAAAATGTATGGCTCTCACTTTAATTCTAAGTAAAATTAAAATGGAATACATTTAAAGTTACGTTAATAATTTTAGCAGATTGACATTTTGTGTTCATCAATTAAACCCTAAATCATTCAAGATTCATATTCTTCAATCAAGAACCCATCAAGATTCAATCTTAATCATCAAATATATTCTAATATCAGTTTATCTTCATATAGAGATAAATTTCCAATGAAAATTTACACAAAAACATCAAAGATTCAACCCAAGAATCAAATTCTCCTTTAATTAACATAAAACCCTAATTTTCTCATGTTCATCAACTTTATAAATCAAGAACTCGGATTTCTCTCTTATTAATCAACCCAAACCCACTAATATCATATTATCATAATTAAGGAACATCTCTACATACATTCCCACTTTAGTTTATGAATTAAACCCTCCGAAATTCATATAAAACTTCCAAAAGCATGAAATCAAACCCCATCCCACACAGGTATTATAACATGATTGATATAAATTGCCATTTAAATACTTGCCTCTCAATAGCAGGTCTGAAATTCGTTGATAAGATGGTGTGGTGGTTCTCCTCTCGCTCTGTTCTCGATTTCATTGTGTTCGGGGCGAAAAACTGTGCAGGAAGCTTAGTTCTCCCCTCATTTTCCTCTCCTATGTCTTCTATCCCTTTTGATTTGTGTTAACCCTAGACCCTCTCTCTAATGGGAAGATATATACTTACAATTTTCGGAGTTTTCTAAATCCCAAACTCCCGAATGACCGAAATGCCCTTAAACGATGTCGGGATGGTCTAAAATTGTCCCGGAACCCAAACTATACACCCAAGTACACTTTTTCGACTATTTCGACCCTTTCGGAACCAACCGTGACCTCAAAATTACCATTCACGTCACTTTATAAAATCCTCTTATTTTACCTCCAAATAGGCCACGTGTGAAATTAAACTTAGAGTGAATTGATTTAATCTGAATCATCGAATTAAATAATTTCTCATAATTAAATAAATTCTTAGGTCATCAATTTAATTAATTTCTATTTTCTCCAAAAATATGGGGTATTACAGTTAGTTACATTTGGTTTATTGTATAGAGATGTTTGAAACTGGTAAGTTTATTCCGGTAACATTAATTAAGTTGTGATGATACTTATTCGTTATTCATTATTGTGGGATAATTTATATTATAACTTGTTGGTATTATTAAAAAAGAATTTTATGAAAAATAAAAATTGGAAATTTTAACACTAGCTTAATTGATTACTAGGTGGTTAATAAAGAAAGAAAATTATTTTCTATAGTGATGCTAAGAACGAGCCAACAGAATAATTCGAGTTAATTGGGTCAAGGATTGGCCACCCAATATTTAATTAGTGGGTTGTTACATAATGATCTGCGTGGGTGACGTTTTGGGATGAAAGAGTTGACCAAACACCAAAATGTTTGGTGATTAATGAGTCCCACATTATTGACCACGTTGAATAACTAGAGGAGGCACCAGAATGCATGCAAGACGAGCCACATGAGTAGCTTCAAGAGTTGTAGGAGATAAATTTAGTAATATAAGGGGTTGATGAGAGACCCATATTCGTTTCTAAGATATTGAATCTTAAACAGCGAGAAGATATCATTGACTTGATCAAGGAATTCTCATACATCTTTATAAGAAAATATATGGGGATGTCTGAGATAGATCCATAAGTGACCTCTCATAAGCTGATTGTTTTGCCCAATGATTTGCCTAAGAGGCAGGCCACATGGACTTATAAAGATGACCTGGATCTAAAAATTAAAGCGAAGGTGGAGAAGTTGCTCACGAATAGATTCATCAAGCCTATCTAACACCTAATCTGGCTATCAAGCATTGTACCTCTAACAAAGAAGGATAAAAAATAAACACAGGTCTACATGGAATTCAGAGATTTTAATCACGCTTGCCTAAAGGATGAGTTCCCATCACCCATTATTGATATCCTGGTAGATTCCACCGCCGTCCAAGAGATGTATAGCTTCAAGAATGGGTATGTAGGTTATAATCAAATCCGAATGGACCCGATAGATGCAGAAAAACTTCCTTCCAAACACCTTGGGAAAATTTTCATTACACGATCATGCACTTAGGATTGAAAAATGAGGGTGCTACTATCAATGTACCATCATGGCTATATTTCATGACCTATTTGATGATATATTGGAATTTTACATAGATGACCTAGTAGTGAAGTCCATGAAGGAAAGAAAGCATGTGCATGACCTCAAGAGAGTCTTTGAAAGGTGTCGAAAGTACAAAATGAGGATGAACCTCTTAAAATATGATTTTGGAGTGACCGTGGCGAATTTTTTAGGAGTTTTGGTGTAAATATAAGAGTGCAAGTTGATGCGGAAAAATAGAAGGCCATTTTAATAATGCCATTTTCGACGAGTCAGAGACAGCTCAAGAGATTCTTGGGAAAGGTTTCCTAATGGAGGAGGGTCATACTGACTTTAGCGAAGATCACTCACTCCTTCGCCCCCCTCATGAAAGATAAATCCAAGTAAGTCTGGGGGGAGGAACAAAAGAAGGCATTTGACAGAGAGAAAGCAATACTGACTTCTCCATCATCGATGATCTCACCAGAAATGGGTGCACCATTGCTGCTGTATCTTACCTCAATTGAGTGGTATATAGGAGCTCTACTCTTCTAGGAGAAAATATGAGTGGAATGGACAGTGTACTACCTATCGTGGTTGATTTTAAGAATTGAGTCCAGTTACTTGAATGTGGAGAGGCATTGTTTAGCCTTAGTTTTTACAGCACATAAATTGAGGCACTACCTGCTTATGTTCATGGTGCAGATCCTCATTAAGTGTGACCATATCAAATATCTGTTGGCATGGACAATTTTAGTAGGGAGAGTAGCGAAGTGGTTTTTGATAGTTTGTGAGTATGATCTGATGCGCACCATCCAAAAATCTATCAAGAGCCAAGCAGTGGATGATCTGTTAACCAACTTCTCGTGCCAAAATTTTGATCCTCCAAGCGAAGATGTATCGATTGAAAATTTTCAAGCCTGTTTAGTACAAGAGATGGAGGAGTGAAAGATGGATTTTGATGGCTCATTTTCATAAAGGACATGTAGCATGGGTATTATTTTGTCTAATGGAAAGGAAAAGATCACCCTCTCCTATAAGTTAGATTTTAAATATTCCAATAATGAGGTAGAGTATGATTCTCTCATACCTGGTCTGGCACTGAGGAGATTTTGCACTAAGGAGAGGTATCAGAAGGTTGTGTATAAGACAATATTCTAAATTGGTTGTCAAACTAATTAGTGGGGAGTTGTCACTCAAGCATGCCTACTAGGCCCCATATAGATCAATCATCCAGAGGATGCTCAGCAAGTTCCTAGAAGTAAAGATATAAAGGCATTCGGGACAATGAATAGGCACCTGGATTCTCTTGTAATGATTCCATAAAAGTCAAAAATAGAAGAGTTAGAGGCCACCATCATAATTCGGTGAAGAACAGTGCCAACGATAGTGCGATCATTATTTATGAGTGAAGAGACAAAAGCTTGGAGATGCCCGATTATGACGCAGTTAAAATCAGATAAGGAAAAATGAAGTTGTTAGAGTTGGTCAACAGCCACCTTCTCCAAGGCATGCTTTACATCAAAATTTGGGCAGATTTTTGGCAAGATGTATAGGAGAAGAGGAGGCCAAATAAAATTTGGCGGCAATGCATGAGAAACATGGTGGGGATGCTGATATCGCACTTTATTGACAATTGTGGTAATGAGTTTATTATCGGCCTACTATGAGCGAAAAGATTACTCGTATGCAATAAAATTGTTTAAATTATCAGACACAATTTGTCCATCTAGTTGAAGAAAGTTTTGTGGAAAATGTTAAAGACTGAAAGAAACCCTATATTGCGTACCTCATAGATGGATAATTATCGACTGAAAGGGAAGATGAAATATACTTGAAGAAAGGGGTTAGCTGCTTCTACTGAGTGGAATGGGATCTCTACAGGAATGGATTCAATGAGAAGGCACTATGGTGCATGACAGGGGAAGATGTGGTAAAAGTATTGAAGGAATCTCACAAACCTTCACACATGGGCGATGTTAAGTGTAAGGACACAAATTTCAAATTGAGTCCTTTGTAGTTTTGGCTCAATTTCGGACAAAAACGTTTGAGTCATAGGATAAAGTTCGTATTAATCCATTCAAGCCTATGACGTGTTTATTGAAGATGTAACGGCCAAGTGTATAAAGCTTCATCATATTGCCGAGTTTATTTGTGCCTCGTTTTCTACGTCATCAACATGGTTCCATTGCGCCTAAGGTATGAATGCATTTTAATATATATATAGGAGCTTGGAACACTTTATAATGGGTGTAGGATTAATTAAAAACCTTATTTATTTGTCAGAAAGATTTTATAAAACTTCCATATAAAGTATATAAAGTTTCTGGGCTAAATTAGTAATTTTCAACTTTCTGGTTTCTCGTTCCATATTGTCGTTCGAACGAGATTGTCGTTCGAACGAGAATGCCAACAAGCTTCCCCGTAGGCCACTGGAACATCATTCTAATTATTAGCTATTCGAAGGAGACTTCGAACGAAATTTCTAATGAGTTCATATTTAAGCCACTAGAACTTCATTAGAAAGGCTCATTCGAACGAGACTTCGTTCGAACGAAAATCTCGTTCGAACGAGATTTTAGGGGGGAAAATTTCATGGCAATTTTTGCTAAGAAGACATTGATACAAGAAGACGTGTTGCAGCTTGAGAGGGATCGAGCCGAGTGTTGTAAGTCATATTTCTTGTATTTGTAAATTCCTTACTTAGTGTATTTGAGGCCAAGGTCGTCCGAGGTTTTTTTTCGTTGTGGATTTTTCCTTGTACATTACGGCGTAGTGGATTAATTGTTTATTTTATCTCTTACAAAATCACCTAGAATGCATGCTTAGGTAAAAAGATAAAGTTGGTTTAATTTAATCCCGTGTTTAATTTGGTGCAAATTAATATTGGGTAATGTTTATATTAATTTAATTCAAGTCATTTTATTTAATTGCTAAAATTGGTTTGGCCTAACTTGATAAAATTGCAAAATATGAATTAGGCGAATTTTCTAGGACTTGAATTAATTAATTGTGTTTAAGTGAAATTAACATAAGTGTGTGTTGAATCATATTTCACTTGGTTTAAATTTTGTGTTATTTTAATTTAGAATTAAATTAAAATTTGGTGTTTTTGTGAACCATCTTACGCTTCCGCGTATCTCAACAAGGAAATTGATTTTAAAGTATAAGGATTTTAAAATTGGGGGCATTCGCCATCTTTCATATTGGTATCAGAGCAAAAACGATAATTTACTTCGTTAAAGATCCTTGAACTATTTTTGGCTAAAATGGAATTTTTTCCATTTTCAAAATTTCCTATTTTCGATGATTCTAATTATGCGTATTGGAAAGAGCGTATGAAATTGACACTTAAATCTATCGATGAGAGGGTTTGAATGTCTGTAGTTAACGGGTGGTCTCCACCAACTCATTTAGTAGAAAATGAACGTGTTCCCGAACCGACCGATAGATGGAGTGAGGGTGAATTTAAACTTTCAAATTTTAATTCCCGTTGTTTGAACATCTTATTTAGCGCTGTCACACCGAATGAATTCCATCGCATTATGACGTGTGAGACCGCTAAAGAAGTTTGGGATATTTTACAACTCACTCATGAAGGTACAAGTGTCATTAAAGATTCGAAACTCGAAAACCTTACCACTCAATTTGAAACTATCAAAATGAATGAAAAAGAAACTTTTGATGAATTTTATGCTAGACTTTCCGATATTGTTAATTCATATTTTAATTTGGGAGAGAAAATACCTGACAACCGAGTAGTAAAGAAAATTTTAAGTTCCTTACCCGATAGATTTATTCCAAAAGTGACCATGTTAAATTCTTTACCAACTTTAGCCTCTACGAAATTAGAAGAGCTTGTAGGTGATTTACAAACCTATGAAGTGGACATGTTTCCCTCTAAAACTGAAAAGAAAATAGAAAAGGGCATTGCTTTAAAAGCTCGAAAAGAGGATAAACAAGTAGTAGATAGCGAGAGTGATAGTGACTCGGAAGATATTGCCCTGTTTGCTAGGAAATTTCAAAAATTTCTTAAAATTAACAAAGATAAATTTCAAAATGACTTTAAGAAATTTGAAACTTCTAAGCATGACAAAGTCGAGAGGATACCTAAAACTATTAATGAAAATTTAAATAGGGACGAGTCAAATAGGTGTTTTGGTTGTGAGGGCTATGGCCATAGAGCTTCTGAGTGCCCCACTAAACTAAGGAGAGAGGGTAAGCGACCCATTTCATATAATGCGACCCTTAGTGATAGTAATAAGGAAGAGGGACCCGATTCCCCCACTAAGCCCAACTTTGTGGATTTTATGGCTAGTCATGTGGGTGATAGTGAGAACTCATCTATAGATAAAAATTTAACACAAGACACCTCTAAGGTCATAGTTTATGATTCCTTTATTTTTTATGATAGTGAGAGTGAAGAAAAAAGAGAGAGTGAAAATGAAGAAGAGGTTAATGTGAGTGAACTTCAAAATGCTTTTCAAGAATTATATGAAGAATTAATTAAATTAAAAAGAGCAAATTTGAAGTTAGAAGCAAGTTTAAAAGAGCGTGTCAAGGTTATTCATGAGAGTGCATTAGTGGAAGACCTTAGGACATAAGAGAGATCTCTTCGAGAGAAGCTAGAATATGTAGAAGGCGAGAGAGATAGCCTTAGAGATTTAATGGAATCCTTGAAAAAGGAGCTTCTCGAGTTGGAAGAGAGAAATGTTTTATTAGACTGTAACATCCTAGAATTAGAAAATAAATTAAAAGACTCTAGTAATGTCAAATTTGATTTGGAGTGTCGTTCGGAAAAATTAGATAAAATATTAGGAACGGTCCAAATTAAAAATGACACTTGTGGCTTAGGCTTCGATACTTGTAATGAATCAACTCCCAATGCCAAAACCAACTTGTTATGAGAATCGCCTAGGAAAGTCTTTAGAGATCACTCCTTAGGTAAATCTTTTCACCGTGAGTGTAAGTGTTCACATTGTGGTCGAAAAGGTCATCTTAGAAAATTTTGTTTTGATCTTAAACGAGTTCCTAGAAAATCCAACGATAAGGCAACCGAGGTAGCCAAGATTCCTACACCCCGAGATCATCATTCGTCATTAGTTTGGGTTAGGAGATCCGACTTGGTAACTTTACAAGATAGGGTTTTTGATTCTCATTTACTTTCACATGCTTCCTCCCTTGCAAAATCTAAAGGTTGAATGTGTTAGTTTTAATTGCATACTTTAGCTTTTTTACTTTATGCTATATTCATATGCTAAATGTATGCTTGCTTAGTCATTTTCTAGTCTATGCTTCATGATCAATCACATGCTAGAATAATGATTTTTGTTTATCTTTTTTATTATATTTAAATTTATTTATTTTTTCTTTAAATGAAAAAATACAAAAAGATTTTTGGTCTATCATTTGTGTTTTATTTGTTTAGTAATTTAGGCTTAATGAAAATACAAATGATTTTTGTTTGTCTTTTGAGTATATATTTTTTTGGTGAAAAAATTAAAAAAAAAACTCAAAAAGATTTTATTTTGTGTGTATTTTAGTTTGACACACTTTAAGTGGCATGTACTTGTGTTAGAATTTTATCTTTTACGCTCCCATGTGGCTAGAACTTTTGGTTAAGATTGTCAATCTTTATTATGTTCTTTACCATACTTACATGGAGAAGTTGAATTTTGTGTTGATTTAAATGGATTCTATTTTTATCCGCCTCAACTCACACATGCACGATCTCATTTGAAATTTTAACTTTATATGTATATTTGAGCTTTGTGAGGTGTTCTCCTACCAATCTTGTCATCTACATATTTGTGACCTAGGAGGACTAGTGCATGTCAAAATCTGTTGCATGTAAGATTTGTGAGAAATAAAAAATGATAAATATAAATGTGCACGGGGAAGGGCTCTGAAAGGATTTATTGTCCTTTGCGAATAGTAAGCCACCGTTTATTTGGACCTAAAAGAAATACGTGGTCCAAAGGCCTAAAAGAAAATATGGCATTAAAAGAAAAATAATTTGCCAAGGCCTTATATGTTTGATTGATATATTCATTCAAAATAAATATAAATGCTTATTGAGGGAGATTGGAGGGTATATCAACGGTTTGCACAATGCCCGCTTATCCTAGTTGCGCTTTCAATGTCATGACTCTATTGGTTTGTAGAATCATCAACATGATAGGCTTGTATGAATTGTGTATGTTTGTTCATTGAGTTCAATCTATATTGTCACATGAGGTTATATTCAAATGTGATGAAGTTTGAAATCAAGTGATAACTCCGTGAACATGTTTTAAGTGATTGGGTCTAAATTTAATCATTACTTATTCACACCCCAACACTTTCGTTTCCATATGACACATTTTTGCCATACGAGTGTGAAAGACTCCTATTATATTTTGTGTGTGTCATTTGTGTGTTTATATCTATATATATGTGCGCGTGCATCTTTGTTATATCTAGAGTACGTATATATATGATATTTTTGTTTAGTCTTTGCCTTGATTTCTAGTCCATATATGCTTTAATTCATAATTGTTATCTATCTTGTTTCATTCTTTATTGGTATCACATGCTTAATACTTATGTATCATATTGGTATCTGTTTCTTGCAACTTAGTTGGTTTTCAATAGTATTTATTGGATTAGTTATGTCTTTTGTTGCCCATATGATTTAATGTTCTCATCACTTTTGCACATTTGCATGTTTAGCTTGCTATCCCATTCTATTTATTCCTTGTTTAGTTTAAGGGTAATATGCTTTAATTAGGGGAGAAAAGTTAATGCTTTTAGTTCTCAAGCCTTTTTCTATTCCTGAACAAAAAGGGGGAGAATGATAGGGGGAGAAATAGTATCCAATCCTATTGTAATCGTATCTTAGTTTGGGGGAGATTTATCGTAGGGGGATACGTCTTTCTAAGTTGATCATTTGTTTGATAAAGGGGAGAATTAATTTAGGGGGAGTAATTATTAAATTGCATTTAATATTTTGATATTCCCTATGCATTTAATGCGTTTGCTTAAGTGTGCAGGAATTATATTCTAAGCGACAACTTTCACCGGCAAAGATTTTGATCCTTTGGGTTATTTGATTCAAGCATTGTATTTTCATTTTGGGTGGGACTTTGTGTCAGTCTAGTAGAGCTTGACGGCCCTTTAGGATTTTTGTTTATTTTTTGTCCCGGAATAGCCAAAGAGGGAGATTTGTAAGGACACAATTTTCCAATTGAGTCCTTTGTAGTTTTGCCTCAATTTTGGACAAAAACATTTGAGTCATAGGATAGAGTTCATATTGATCCATTCAAGCCTATGACGTGTTTATTGAAGACGTAGCGGCCAAGTGTATAAAGCTTCATCACATTGCCGAGTTTGTTTGTGCCTCGTTTTCTACATCATCATCATGGTTCCATTGCTCCGAAGATATGAATGAATTTTAATATATATAGGAGCTTGGAACATTTTATAATGGGTGTAGGTTTAATTAAAAACTGTTGTTTATTTGTCAGAAACATTTTATTAAACTTCTATATAAAGTATATAAAGTTTCTGGGCTAAATTAGTAACTTTCAACTTTCTGGTTTCTCGTTCGATATTGTCGTTCGAACGAGATTGTCGTTCGAACGAGAATGTCGTTCGAACGAAGCTGCCAACGAGCTTCCCCATAGGCCACTGGAACATCGTTCGGATTGTCGGCTGTTCGAATGAGACTTCAAACGAGATTTCTAATGAGTTCATTTTTAAGCCACTGGAACTTCATTAGAAAAGCTCGTTCGAACGAGACTTCGTTCGAACGAAAATCTCGTTCGAACGAGATTTCAGGTGAGAAAATTTTATGGTAGTTTTTAGAAGTTTTTACCCATGTTTCCCACTTCCTTACCCCACTAACTTTTGACAGATTATTATAGTGTGGGAATCAAAGTTTGTAACTTAACTTTTTCATACACATCGATCTCCAAGAGAGACTTTGAGAGAAACATTGATTAAGGAAAAAGTTCTTGTTTTAAAGTGTCTATGTTTTCAAGAAAAATTGATTATACACTTTAGTTTTACACCCATATTGTTTATCCAAGCTTCCATAGATATATTTGTACTTTTTTGGAGTTTTGGCACCGATTTTCCATCTTTACGTTTGAAGAGACGTTTTGCGTTTGCTTCTAAATCCCACAAAGAAGAAGAGGTGTTCGTTGATTTACCCACTTGGACAAAGGCTCTTGGTTCGGGTGACGGTGACCATATAAAGTCCGATCGGAGGATTTTGAGACCGCGGTGGAGCTCCGTAGTTATTCGCTAAGAAGAGGTTGATACAATAAAACGTGTCGGGGCTTGAGAGGGATCGAGTCGAGTGTTGTAAGTCATCTTGCTTGTATTTGTAAATTCCGTACTTAGTGGTTTTGAGGCTAGGGTTGTCCGAGGTTTTTTCTCCTCGTACATCGCGACGTAGTGGATTAATTGTTTATTTTATCTTTTGCAAAATCACCTAGAGTGCATGCTTAGGTAAAAAGATAAAATTTGTTTAATTTAATCACTACGTGTTTAATTTAATGCAAATTAATATTGGGTAATGTTTATGTTAATTTAATTCAAGTCATTTTATTTAATTGTTAAAATATGTTTGGCCTAACTTGATAAAATTGCAAAATATGAATTAGGCAAAATTTTCTAGGACTTGAATTAATTAATTTTGTTTAAGTGAAATCAACATAAGTGTGTGTTGAATTATATTTCACTTGGTTTAAATTTTGTGTTATTTTAATTTAGAAGTAAATTAAAATTTGGTGTTTTTGTGAAACATCTTACGCTTCCGCATATCTTAACAAGGAAATTGATTTTAAAGTATAAGGATTTTAAAATTGGGGGCATTCGCCGTCTTTCATTAAGCTATACGATCAGTTAACGACCCTGGGGTATTAATAGCCAACAATGGATGCCCACTCTACCAGCTTTATGAAAAGTGTCGAGCGTGCTAAATACATGGTAATATGGTCCATGACCCCTCAGTAAGACAATAAAGTCAAGATGCCCCATACCACTTCCATATTTAAGCATTTGACTTAGTGGGAAAAATCATCCTAGCTTCTCATAGAAATGCTTTTATTGTCATTTCCACAGAGTTTTATACCAAGAGAGAAGAACCGATACCTTTGAGGAGGGACACTGCTTAGATGGTGACATAATTCGTCTGGGAGTAGATAATTTACAGGTTTCGTATTCGAAAGTTCATCCTTATGGACAATGGGAAGTAATTTGTATGCAAAGAAGTCGAGCTCCTCGTAGATAAATATAAAATCCTTCATAATAGTTTATCCATCTCTTACCCTAAAGGGAACGGTCAATTAGAGGCCACAAATAAGATGTTGATTAATATTTTAAAACAGATGCTGGAGGATTTATTGGGACATGTGATGAAAACCCGCCAATGGTGTTTTGGGCCTACAGGAATCTGAAGAGAAAGCCACCAGGTTTTTGCCCTTTCTCCCTCGTTTATGGGGCATAAGTTGTCTTTCCAATAGAGTTAGCATTACCCTCTACATTAACAAAATGAGTGGGTGAAGAGAAGTGGATGTAAGGACATATTTTCCATCATTGTCCCTAGTTCTTAGTTTATATTATGTATGGCAAATCTTGTTCCAACCGTCAAAGCAATTCTCGTTCACAAACTCAAGAAAACGGATCTGAATATCGAGCGTCGTCAACATCTACACGACATGAGGTATACTTTGGTATGGATTTTGTTTTGAGTTACTTATAATTTTTACTAAGTATTGGGATACTTTTCTAAAATATTTTATATCAAAATAAGGCATTTTTCAAACTTTAAATGGTTTTGAGAAACCTGTAGGCGAGATTTAAAAAAATTATTTATGTCATTCAAACGACATGGCTATGTCGTTCAAACAACATTAACATTTCATTCAAAAAGTTTTTTTTAGCCTAGGATCTTATATGGATCAAACAAGAGCGTACTATTTTATTTTTTAAAGGATTGTTCAAAGAAACTTCAGACGACATCCTAAAGTCCTTCTAATGACCTTAAGGTCTCTTTCACATGAGATTTCATCCCCTCAGTGTTTTTGTTTGCCTATAAAAACCTGTTTGTGAAGCTTTTGGATTAAGACTTTTATTTTACGCAAACTGCAGAAAAGCTGTAAAATAGCCTTCACTTTTTGGGCAAAACTTGTTTTTGATACACAAAAATCAATCCTAATTACTTTCTTGAATCATTTTCGGAACTGTAACGAAGTTTATTCTTGTGCGGTGTTGTCTCAACTACTGATCTTGGGGATACTCGAGGGTATTCATTACTGAAGGAGGAACTGCAGTTCTTGTGATTCTCGAGGGATTTGTTACTAGTTCAAGGCTGCAATCTTTATGGGTTCTTGTTGAAATTCATCGCAAATTTCTCCATTGTTTTGTATGTTAGGATTTGCAAACATTAGTGAAATAATGGTTTTTCCCTGTGGGAATTTTTCTTAAAAAATGCCTCCTTATCTAATTGGTTGCATGCGTCTATGATTATATGCTTTTAGTCACATAGATGCATGTTTAGGGTTTAATTAAAATTTGGAATTTTTGTGATTGATATATACTTAAATAAGTTAACTCTGTTGAAATATATCGCACTCTCAAATTGGTATCAGAGTAGGTTTCACCAGAATATCATGAGATCCTTTGTCCGGAATTTTTTTGCGATATCAATTGTTTTTGAAAATTCGATTTTCTGACAAATCATAACTTTTCTGATGGATAACTTATATAATAAGATGCTTTTCTTTGATGGCACAAATTGGGCCCATTGAAAATCTAGTATGAGATCTTATTTAAAAGCAATTAATGAAAGAGCCTAACTTGTTTGTGAAAGAGGGTGGACTCCTCCCACGGTCATCGTGAATAATGTCATAAATTCCAAACTTGTATATGATTGGACTAATAATAAGTTTAAGTGCAGTACCTATGACTCTCAAGGGCTTAGTGCTATTTTCGGAGCCGTCACCCCCAACGAGTTCCGATATATTATGACATGCACCACGTCAAAAGAGGCATGGGATATCCATCGATTGACACATGAGGGTACCAACGCGATTAAGGCGTCGAAATAACAAAATTTAATCACCAGGTTTGAGATTATCACTATGCTAAAGTTGAGTGTTTTGATGAGTTATATGCTAGGTTGTCAAACATAGTTAACACGAGTTTTAATTTAGGTGAGAAAATTGATAATTCGAGAGTCGTGAAATAGATTTTGAGGTCACTCCCATCTCGATTAATTTTAAGGTCATTTTTTGGAATTCTTTGGGTTTATTAGATTGAATTAGGTTAGAAAAACTCAAAGATATCCTCAAACTTATGAGATCAACATGTTTCCTAAAACCCTTAATTTTAAGTATATAAGGATAGCTTTAAATCTCAGGTTAAGAAAAAGAAAAAGAACGAGTTTGTGAGTCGGAGTCTGATTCAAAGGGTAAGGTCGACTTAGATGAATTGTCCTTATTTGCGAATTTTTTTAAAAAGTTACTCAAATTTTCAAAAAATAATTCTTCCGATAAAAAGATATTGATAAAAACAAGAAGAAAGATGAGGCATAGGATAGTGGTGAGAAAGAGGAAGAGATGAGATGTTATGATTGTAAGGGAAAAGGGTACAAGGTGTTTGAGTGTCCAATTATGCAAAAGAGAAAGGAAAAGAATATTGTTAATACTACCACTCTTAGCAATAATGACATATGGAAAACCTCACTATGTTGTTTTAACAAAAGTTAAAAATTTTAGTGAGTTCCGAAAATACTTTTTGAGGAAAATATTACAAAATTCTATATAAGAACACAAGATGTTTTAAAAAAAGAGTTTAACGAAAAATTATTCAAGTCTCTTGGAAATAGGTTTTAGAATAAACCTAAGTCTAATTTACAGAATGTAGCAATGAAGAACTAAAAAGAAGACAAAAGAGACAAGAATTTTTTACGTGGTAAAACCCCACCCAATTGGGGAAACATCCACGGTGACCTCTACGCCAAAAAAAACAAAATCCACTATAAACAATTTTAATGTTACAAGCATACAACAAATCATATAATCAATTACTATTCTAAGTCCAGAAATATACCTAATCGAGATTCCACTCCTTCTGGATATCCTTTCTGACTTTTTTAAGAAACTCATTTGTCCTTTCTTTGTTCTTTGCTCTGCTCCCTTTTCTCCTTTTCAGCTATTCGACTCAGAAGTTATAATCTCTCAACTAACAACATAATTTAGTGTTTATGGGTGACAATGTATTGAATGATGTGCCTAAAATGACTTGCATGTACTCACACACACACACACACCTAATTACAGATGGATCCTATGAATTACAAACGATCCAAATATGATAATGACTTTTACTCTTCTGAACTTTTGACTCATTCTTTTTTGTAAAATATTTCAATATCTGAATGCCTTTAGTATCTTTAAAACTTAAATCCTTAGAGCACATTTATCAACACAATTTTTTGAAGTGAAAAATTTTTCACATCTAAAACAACAAGTTATGATTTAAGTTTTGTAAAAAATAAGAGATGTTGGATAAAAACGGTTTTTAAAATTTTTTACAAGCAATATCCAACAAGAGAATATGATTTCTTAAACAAGAAATAAAAAAAAACATATAGATCTAAAAGTGATTTAATAACTATTTTAGATCTTCAAGTTTCTAAAAATAAATGAGATTATTAGTTGAGAGACTATTGAGAGAGAGATTGAAACTATGGGGAATATGAATCCCTGACTCTCAAATGATTTTTAAAAAAAATCCCAAGTTTTTCTATTATTTTCTTTTTTTTCTCGCTCTTCTCTATCTACTCTCTTTTTTCTCTTAACTGAAATAAAGGGCAAAGTCTTCAATTGGGGACCCTAAGGTATCTATTTATACTAAGCATGGAAGGGTTTAGAACATCGTAGAGAATGGATGACTCAAATCAAAGCAACGGTTCAAATTTAAATCTAAGGGTTGAAAAATGACCGCAAAAAGTTACACTTTGAGTGGTTAACCATAGGCGCACGAGGATTATTAAATAACACATAAATATCATTGATAATATAAGATCTTACGCCTATAAGTGATGCACTGTATTGTGAGAGAAAACAAACACAATTTGAACCAATGACAAACCAACATGTGTAGAGACAGTAACGATTGAGAAATGCGTGTTTTAATTTTATTAATAATTCAAATTTAAACCATAATTTTTTTTGCTGTTTTTGGATTCTACACAAGCCATCTATTAGGAACTTTTAAAATACAGAATTTAACCATAAAATAATTTTAACCCTATTTTATTTATTTTAAAAATAGATTTTAATTATTTTAAAATTCCTAAATTTTTTAGAAAAGTCATTTTAATTTCAATTAACACACACCAATCAAATATGAAATGAAATTCAATCCTATGTGTTGAGTGTGTTGGTTTTCTACCTGTATGACTTGATTTTTGCTGACGATGATGGTGCACATGAAAAAGCTATGATTTATTTAAAGGAGGGATTCAATTTTGTCTAATTTCCAAACTAGTTGAGGCTCCTATATAGAGCAGACTCAAGTGAGTCAACTATATTGTGTGCTTCAATATCCCCCTTTGTAAATGAGAGACAAAATCTCCTTTGAGTCATCTAGGGCTCGTAGGGATAAGAAATGAGAAAAACTTATTCCTATACAAAAATTCTAACTGCCCCTTTTTCTAGAAACCAAAAAGGGTATAACTCAACTATTGATCGATCAATACCTTAAGAAAATATTATATTCATTCCTGAAAAATAATACAACAACTAATGGAAGTGATAAAGAATTAGTCAAGTTTTTACAATAATTATCCTGTTGAGATCAAATATCTCTCCTCATTTTTGTCTAATTTGGACAAAGGGTGAAAAACATAACAAGAATATATCAAACAATATTAACATCATTCTATCAACCTAAATCAATCAACGGGTCACCTCAAGGGTTTCCTACATAAAATAGAGATAGGAGGTGCCTTTTGTCATATATCAAACAATCGTGCTCTATATCCTCGAAGAATAATTATAAGTATGTTAGTAACCGGGGGATATGATAGGTGATAGATATCTAATTAAGCATAATCATACCAATGGATTTTCTTAAAGATTCAAAACATAAATTATTTAAAGTTTTAGAAAACAAGTCAGCTAGTTGATGTTCAGTGGGTAAATAGTTATACTCTAATTGTTTAGACACAACAAGTTTATGTATAAAATGATGTCTTATTTTAATATGTTTCGTATGCGAATGTCGAACATGGTTTTTAGAGATATTGATCGCCCTTTTATTATCACAATATAAATTCATCTTTTCTTCATTAATGTCATAGTAGCTAAGCATTTTCTTTATCCATAATAGATGAGTGCAATAACTTCCTGTTGCTATATATTCTGATTCGGTTGTGTAAAGTGATATGTACTTCTATTTTTTACTTCCACCCTACTAAGTTATTACCTATGTAGTAGTAAGCACCGGAGGTGATTTTTCAATCAGCTGAGTAGCTGACCCAGCCAGCATTGGTGTACCCTATAATTGTTCTTGTGGTGTCTTTTGTGTACCATATACCTAGGTTTATCGTTCCTTTAACATATTTGATTATTCGCTGTCTTTAGGTGTACTTTGGTAATGAGTGTAAACACACACAACATGCATGATATCGGGTCGAGAAGATGTTAGATATAGTAAACTTTCCATCATACTTTAATATAGCATAGGATCTATTAGTTTTCCATTCTCATCTTTGGATAGTTTCATAGAGGTGTTCATGGGATTCCTACCAACTTTAGCATTATCTAAATCGAATTTTTTAACTAATTCAATTACGTATTTAGATTGCGATATAAATAACCCATCCTATAAATAATCCCCCATAAGTGACATTTAGAATTCCCTGTGCATAATTTTTGAAAACTCTTTAACTTTGGCTGGAGAAGTAGATCCAAATATAATGTTGTCAACATATACTGGAGCAATTAAGACCTGTTTGTTAAAATGCTTTGGCAAATAATGTCTGGTCATTTCCACCATGTCAGAAACCTTTCTTAATTAAAAAGGTCGAGAGTCATTCGTAGAAGGCCCGAAGGGCTTGCTTTAAACCATATAATGCCTTTTTCAACCTATAGACATGGTTTGGTTAATGAGGATCGATAAATCCTTTTGGCTATTCAACGTAGATTTCCTCCCGTTAAAATAGCATTTGAAAAAGTGGATTTAATATCCATTTGATAAAGGCTGAATTATAAGTGACATGTTATGGCCAAGATTAACAGACTCGAGGTGAGTAACCGGGGCTAAGGTCTCCTCAAAATCTATTCCTTCAACTTGAGAGTAGACTTGGGAAACTAATCTAGCTTTATTTCGAACTATCATCCTAGATTCATCCATTCTATTTTTAAAGATCCAATGAGTGCAAATAATAATTTTATTTTCTAGCCTAGAGACGAGATTTCACATGTTATGACTCTTAAATTGTATGAGCTCTTCTTGCATAGCACCTAGCCAAAAAGAGTCTCGCTCAGTGCCTCATTTACATTCTTTTGTTTTACTAGAGAAATAAAGCACACAAAATGGGCTACATTATGTAATTGGGATCTCGTACGCATTAGCTCATCAGGGTTACCAACAACATTATTAATGGGATGATCTTTAGAAACCCATTTAGGTACTTTAGGGGTCTCAGTTGGTAAAGCCTCAACTTTCTCTGTAGAGTCATAAGTAAAACTATTTTCAGAATCTTCCACGATAATTGATCCTTGATTTTTACTCTTGACACTAGTTTCACTCAATATCACATTTATCGATTCCATGTTTACTTTGTTATGCAAATTATAAATGCGGTAGGCCCTGCTGTTTGTAGAGTAACCCAAAAATATGGTTTTCTCACCATGGGTTTCAAACTTAGACAAGTGTCATTTGTCTGTGGAAACATAGCAAGTACTCCCAAAAGTTCAAAAATGTTTCAAATTAGGCGTTTTACCATACCAAAGTTCATAGGATGTTTGTTTGGTATTTTTTCAAAGGTAACCGGTTGATGATATGATATGTTGTTTGAACTGCCTCAACCAAAAAATATTTTGGCAAGTTCTTAACATGTATCATTACCCTGGCCATTTCCTGAATGGTGTGATTTTTATGCTCAGCAACACCATTCTGTTGAGGTATTTTAGGAGCACTAAACTCATGTTGATAACCATTTCCACTACAGTATTCTGTTACACCTAAGTCCTTAAATTCACATCCTCTATCGCTACGCATTCGATTAACTTGGGTATGTATTTCAGTATCGATTCTTAAAAGGATTTTCAAAATTCTCAGAATGTGTCAGATTTTTGTTTTAAAAATGCTACCCAAGTGAATCGAGTAGAGTCATTCACAATGACTAAAATGTAACTGTTACAAAAAAGTCTTACAGTTCATGAAGGACCCATAAGATCCATGTGGATTAGCTCTAGAGGTTTAGATGTTAAAATGTCTTTAACTTTATTCTGAGTAAATTTAATTATTTATCCTTCCTGACACGGCCCGTAAATAATATTTGAAATTGGTTTGATTTTTGTTAAGCCTCTAACTATATCCTGAGAGCTTAATTTTCCAAGATTATCGTAGTTACTGTGGCCTAACCGGTTGTGCCATATGTCATTATCATCAAGTTTGGCTATCCTACAGGTCTCATTTCTCGAATTTACAGTATAACAATTATCTGGGGTCTTGTGACCTGGAAGAATATAATCACCATTCTCATTTAAAATTTTGCATTCAGTTTTTGAGAATGTGATAGTGTGGTCTAAGTCACAAAATTGATATATGCCCAACAAATTAGTTTTAAGACCTTTTACTAATAGGACATCTTTAAGAATGGGGAGTCTCTTTTCTTGTAGTGTTCCTTTGACTATGATCTGAGCTGATACTCTGTCTCCAAAACAAAATTCCCTTCTGAGAAGTTAGTTATATCAGTTAATTTAGTATCGTCTCCGTTCATATTCTTGGAGCATCCAGAGTCTAAGTAGCAACAAGATGCACTGCCCTCAGTTTTTAAGGCGCTAACAACAATGTTACGCTTTAACTGGGGTATTAGATCGCCCTTTCTAACCCAAATAGATCTAGTTTTAATAGTATACGAGCTTTTGGTTTAGAAATAGATCTATGAGTCTTTCTCTTAGCACGAGGTCTTTTCTTCTTACTTTTATAGTTAGGGTTTTTATTAGGATGCTTAGGAAGTAACTAATTATTCGTGATCCGCCTTTAATAACTAAAGTTTTTGTAAACTGTTGAACTATAGACAAGCTTATATAGTCATTTTTGAAAACATTTGGCAAGATAATGTCCATAAACATCACAATAAGAACAATATTGGTGACTAGATGTTTTTTTTTTACATTTTAAAAACCTTTGAAAATAGGTTTATCCATTTATTGGGCATTGTCCATAAGTCTAACTACAATAGTTTTAAATTCAGGATCACATTTCCTAATAGGGGACAAACATACTTAGCCGTAGGTTCAATAGTGGGCTTATGATGATTTTCCATTAGATTGTCTACCCATTTTTATTATTTTCCAAATCTTTCTTTAAAACTTGAAAATTAGGATATAGATTATCAGGTCTTTTTCCAGAAGACACAAATTGCACATGTTGAAAAGTTTTAGTTTGTCCCTTAGTTTTCTGATTAAAACCTAAACCAGTTTTATATTCAGAATTGGTTTTGCTTAATGCAACACAGTCTTCAAAACAAATATAATTATTTTCAAGCTTGGAAAGTTTCTTATAGACCATTGAAACTTTTTGTTTAGATTCTTCCAATTCTATAAAAGTTGCCTTATATTTCCTTTCTTAAATCTCATTTGATTCAGAAAGTTTTGAATTTTTTCAACAAACGATTTATTTTTCATCTCATAGGTCAGACAGTGATTTGTATAGTTCTCTGCGTTCTATTTCACCAATAGACACAAAGATTTTATCCTTTTAGTTAAGTCATTGACTGTATTTTTTAGTTTAGTGCTCTTCCTAAGAGTCCTAGTGTAAAGTTTGTGAATGTTAGGGACATCATCATTATTAGACTCATTATGTGCAGTGTGTGAGTTATCCCCTAGAATTTTATTTATCAAAGTCACACACGCATTCAATTCATCATCAATACGAACACTTTGACTCACACATATCGTCGAAGAATTATTACTAGCAATGTTTATTGTATTTGTATTATCTAATCAAAGAGTAGATAAACTCAAAGTATACACAACATCATCAGACATAACAGTAGTAGGCATGACAACATCAGGTTCAGCATTGTTCACAGATATATCATCAAAATAGAAAATTTTTGGAAAGAAGGACATGCAAGGATTAAAAGAGTTGGAAGACTCAGGCTCGTCTTCTTCAAAGTCACTTGAGTCATCCCAAGTCTTACTGATGTTGTCTTTAGGAGAGTTATTCAATTTAACCCTGCAATTAGTAGCTATATGACCCCTTTTAACACATCTATAGCATTCAGTGTTTCTGAGGTCTCTTTTTGGTCTGCTTTTGTTCTTAGTGTTTTGTTTGTGATGGGTTCTCTCATGATTCCTATTATTAGAGTTGTTTTGATATCCATTTTCCCCTTGTTTATAAGCAACAACGTTTTTAAACTTTATAATTTTCTCGAACTATTTTAATATAAGGGCTTTGCGGTTGTCCAAACTCTCCAAATCAAAGTCCTCATCAGAGTCCAAGTCTACAGTAGGCATGATTAACTGAGGTGAGGTCATTTTAGACTAAAATACTACATTGGAACTAGACTATCTTTTATTATTATTGGAAAGGTGCTTCTGAAACTCAAGTTCCATTTCTACAGTCCTATGTTTGCTATTGAGGAGTTCAGGGTTCAAGTATGGACCATCTATCTCCTCAATTTCATAAATTTTGTTATCAAACTTAGAGTAAGGGACATAATAATTTTTTACACTATTTCTTTCCTATAATACATGATTCCATTTGCATGCATTTTTTAATTGTCCCAGTTAACCTAATATAGAATACGTCAAAGGTCTCATTCTCATTCATGAGTAGGGTGTTATACTGTTATATTAAAATCTGAGTGTTGATGCCTTAACACATTCATCACCTTCGAGAGCAATGACTAACGTGCCCTAAGATTCCTTAGATGTAGTGAAAATGGATATGCGTTTGAATTCGTGCTCATTAACATACATGAATATAGAATTTTTCCCTTTGTTATTACTTAAGTGGCAAGTTTTTTTCTTAGCAAACTCATTGAGGAGTTTTTTAATCCTTATAGTACTACCCTCTGTAGCAGGCTTAGTTGGATGAGAATGTCCATTTTGAATTTCTTCCCAGACATCATCTCTTAATGTCCCTTGGAGGAAAGCAATCACCCTTACCTTCCAGTAAGGAAAATTGGTTCCATCGAAGAGGGGAGGTCTAGACAAATTTCCAAGACATTCAAATTTTTCCTCCATCATTTTTAAACAATTTCAAAGTACATGATCTTAAAAAGGTTCTGAAAGTAAAAAGCTCTGATACCAATTGAAAAACCTCAATATGTTGTTTTAACAGAAGTTAAAAAGTTTAGTGAGTTCCGAAAATACTTTTTAAGGAAACTATTACCAAAATCTTTATAAAAACACAAGATGTTTAAAAAAACAGTTTCATGAACAAATTATTTAAGTCTCTTGGAAATATGTTTTAGAATAAACTGAAGTCTAATTTGCAGAATGTAGTAATGAACAACTAAAAAGCACACATAAGATACAAGAATTTTTTTACGTGGTAAAACCCCATCCAATTAGGGAAACATTCATGGTGACCTTTAGGCCACAAAAACCAAACTACACTATAAATAGTTTTAAGGTTACAAGCATACAACAAATCATACAACCATTTCCTATTCTAAGTCCAGAAATATACCTAACCGAGATTCCAATCCTTCTGGGTATCCTTTCCGACTTCTTCAGAAATTGGACTGTCCTTTCTTTCTTCCTTGCTCTACTCCCTTTCTCCTTTTTAGTGATGTTGACTCATTAGTTAGAATCTTTTAGCAAATAACATAATTTAGTGTTTGTGGGTGATAGTGTAGTGAGTGATGTGCCTGAAATGCCATGCATGTACTCACACACACACACACTTAATTATAGATCTAAATGTGATAATGATTTTTACACTTCTGAAATTTAGACTCGTCCTTCTTTATAAAATATTTCAATATGTGAATGCCTTTAGGTTCTTTAAAAATCAAATCCTTAAAGCTTATTTATCAACACAATTTTTCGAAGTGAAAAATTTCTCACATCAAGTAGTGATTTTAGTTTTGTAAAGAATAAGAGATGTTGGATAAAAATGATTTTTAAAACTTTTTACAAACAGTATCCAACAAGAGAATATGATTTCTCAAATAAGAAATAAAAAATCGTCTATAAATCTAAAAGTGATTGTATTACTGTTTTAGATCTTCAAGTTTCTAAAAAGAACCGAGATCATAAATTGTGAGGCTATTGAGAGAGAGATTGAAACTATAAGGAATATGAAAGCCTAACTCTCAAACGATTTTCAAAAAATTTTGACAGAGTTTTTCTATTTTATTCTTTATTCTTTTTTCTCTTTTATTTTTTGTTTTTTACTCTCTTCTCTCTACTCTTTTTTTTTTCTCTTAACTGAAATAAATGCCAAAGTCTTCAAATGGGAACCCTAAGTTATCTATTTATACTAAGCATGTAAGGGTTTGGAACATCGTAGAGAATGGATGACTCACATAAAGCAGCGGTTCAAATTTAAATCTAAGGGTTGAAAAATGAACGCACAAAGTTACGCTCTAATTAGTTAATCGCATGGACACGAGGATTATTAAATAACACATAAAGATAGTTGATAGTATAAGATCTAATGCCTATAAGTAATGCACTATATTGTGAGAGCAAACAAACACAATTTGAACCAATGACAACCCAACACGTGTAGAGGAGGTAACGATTGAAAAATGTGTGTTTTGAGTTTTTAATAATTCAACTTTGAACCATAAATATTTGTACTGATTTTGGATTCTGCACAAGCCATCTATTAGGAACTTTTAAAATATATAATTTAACACTAACATAATTTAAACATTATTTCATTTATTTTAAAAATAGATTTTAATTATTTTAAAATTCCTAAAAATTTTAGAAAAATCATTTTAATTGCAATTAATACACACCAATCAAATATGAAATGAAATGAAATTCTATGTGTTGAGTGTGTTGGTTTTCTACCTGTGTGAATTGATTTTTGCTGACGATGATGTCGCTCATGAATAAGCTATGGTGTACTTGAAGGAGGGATATGATGTACTATAAGGAGGGGCTCAATTTTGTCTAATTTCCAAACTAATTGAGGCTCCTATATAGTGCAGACTCAAGTGAGTCAACTATATAGTGTGCTTTAATATCGAGTTCGATGATTCTAGGAATGAATCAGCACATGAAAAGTGTGTTACTTTTATGGCTAATTATGTGTGATCATATATTTTATCCCACGATGATGAGGACACTTGTGAACGTGAGATCCCTGACGATGTTTCGAGCCATTATGGGAATAGTGAGTGTGAGGATGAGACCACAAGTTACGATGAAGGTGATCTCCAACAAGCGTTTAGAGATTTGTACACTGAGACGTCAAAAACCAAAAAGTAGAATAAAGAGTTTTCTCTTAAGGTGTTAGATTTGGATAGATGGATAGATAGATGTTTTAAGGGTCTATGTGGCATCGACGAGTCAACTCTAGATGGTGAGAGTTTTTTATGTGAGGAGTTGATCGTCTTAGGCCAAAAAAAGAGTGAATTGACCAACACTATGGATAGTCTTATGGGAGATCTTAAATCCTCATTAGAGAATCGTGATAAACTTGAAGCCCGTGCATCCAAACTCGAGAGAGATCTCGAACCTGCTCGGGACGTCAAGGTCACTATAAAGGACACATTAAAGAAGGCTAAAAATATGCACCTCGATCCTGATTTGGGTAATGTTGAGAGACTAGGAATAGGTTATGACGGTGCTTCCACTTCCCATGTTGCACCCGAGCCAATTCTCGAGTTTGTGACAGATCCTTATGACTCTCGACCTAACCCACCTCCCCCACTTCCCCATAGTAGAGCGCGTTGTTGACATTTTCAGAGAGGTGTTCCTAGGTTGGTTTATGTTTGTTCCCGTTGCAAGAAAAGAGGACACCTTATGGAATTTTTATTTAAGTTGGGTAGTGTGTCTCATAGGTATTTACCTCGTTATGCTATTACATGTGTTTCCACATACATTCCCACACATGTTACTCCACACGCTCCCACACATCACACGAGAGATGTTGAGCACTTCCGAGAGCAAGTTGAGTATTTGGTCAAGAGTTCACATGATTTGATGGATGTTTTTCATAGGGTGTCACCTCCTTTTGTGAACTCCTTTGGAGTTAATGATTGAGGTTTAGACTTATTTGCTAGCATAGGATGCTTTTCATGATCATATTTTATGTTTATTGCTAGTATGCGCTATTATTGTATTTAGCTTTTTCCATTTTGATTTATTTTTCAAAAAATCCAAAAAGAGTTTTATTTTTCTTGAAAAAATTTGGAAAAATACAAAAAGAATTTCAATTTTTTTTAAAGTGAAAAAAAATTAAAAAAGCCAAAAAGATTTTATTTTTGATAAAAAATTTGAAAAAAACAAAATGATTTTTGTATTTCTTTTTACACCATATATGGATGGACATTTAGTGACTAGGTCACAATATCATTCCATTATCCATGTGATTGGTTTATAGTGTTTTGAGATGGAACATCATTTCATTTATGTGCTTTACAATGTTTGGAGTCATTGAGACGGGATTAGTGATTCCTTCTTACATATTTGAATCACGATTTTCTTCAATATACACATGCACGGATTTATTTGATTTTTGTGCTTGTCTATCACATGTTGATCAAAATATTTTCATCTCAATCTTGTCTTTAAAAGAAACCAAATATGACAAAATGAGATAATGAAAGTTGTGCTTGTAAGAACTGTTACTCGTGATAGTTTGGTTCATATTGAAAATATATGAGTGTACAAGGGCTACGAGAGGCATGTGAACTCTTCGTGAAAGACGTTGTTTTAAAAGATCCCAAGAAAAAATTAAAGAAATAAAAAGGAAAATATGCCAAAATGGGGCCAATAGGAAATTTCTTCAAGTGATATTTGCACCTTAATAGAAAAATAAAAAAAGAATTACGGAAAAAACATTACATAGTTTTAGATGTTATTACTGTGAAAATCATTTTAGACTTTGATTTGTATATTAGATTGAGTTAATATCATTTGAATTCAACATTTTTACACCGAAGGATGAATTTGAGTTCATTCATTAGGAGTATCCAAAATTCATCATGCATATATGTTATGATTGTTTGAGTTGATTTTCCTATCGAATTATTCACACCTATTCATTCCATTTCCACAATTTAGTGATCTTAATGTTTGTTAATAGTGTGTGATGTTTTTGTAAAAATATTTTTTCTTTAAAAATATTTGAAAAATCAAAAATTATTTGTGGAACCTTTTGAGTTCGTCCTTGCATGAGCTTATTTGATATATGTTTATGATGATTTGCTATGATTTTTATGACCCACTCCGATTTATTATTGTTTAGTCTTTTCCTTGTCTATTTCGGACAAATAAAATGGGGGAGAACAAATTATGCATTATGGGGGAGTGAGAGCTTGAATTATAGGGGATATTTGATTGATTTTATTTGATTTATGTTTTATCTCATTTCAAACACTGTACGCCATGAAGGTATTTCTTTATCTATTATGTGTAGGACCTTGATGAGCATTTGAAAAGAACCCAAAAGAAGATCAAGAGAAATCAAGGATATTTGAAGATTTGTATGTTTAAGATTTTTGAAGACTTTCACATTTTTTATCTTTCCACTTTTGGGTTCATACGAGGGTATAGATTTGTATAGGATTTTTCTTGATAATTCGGATATTTTTATTTTTGTACTAGAATGGTTGTAGGGAGAGATTTGTGAGGATATATTTTCAATCGTTGTCCCTAGTTACTAGATTACATCATGTATGACGTATCCCGTTCTAACCGTCAAAGCAATTCACGTTCACACATTTAAGAAAACGGATCTGAATATCGAGCATCTTCAACATCTATGCGACATGAGGTATACTTTAGTATGTATTTTTTTTGTTACTTATATTTTTTATTAAATATTGGGATACTTTTCTAAAATGCTTTGTTTCAAAATGAGGCATTTTTCAAACATTAAATATTTTTTGAGAAACCTATAGGCGAGATTTAAAATATCATTTTCTTCGTTTAAACGACGTGGCATTGTCTTTCAAACGACATTATCATCTCTTTCGAAAAATCCTTTGTAGCCTAGGATCTTATATGGATCAAACGAGAGCGTACTGTTTTGTTTCTTAAAGGTTCGTTTGATAGGTCGTTCAAAACAACTTCAACAACATCCCAATTTCATTCTAACGACATTAAGATCTCGTTCAAATGAGATTTTGCAACCTCAAATTTTTTATTCGCCTATAAAACTTATTTCGTGAAGCTTTTTGATTAGGAATTTTATTTTTCATAAACTACAAAATAACTACGAAATAGTCTTAACTTTTTAGGGTAAAACTTGTTTTTGATTCACACAAAGCAATCCCAATTACTTTTTTGAATCTTCTTTAGAACCCAAACACTTCTGTAACAAAGTTTATTCTTGTGGAGTGTTATCTCTACTACTGATCTTGGGGATACTCGAGGGTATTCACTACTGAAAGAGGAACTGCGGTTCTTGTGATTCTCGTGTGAGTCATTGTTAGTTCAATGTCGGGGTCTTTTTGGGTTCTTGCGGGAATTCATTGTCGATTTCTCTATTGTTTTGTGAGTTGAGATTTTCAAACATGAGTGAAATAAAGGTTTTTCCCTGTGGGGATTTTTCCTGAAATTTGCCTTTTTGTTTGTTTGATTGCATGCTTATATGATTTAATGCTTTTAATCACATAGATGCATGTTTAAGGTTTAATTAAAATTTAGAATTTGTGTGATTGCCATCTAGTTAAATAAGGTAACTATATTCAAATATTACAAACTTTGAAATTGGTATCGCACCCGCTTCTAGAGTGGGTACCAAAGGATGAGGTGCCAATAGATGAAGGTGCAACAAACGAGGAGGTGTCAGTAGTGCTCATCAAATTTTAAAGAACAAGGTAGAACGAATAAGAAATGTACAAGTTTTGTAATATAAGTGTGAAAATGTGCTAGTTCAAGTACTTGGACCCCAGAAGGGGGAAGGTGCTCGAATCCATAACAAGATATGGAGACATGCTCGCACTAACCTATTAATGGAAAATGTAGTCAATAAGGAGGTAGCCAAAAAAAGAACAATTATAAAGTCATGTGACTAAGTAGTTGTGATGAACTAGTTTCCTCAGAAACAGGCTCACTTGAGGCATTGATGCTGATAGACTGAGTGAAGATAACCTGTAATTAAGGCCTATTATCCAAAGGGAAACTCACCCTTAGGATAGATATCCTCTGAGAAGGAGGTAACACATGCATTACTACCCCCGTGGACAATAATATATCCACACTCATGAAGGGTCACTCAAAAAGAAGCATGTGATACAATTGTCGCCAATAAAAAAAAAGAGTAAAGACATACACTTTCTAGCTATAAAATGAACATATGGAAAAGAGGAAAATGTTCGAAGAATATACCCCTCCAGAGCTAGTTATTGTAATGGGAGTTGGGGGCTGGACTAGGGAACTACTCGCTACAGAAGGAGTTAGTGGTCTAGTAGTAGGTACAGACACCTATTAACAATAATGTATAAGTCTACAAAAGATATAAGTAAGGACTGAACTAAAAAGGCTCAACTGGGAATTATTACATACTTGAAAAGAGCGAGTAGTCCAAAAAGAGACCCTCACAATGGTAGGAAATATGGTGGAAAGCTACCGAAAAAGAAATCCATAAGTTTGGGGGTTCAGGAAAAGAAAAATATTTGAATAAGAAAACATACTGCATAAACAAAGTTCTTGGTGTAAACCTCTCAACAGAAGCTCAACGAAGATACCAATACGGAATTCCTCTCACACTAGAAGGGAACTCGAGGGGCAATAAGAGAGGAATAAGAGGGAACCACTCCTGCTTGGGTAGGCCAACTCATCCCAATAGAAGGCACCTACTTAAAGACAAAAGATGTAAAAGAGATTCAATAGCTAGAGAATTCATAACTTAGAAAGAAATATCATAAAAGATAGGCAATATTAGAAAACACTTATAGACTTACCAGTAAGGCAAAGGCCTAGTGGTGGAGATGGTGAGTAGATCATGGTATCATCATGATCACTAAGGGGAGGCTCCACATCTGTGTCTCACAAAAAAGGAGAAGTGTGAGGTGAGTCATCCTTATTGAAACTAAGTAAACCAGCATCATTTAAAGAAGAATTGTGGTAATCAAAAGAAGGGGTACTTCTAAAATCAACAGGTTCCTCTTCAGATGAGCAGTGTGAGGAGAAAGCACTCGTAACTCCACACTTATATTTTTACTAAGTAAAAATGGATTAACTAGAGCAACTTCCACTAGGTGAGATGGTGATGGAGCAGGTGGCTGATAGGGCCTTATATCCCTACGCACGAATGGATTGGTATGTCTACTCAATCCCTAGAGTGTCAGTCTCAAAGCTTTGGTCTTCGACAATAGAAGGTCAGGTCAGTGGCCACTTTAATATTTTGGGGAACTTTATCTTTCATCCCTAAAATATCAGAACTCGTTAACTACTTCGGGAAAAAAATCTTTCGAAGGTTCCTCCAATAGGTTTCCAAAGCATCAACTATTTTGGAAAGACCCTTTGAATTCGAGATAGTTGGGAATGAAAATATCTTCTTTAGGTAATCCCAAAAGTCATCCTTTATAGTAGGATCAATATTCTTCTAGTTGTCTGCACCTCTGACGCCCACAGTTATCATTTCGATAGACATAACGATTTTTAAAAAGTCAAAAGTCGCCTTTATCATCGGTTGGATTATCACCGATAATGGAAAACCCAATGAGAATTTTAGGGTTAGCTTGGGATCCCTCGGCTGCAGCAGTTGGGGGTGTCATATTATTAGAGGATTTTTGAGTTTGATTAATCGAAGATGGATTATAATGAATCTCTGGTAGAGTAAATATTAATATTCCACAGGATATGAGAATTGAGCTTGGGGTGTAGGATAACGACCAGTTGGTGGTGTTCCGTTATTTTATTGACTTTTATCATTTCTCTTTGACATTTCCTATAATAAAAAAAGAGTGGCGTATGTAAGAAATTACGATTTATGACCCTATATATGTATATACCTTTTTCGACAACTTTTAAAACATGCTCGATGTGTTTGATTTCCATCTAATCAGTATTAATTTTTAAAAATCTACAAAATTTTGCACGCGACCAACAGGGCAAAAGCATGTCTATGATTGATATATAAAGGTCCATGACATAAACTCGAAGTCCATTCTTCTTCAACTTATTTGCAATCTCATTTTTAATATGCATTTATCGCGAGACGTCACAATCTGAGTAAATTCTCTCTTTATGAAATTGTATCCCCAAAAGATGAATATTTTTTAGCCTTTTCTAAGAGTGTTACAAACTTCAGAGCCTTATCAGGATTATGCAGGAAAAATATATTCTTGTTACACCCCATATTTCTGAGTATTTAAAATTTAATTAATTTGGTCATTTTAAATTACACGTGTGATGTAATTTAATTGAACTAAATATTACGTGTTTATTAAAATATTAATCAAGAGAGATAAAGATTAATATTTATGGAACAAAATTAATAAGTGAGTAGTAAATAATTATTTTACATCATAGCGAGTGATAGTGACATAACAATGTTACATCTCAATCGTTAGTCGCAGGTATGAGGTCGAGATAGGAAATTATTATAAAGTGACCCAGATGACGATTTAGAGATCACGGTTGGTTCCAAATTGGTTGAAATAGTCAAAATATTGTACCCGTAGGTAATAATGTGGTTCCAGAACCTTTTTAGGCATAGATGGGACCACACAGGTTGTATTCGGGTCATTTGGGCTTGGCCCATTAGACTAATTTCGGGATTAGGGATATTAAACCTAAATCTAAGAGTTAGAGGCAGCCACAACTCAGATTCTTAACCCTAGAAATTAAGAGAAGAGAGAAGAACGAAAATAAGGGAGCTTTAAGATCAAAATTCAAGGAATAATTAGGTCTGCTATTGTCAAATCTGTCTTCTACAATGCGTAATCAAACCCTAAGAACCTATAAAGGCAAGTGATTAACTTTCTTCTATTTTAAATTGAAAAAACTCATGTTCAAATGATGGTAGGTGTAGACAAATCCTTTTTTGGGGAGGGTTGTCAAATAAAAAATGGGTTTTTTTGTTGATTTGGACATTAAATGTAGAATTCATGTTCAATTGATGATGAAATACAATTATATGTTATTGGGTTCTGATTTATAGTCAAAACCCAGTAGTTAATATTATCTCTTTTGGATTATGGAATCAAATTTAATGAGAGAATTGAATAAAATTAAGAAAACCATATTCGTGAAATTATGGATTTTGATGAGAAATTAGTGGTGTTTAAGAGTTCCAATCGTGATTAGAACCTAATTAGATGTGTAATAAACCTTAGGAATGCATGGTTTGAGATTTGGGTGAAAAAATATGGAGAAAAATGATTGGGGAAAAAGCTGTCTACGTGGTAGGATCGATCGATCGATTGTGCCTGCTTCCAGACGGGTTTGCTTATTTTTATTTTTGGCCTTAGTTTTGTTTGGTATTATTCAAAGGGTTAATTATTAGTGAAGAATAAATGGAAACATATTACCTAGAGTTTATGTGAAAATATATGGTTGATTATAAATTGAGAAATGGTGAGAATTTAAAGGATCAATTAAGTGAGATAAATGCATGAATATTTAAATACGGGCCGATTAGGCGAGTCCGGGTATGTTAGCAAGTGAAGCTACATTAATTATTTAAAGGATGTGGAATTAAATAAATTAAGAGTCGGGGAAATATACTCTGGGATTATGGGCTAGTGCTATGGTGTTAGGCACGCGTAGTTGGATTTATTTTTAATTATACACACTCACAATATATATATATACGTGTGTGTGTGGGTGGGTGGGTGTGTGTGTGTGTTTGTGTGTGTGTATTTTATAAATATCGGTGTGCATGATATTTATATGAAAACTGTGATACCCCGCCTAATTAAATACCGGGCGATCACTCCTTTATTAAATTAAAATCAAGGTGAACAGTTGGTTCATTCTTAGCATCACTGTCGTAAAAATAAAATTTTCCAAATTAACACCCTAATTAATTAAGCTAAGTGTCAAAACCATTTTTCAACATTTCTGACCAAATTTATATTTTTAAAGAAAACTTATTTATTTAATTAATAACAACATTTTTAATAAGTAAGAATCAAACAACAATTATCATGGAACATAATCCAATTAATTAAAATCATTCGTCAACCGAATCCCATCATGCAAAAATTAAAGTAAAACATCCATACTGAAATAAATCCCATAGTAACAGTACTAGAAATAACTGAAATACAAATGTCCCAAATAAAACATATCAATAGTGGAAAGGGCACACATGCCCAATAAATGAGAATGATAGATGTGGAATCAAGTAAACGAAGTCGTCTATGCAAGTGGCCTGCAACTCCCACCTAAGCTGCAGCACGTTCCTTTCAAGGGATCCTAAGAAAGACGCCCCTGTGGCTGGGCACTTGTAATATATACACAAGAGAGAAAGATAAATAGAAACGGGTCAGAGCCCGATAGTGTGTTTGATTTAAAGTTCGTTTAGCAAGTATTTAAATTGATACAGGCCAATGCAACAACATAATAGTTCGACAATCTCTTCAGAAATTCTCACCTCTCTTCTAATGTGCACGCCTATCGTACTAACCTTCCTAACGGATTATCTCGTCATATAACACCCTATCTTTCCCCAATGATTTAACTTATCTTAGGTTATTCGTAAGATTTAAAATTGAACAACATAATTATTTAAAACGTAAGATTTAAATTTGTAACCAAAGTTCTCATTTTAACTTTATCAATAAAGTTTTCCAGCGTCATGTAATACTTTCTCAAAACAAGTATTTATAATTTTAGTCACCAACCATATCTTACTTACCAAATCACATTAGGCCGTTCCAAATTCATGAATTTCATATATATATATTAACTACTCGTATAATATATATATATATATATAACAGCACCCCAAATAAAACTATGGTGCGGGCATACTCTACTATCCAAAACCCCGTATCACTCATATTAAGGGGAATACAAATTCGGAATCACTCTCGAATTGTATTAACACATAAACAAAAAATATTGAGGCGAAGTATAGATTCCAAGTCTCTAAGAGGAAAGCACATACCCGCGTCTCTTAGGACCGTCTGAACTATCATTCCGATAGCCTGTACCAAGGATATCTATCTTCTAGGGTACGAATCAATATCCCCCATAAGGAAACATAGGATAAGATCGTCCCAGCGCGGCAACCTCAGGGATAGCAAGTAGCGTGGGCATGTTTTTCACACGTAGATAGCATATACATACACAATCATATAACCATACTAATATTACCATATCAATATTGGGTATTATCTCAAATCCCATAGTTACGACATTTATCCTTATTTTCACATTATTAGTATCGCGTATAAGGGTTCGTCTCTCACTTTAAATTCGAAGGATTCTTCCAACTTATTACATAACTCACATGGACTCTATCTTCCCAAGTATAAAATTCCGTAGGTGTCCTTTTTATGTTCCAACGTAACCCTCTTATGTACCTCCCCATTTAATACATAAATTCATCGACCCTTAAGTAATTATCCTCAAAAATACAATTCTCGTCATATATTAGAGGTCCCAAAATTATTCATATGTCCTACTGGTCTTCCCTAACTCCCAAAACATTTTATTAAGGATGCCCAAGAATTATTTCATGATAAATTGAATGTAACTCATTTAAAAAGGGAAATAGGAGTCTGCCAGGAGGGGTCGATCGATCGAGGTCTGGGGCTTGATCGATTGAACCTTCGATCGATCGAAGCTCTAGGCTCGATCGATAGATCAAGCAGGTATTGCGATTTCTGCAGAATTACAGTTACGGGTTTCATCTTCTAACTTACACTAAATCCATATTTTACAATCCCAAATGTCTCAAAATTTGAACTACTAACATCCTAACATGATATTATACAGTTCCTACGCAAAGCATGTAGATTTCTACTATTAAACATGGATTAACAAGCCCCATATTCATATAAAACTTCAAGAACCCTAAAATTTCATTAACATGGTTCTAATCCATCTTTTCCAGAATTTTCTTCTTATAAACATCATAATTTCGTAGGTAAATTCCTCTACATGGCAAGGGTTTCCAGAATTATCATTTAACCCATAACTACATGCGATTCCTATCTCAAATCTTAGGTTTTCTTCCATAAAACTCATCCTAATCATTCCTACACTAATATGAAAGATGCATCAACGAAATAAGCAAGGTAAACACTTGCTTGGGATTTTTGGTGTTCGGATTTGCAAATGATTTTGGTGTGGTTGCGTAGCCCGTTGCGCGATCTACGCGATGGTGGTGGTGGCGGTGCAAACGGATGGCTTTTGGGCCTTGAATTTGCCTTGAGAGCTCTCTCATTTATCTCCTATGGCCGTTCCTTGTGTTTGAGTTTTCTAACCCTAGCTGACTAACCTAAATGGCTGATATAGGTTACTGATTTTCGTGGGTTTAATTACCCAAAAAGGTGAAATGTCCAAAACGCCCTCCCGGGGTACCAATTAGGCCTAAAACCGCCCCGAGACCCAAACTAAACCCCCGAGTACACTTTTCTGACTATCTCGACCCTTTCGGATGCGTTGACGCACTCAAAACGACCATACGAACGACTTATAAAATATTCACTTTTATTTATCAATATTTAGTCCCGACGCGACACGGGCGCGTCCCGACTCAAATTTCCAAAATTGTCATTTTATTCACTTGTGACATTCAATATAAATAATATTACATTATTCTTTGCTCATTAGTAATATTCAACAAATTTCCCATAATTACTAACTCTCGTCACGTTAATAATTATAAGATCATTAATTTTCAGATTTTTATTAAATAATTAACTCACATTAAATGTAATAAATCCCCAAATTAATATAGCATAAAAATTTGGGGTATTACATACTTCCCCCATAATAACGGAATTTCGTCCCGAAATTCAGAAAATAAGGCATACCTGGTAAGAACAAATCTGGATATCTCTCTCGCATATCGGCCTTGCGCTCCCAAGTGGATTCTTCCACATTGTGGTGCTCCCACTGGACCCGTACAAGTGGAACTATCTCCGACCTCAATCTCCTCTCACTATAGTATAGGATAGCCACCGGTCTCTCCTCGTAAGAGCTGTCAGGCTGTAAGTCTATCTCATCTATCGTAATGTGAGTATGGGCCATATCATCCCGAAGGTACCGTCTCAACGACGAGATGTGGAATACATTGTGAATGCGATGCAAATGTTCTGGCAGTCCCAATATGTATGCTACCGGCCCAATCCTCTCGATGATGGGAAATGGTCCCACGTACCTCGGGGCCAATTTCCCTTTCTTCCCGAACCTCATCACTCCTTTTATAGGAGATACACGCAGTAACACTTGGTCCGCCACATTAAACTCCCGAACGAACCATTTCGCATTGACGTAGCTCTTCTGCCTGTCCTGGGCTACTAGAATGCGACTCCTAATCGTCTCAATCCTCGCGGAGGTTTCCTGAATCACCTCCGGTCCCAACAACTTGTTATCCCCCACCTCGAGCCAACAAGTTGGAGATCAACAAGGCCTGCCATACAAAGCCTCAAATGGAGCCATACCAATCATAAACTGATAAGAGTTATTATAAGAAAACTCTACCAGTGGAATATGTGGCTCCCAACCTCCTCCAAAATCAAGAACACACATGCGTAGCATATCTTCTAACATCTGATTAGTACGCTCTGTCTGTCCATCTGTCTGTGGGTGATAAGCTGAACTCAACCTCAACTCAGTACCCATAGCCTCCTGAAAGCTTTCCCAGAAACATGACATGAAAATCTTGTCTCCATCTGACACAATATTCAGGGGCACCCCATGTAATCTGACAATCTCAGAAGTGAACAACTGAGCATACTGACCCGTGGTATAATCTGTCCCCCCCGGCAGAAAATGAGCCACCTTGGTCAAACGGTCTACAATCACCCAAATAGAGTCGTGTCCCCACTGTGATGTAGGTAACCCTGTAATAAAATCCATGGAAATACTCTCCCACTTCCACGCGGGTACTTCCAATGGCTGAAGCAATCCTGACGGTTTCTGATGGTCCACCTTCACCAGCTGGAAGGTAGAACACTTGGACACGAACTCATCAATGTCCTTCTTCATCCCACTCCACCAGTATTGCCTCCTCATATCCTGGTACATCTTATCTTCTCCAGGATGTACCGTAAATCGGGACCCGTGAGAATGGGTCATCACTACATGACGTAATTCTGCTCCTTCTGGAACCTCCAATCTCCCATTAAACCTCAAACCCCCATCAGAACTAATAGATTAGGACTCATCACCCTCAGCTAAAAGTCGTACAATCTGCTCCTAGCAAAACGGGTCTGTGGTTTGGGCCTGTATTACCCTCATAACAATCTCGGGTGTAACTGTCATAACAGATATGAAGGAACGGGATACTGCGTCCTGGTGGACTAACTCCTTCGACTTTACTTTCCAGACATCCGTTACCTCGTCTACCGGTCTACAGCTCAACGCATCAGCAACTACGTTGGCCTTCCCCGGATGATACTGTATGTTAAACTGATAGTCCTTCACAAACTCTAACCATCTTCGTTGTCGCATATTCAGCTCTCGCTGAGTGAATAGGTACTGCAGTGACTTGTGGTCTGTGAACAAACGGAACTTCTCCCCCAATAAGTAGTGCCTCCATATCCTCAATGCAAAAATGACCGCTGCTAACTCCAGGTCGTGGGTGGGGTAATTCTTCTCATGCAGCTTAAGCTTGCGGGAGGCAAAAGCTATAGCCTTCTCCTTCTGCTGAAGTACTCCCCCAAGTCCCCGTAAAGAGGCATCGGTGTAAACCAGGTACTCCGCACCCGGCTTTGGTAAAGCAAGGACTGGCACTAAAGTAAGCTTGTCTTTCAGCTCGTCGAAAGCCAACTGACAAGCGTCATCCCAAACATATGTTACCCCCTTACGAGTCAGATTCGTCAATGGACCCGCTATTTTGGAGAATCCTCGAATGAATCTCCTGTAGTATCCGTCTAACCCCAATAAACTATGCACTTCCGTCGGTGTCGTGGGCTGTCCCCATTCCCTCACCGCTAACACTTTACTCGGGTCAACTGTAATCTCCTGTTCAGAAACAACATGCCCCAAGAACTGTACTTCTCATAACCAGAATCCACACTTCTCGTACTTAGCATACAACTGATGCTCTCGTAGAGTTCGAAGAACCTGCCTCAAATGCTCGGCGTGCTCCTCCTCGGAGTGTTAATATATCAAAATGTCATCTATAAAGACGATGACAAACTGATCCAAGAACTCTCTGAATACTCGGTTCATTAAGTCCATGAATACGGCTGGAGCATTTGTGAGACCAAATGGCATTACTCTGAACTCATAAGACCCATATCTCGTCAAGAAGGCAGTCTTTAAAACATCCTGCTCTCTAATACATAGCTGATGGTACCCCGACCTCAGATCTATCTTCGAAAAGAAAGTTTCTCCCCTCAGTTGGTCGAACAGATCATCGATTTGAGGCAACGAATACTTATTCCGTATCGTGATCTTATTCAACTCCCAGTAGTCCACACACAACCTCAGTGAACCATCTATCTTCTTCACAAACAGAACCGGAGTGCCCCAAGGTGAGGTACTCCTGTGAATGAAGCCCTGACCTAATAGCTGCTCTATCTGATCTCGTAACTCTCGCATCTCCGCCGGAGCCATACGGTATGGAGCGCGTGCTATAGGTATGGTATCTGGCAATAAATCTATAACAAAGTCTATCTCTCGACTGGGGGGTAGTCCTGGTATTTCCTGAAACACATCGAAATACTCTCGAATAACTGGAATCGAGTCTAACGGAATCACAACCTCCTTAGAGGGATCCTCCTCTATATAATACAAATGAGAGGTCGAACCTCCCTCTGGGCGAGGCATCGCCACTACAAACATCTCTTGCACCGGAATGGAAAAAACAATGCTCCCACCGAAGCAATCAATCATGGCTCTATAAGCGGCGACCCAATCCATACCAATAATAACATCATGCTCATGCATATCTAAGACTAACATGTCTGCAGGTAATACCAAACTACCAATCTCTACCCCCAATCCTCGGTATATAAAGAAGAAAAGCGACCCACTCCCCAGTGGTGAGTCTACCTACGTTACAGTGCTCTCTACTGTGGTTAATAACCCTAAGGTCTTCGCATAATATGTATCTATAAAACAATGCGTTGTCCCAGTAACAAACAAAATTCGACCCAAAGTACCATGGATAGGAAACATACCCTCAATCGTGGGTGGTGCCTGTGGAGCTGCTGCCTGGTGGACGTTATAGACACGTCCATACTGTAACTGCCCCTGCTGCACTGGAGCTTCTAGTACGGCTGGTAGGGCTGGTACCTGGGCTGAAGCTGGGAGGGCAGGTGGGAAAAGTGGTCTCTGCGCCTCATTATGGGCACCCTGCTGTTGTGGGGCCCTATCTCCCTCCGGACAATCCTGGCGCCTATGGCCGTGCTTACCACGCACAAAAGATCGGCCTCTGAAGTTACTCCCCCTCTGACCCTGTTGTTGTCGTTGTCGGCCTTGCTGACTTGGGACTTTATTCCTCTTTCGAAACTGCTTCACTTTACCACGTTGTTGACTAGTCTCGCTATTTCATTGGTTTGGTTGGCCTTGGTGGAAAATTTGCGGAAAAACTATGTCAGGGTGAGGACAATCCCTCCACTTGTGACCCGACTGTACACATTAATAGCAGAGTCCCAACATTCTTTGCTGGTCGGATTGTAGTTCCTCCCTAGTCTGATTTGGATACGATCCACGTTTGTGACCGTCCATTCCACAACTGAATCACCTCTTTGTGACTTCATTCTAAATCCGACTTTGTTGGCCCTCGCACTTTTGGGCTTCCCAGCACAATTCGTTACCTTCGTGGCTTTTACGGGCTCGAGGAGCTTGCTGTTGCGATTTTTGGGTCTTCACATACTTGTTATTGCCAGTCACGACCGACTGACTGTACTCTCTAGATCTTTTGCCCCCCATGAGCTGTGTGTTGCGTTCTTGATAATGCAAGACCGCAGTGGTAACTGCTTGTGCCACGATACCTGCTAACTCGGCGGTTGATATTCTCTCTGGGGATACCTGAGGTGTGAGTCGATCTTGCTCGTCGACTCCCCTAACCGTTTTAGCTAGTTCTTCTTGATGATCCATCTGAAAATTTAAGTAAATTTGGATGAGTTCATCATTCGTAAAAACAAATCGCAGAAGCACGAATTTCCAATGTATAGAGATAAACACAACATTCCTAGTATTAGGGCTCTATATCAAAGAAAGCAATGCTGAAAGCATAATAAGTCGAACAGATCCTAAAGGACACTAGAACCTGATGCTCTGATACCACCTGTGACACCCCGCCCAATTAAATACCGGGCGATCACTCCTTTATTAAATTAAAATCAAGGTGAATAGTTGGTTCATTCTTAGCATCATTGTCGTAAAAATAAACTTTTCCAAATTAACACCCTAATTAATTAAGCTAAGTGTCAAAACCATTTTTCAACATTTCTGACCAAATTTATATTTTTAAAGAAAACTTATTTATTTAATTAATAAAAACATTTTTAATAAGTAAGAATCAAACAACAATTATCATGGAACATAATCCAATTAATTAAAATCATTCGTCAACCGAATCCCATCATGCAAAAATTAAAGTAAAACATCCATACTGAAATAAATCCCATAGTAACAGTACTAGAAATAACTGAAATACAACTGTCCCAAATAAAACATATCAATAATGGAAAGGGCGACACATGCCCAATAAATGAGAATGATAGATGTGGAATCAAGTAAACGAAGTCGTCTATGCAAGTGGCCTGCAACTCCCACCTAAGCTGCAATACGTTCTTTTCAAGGGATCCTAAGTAATACACCCCTGTGGCTGGGCACCTATAATATATACACAAGAGAGAAAGAGAAATAGAAACGGGTCAGAGCCCGATAGTGTGTTTGATTCAAAGTTCCTTTAGCAAGTATTTAAATTGATACAAGCCAATGCAACAACATAATAGTTCGACACTCTCTTGAGAAATTCTCACCTCTCTTCTAATGTGCACGCCTATCGTACTAACCTTCCCAACGGATTATCTCGTCATATAACAACCTATATTTCCCCAATGATTTAACTTATCTTAGTTTATTCGTAAGATTTAAAATTGAACGACATAATTATTTAAAACGTAAGATTTAAATTTGTAACCAAAGTTCTCATTTTAACTTTATCAATAAAGTTTTCCAGCGTCATGTTATACTTTCTCAAAATAAGTATTTATAATTTTAGTCACCAACCATATCTTACTTACCAAATCACATTAGGCAGTTCCAAATTCCAGAATTTCATATATATATTAACTACTTGTATAATATATATATATAACAGCACCCCAAATAAAACTATGGTGCGGGCATACTCTACTATCCAAAACCCCGTATCACTCATATTAAGGGGAATACAAATTCGGAATCACTCTCGAATTGTATTAACACATACACAAACAATATTGAGGCGAAGTATAGATTCCAAGTCTCTAAGAGGAAAGCACATACCCGCGTCTCTTAGGACCGTCTGAACTATCATTTCGATAGCCTGTACCAAGGATATCTATCTTCTAGGGTACGAATCAATATCCCTCATAAGGAAACACAGGATAAGATCATCCCAGCGTGGCAACCTCAGGGATAACAAGTAGCGTGGTCATGTTTTTCACACGTAGATAGAATATACATACACAATCATATAACTATACTAATATTACCATATCAATATTGGGTATTATCTCAAATCCCATAGTTACAAAATTTATCCTTATTTTCACATTATTAGTATCGCGTATAAGGGTTCTTCTCTCACTTTAAATTCGAAGGATTCTTCCAACTTATTACGTACCTCACATGGACTCTATCTTCCCAAGTATAAAATTCAGTAGGTGTCCTTTTTATGTTCCAACATAACCCTCTTATGTACCTCCCCATTTAATACATAAATTCATCGACCCTTAAGTAATTATCCTCAAAAATATAATTCTCGTCATATATTAAAGGTCCCAAAATTATTCATATGTCCTACTGGTCTTCCCTAACTCCCAAAACATTTTATTAAGGATGCCAAAGAATTATTTCACGATAAATTGAATTTAACTCATTTAAAAAGGGAAATAGGAGTCTACCAGGAGGGATCGATCGATAGAGGTCTGGGGCTCGATCGATCGAACCTTCGATCGATCGAAGCTCTGGGCTCGATCAATCGATCAAGCAGGTATTGCGATTTCTGCAGAATTACAGTTACGGGTTTCATCTTCTAACTTACACTAAATCCATATTTTACAATCCCAAACATCTCAAAATTTGTACTACTAACATCCTAACATGATATTATACATTTCCTACATAAATCATGTAGATTTCTACTATTAAACATGGATTAACAAGCCCCAAATTCATATAAAACTTCAAGAACCCTAAAATTTCATTAACATGGTTCTAATCCATCTTTTCTGAAATTTTCTTCTTATAAACATCATAATTTCATGGGTAAATTCCTCTACATGGCAAGGGTTTCCAGAATTATCATTTAACCCATAACTACATGCGATTCCTATCTCAAATCTTAGGTTTTCTTCCATAAAACTCATCCTAATCATTCCTACACTAATATGAAAGATGCATCAACGAAATAAGCAAGATAAACACTTTCCTGGGATTTTTGGTGTTCTGATTTGCAAATGATTTTGGTGTGGTTGCGTAGCCCGTTGCGCGATCTACGCGATGGTGGTGGTGGCGGTGCAAACGGATGGCTTTTGGGCCTTGAATTTGCCTTGAGAGCTCTCTCATTTCTCTCCTATGGCCGTTCCTTGTGTTTGATTTTTCTAGCCCTAGATGACTAACCTAAATGGATGATATAGGTTACTGATTTTCGTGGGTTTAATTACCCAAAAAGGTGAAATGTCCAAAACGCCCTCCCGGGGTACCAATTAGGCCTAAAACCGCCCCGAGACCCAAACTAAACCCCCGTGTACACTTTTTTGACTATCTCGGCCCTTCCGGGCGCGTTGGCGCACTCAAAATGACCATACAAATGACCTATAAAATATTCACTTTTATTTATCAATATTTAGTCCCGACGCGACACGGGCGCGTCCCGACTCAAATTTTCAAAATTGTCATTTTATTCACTCGTGACATTAAATATAACCAATATTACATATTCTTTGCTCATTAGTAATATTCAACAAATTTCCCATAATTACTAACTCTCGTCACATTAATAATTATAACATCATTAATTTTAGGATTTTTATTAAATAATTAACTCACATTAAATTTAATAAATTCCCAAATTAATATAGCATAAAAATACGGGGTATTAATAAAACATACCCCTCTAGTGCTATCATCGGAGGTTGCACGATGTGGGCGAATTCTCTGTCTAGTGAATGCATGGAGAGTATAGTCCCCAGGTCATATCGTTCGGTATTTTATAGTGTGATTTATTTTCGAAATGAGACATTTTGGGTGTTATTCGGTCTCACTCTCCGGGAAATATGACCGCTTCCACTACGTTTCCAATTTTAATTACATATTTGGGTATGAGTTATCCAACTTATGGTCACCGGGTTAGACTGAGTATACTTGGGATATCATCGCATTATAAAGACAAACATCCAACGAGTTATTACTCGGGAGGATGGTTATTAAACGTGACATGTGTATGATTGTTGTTGTATATTTATACGTATATAATAGAGTAGATAATTATATACGGGTTACAAATATGAAGTGTGAATGCATCATTTAACTAACTAGTGTGAATGTTATATAACCAATTAAAGTGGAAACAATTAACTAAGGTAAAGGGTAAATTAACTTTGGAACCAAAGGGATGAAGTACTCGGGTCGATTAGGGTGATAGAAAAATTCGTAACATGACTAGTTAGGTGGGGTAATATAACTAGTTGGGTTAGAAAGTAAGCATTAGGTGTGCACAATAGTTTATGGGTGAGTAATATCTCAAGAGAGTGCGACACCCGCTTAATATGAAAAGTGTTAATGCATATTTAATTATTGCATCCTAATTACTTGCTAAATATTTTTCAAATGGTTTTTGGCTGTGACCCGTGTCAAAAATATTTTGCAAAACATTTTAGGTGTCAATCCACAGGATGCCAAGCTTGAGAACTCATTCTAGGGATGCATAGCTGCAACAATTGTGAAGGCTTGTAGGACATTGTGTAGATGCTTCAGTTATTCACTCCTAGATTAGGAATTTTATTTAATAGTTCATTTGGGCATGTTGACCCTTTCAATTGATATGATTTTAGTTTTATATGTCAGACGTTGTACTTGGATTCACTTTTATTTCGATACACTTACTGTTTGGATTCTGTTTTGGAACCGCTGATTTATTCGATACTCATTATTTATATATCAATCATGTGATGATTCAGACTCTTATATTTGTTGTGGATGAGTTATTATATTTCTATTTTTTTCATGTTGTCACGTTAATGAAAGATAAAATTGACACCAACTTAATTTAACACAAGGGTTAATAATTTGATAAGTTTTCGACAGTGATGTTAAGAATGAACCATATGAGAGTCCTATTTATTTTAATAGAGGATTGATCACCCATGATTAAAATAGGCGTGGTGTCACAGATGTTATCAGAGCATCAAGTTTTAGTGTTCATAGGATCTGTGCAGTTTACTAAGAATTCATGATAGCATTCTTTTGCATAGAGCCCTATTATTAGAATTTCTGCATTGTTGATTACGTATTTGAGATTTTATTTTTTTGCCTTTATATTTGTATTGGATGTGAACTCTTATAATTCCATCTGATTTAAAATGCCATATAGAAGAGGATGATGGATAAGGGTAGCAGCGAGGTCCGATGAGAGAGGCTAAGCAGGAGCTACAGGCACCGCAACCACAGCCACCATAAGGGACTGTTACGGTAGCAGAGGTAGTCTCTATCATGACACAAATATTTAACGCCTCTATGATTGCCATGGAGATAGACATTGCTCAGGACTAGCCAACACAACGGCCAATACCACCCCTTATCTAGGCCCACTCAGGCCCTTCAAATTAGTAGAGAGTGAGGGAGGCATTTCAATAAGGCCACCCACCCGAGTTTCAGGGTAGTTCTGACGTGATTTTAGCTTGTCAGTGGAAGAAGGAGATTCAGCACCACCTAAGCATGGTTAATCATAGTGATGTGCAGAAGAAAATGTTTACCACTTTTAGACTTGTCAGGGCAATTTTATAGTGGTCGGAGTCTGTTACCACTACTGAGGAGAGGGATACTATGCCCATTGCTGAGTTCTGGGTGTGGTTTGACCGTAAATACTTTTTTCCAATCGTTGAGATATAGATGCGAAGGAGTTTTAATGAGGTTCTTCATGGTGACCATTCCATAGCTGAATATGAGGAGGAGTTCCACACATTTGGCTAATTTTGTTCCCGAAGAGGTGAGCAGTGAAGAGAAAAAGAAATTGAGGTTTATAGATGGGATACCGTGGAGGATCATGCAACATTTGACAAGTAACCCCGCATTGAGGACTTACACTGATGTTATCAATATCGCACTTATGCATTTATAGGATCATCACTTCCATCCGAAGGGAAGCAAGAAGGGGAGTGAGTCTAGCCATCTGGGCAAGAGAGGTGGGAATGGTGCTAGTGTAGAGCCACAATAGCAATCATGCAGACAATAAGGACATGATTCCCGACAGGGGGATTCTACCAAGAGATTTTAATTTAGTGGTTACCGAACCGAGGGAGGTTTTAGGTAGGGCTAGAAGGGTTCTCAACAACAACAACAACATGTTCCTCATGTCCTCCAGATCCAAGGGAACAATGGGGGAGGCCACCAAGGCTAATAGTAGGGACAACTTCGATAGGGGTAATAGTTCCAGAGGCAGGGGGACTTCTCGAGGGATTTTTTCTTGTGCAGGAAGACAGGTCATATGAAGAAAGATTCCACAAAGGGTAGGGGACCACAACAGCAGGGTGCCCAGCAGGGGCAGTTACCCCCAGTAGCACTAACACCACCAACCCCATCACAGAAGGGGCAGTTACAATACATTTATGTCTACAATGTCCAAGATGCATTCATGTAGTAGGCCCCAGAGTCACCACTTGTTTTAGAGGGTACATTTCCTATTTATGGGCTTGAGAATAGGATTTTATTTGATACAAGGGAATCACACTCATTTATAGTCACCGAATTTGCATGTGCGATTGATTTATTAGAGACAACTGGTAATCTTATTATATGGGTAGAGTCATTTTTGCGTAGTGGGTCACTTTTACATTCGATTTGTAAGGGCGTGGATATTGATATGGGGAGATAATGTTTAAATGCAGACCTTCTAGTGTTAGATATGGAGGATTACGGCATTATCTTGGGTATAGATTGGTTAGCTGGATACCGAGAGATGGTGGATTATTTAGGGAGGGCCATTGTGTTCTCTATTCCAGGGCCGGAGATACTATTAGTGGTGATGTCTCGTCTTGAGGGAGGGTCGAGCACACATCTATATTATATTGAGGAGGAGAACTCACAGGATGTGATTGTCTCTTTAAAGTCAATTCCAGTGGTGAGGGAGTTTGAGGATGTGTTCTAGGAGATACTCTTATTTCCGCCTAAAGGGAAATTGAGTTCGTTATTGACATAACGTTGGGGTACAACGCTGATTGATTGAGCGTCGTATCGTATGGCCCCATTAGAGATGTGGGAGTTCAGAGAGCAGCTTCAGCAGCTTCGATTGAAGGGTTTCATTAGACAGAGTACATCACCATTGGGTGTGCCAATGTTTTATCTCAAGAAGAGGTAATGATCACTTCGATTATGTATCGATTACAAAGAGTTAATAAAGGTCATAATCCAGAAAAAGTACCTGCTGCCTCAGATCAACGACCTATTCGACCAACTGAAAGGAGGGCTTACTTCTTCAAAATAGATTTGAGGCCTGGATATCATTAGTTACGTATCATAGAGGAGGATGTTCCTATGACTTCTTTTTTGACATGATATGGGTCATATGAGTTTAGGGTGATGCCATTTTGTCTCACCAATTCACCAGCAGTGTTCATGTATCTGATGAACCGGGATTTCAAAGAGTTCCTTGATCAGTTTTTGATCGTGTTGATTAATGATATTCTAGTTTACTCTCATTCTGATGATGAGCATGTTGAGCATTTGTGAATGGTTTTATAGACACTATAGGATCACCAGTTGTACGCCAAATTTGAGAAATGTGGGTTTTGGCTTCGAAAGGTACAATTTATGGGCCACATTGTGTCTGATAGGGGTATTATTATTGATCTGAGTAAAGTATAGAAGGTGAGGGAGTGGGGATAACCCACAACATTGACCGAGGTTTGTAATTTTTTGGGGCTGGCCTGATACTATCGGTAATTCATTAAGGGATTCTCGAAGATTACGGGTCCTCTAACAAACCTGACTGGCAAGGGGGTGCCTTTTATTTGGGATAACCATTGTCAGTTAAATTTTGATGAGCTAAAGAATAAATTGACCTCAACACCTATGCTTGCATTTTTTAGGGGAGGAGTGGAATGCCATGGGTACACAGATGCATCCTTGTAGGGACTTGGTGGTGTAATACAATAGGAGGAAAGGGCTATAGCTTATGCATCTCGCAGGCTTAAGACCCATAAGAGGAATTGCCCCACACATGACTTAAAGTTAGCAACGGTTATGTTTATCTTGAGTATTTGGAGGCACTATCTTTTGGGGGAGAAGTTTGCCTATTCACGAATCGTAAATCACTTCAGTATTTGTTCATGCCTAAGGATGTGAACATGAGGCAGAGGATATTGTTAGAGTTCATGAAGTGTTACCAGTTTAATATTTAGTATCGTACTGGGAAGGCTATCTTGGTGGCAGACGCCTTAAGCCTACTACCTTCTGGGGAGATAACGAAGGTTTGGAAGGCAAAGTGGAGAGAGCTTCGACACAACTACGAGGTTGCTAGATCCTGTATGTCCATACTAGTTGTCATGCTCGAGATTTTTATGAGGATGGTGAAAGCATAGGCAGGGGATCCGTATTGCCAAGATAGAGTTTTCCAGTAGTCAGCTGATGAGACGGAGTCCTATTCGATTAGTTCGGAGGGAGTCTTGCACTTTAATGGGAGACTCGTGGTTCTAGAGGATGAGTATTTGAGATGTGCATTGATTTCAGAGTCTCACGGGTCGAGGTTTACGGTACATCCCGATGGGGATAAGATGTACCAAGATATGCGTAGGCAATATTAGTGGTCGAGGATGAAGTGAGATATAACAGAGTTTGTCTCGAAGTGTGCTACCTTCAATCTATTAAAGGTAGACCACCAGAGTCCTATGGTGATGCTTTAGCCACTTGAGATTATAGTGTGAAAATGGGAGAGTATCTCCATGGATTTCATAACTGGGTTATCGATATAGCAGCGAGGTCACAACTCCATCTGGGTGATAGTGGATTGGTTGACTAAGGTGGCCCATTTTCTAACGATTATACATTTTTAGACACAAGGCAATATGCACAGTTGTTTTTTATTGAGATAGTGTTAGAGTTTCAATTAATATTGTGTTGGATCGGGATAAGATTTTTGTGTCCCACTATTAGCAAATCTTTTAGGAGGCCATGGTCATGGATTTATGATTGAGTATAGCGTATCACCCACAGACAGATGGGTAAACATTATGAGCTAATCTAATGCTTGAAGATATTCTGAGGATGTGCATACTTGACTTCAGGGGAGGATGGGAGAAGTATCTTCCGTTGGTGGATTTTTTGTATAACAGATCCTACTAGTTCACCATCTATATGGAACCATTTGAGGCACTATATGAATGTCCATTTCGTTCACCCGCTTATTGGTTATAGGTTTGGGACAACAAGCTATTGGGGCCATAGATGATTCAGGACACTACTGCCAAGATTAAGCTAATTTGAGGGCGTATCCATATAGCTCAGAACAGAGAAAATGTTTTATGTCGATGCAGACAGGAGGCATATAGAGCTAGAGGTTGATGACTAGATTTTGGTACGGGTGTCTTCTATGAATGGATTATGATGTTTTGGCAATAAGGGAAAGATGGCGTTGAGATATGTGGTACCATTTTTAATTATAGAGAAGCTGGGACCTGTGGCGTCTACACTGAAACTACCGGAGCACTTATAGTGGATTCATGACTTTTTCACGTGTCATCACTGAAGAGGTACATGAGGAGAAAGAGGTCTTTTGTCATGTTCCATTAGAGGAGATAGACATACAGGAATATATCTCATACGAGGGGTGACGTGTGGAAATAATGGATTCATAGTGAGCGTAAGCTACGGTCTAAGGTGGTACCCTTGGTTCGAGTTTGGTGGGGGCATCACAATGTTGACGAGTCGACATGGAAGAAGGAAGATGACATGCATGAACATAATCCAGAGTTATTCACCATAGGTATGTCCCAATTTCGAGGGAGAAATTCCTTTGTAAGGGGGGAGTATGTAACACCCCGTATTTTTAAGTATTTAAAATTTAATTAATTCGATCATTTTAAATTACACGTGTGACGTAATTTAATTGAAATAAATATTGTGTGTTTATTGAAATATTAATCGGGATAAATAAAGATTAATATTTATGGAATAAAATTACTAAGTGAGTAGTAAATAATTATTTTACATCATAGCAAGTGATAGTAACGTGACGGTGTTGTATCTCAATTGGGAGTTGCATGTAGACTATATGAGGCTGAGATAAGAAATTATTGCAGAGTGACTCGGATGGAGATTTCGAGGTCAGTTGGTTTCGAATGGATCGAGATAGTCAAAATAGTGTACCCAAAAGTAGTAATGCAGTTCTGGGGGCCTTTTTAGACATAACCGGGCCACACGGGGGTATTCGAGTCACCTGGGCATGGCACGTCAACCTAATTTCGGTATGGGGGTATTAAACCTAAGTCTAAGAGTTAATGGTAGACACAACTCAGATTATAAACCCTAGAAATTGGGAGATGAGAGAAGGAAGAACAGAATGGATCTTTAGGGTGTACTATTGTCCAACGCGTCTTCTACAACATGTAATCAGAACCTATGAACCTAGAAAGGCAAGTGATTAACTTGATCTGTCTTAAATTGAAAAAACTCGTGTTCATATCATGCTAGGTGTAGAAAAAATCATTTTCAGGGAGGGTTGTCACATGAAATAGGGTTCTTGGTAATTTGGACTTTTGATGTAGAATTAATGTTCAATTTTCAATGCCATACTACTATATGTTGTTGGAATCTAATTTATAGTCGAAACCCAGTAGTTAATATCGTCTAATTTGAAATATGGAATCAAATTGAATGAGAGGATTGAATAAAATTGAGAAAACCCAATTCATGAAATAATGGATTAAAATGAGAAATCACTGGTATTAAAGGGTTTAAATCATGACTGGAACCTAATTAGATATGAAATAAACCTTGGGTATGCTTGGGTTGAGTTTTAGGAAGAATCCATGGAGGTTTGAGTGAACAAATATGGACAAAAATGTTTGGGGAAGAAGCTGTCTGCATGGCAGGATCGGTTGATTAATGATGTCTGCTTCTAGGCTTGCTTATTTTTATATTTTTGGACCTAATTTTATGGGGGATTGTTCAAGGGGTTAATTATTTAGTGAAGAATAAGTGGAAACCTATTGCCTAGCGTTTATGGGCAAAGATATGGTTGATTATAAATTAAGAAATGGTGAGAATTTAAGGGATGAATTAAGTGAGATAAATTCATTAATATTTAAATATGGGTTGATTGGATGAGTCTGGGTATGTTAGCAAGTGAAGATACATTATTTATTCAATGGATGTGAAATACAAAAAGTTAAGAATTCGGGAAATAGACTTGGGGATTATGGGCTAGTGTTATGGGTGTTTGGCACGGGTTAGTCTGATGTATTTTTAATTTTATATATATATATATATATATATATATATATATATATATATATATACGTGTGTGTGTGTGCGTGTGTATGTGTATCTTATAAATATTAGTGTGCATGATATTTATGTGAAAACATACCCATCTAGTGCTATCATCAGAGGTTGAGTGATATGGGTGAATCCCCTGGATAGTGAATGCAAGGAGAGTATAGTCCCCAAGTCATATCGTTCGGTAATTTATTATGTGACTTATTTTCGAGGTGAGATGTTTTGGGTCTGATTCAGCCTCACTCTTAGGGAAATATGACCGCCTTAACTATATTTGCGATTTTAATTATCTTTTTCGGTATGAGTTAATCAACCTATGGTGACTGGGTTAGAGTCAATATACATGGGATATGATAGCAACATAAAGACAAGAATCTAGTGAGTTATTACTCAGGAGGATGGTTATTATATGCAATATTTATGTAATTGTTGTGCATATTTATACGTATATAATTGAGTAAATAATTATATATGGGTTCAAAATATATAAAGTGTGAGTGCATTATTTATATAACTAGTGTGAATGTTATATAACCAGTTAAAGTGGAAGTAATTAACTAAGTTAAAGGGTAAATTGACATTGGAATCAAAGGGAGGAAGTACTTGGGATAGAGTAGGGTGATAGAAAGATTTGTAACATGACTAGTTAGGTTGGATAGTATAATTAGTCGGGTTAGAAAGTAAGCATTACGTGTGCACAATAGCTGAGGGGTGAGTAATATCTCAAGAGAGTGCGACACCCGCTTAAATATGAAAAGTGTTAATTCATATTTAACTGTTGTATCTTAATTGCTTGCTAAATATTTTTCAAATGGTTTTGGGCTCTGACCCATGTTAAAAATATTTTCTAAAATCTTTGAGGTTTCCAACCATAAGGATGTCAAGCTTGAGGACTCATTCGAGGGATGCGTAGCTGTAGCATTTGTGGAGGTTTACAGGACTTTATGTAGACACTTCAGTTATTCATTCCTAGATTGAGACTTTGATATAGTAGTTCATTTGGGCATGTTTCCCCTTTCAGTTGATATACTTTTATTTTTATTTATCAGACGACGTAATTGGATTCAGTTTTATTTCGGTAGACTTATGGTTTGGATTCCGTTTTGGAACTGATGGTTTATCGGTATTCATTATATATATATATATATATATATATATATATATATATATATATATATATATATATATATATATATATATATCCTGTGATGATTCAAACTCTTATATTTGTTGTGGATGAGCTATTATGTTTCTATTTTTTGCATGTTGTCACGTTAATGGAAGATAAAATGGACACCAACTTAATTCAACATTGGAGGTAAGTAAGTTGATAAGTTTTTGACCGGGCTGCTAAGAATGAACTAAATGATATTCCTATTTATTTCTATAAAATACTAATCACCCATTATTAAAATAGGTGAGGTGTCACCATCTCTACTGCCTCTTCCCAGTATTCTGGGAAGAAAAAAAATACAACCGAGCAGGTACTCTTGCAAGAGATCAACTCCATAATTTTTAAGGTAACTAAATTGTTCAATTTTTCTATTACCATACTTGTAAATAGGAGTTCCCTCTATATAGCGCAGACTAATGAAAGATATTTTAGTGCGGTCAAATTTGACCTTCTCATACCTTTTTTCCACTAATTACTGTAGTTACTCATATTTCCTGAGAAAATACATAAAAGGTGTGAATATGAGTTGTAGAGGTGATGACTCGAATTAATTCTAAATAAATTATGGTTTTCCATCCGATCAATTAGACGCAATAAGTCCAATTAAAATTCATCTTAATTTAATTAAACATAAAATTACTATCTGTCCACCAATTTTGTAAGTCCTTCCATTAATTTGTGTTCGCCCAAACAATAACCATTTAAGGAATGGGTGAACACAACCACAATAAGTAATTCAAATGACTCTATTCTAAACATTTAGTCATTAAGATAGGATAGTCATTAAGGAAAATAACTATTTAAAGGTTTATTATAAAGAATTAATAGATTGAGCATTTTAAGTATTCATCATCCGTATCAAGCTATGATCATTCAATAAAAATCAAAACAACCATCAACCCAATAATCCAATACAAGTTAATCCCGTACTCCTTCTAAATCGTCTACTTGATTGATTTCCAAGAACATAATTATAAAGCATGAGATTTCATATACAATTATACATCAAGGGTTTCATATTCAATTTCTAACAATAAATATGGCCATATTTCAATATATAACATATGAGAATAATTAAACATATACACAAATAGACACACATACACATTTATTATGTAGACATAAACATGATGAATTACCCCTTAAGATGAAAATATTAGTAACCATGTTCCTCAATGACAATGGACCCCATTACATGGGTTAAAATATATAATTAAAAAATGTTCATCATGTTAAAAAATAATTTAAGGCCTAATATTTGTAAAAAAAAATTACTTTCTTTGATTAAGCTAAAGGATTTTTCTTTGAATGCCTAATGTTGCTAAAAAATTAGTTATGTGAAAAAAATAGTAAATTAAATATTATTAATCATAAATTTAATCGTAATTTCATACCTTGAATATCATAATAAAAACCAATATAAGTAGTTTTTAAAAAATCATTAATCATTAACAACAAAAATTATTAATAGGAAAGGGGCGTTGCGCCTGCCACCGGGTGTCTCGAAAAATAGGTAAGGGGCATCGCATCGGCGCCCGGATGCGACGATAAATACGCAAGGGCTCCTGCAACAAGCTGGACGTGTGCGGGTAAAGAAGCTAGTCTAGGATACTAGACTTAGGTTAGCGACTTGGAACATAGGGACTATGATAGGAAAAGGAATGGAGTTAGTAGATACCATGATAAGAAGAAAAGTTAACATAGCTTGTTTACAAGAAACTAAATGAGTTGGTGAGAAAGCTAGAGAAATAGAAAATACAGGATTTAAATTATATTATACAGGAAAAATAGAAATAAGAACGGAGTTGGAATAATAGTAGATAAAAACTTTAAGAACGATATCGTAACCGTTATTAGGAAAGGTGATAGACTTATACTTGTAAAATTGGTATTAGGTGAAAACATAATTAATATTGTTAGTGCTTATGCACCTCAGGTAGGATTAGATGAGCACACTAAAGTACAATTTTGGGAACAAATGGATGAACTAATTCAAGAAATACCCCTAGGTGAGAAAATCTATATAGGTGGAGATTTTAATGGCCATGTAGGAGGAGATCGTGTAGGATATGAGATAGTGCATGGAGGACATGGCTTTGGAGATAGGAACGACGGGGGAGAGTCTATCTTAGATTTTGCGATGGCTTATGATTTTGTACTAGTAAATACATGTTTTAAAAAGAGGCTTGAACACTTAATAACTTATAAAAGTGGAACACATAAGAGCCAAATAGATTTTTTCATTACTAGGAAAGGAGACCGATTAACGTGTAAAGATTGTAAGGTTATTCCGGGAGAGAGCTTAACCTCACAACATAGGATAATGGTGTTGGATATAAATATTAAAAATCAGTCACTAGTGCGAAAAGTAAAGATTAACCCACGAACTAGGTGGTGGAATTTAAAAGTAGAGAAATTAGAACTATTTAAAGATAAAGTATTAAATGAAGCAACATGGAATAGTGAAGAAGAAACTAACATAATGTGGAATAAAATGGCCACATGCATTAGGATAATATCAAAAGAAATTCGTGGAGAATCAAAAGGCAAAGGGCCACAGTCTAAAGAAACTTGGTGGTGGAATGAAGAAGTACAGAATATAGTAAAAATTAAAAGGGAGTGCTTTAAAACATGGCAAACAAATAGAAATGAAGAGAATTTTGAGAAATATAAATGGTCTAAAAAGGAAGTTAAGAAAGTAGTAAGAGATGCTAAGTTAAAAGCGTATGATGATCTTTATACAAAATTAGGAACACAAGAAGGGAAAAAAGTATTTATAAGCTTGCTAAACTTGGGGATAGGAAAACAAAAGATTTTAGTAACGTTAAGTGCATCAAAAGTGATGATTCGAGAGTCCTAGTCAAAGATGATGAAATTATGGAAAGATGGAAAAACTACTTTGAGAGGTTATTAAATGGAGATAATGGGAGTAGATTAGATATAGAGGAACTTAGGGAGACTCGAGAAGATATATTTTTTCGTAGAATTAGGACAACATAGGTCAGGATTGCTCTAAAAAAGATGAAAACGGGGAAGGCTTTAGGACCAGATGGTATCCCTATTGAGGTTTGGAAGTGCTTAGGGGAGGATGGAGTATCATGGCTTACAAAATTATTTAATAGAATTTTAATGACTAATAGGATGCCCGATGAATGGAGAAGAAGTATTTTAGTACCTATTTATAAAAATAAAGAGGACATACAAAGTTGTTCAAATTATCGTGGTATTAAGTTAAGAAGTCATACAATGAAACTTTGGGAGAGAGTGATTGAATATAGATTGAGATTGAAGACAACAGTATCTGAGAATCAATTTGGGTTTATGCCTGGGAGGTCAATAATGGAAGCAATCTATTTATTGAGGAGATTAATGGAGAGGTGTAGAGAGAAAAAGAAGGATCTTCATATGATTTTTATAGATTTGGAGAAGGCGTATGATAAGATACCCAAAGATATAATATGGTGGGTTCTACATAAAAGAGGAGTGACTCACAGATATATTGATGTGATCAAGGATATGTATGATGGTGCGATTACAACAGTAAGAACATCAGCTGGAGAAAGTAGTGAATTTTCAATTACGGTAGGGCTACATTAAGGTTCAACATTAAGTTCTTATCTCTTTGCTCTTGTCGTGGTTGAGTTGACATGAAAAATACAAGATGAGGTGCCATGGTGTATGCTATTTGCAAATGATATTGTTTTAGTCGATGAGACTAAGATGGGGATAAATGCTAGGTTGGAATTGTGGATAGAAACTTTAGAAACAAGAGGATTTAAAATAAGCAGAACTAAAAAGAATATGTGGAGTGTAATTTTAGTAGTAATAGGAGGACAAATGGAGATGTGGTGAAATTGGAGGGTCAAGAAATACCTAAAAATGACCATTTTCGTTATTTAGGATCGATTATACAAAAAGATGGAGATATTAATGATGATGTTACGCATAGGATTAGAGCAGGCTGGGTTAAGTGGAGAAGTGCGACCGGCGTTCTGTGTGATAGGCGTATACCTTTGAAGTTAAAAGGAAAATTTTATAGGACGGCCATTAGACCCGCCATGTTATATGGGACAGAGTGTGGGGCAACCAATAAACAAAATGTGCAGAAAATGAGTGTGGCGGAAATGCGAATGCTAAGATGGATTTGTGGTAAAACTCGAAAGGATAAAATTAAAAATGAACAAATTCGTGAAACGGTAAAAGTAGCTCCTATAGAAGATAAATTGAGAGAAAATCGACTTAAATGGTTTGGACACGTCAAGTGTAGACCAATGGATGCTCCTGTAAGGAAGAGTGATTTAGTTAGTATTGATGGTAACCCAAGGGGTAGAGGTAGTCCTAAATTAACTTGGTGGGATATTAAAAAAAAGGACATGATATCATGTGGTTTAACCGAAGATATTGCACTGGACAGAATGGAATGGAAAAATATGATTCATGTAGCCGACCCCAAATAATTGGGAAAAGGCTTTGTTGAGTTGAGTTGAGTTACACACAGTGAATCACATACATACACATGGAATACACACACATAAATGAAACAAATGTACTTGTGTGGAGAGAGAGGGGCCATCAGAAAAAGAAAGGAGAAAGAGAATTTGGGTTTCATCGATTTAGGAGAGAGCGAGTTCAGATTTTTGGCTAAGAGTGAATGAAACATAAATGGCATTGATTTAATTTATACCTAAAATGGGATCACGGTCGAAAATCGTGACCCATTCCATAACACCTAAATGAGTTAAACTTGGTCACGATTCTCAATCGTGACCCCATTGATGACTAATTTAAAGCTTAAGAATAGTCACGGTTCTGGACCGTGACCATGGAATGTGACAAGTTTCAAAGGGTTTTGGGGCCATGGTTCCAATCCTTGACCAAGTTTCCATGTAGATTATCACGGGTGATTCACGAATTTGGATTGTGGCCACTAGTGTGATCAAAAGAGAAAGAAACTTAGTACCATAATGGGTCACGGGTGAGTTATGATCTTGGACCGTGGCCCCTTTGGTCATGGATTCTGACAGTGATCACTCCTTTAATGAGGTCACCCTAAACCCTTGTGACATATATGGTCATGTTAAATAGCTAGGGGTCATAATTTTGGACCGTAACCTATTTACTATGACCATTTTTTATTTTTTGTGTAGTGCACGTAATCTCTACCATTTGTTAAAAATTACTATGTTGAGGAAAGTAAATAATGTACCTAGTAATTTGTCTAATAATACATATTTACAACATATGAGTTTTTAATAAATGACGATTTCATTTTATTGAGAAATTTGATTTTATACTTATGTCCAACACACATTCAATACAAGTGTACAATGACTGACCACACTATGTAATTATATAATGTAGATGTGTATTCACATACAACCATTACTCAAAATAATATATTTAAAAATTTCGTGATATACTTTAATAAAAGAAGTCATTTTTTATTTTTCAAATAGTTTTAGGCTTTGTGACTGAACAAAAAAGCTGGATTCATTCTATATACGAGACGTTTCGAATGTATAAAAAAACCCATATGAGCTTATTTAGTTGCACTTACATCCAATGAGTGCCAATATTGGCATGTTAGGGGCGATGAACGAATTAACTGATTAGTCCTTCTACTGTAGTATAGGCATTATTTTACTTCAACACCACAAATTAATCATTCAACCAATAATGAATTGTAAATTCATTGGGAAATATCCAATGCATTATATATTAAAATAAATATTTTTTAATTAATTAAACTCAGGCATTATAAATATCTTGTAAATTATAACACATGCTTTTTCATCAAATATCAATGAATATAGATTTATTATCAAATACTTTAAACCGTGTCATTTTTAGCCAGAACATTCAATACTAATATAAAAACTCTATAAATCAATATTTATTGGGGTAATCCAATATCATTAATTATTAGATTTTACTATAATGACACTAATTTAGAGAATCACTCATATACTACCATATCAATCCAATGTTAATGGTAACTTATTTTCTTGCAATACAGACGGATTCAACATAGTGATGAGATGGAATAGAAAATCCCAGGGTGCATGAAATAAGTCATAAATACTAGTGGACATTGCCTTCTCAAAATAATCGACTTCATTACGAGGGACGATGTACGAACTAGTTTCCACTCCCATTTATCGGTCTTATTAAAAGCTTCCATTTGTCATGTTGTCTCGTCCATTGAACAATAATTTAACAACATTGAGAAAAGTAAAAAACTATAGATACTGATAAGTATAATAATAAACATTAACAAAACATGATTTATTTAAATGAATTATCATTTCATTTTATCAGGATATTAGAGGTTATACTCGGGTTCAGCACACGTGCAATAAAAGTGTACAACGAGTGGCCATAATATGTTATTTAAAAAAGTATATTTATATTCATATAAAACCATTACTCAAGTTTATGGATTCAGAAATTTCGTAATATACTATAATAAAAAAAATATTTTCTATTGATTTGTTTAGTAGCTTTAGGAGTTGTGACTGAACCAAAAATGTCGACGAATTCTATATTCTAGATGTGTAGCATATATAAAAAAAATGCCATGAAAATTATTAAATCTTCTTCAATGCAATAATTTGATCATGCAACCAATATGTAATTGTAAATTTATTAAGAAGTACCCAATGAAATACAGTTTTATGTGTACAGTTTAACATTCCCGTTATGCAAATATATATATTCAAAATAATTATTTTGTTATTTTTTTTTTAAGAAAAGAAAATATAATTTATAGATTCACTATAAAAGACCATCCCAAAATCCTAGGAACAAATTAAATTCTAATATTTTTTCGCTTTTAATTGCAAACACTCCTAATTAAGAAGTTAATTTGTGAAAAGCTAAGTATTAAGGGAAACTTAAACACATAAAAATTTCCCTAACTGTTGCCACCCAACCGCTAAATGCTTTGTCTTTGTTATTATTGCCACTAGTAGCCCAACCACTGCCACCATTACCACACCAGTTGTTGTTGAAATTTATAGTTTTTAATTGAGTTTCCAAGCTCAGATTTTGGTCAACTTGAGGATTAATTTAATCCATGACCCACACATCTTTCGAGATAGTTCGAAGTGGTAGAACATTCTCCTCCTCGAGGACTATAATGTGGTGTACTCATATGTGTAAAATCATAAGTTCATGAATGAGAAATTGTAGCTCAAAGTACCCACTTAGAACATGAAATTTGGTTGAAGTGTCATGTTAAAGCTCTTGTCCCACATAGGGTGAACGTGAAAATGGGTGTAGTATATTATAATTTTGGTTTAAAGTCTTGTTATCCTTCTGGTATCCAAACTCTTTGAAGGAGGGAGAACTTACATAGACTTGAATTGACTTTTAAGCCCACATGCATACACTATCGTCTGCCTGACACAACCCGGTCCGGCTCGACTCATGCTCATGGGTAGTGGGCTTTGGACTTTAACTTGGTAAAATTATAAACTTTTGGGGCCTATCTTATTGGGTATTTTATTTATTTTCGAGTCTAATTGTATTAGTTTATTTTATTTATTTTCAGGACCAAATCTTATTCCAATTTTTATTATTTCAACAGTTGACTATTCGGATATTTCAATTCTTATTTTTCTCAGTTTTATCCAAACAGTTGTGACTGTTGGGATATTTTCCCTACCATTTTAACTTTCATTTATTTAGTATAAATAACTGGTTTGGTCAATATTTTTTCTATAAGATTTTAGGGCAGGAAGATGTCTTATGTCAGTCCATCTTAGTTCATATAAAACAGAAAGTTCAGCATTATTGGTTCACCGGTGACATGCAATTTGGAGTGCTACTATTGCAAGCGAGATTGTTTTATCTTAAGAGATGATTGCCGCTCAGTCCGTTGAGCACCAGTGCAGGACAAATCTCGCCTCAATAAAAAAAATATACATTTATTGTCACTGTAAGTTTGTATATGTTACTTTTAGATTATTGTTCATGTATTGATTAATGTTTATATATTCTGTAAAATAATTAAAATCAATTTAGATAATAATCTTAACATGAGTTTTTTTTTACTGTTATAAGACTCCATGATGATTTTCTATATTAATTAATTACAAAAACGTTTTTATAATAATTTTTGTTACAAAAAAAAATTGTGTAGTAGAAAAATATTTTACACGTTTAAATGTTTATATAAAATTCATGTTAATTCTTTGATATAATATAATTTATGTTAATTCAGAAAAAAAATAATTTACTTTTACTGCATGTGAATTATTTAAGTTAAACTCAATGTTTGTTTGAAAGTTCTTATATAATAAAAAGAGTGTCATTATCTTAATATAATTTGTCCACTCATATATCCAGTCATAAATACATATTTATTTCTATTAAAACAGAAATGAAATCTACTTCTACATTGCCTGTTGTGGTTGTACCAACTAATGTTGGAGTTAGTTAAAAACTCAAAAAGTTCAAAGGGACTCATTTCAAACGTTGGCAACATCAAATGTTATTTTATTTAACAACTTTGAATTTGACTAAATTTCTTAATGAAGAGGCACCAACTTTGAAAGAAGGTGAGACTGACGAGAACGTAATCCCTATAGTGGATGTATGGAAATATGTTGATTTTCTATGAAAAAATTATATCCACAACAATCTGGAAATACATTATATGATGTGTATAGATCTCCTCAAACTGTTAAAGAGGCATGGGAGTCTTTGGGCAAAAAATCCAAAATATAAGATACCGGACTGAAGAAATCCATTGTCGATAAATTCTTGAATTTTAAAATGGTTGATTCAAGGACTATTATTAATCATGTGTAAGAGCTCCAATTGATTTATCTAAAAAAATCTAAAATAATTTCTGAAAAGATAATCATTCCAAGTGGATGCAATGATTGAAAATTTTATACTATCTTAGAAAGAATTCAAAAATTATTTAAAACATAAATGTAAAGAAATAGTACTTGAGGACTTGATTGTGAGATTAAGGATTAAAGAGAATAATCATGTATCCGAGAAGAAAATTAAAATCCTATGGAATCCAAAGTACATATTGTGGAAGAAGGGCAAAGTATGAAGAACAAGAAAATAAAGCGTGTAAAACAAGGTGGTCCATTCAAAGCCTGAAGGTGAAACTTTAAAAAGTTTGATGAAAAATAATTTGTGTGTTACAAATTGGGACATCGTGCTAAAGATTTTTGCAATTGAAAAAATAAAGAGAATAAGAAACATAAGGTTGGACAAGAAAATGTCACTAAAGTTGAGAATCTTTCTCACGATATTCATGATTTAACCCTTTCGGCCATGGTTTTTGAAGTCAACATGGTGGAAAACACTAGGAAATGGGGTGTAGACACTAGGGCCGCTCATCACATATGTTTTGATAAGAATACGTTTACTTCCTACCACCACTCTCATCACGAGGAGAAACTTTTAATGTGAAATTCATTTACTTTGAAAGTTGAAGGGAAATGAAAGGTGTATACTCAGGATGACTTCAGGAATGGAACTTACTCTCAACGACATTATTTATTTCCCTGACAATAAAAATAACTTGGTATCGGGATCCTTGCATAGTTGGAAGGGATTTAAACTTGTATTTAAATCTGATAAATTTGTACTCACTAAGAGTGGTATGTATGTGGGGAAAGGATATTTGAGCGATGGGCTTTTCAAATTCAATGTAATGATTGTAATGCCTATTTAATAATAATAATAATAATAATAATATATCTTTTTCTTATTTGATTGATTCTTGTAATATATGTCATAGTAGATTAGGTCGTGTTAATTATGATACTATTCATAGATTAATTAATTTAGATTTAATACCAAAATTTAGTATTGACTCAAATCACAAATCTGAAACATGTGTAGAATAGAAGTTACCAAAAATCCTTTTAAAACTGTTAAGAGAAGTACAAACACTCTTGAGTTAATTCATAGTGATATATGCGATTTGAAATTTGAACAAACAAGAGGTGGGAAAACGTATTTTATAACTTTTATTGGTGATTACATGAGATATTGGTATGTATAATTGCTTACAAGCAAGGATGAGGCGGTAAATATTTTTTAACATTATAAAATAGAAACTGAAAATTAACTTAGCAAAAAGATTAAAGTAGTTAGGAGTGATAAGGGAGGTGAACATAATTTCCCTTTTCAATAATTTTTTTCAAAACACATAATTATTCATTAAACTACCATTCCTTACTCACCTCAATATAACTGTATTCCGGAACGCAAAAATCGAACTCTAAAAGAGATGATGAATGCTATGTTGATAAGTTTGGGTTTACCTCAGAAATCATGGGAGGAAGCATTTCTTTCTGCAAATTACATTCATAATAAAATGCCTCATAAGAAAACACATAAGACACCGTATGAATTATGGAATGGTTGAACATTTTCTTAAAAATACCTCAAGTGTTGTGGTGTCTTGAAAAGGTGGTGGTTCCTAATCCTAAAAGGATTAAAATGGGACCCAAAACTCTTAATTTCACTTTCACTAGTTATGAAATAAATAATAGCGCATGTCAATTTCTTGTACATAAATATGTGATTCCTGATATACACGTTAATACTATCATTGAATCTAGAAATGCATATTTCTTCAAAAATTATTTCCTAATAATAAAGTGGTTGGTTCAAGTTCTTATAAAATAACATACGTCATTGCATCAAGTAGTCATCAAGATAATGTACAAAATGAATTTATTGAGAAAGATGATGATCTCGAAGCTAGATGCAGCAAAAGGATAAAGAATACAAAGTCATTTGGTCCAGATTTTTTAACTTATAGGTTAAAAAGTGAGCTTAATAACTTCGCAGAAATGATGTAAACTCCAGAAGACCCTTTATGAAAAGAGGTTGTCAATAGTGAAATCTAATCCATTAAGAAAAATCATACGTGGGAATTGGTTGACCTTCCAGAAGAAAGTAAAGATCTTGGATGTGAGTTGATATTCAAGAGAAAATTGAAAGCTGGTGGATCAATTGAAAAACAAAAGCTAGACTTATAGCTAAAGGCTATAAGAAAATGGAAGGATTAAATTATTTTGATACTTACTCACCTATTACGATAATAACGTCCATTTGAATGTTTATAGCTATTGTTGCATTACATAATCATGAGATACATCAAATGAATTTAAAAACTACCTTTTTAAATGGCCAGTTGAATGAAGAGATATACATGGAACGACTATAAGGCTTTAAAATTTTAGGCAAACAAAAAAAGAAATTTGTTAGACTTTTAAAATCCCTATAAGGATTAAAGTAAGCACCTGAACAATGGTATGAGAAATTTGGCAATGTAATGATGTCAATTGGATTTAAAATAAATGAGTGTGATAAATGGGTTTACGTTAAAAATAATAAAAGTGGTTACATCATTGTGTGTCTATATGTAGATAACATGCTTATTATTGGAAGTAATAAAGATATCATTAAATCTACTCAAAGGATCAGGTTTAGTAAATTCGATGTAAAAGATATGGGTATTACTAATTTTATATTAGGAATTAAAATTTCTAAAACATCGGATGAACTTATCTTGTCTCAATCTCATTGTATTAAGAAGATATTCAATAGGTTTGATAAAGGTAGTGGTTGCATTGCTAAAACACTCATTAAACAAAATATTTATTTATATAAAAATATAGGTAATGGTATATCTCAATGGGAATACTCGCATATCATGAGCAGTTTAATATATGTCATGAACTACACTAGGACATATATTGCTTACTTAGTTAGAAAATTGATTAAGCATATAAGTAATCTAGGTGAAGACTATTGGAAAGCCATAATAAGGATTCTTATATATCTAAGATATACCTTTAATAATGGAGTGCACTACACTAGATATCAAACAGTACTTGAAGGATACAGTGATGCTAATTAGAAATCAAATTAAAAGGATTTTGAATCCATAAGTGGATATATATTTACACTTGGTAGTGCTCTTATGTCTTGAAAATCCTCAAAATAGTATTGTATTGCTAAATCCACTATGGAATCTGAATTTATAACATTAGATAAAGTTGGAGAAGAAGAAAAATGGCATCGAAACATTTTTGACGATATTCTAATATTGCGAAAACCCGTGCTTGCAATTTGCCTACATTATGATAGTCAATCGGTAATTGCCAGAGAACAGAGTCATATGTGTAATTTTAAGTCTCGACTTATACGTTGAAGACATAATACCACTAAATAACTTCTCCCTAATGGAATTAGTTCCATTAATTATATTAAGTCTAAGGACAATATAGTGGATCCGTTAACCAAAGGGTTGAATAGAGAGTAATCGTATAGTTTATCGAGGGGAATGGGATTAAAGCCTAAAAATTAAAGAGTTGTCTTGATAGAAATCCTACATAATTAAATGGAGATCCCAAGATCTAGGTTCAAAGGGACAGCTGAATCTTGACTGACTCTTTGAAGAAAGCACTGATAAGTTTCAAATTCATACATATTTCTATGATAAAATAGTGTTGCCATAAAGTAAGGATAAGCTTAGATTTTAATGAATCATATACTTTGAAAATTCAAGTGGTGTATAGTCGGTTACTCTTAATGAGAAGTCACCTATGTGAGTGTGAAGGGGACGCTTCTATGAGAACTTTTATAGGCTTAAGTTCTCTAAAGTACTCATGAAACCAATAATTGTTCAAGCACAAAATGAACACAACCGAAAGAAAAAACTTTTTTTTAAAAATTAATGTGTGAAGTCTATTAACTATATTTACACAAAATATTGAACAATTGAAGAGATCACATTCACTGATCATTAAATAAATACGATAGTCTCTCACTAGGTAAGATTCAAGGCTAAAGGCTATCTTTCCCGATGCAAGAGTTTTTCTATATATCTCTCTTAGTATCTTTATAGTCTTTTATGTTGATCCAAAAAATTTCATTCATGTGGGGGATTATAGGAATTTGTGGTTATAAATTGAGTCGACAAAATCATAATTTGATCAATTTTATGGTCAATTTATTCCACACGTCTTTCGAGGTGGTTCGAAGTGGTAACATGTTCTCCTATATAAGGAGTATAATGTCGTATACTTATATGTGTAATATCATAAATTAATGAATGGGAAGTTATAGCAAGAAGTATCCATTGTGAACATAGGATTTAGTTTAAGTGTTATATTAAAGATCTTGTCCCATATAGAAAGAATATGAAAAATGGGTGCAATATATTTTGGATTAAAGGCTTGGTGCCCTTGAGGTATCCGAAATATTTTAAGCAAATCTCGGTGCCCTTGGGATGGATTAACTTCCAAGTCTACACGCATGCACCGCCGCCACCCCTGTCTAGTCCGGCTCAGCTCAACTTGTGTTAATGGGTTATGGGTTGGTGGCTTTCGGCTTTTGGATTTGGGATTTAACTTGGCCAAAGTATGAAATTTTTGCGCTAATTTTATTGGGATTTTATTTATTTTTTAGTCCAATTTGGTTAGTTTATTTTATTTATTTTTAGGCCCAAATTCTTATTCCATTTTTTGATATTTCAACAATTGATTGGTCAGATATTTCCATTTTTATTTTTATCTATTTTATCCCAACAGTTGTTATTGTCGAGATATTTTCCCAACCGTTTTAATCACCACCTATTTAGTATAAATAAGTTGTTTGGCCAGTCTTTTTCCATACAATTTTAGATAGAAAGATATCTTATGTCAGTCGATCTTAATTTGTATAAAATAAAGAGTTCTGCATTGTTTGTTCACGAGTGAGTTGAAATTTGGAGTGCTACTATTGCAAGTGAGATTGTTGTATCTTGAAAGACGGTTGCCATTGATCACAAGTGGAGGGAAAATCTTATGTTAAGGATAGAGTGTTTAACACTCGCCTCAATAAAAAAATCTACATTTACTGTCACTGTAAGTTTGTATATGTTACTTTTAGATTATTTTTCATATATTGATTAATGTTTATATATTCTATAAAATAATTAAAAGTCTTTTTGGATGACAGGTACTACCGCTACTGGTTGTAGTCTTGTCCATAGTGTTGCCACTAATTTTTTCATCTTAAATACCAAAGTATTTGCCATTGTTGTCCTTGTTTACAATAACCCAACAACATCGATTGTTTTTATCACCCCAACCACTAGATTTCTTATATAAGTTGTACTTGTTAATTCGACCTCCACCCCAACTGCGACTACTAACACTAGTCGCAATGTTACCCCCAGTTCTGTTGCCCCTAACCATCGAACCCTTTGTCTTTTCCATTATTGATATTAAAAGTACTTCCACCTCTTTCCCAGTTTCTATCATCACCTCGAACATAACTCCAACCATCTCCACTTACGTCATTCGAGTTTGATCCCCATTTAGAATTAAGAGAATAATTCGATTCATTTCTTTCATTTGTTCGTTATCCCCCTGCCATGACCACCTCCCTTTCCCTGTCCATGCCCACCAGCACTGGATATCCCACCTCTCCAATTGCTACCACTAGCACTCTCATCACCCCTGCCATAATAAGATCTAGAGCTAGGATCTAGACCATGTCCACCTTCCTATCCTCCCCCACAACGTCAGTCACCAACATCACTCCAAACTCCCTGACTTCCACCGCTAACAATAATATCCCCACTTTCCCAAGAACCGTTACTCCTACCAATTTCATTCCCAATTCCATTGCTAGTACCATCACCACCACCACCACAACATCCACTTCCACTTTAACACCATGCCACCGTTCAAAATCACCACTTCCGTGCTCACTACCATATACACGTCCAATTACCCATCCATGCGTGTGACCCTAATCAAAGTTACCATTACTTCACCAATTTCCAACACAAATTTCCCGTCCTACTACCCCAACCAATTCCCCCACTGCCACCATCAACACTACCATCCCTACTACCAAAAAAAGATCCACTATCACCTAGCCACCCACTTATTTTTCATTGCTAGAACTACCCCTACCCCACACTCAAATAAAAGCTTATCCCCAGTGAGTTATGGATCTTAGCTCCAGAAAATTTTCTCAATCCATAATAACTTTCATCCCTATGAAAATAATAATCCTTAATTTTGGCATTACTACCACTACTCCAATTTCCACCACTTCCCAAGGATCTTAAACTACCTCCTCCACCCCAATTTTTACCTTGGGCTCCACCACCAGTGCTTCCACTAACCCAACTACCATTACGATCACCAAAACAATTTACCCCACCGGCGCTGCTACTACCCAAAATTCATGTATTATCTCCCACCAATTACCCCTATTAGAATGATCATCGAAATTGACATTAACCAAACGACCACCACAACCACTACCCAAATTTCACCACCACTACCTACATCAATAGTTTCATCATTTCCCCATTCGGTATGGGAAGTTTATGTGGTATGTGAGTTTTGAACCTTGGACCCATAGAATTTTCTCATCCTATTATTGGTTCCGTATCATTGACTTGATTTTGATTCCCATATGGATTTTGTGCCATAACCAAAATATTTTCTCTTTTTTCTCCCTTTGTTATTGGAATCATGTCCATATAGACAGCTACCACCACCAATACCTGTAACAAATCCCATTTTCTCATATAAAGGTTGGCAAGTCATAGTACGTCAAAGATGGGGCTTATTATACTATATATATCATTCTTAGCATCGACCGTAAAAAACATTCATATAATAAATCACATTTGAATTAAATAACAATGAATAATAATGAAACCAACATCCACATCCAATAAAAATATAAACCAACACGCTCACATACTGTATCATTGAATAAATAAAATAACTATGGGCTTATGCCCTTATAATAATTCAATACAAGTCAAGACAGTAAGAAGTACCAACACAAGCTAGAATCAATAGATGAATCTTCAAGGAGCAACTCTTGATAGAATGTATGATATTACTTCTATTCCGCTATCCTTGTCTAAGAAAAATGTAACATCCCATAATTTTATTGATTTTTATATTGGGAATTGGTTAAATTATACTGGAAAATTAATCCGGTAAAATAAATATTAATTAGAGAAATAAGGTTTAATATTTAATTATATTGAATATTAATTAGTGAATGAGTAATAATAATGATAAGAAAATATTATGATTGTCGTGAGTGAGAAATATGACAGTTACGGTAAATTTAATAGGGACGTGTGCGTCAGTCGTGTCGAGACTTGATTTGGGAAGTAAAATACAATTTCATTTTTGATAATCCATATGGTCATTTTGAGTATGTCAGTATGTTCAAAAGGGTCGAGATAGTCAGAAAAGTTTATCCGGAGGTTTAGTTTGGGTCCCGATGCACTTTTAGGCCAAATCGACACCCCGGAGGGGTGTTTCGGTCTTTTGAAATTTTGGAAAAAATAAAACCACAAAAATAAGAGGATTATATATGATAACACGCAAATGGAATTGGGGTTATCAGTTACCAAACCAAAGGGAGAGTTATAGGAGGAAGAATGAGAGTTGTTCTTAGGGCTCGAAGGCCAAAAACCACCTTCTTGCACTACTACAACCACTGGATTGTGGATCGGGAGGAGGAGAACACAAATCCCACCATCACTTTTCAGAAATCAGACTTCCGAATTCAATCAAGTGTTTATCTATCTAACTTTTTATTCGAGGATGATTATCTTATGAACTTTATGAACTTTGACCCTAAAATTGGAGATTTAAATCATATTTTTGGGTAGGAATGATAATATATTTGATCCCTTATACACTTAGGATGAATTTGATGAGAAATATCATGAAATTGGGTAATAAATTTGTAATTATGTTGGGGTTCTTGAACATGAATAATAACCTAGAGTTTCAGAAATTAATCTTGATTAAATCTGATTTGATGTTGTTCTATAAAGATTTAATGATTCTTATATATTAAAAATCATTGATACATGTTAAGATGATGTTAGAGACCATTGGTTGGGAGTTTGGGATAGTGTAATATTTGTTTGGATGTTTAACGATTATGAATTCCTATAACAGTTTAGTGAAGATGATGATGATATCTGGTACGGTGAATCGATTCGGCTCCTTGGCCAAATTAATTCGGAAAGCGAATTGAGTTGAACCAAGGCCGAATTGAGTCAGTTTCCCAAATTTGCATAATTTTTCCCCTTTTTGATTAGAACTCATGGGAGACGATTGGGTTAACCTTTGAATTAATTGTAAATCCTAATTAGAGATATTCTATTTACCAGTAGGCTAATGTTAGGTTTGAGCTCCGTCGCACGAGGAGAGTTTAGGAATAAAATTCATTAAGCTTAACAGGTAATAAAATCTTATTCGGATAATGATTTCTTATCATGGAGAATTAGGGAAATGTAGGACCAGTACTAGTAGGATTTGAGTGGGATACCTACTAAGTTTACTTAAGGGACAATTGACTACCATTTCGGTTTTGGAAAACACTCAGCATTATACAATAAGAAGTATTATGCTACGTAGAATATTCAAGAATTAATATACTATGTATGGAGTATGATATAGGTTACGTGTATACCTATAATGATTTTTTATATAAATGAGTGGTGTGTATACTTATTGTTTGAATTATATGTGTAATCATACCAATGCTACTTACTATCACAGGAGGTTTCACATTGCGGACAATCATATTCTGATGAGCCAAACTGGAGGAATATTGACTTGTACCTCGGGACAAAGAACTTAGGGATTGATCACCACTTGTGTGAATAAGGGTGTGACTGGTTATTTCAGTGCGTTAGGTATGAGCATATCCCAAAGTCTTAGAACTATGTACGCCTCCAATATTGTGTGATTTAAGTTATGGTTCAAGGGAGATAATCTGAACCAGTTTCCTTATATAGTACGTGATGTACCAGGACTTAATAGGATATTACGCCCTCACCGCATGTCTCCACTTAAGGGTGTTGTATACGTATATATGATAAGAGTGAAAAATGTGTATATACGTGTGATTGATCCTCTTACGAGTGTATTAGTAGATAAGATAGATAGTGATATCTAAATTAATCAATGTGCATGAGAACTAAATCGATTACTAGTAATTCCTAATGTACATAAAGAATTAAAAAGGTAGTATCGTATGGTATGGGCAATACGGGTGGGCACTATAAATGATTATATGCGAAGAGATGTAAGCCAGATTAGTTAGATGGGTAGCATAACTAGGAGGGTTTGAGTAGTACATTAGGCGTGCACATTTGTTGAGGGGTGAGGATCTCAAATGAGGGCACATAGTACTAACTTGTAGTTAATATCTTATCTTGATGCATTTTAAACACTTGCTAAAAAATTTCAAACTATTTTACTTGGCCTCTGACCCGTTTCATCCTTTTGTAAAAAACATTTTTAGGTGCCATCCACGGGGACGCTAGGCATAGCAGTTTCTACGTTTGACATGTTGTAGCTACTGTGAAAGTTGCAGGACCTTGCCATTAGATGTCTCCACATTTATTCATTTCTTATTTATCCTTACTTATCTTAGTAGGGCATTTTGCCCATTCATAGTTGGTTACTATTTGCACAGATTTTGTATGTCCAGTCATTCCCGTTTATTTCTATTATTGATTTAGACCTTACTTATGGATGATAGTATTTTGATTTTCTCTAGAGTGTTATTCCAAACTCAGTCCATTATTCATTGCTATGTGCATGGAAATGATTAATAATAGATTTATTCCGATTATATTTACTGCATGTTAATAATAAGTATTAAAATTTTGACACTGGGCCATTAGAATATTAGTAAAAAAATTGAACTTCGATAGTGATGCTAAGAATGATACCATTAATGATTCATTTTTAACTTAATAATGGATTGATCACCCAGGATTAGTATAGACAGTGTGTCACACAAACCTAGTGTGTGTGGGGGGGAGAGGGCATTTATAATTTTGGGCCAGCGCCCTAGAGGTGCAAGAATTAACTTACCAAATTTAAAGTTAAAAAATACAGTTAATTCAAAGTAAGTATCCTCCATCGTGACTCTCTTGTGGAAAATATCCCACCCCTCATCTATATGTGATATATCTCGTATAACCAAATATGTCCCAAATAATAATTATTAATTGTGCTAATAAAATATAATATGCGTTAAGTAATAACCAACATACTGAATCATAATCACCTATCTTCATATTACCCTTTTCCCAAAGTAACCTAATCATATTACCGTAAAATTGACTAAAGGTTTATTATGCACACTACATAGTATTGGGTCTGAAATTTATTGTGTACATTCTTAAACACACGAATTAACCTCGTTATATTTAAATATTAATATATAAATATATGTACTTTCACATATGCGACACTTAAAGGCATTTACCAGTAGTGCCTATCGGTAAGTCCGATGAAATCTCTTATCCAATCAGACAACACAAAACACATACAAGTGGGGCGGCCCCTATGCAGTACACCAGTTCACGATCGATACCCAGTGGTGACAATGGATCCCAGCATCAACACTTACCTCTCGTAAATGGCGCTGCTATGTAGTACCTATAATAACGACCTACATATGGTCTAGCCCACATGTGCTAACGTGTGCTACGGTCCTGAACGCACGAAAATCCAACCGATAGGATTATCGAGGAACATATGTATGTTCACATTAAAATAGAAGTGCATATTACACTCATATACTAGGTATAGGTAATTACCTTATAATCATTAAAATATCCCAAATAATTTCCCATAAATAATTACGTCTTTATAATTAACCATCTAATAATTTATTAAATTCTTCCTCTTTAAAATATCTAACCATATATCATAGTTCCCCATTCTATATTTGTGGCACAAACATATTTTTAATAAAATCTTCGTTTCCCAAACATCGTCCAACCCACTTGTATGGGTTCCTAAAACTATTCGGAATCAAATCTCGGTCCCAACTCAACCTACCCGATGGGCCGAATCGATTCGGGTCTGGAGCCGAATCGATTCGTAGGGGGAGAATCAATTTGACAAGGAGGCCAAATCGATTCAGATCTGGGTAGAAGCCCAAATCAGCTACGTTTCCTTAACATGTAAATTTATGTTACTTCTCCATCTTCCATCCCAATGGTTTATACATTTATATAGTTATTAAAGCAGGCCTTTAGGGCTTATATTATCATCTTAGGTTACTTATTTTCCTAAATTGATATGGATTTAAGTCCCAAAAATCCCATGATTTAATGCCTTAATATACTCACATGAATCAGTTCTTATTTATTTATTTCCACCATGTTCTATCATATACAAGGGTCCCAGATATCAAAGTTTTCAGATTTCTAAACATGACTACCCATCCTCTATATATGAATCAATCTTTCCAATTTCATTAAGTTTCTAATGCATGAATTTGTCATTTAAAATCAACCTAGCCTCAGCTTAATTTTTGGATTAAACTAACCTAGCTCAGATTTGTATGCTCTACATACATGAGATTTAATTCATATCTTTTTCCCATCAACTCCCTATGAAATCCAGAATCTACGTGGAAGAAAATTTCAATGACTTAAGAAGTAATTTGAACATTTAAGTAAGCAAGATAATTTTTTCCTGATTATAACGGTGTGATGACTGACTCTTAAATCTCTTTGCCTCTTCTTCTTTTTGGACTTTGTTCTCTTCTCCCTTGAGGTGTTGTTGCAAGGTGTAGATTTGACTTGTGTGGGGAGTTATTAACCTTACTCTTAAACTTATATTAGTCCCAAATCTTGAGTTAAGCATTTTATCCCATTTTTGGACCTCCAAATGGGATCAAACCCATAATTAAATTAGCCCAATAATCTCCCAACTTATATACCTATACCCCGGGACCATTTTTAAAAGTCTAAAAATACTTAAACGAGCTCATAAAGCCTCCCAAAAGACATCCCAATTATTTTCATTCAACTTAGACATTTTTATTGTGTTTACACAACACGCACGCATAAGTTTATTAATGTATGCTTTATTTTCACATGTGAACTCATCAAGCCAACTTGACTCAAGTAATTATATAATGATGAATAAATATTCATTTTCAATATAAATTTTATCAATTTAAATTTAAATCCATCCGATTTAATTTATTCTCAAAATTAATTCAAATTATTAAATTTATGTATGTCATAATATTTTATTATGAAAATATGGGGTATTACACTACCATTACGATTCAGGTAAGTTCTTCTTATGTTATCCTAACTTATCATTGGAACCATAGCTTCAACAAAAGAGGGGGATAGTGGTGGTGGAATGCGATACGAATCATTAATGTGTCTCTAGAATTATGTCGCCAACAGATCAATGCTACCAAATATACAATAACAAAACTTGAAGCCCTTGTGTTATAGACCCACATACTCATGAAGTCGATTTATATTCATATAAAGGTTCCACGATGATCATAAGAAAGACCAAAAAAATTATACTATCCTCTTCGGTAGTCTGATTTCTCAACTCATAGAAGTTCATCAACTTCTGATTTTTTTTCCAGTCCTAAATTTTTTGCAACTGAGCATTGCTTTCAGGAATGTTACTAGCGGGTCAACACATCGATCCATTACCTCATCCAAATAGTAAAAAAAATCATTCATTATTTTTAATGTTTTCTCAATACAAAGCAAGCTTGTGATATCCATCCATTCCTTCCTTTGTTTTGTTATGTCTTTGTGACCATAAACTACATCATAAATTTCCAAAGTTAATGTCGAATAAAACGGGCCTCTTGAACTTGGACTAATAATTCAAGTACTAGCACCCTTATTCGAAAGGAATTCTATTGCTTCATCTACAACCATGTTTTGAAAATGGGGATGAGTGATCATCCTCATATGAATTGATATTTTACAAGATTCAGCGCTTTCGGACCTTCATCCTACTGAGATGATAACTTGATCACGTATTCACGGTAGTAAGGGTTAGGGGTGGTAAACAGACGGATACGATGTAGATACTATGCTATCCATATTCGTATCCCCTCTCTGGATGGACAATCTATATCCGTATCCGCCTGGATAGTAAAAATAACTATCCATATATGTCTCGTCTCGAATTCCTCGAATTCGGATAATATTCGTATCCGTTTACATTGCTTATCCATTGCTATTAATATTAATTCTTATATTAATAAAATTCATATTGAACAAACATTTGATGATCATACTCCAAGAGAATTTTGATATAACTAACAAAAAAACAACAATATAAACTATGCATGCATGTGTGTGTGTGTGTGTGTGTGTGTGTGAGAGAAAGAGAGAGAGAGAGAGAGAGAGAGAGAGAGAGAGAGAAAGAGGGAATACCTAGCCCGAAGGAGGAATGGTTGTGCGTCGTTTGAGGTGTGGGGTGGGGGAGGGGGAGGAGAAGCCGAACATGTCAAAATGTTAGGGTTGCTGTTTTGTTTGCCTTGGTTTGCTTTGTATTTGGGAGGAATGTTCGTGTTTTCTTTGCTTATTTAATATGTTTTTGTTTTTTTTTTTACTTTTTATTGTTTTAAACCATTTAAAAAAAAAAATTCCCTTTATTTTTTCTATTCTTTATTTTTAAACGAGTGATTAACAATTTATTTTATACATTTATATTTTACGGACAAGAATAAATATTATATATTTAAAATATTAAAGAATAAGGATAGGGAGACCCGGTTCGTGACACATTTCGTGGACCCGTGAATTAGACAAAAATATGTACAAGTTTTTAATGCATTGGTGGATGCCCTGGTGGGATCCAAAACAATAAGGTATAAGCTTTTAATGCAGTGTGTCTACGAAATGTGTTCAAGAACCGGGGATCCCTAGCATTTTTCAATACTAAATACGTTATGGATACAAATATCCGCAAATATGGATACTCCGCCTCGAATATCGATTATTCGTGTCGGATACACATACTATCCATATTCGTATCCGTTTTCACGGATATTTTAACGCATTATTCATATTTGTGTTCAGATTCGTTCTTTTGAATAAATATTCGCAAAATTCGAACTCGAATACCGAACAAAATTGAATTTTCGAATATCCGTTTAGACCCTGCTAAGTAACAACATCAGGTGATACTTGAGATCTTTTACAATCTTTACATGTAGTTGTTCCTTTCAACGTTCTTAACTTCCAGCTAAGTGTATGACCTTCACGCAACCTCTTCTTTAATTCAAAGTCATCATCCTCATCTTCTATATAGTCTTCCTTTAATCACACATCAGTTAACCCATAGTCAACCACATAAAATGATATTTTAATTGAACCTTGTGCATGGTTACATGAGCAGGTCTAGGGTCGTTTCTTGATAAGGCTAATGACATTCATGTAAACCATGCATTAGTCCCAATTTTATATCATGAGGAGTTTCTCAATCACTTATCACACCTTTGTCTTTTGCATATAAATTAATATCAAAACTTTCTAATGTTATAATAGTCTTGACCAAAACCTCTGCAAGACCGTAACGCCATAATGTTATTACATAATTAACCATGAGTTTATAAATTTTTGGTAAATTTAAAAAAAAATATTTATTTTGAACAAAATATTTATGAATATGAATTCATTATGAAATATTTCAAACCGTGTCATTTTGAGCCGGTTCATTTACTATTAATAGAAAATTTTCATTATTAGTAAACTCTATAAATCAATAATTGTTGGGGTCATCAAGATCATTAATTATTAGAAATCTTTAATCTAATGTAGTATCTAATATATAAAATAGAGTCTCTTTGTCGTTTTTGGACACGTGGCTCTCTCACTAAAACATACCTCAATTGTTTTCCAGCTGCTAGAATAATCAGTTTTTAAATGATGCAAAAATAGGTTTCTTGCCCAGGTTACATTATTTTTCACTCCCTCATATTCCCACACCCTTTTCGGTTACCGGCCTCTCTACCACTACCACCATTCCCTTCAGATTATAAATTAAAAACACAATCATTTATTTTAGTTTTATTTACTTATTTAGTGTTTATTTTCCATTTTCATTGTTGGTTTTGTGTTACCTCCGTTAAAAAGAAAATTGTGTTACACCCACTTTAAAAATTTGAACATGTTATGTTTTTTTAAATTTCGAGCCATATAAATAAAATATAAAATAATTTTTGATAGATAAAATAATTTAATAGGTAACATAAAAAAATAGTAAACACGTATATCTATATTTTGTGCTATACATGTTTGGATAGGGACCATAAATCTGAACGTATATCAAATTGTGAGACATCAAAATAGGGCTTTTTTCTCTTCATATAATTATATAATTATCTCTATAATTAATTTTATTGTTTTCTCCAAAAACATGTGCACACTGTTTATGTTATTTTTAAGTTTCTTACATTTAGGAACCATAATAGTATTTTTTATATTTAAAAGTGAATAAATAAAATATTATGATATTAGGTGGTTTAAGTGAGGGCACTTAGTTAAGAACCTGGAAAAATGTGGTTTATGCAGTAAACTCCAATTAATGGAAAAATGCTTTGTTGAGATTAATTGAGTCTAAATAAAATATTTTGTGATAATTTTGGTAATTAAAGAAACCTAACTAAAAAAAAATTAAAACATTAGACCACGCAATATCCCATGTAGCACAATAATATCATAATACACCATTTCGAGAGAAAACTTTAATCTTTGATTTGAAAAATTGTAGTCTAAGACAGTATTTTACTTAATTTGTATACCAATTGGTATAGATGTAATTATATAATCAACAAAAATGTTTCTATATGTTTATGGTATGCTCCTGGATATACTAAAGATAGATAAACCCCTTTCCTAAACAATATTCTTGCATCTACTTAAAAACAATCTAGTAATTTTCTTTGTTTGCTATTAATATACATTTAATAAGTGATACAAAAATATTGTATGCTTCGATACATATCATATCTGTTATAACAAAAACTACAATACGCCTGCGCATCGCACGCGTAGTTGAAACTTAGTATGCCTAAAATGCTCTACAGGGTGTTTGAAAGAGTTAATTCTACTTTCATGCAGAGATGTCCTCATGGATAGTATACCCAACCCCCTCCCCTCTCAAGCCTTTACACATACAGTTATCCATTAGTGCTATTGCTTCTCCTCTATCCATAATTTTCCAAATTTCAGTAACTTTCTCTCTCTGATATCTCTCTCTCTGATATAGTGTGTATGATTACTTTTATTTGATTTTGAAGTATATATTTGAGGGTATTCAGATATTTATAAATTTATTTGAAGTATAAATCTAAGGAATTATAAACCTAAGGAATTCAAGTATATTTTGATTCTGAAGTATAAATGTAAACCTAAGGAACAAAAGTATAAATCTTGGGTTTTTATTTTTGCTTTGAGGCGTAGGCTTGAGTTTTTTTTTTCTATGGCTACATTCATAAAATAGAGGTGGTTATTTATTAAGGTGATTTACGGGTCGAGTCTTGGTCGATTTTGATTTAGCTACAAAATCAGGCATTAATATAGACTCACCTTTTGTTCTTTAAATCAATTCTGAACAAGAATGATAACACTTGAATAGTCATAATTTTTTTCAATGCAGATAGAAGGTTTGTTGTTCAGATTACTCTTAGATCGTATGCACTTATAATTATAATTGTTGATAAGATTTTGACACCAGAAGGGTGCCATGTTTGTAGAAATATAAGGATTTAAAGTGATTTGTTTGGTAATAGCATATAAAAGAAAGAAGTTAAGAGCGCGTATGGTTCGGTATTCAGAAATCTCAATTTAAATGTTGTTTTTAAAAACAGTTTTAAAATTTAATTTTTTGTGTTTATAATTATTGGCGAGCATATGGTAAACTTGTTTTTAAATACAATTTTTAAAAATTTGACAAAATTCGCAAACATGTACATTTATATTATACGTGTGTGTGTGTGTGTGTGTGTGTGTGTGTGTGTGTGTGTGTGTGTGTGTGTTTGTGTAATGATATTGGATGTACAATTCACTATAAAATTATATACATACATGAATTGATAATATTTTTTAACACATATGTACTATATGTATATTTTATATTATTCCATACATAATAATGCATGTATAAAACTATATATAAGTATTATGTATCTATTGATAATATTATTTAACTTTATATTATTTCATACGTAATTTTGTGTGTGTGTGTGTGTGTGTGTGTGTTTATATATATATATATATATATATATATATATATATATAAGAATTACACACATATTAACGTATAAATGCATTAAAATATTAAGAATGACTAATTCTGAATTGAAAAATAAAAAACTGAAGTTGTCAAACACAAATTTTTATCAAATTTATATTTAAACACAGAAAATATAATTATAGTTGCAAACCAAACAGAGATGACCCATTTCTCGGAGAGAAACACTATGCCGACACAGAGGTTGACACAGTCTCAGTGACACAGTGACGTGTCAACCTCTGATTGCATAAATTTTTTTTTTTTTAATTTTACATTCCTTTTATAAAACAGTTTTTTTATCATCAAAATAAATTAAAAAAAACAGTTTTTATTTAAAAAAATACTGTCTTTTTTCAAAACAATTTTGATAGTTTTTTTTTTTTATATGTAAAATTATTTTTTTTTTAAATCACAATTGAACCAAAATCGTAAAAGATTCAAAAATATTTGATGATAAAAATTAAAAAAAATATTAATTACGAAAAATTCAAAGTTTAAGTACAAAAATATTTTTTTAGTGCCGTTTTTTTATTGCAATTGGTTAATGCCGCTAGCGCGGATCCACATTCATTAAGACATGTAGATCCGCGCCAGCGGCACTAAAAATAATTTTTAGTGGTACTAAAAAATTATTTTTAGTGATTCAAAAATATTTGATGATAAAAAAATATAAAAATAATAATTGCGAAAAATTCAGGGTTTAAGTCTAAAAATACATTTTTAGTGACGTTTTTTTATTGCAATTGGTTCGCGCCAGCGGCACTAAAAATTATTTTTAGTGCCGCTGGCGCGGACCCACATCTCTTAATGAATGTGGGTCCGCGCCAATGGCACTAGCCAATTGCGATAAAAAAACGACACTAAAAAAATATTTTTGTACTTAAATATTTTTATAAAACAGTTTTTTATCATCAAAATAAATACTAAAAAATAATTTTTAGTGCCACCGGCGCGGACCCACATCTCTTAAAGAATGTTGGTTCGCGTCAGCGGCACTAGCCGACACAGAGGTTGACACAGTCTCAGTGACACAGTGACATGTCAACCTCTGATTGCATAAAAAATGTGTTTTTTTCCAATTTTACATTCCTTTTATAAAACAGTTTATTTATCATCAAAATAAATTAAAAAAAACAGTTTTTATTTAAAAAATACTGTGTTTTTCAAAACAATTTTGACAGTTTTTTTTTTTATATATAATTTTTTTTTTTAAATCACAATTGAACCAAAATCGTAAAAGATTAAAAAATATTTGATGATAAAAATTAAACAAAAAAATAATAATTACGAAAAATTCAAAGTTTAAGTACAAAAATATTTTTTTAGTGCCGTTTTTTATTGTAATTGGCTAGTGTCGCTATCGCGGACCCACATTCATTAAGACATGTGGGTCCGCGCCAGCGGCACTAAAAATAATTTTTAGTGGTACTAAAAAATTATTTTTAGTGATTCAAAAATATTTGATGATAAAAAAATATAAAAATAATAATTAAGAAAAATTTAGGGTTTAAGTCTAAAAATACATTTTTAGTGTCGTTTTTTATTGCAATTGGCTAGTGCCGCTGGCGCGAATCCACATTCTTTAAGAGATGTGGGTCCGTGCCAGCGGCACTAAAAATTATTTTTTAGTATTTATTTTGATGATAAAAAACTGTTTTATAAAAATATTTAAGTACAAAAATATTTTTTTAGTGTCATTTTTTTATCACAATTGGCTAGTGCCATTGGTGCGCATCCACATTCATTAAGAGATGTGGGTCCGCGCCAGCGGCACTAAAAATAATTTTTAGTTCCGCTGGCGCGAACCAATTGCAATAAAAAAACGACACTAAAAATGTATTTTTAGATTTAAACCCTGAATTTTTCGCAATTATTATTTTTATATTTTTTTATCATCAAATATTTTTGAATTACTAAAAATAATTTTTTAGAACCACTAAAAATTATTTTTAATGTCGCTGGCGCGGATCCACATGTTTTAATGAATGTGGATCCGCGATAGCGGCACTAACCAATTGCAATAAAAAAACGGCACTAAAAAAATATTTTTGTACTTAAACTTTGAATTTTTCGTAATTAATATTTTTTTTAATTTTTATCATCAAATATTTTTGAATCTTTTACGATTTTGGTTCAATTGTGATTTAAAAAAAATAATTTTATATATAAAAAAAACTGTCAAAATTGTTTTGAAAAAGACAATATTTTTTTAAATAAAAACTGTTTTTTTTAATTTATCTTGATGATAAAAAAACTGTTTTATAAAAGGAATGTAAAATAAAAAAAATAAACATTTTTTATGCAATCAGAGGTTGACACGTCACTGTGTCACTGAGACTGTGTCAACCTCTATGTTGGCATAGTGTTTCTCTTTCTCGGATGGATGGGTATTTAACTAAAAGCTCTGTTTAGGTAAGAAATAAATGTAATCATGTTTTTCTTTTAATGGTGAGAACACGAGAGACACTTCCATAATACCAAAATTGTTATGTTTATTTTAGATTTTTTCTTATTCATTTCAATTCTTTTTTTTATTTTGTACATATTTTAGATGTAGCAATATAAGCAAGGACATTATTCTCATGATAAAATAATATTTTTGGACTGAAAAGTTATGGCATTGTATTTGTTACCGGCTAGCCCCGTACATTATGCGAATTTACACTTAGTTTAACTATAATGATAATAATTCATCAATTCACTCATAATTCCCATATAAATTCTACATTACAATGTAAGTTATAGCATTATATTCTTGCAAGATATCATAATCATAGACTGGAGGAGAAAATCAAGCTGTGGACTGTGCAAACATATTCGCTCCCCTATTTATTGGTCCTATTGGTAACGCTCATTTAACATGTATTCTCTCCCCCCATTGAACAAAAAATTATTGACGTTGAGAAAAGTTAAAAATGTAGCTAGTGATAATTGTAACAATAAACATTTACAACATATGAATATATAATATATTATAATTTCATTTTATCGAGATACTAGAAGTTATACTCATGTTCAACATTAATGATTTACATGTGTATGTTATTTTATATTGTAAACTAGTTTTAAACCCCGCACGATGTGCGGGCGCTTTATAGTCCTTATTTTATGGTGGGAAATGAACTAACATAATAAAAATTGTATAAAAACATTCAAACAATATTTACAAAATCTAATAATTACAAAAAAATGAAAATTACAGAAGAAAAGTTTAAAAAATTGAAAATATTTTTAAAATTATAACAAAAAGTTTAAAAAATCTGAAAAATCCTGAATTTTTTTGGAATTTCCCGAAAAACTTTTTAAGATAATAAAAAATATTGAAAATAATTACTAAAAAACTGTAAAAAAAACAATTTCCAACAAAAAATCCAATCTTAATAAATAAATAAAAAAGTAATTTCCAGAAAAAATGGAAATTCGGAATAAAAAAAAGATCCAAGTTTAAAAAACTGAAAATATTTTTAAAATTATAACAAAAAGTTAAAAAAAAAATCTGAAAAATCCTGATTTTTTTTGGAATTTCCAGAAAAACTTTTTAAGATAATAAAAAATATTGAAAATAATCACTAAAAAATACTGTAAAAAAACAATTTCCTACAAAAAAATCCAATCTTAATAAAAAAAAATCCAGAAAAAATGGAAATTTCAAAGAAAAAAAAGATCCAAGTTTAAAAAACTGAAAATATTTTTAAAATTATAACAAAAAGTTTAAAAAATCTGAAAAATCTGGATTTTTTTTTGGAATTTCCAGAAAAGCTTTTGAAGATAATAAAAAATATTGAAAATAATTACTAAAAAAACTGTAAGAAAACAATTTCCAACAAAAAATCCAATCTTAATAAAAAAAAAGTAATTTCCAGAAAAAATGGAAATTTCAAAAGAAAAAAAGATGCCGTTGGAAAATATTTTAACCTATAAAAAAATTGAAAATTACAAAAAAAAAATATCTGGACAAAAATCTGAAATAGAATTACATCTGATAAAAATGTATCTTTAAAAAACTGTATTATTTATAAACAAAACTCATTTTTTTAAAAATATGTGTTTTTATTAAAAATATTTTAGAAAGGAAATAAAGGGAAAAAAAAGCATTCAAAAACACTATTTTTTTTTATAAAAACTATATTTTTATAAAACTGTTTATAAACCGGATTTTGTTAAGAATGCATTTTTTTATAAAAAAAAAAGTATTTAAAAAAGAAATAAACAAAAAAAACAAAAAATGGCAAAAAAATGTATTTTTTTTCAAAACTGTATTTCTTTATAACAATATTTTTTAGAATTTTTTTTTTATAAAAAAATACAGTTTTTAATAAAATAAAGTTTTTCAACTGGCATTTTTAATAAAAAATCAGTTTTTAAAAACATACTTATATAAAAAGATATTGTTTTATAAAAAATTATGTTTTTTTATAAAAAAAAATACATCGAAATGCAATTGAGCCTATTCCGTAGGTACCTAAGTATATAAAAAATGCTTCTTAAAACAAATTCTTATTGTTAGTAATAAGAATCGAATTACCTATGATAAAAATAGATTTTTAAAAAACTATATTATTAAAAAAATTCATTTTTCAAAAACCCTTATTTTTGTAAAAAAATATATTTTATAAAAAAAAACATAACAAATATAGAAATAAACAAAATAAATGAAAAGCACTATTTTTATATAAAAACAATATTTTTAAAAAACTGTTTATAAATCTTAATTTTCTTAAATGTATTTTGTTATAAAAACTCCATTTTTAAAAAGAAATATAGAAAATATAGAAAAAAATATACAAAAAAACATAAAACAAGAAAAAATGTACATTTAAAAATAAACGCTATTTCTTAATAAACCGTGTTATTTAGAAACTGTTTATATATAATTTTTTTTTTATAAAGATAAAGTTTTTAAATTGACATTTTTATTAAAAAATCAGTTTTTTAAAAATATGCTTCTATAAAAAAAAATACAGTTCTTTAAAAAATTTCATTTGTTATAGAAAAAAATACAGCAAAATTCAATTGAGCCCATTATGTATGTACCTAAGTATATAAAAAAAAGGCTTCTTAAAACAAAATCTAATAATTAGTTAAAAAATAGAATTATCTCTAATAAGGATGGGTTACATGTGAAGGAAACTAACTGCTCTGCAGTGAAGAGAATCGTGAGAATGAGCCTATCACTGAGAGAGAGGAAGAGAAATATAAAGGAAGTGAGAGAATGATGTGATAATATGGGTAGAAGGATGGGAGGATATTTATAAGAGGAAAAAGAAATCGTGTGGAATATGAAGAGATAATAGAGGTCAATAAGTGAGAGTGAATGGAACAATGAATAGAAATTAAATGCAGAGTGATTCATGCATGAGCGATGCATCGGAAGGAAAACGAAAATCAAAAATTATGTTGGGAGTTGCACAGAGATGATTAAGCCGTTTGGAAACAATCATAAATATTAGGTGGATGCCATAATAGTAAGCATTAAAGCCTGCATTCATTATTGTTGACATGTGTCAATTTTTTGTGAAGACATGTGTCAATTCTGATTTTGGTCTAATAGCATTAAAGCTTGCATTCATTATTGTTGACACGTGTCAATTTTTTGTGAAGATATGTGTCAATTCTCTGTGAAGAGACACCAAAATTATATTATGTTATTAGATTTGTAATCATATATAATTATTAGTCAAAATTATAGATTTCGAAATTCGTAACATAAGGTAATAACAAACAAATAGTGTTTGGAGCGAAAAATGTGTAGAAAATGAGTGTGACGGAGATGCGAATACTGAGATGAATTTGTGGTAAAACTCGAAATGATAAAATTAGAAATAAATAAATTCGTAGAATGGTAAAAGTAGCTCCTATAGAAGATAAATTGAGAGAAAATCGACTTAAATGGTTTGGACACGTCAAGCGTAGACCAATGGATGCTCCCGTAAGTAAGAGTGATTTAACTAGTATTGATAGTAACACAAAGGGTAAAGATAGGTCTAAATTGACTTGGTGATATATTATAAAAAAAAGACATAATATCACGTGATTTAATCGAAAATATTATGCTGAACTGAATGAAAAAATATAATTCATGTAGTCAACTCCAAATAATTAGAAAAATTTTTTTGTTGAGTTGAGCTGAGTTAAGTTGTTGTGACTTAACAAAAAAGGTGGACGGATTCTTAATACTAAATGTGTGCCACGTATAAAATAGGCCATAAAAGTTTGTGAAACATTGCTTCAGTATAATAGTTTGATCATGCAACCACATATACATTGTGAATTTAATGAGATGTACCCTGTACAATATAATTTTATGTGGATGATTTCACATTCCCACCATGGAATATATATCGAAAATAATTATTTTATTAAAAATTGAACTAGGACTATATGAAATATCCGATAAATTATAAAAAAAAAATTGAATAAATATATAAATATAAATTCATTATGGATTATTTCAAAACATATCATTTTGGGCCCGGTCATTTACTGCTAATTGAAGATTCTCATTATTAGTACGTCTATAAATCAATGATTATTCCCATAATCCAAGATCATGAATTATTAAAAATTTGACTATAGAATTAATAATTCCTAAGTTCATTTATAAACTACCATATCAACCCTATACTGCAATGTAAACTTTAATGTTATTTTCGGAAGTATTACAATACATAGATGACTTCACATTCCCACCATGGAATATAAATTCAAACAATTATTCTGTTATTAATTGAACCAAGACTTCATAAAATTCCGTAATTATACAAAAATTCTTTTTTTATATACTAAAAATCTATGAATATGGATCCATTATAGAATATTTTAAACCATGTCATTTTGAGCAGTATCATTTCTTACCAATTAAAAACTTTCATTATTAGTAAGTCTATAAATCAATGATTATTGGGGTCATCCAAGATCATTAATTATTACAAATTTGACTATGATAATAATAATTCATAATAGTCACGAACTAGAGGAGAAAATCAAGTTGTGAATCAAACAAATGAGGAAGACTATTCAACATTTCCTTACTCAAAAGCATCAACTTCACTACCAAGGACATTGTACGGATATGTTGCTCTCACATTTCTCAGTCCCGTTGAAATATCCCATTTGACATATAGGCTCTCCCATTTGAAAAACAATTAACGAGGTTGATGAAAGTAAAAAATCTACCTAGTGAGTGATAGGTATAATTTATTGAGACATAAAGTCTCACGTGAAAAAATTAGGATTTTGTACCATAATATATAAGAGTTTGGGATTCTTTCACTCATTATTAATCGGTTTTGAATTGAATACTTCAATATTTGACATGATATCAGAGCAGGTTATTCATGCCCAACGGTCCAAATACTTTGCGTCACCCAATAAAAAAAATTTCACGTGTTAGGCTCAAGTAACGCCACACGTGAGGAGGCGTATTGAGACATAAAGTCTCACATGAAAAAACTAATTGATTTTGAGTTGGATGCTTCAATATTTAACACGTGCGGAGCCTTGCACAACAATATATAAGATCTAGGACCCCTCCACTCATTACCAATTGATTTTGAGTTGGATGCTTCAATATTTAACATAATTAACATTTACAATATATGAATTTTTGTAAATTATTGTGATGATGGTGGTTATACTCATGTTAAACACACGCGCAATACAAGTGCCCAGTGACTAGCCAAAATACGTTATTTAATAATACCGATGTTTGTCACATAAGACCATTACTAAAATTTATAGATTTAGAAATGTTTGTAATGTACGTTAATAAAAAAAAACAGTATTGATTAATTTGATAGATAGTTTTAGAAGTTAAGACTGAACCCGAAAGGTGGACGAATTCTAATACTAAACATTTTTCACGTATGTAAAAGTGCCATACAAATTTATTATATTTTACTTCAATACAAGAATTTGATCATACAACCAAAATACAATTGTAAATTTAGTGGGAAGTAACCAAGATAGTAGAGTTTTACGTGGATGATTTAATTGTCCCACACCATGGAATATATATTCAAACAGTCATTTTGTTATTAATCAAGCCAGGATTTTATAAATTTCTGGTAAATTATACAATATGTTCTTATTGAATAAATATCTATGGGTATTGGGTATAGGTCCATTGTGGCATATTTTAAACCGTGTCATTTTGTCACAGATAATTTAATACTAATAGAAAATTTTCATTATCAGTCAGTTTATACATCAATGATTTTTAGGGTCATCCAAGATCTTTAATTATTAGAAATTTAACTATAACGATCATAATTCATAAAGTCATTCATACATTACTATATCAATCCTTTCCTTTTTTTTTTTAACATATTATGAGATGTTCGGACAATTTACACCCATCTTGACTAATTCTCATTCAATATTTATAATTTGCGTTAATCAAATATTATTTTAATAATGTCAGGAATCGATCGTTCGCTACAATGTAAACTGTAACGCTTTTTTCTTGCAAGATAAATGCATTCAACATAGTGACAAGTTGGAAGAGAAAATCAAGTTGCACATCAGATATGTCACTATTAGGGACACTGCGTACATCTGTCGTATTGTAATCTCCCACTTGACATGTAGACTCTCCCATTTGATAATAAATTAATGGTGTTGAGGAAAGTAAAAGATGTAGCTGGTGATAAGGCTAATAATAAACATTAACACAATACGAATTTTTATTAAATCAGGACTTTATAAATTTCTAATAAATTTCTAAAAATGTTCATTTTGAATAAATGTCTATGAATATAGAATCAGTAAGGAATATTTTAAACTTGTCATTTTGAGCTAGGACTTACTGTAAAATGTATTTTGGAAATAGGACAACAATTATTTTATTTATAGTTTTAGTCTTTATTTTTAATAAAATCGCTGACGCGGCCTCATTTTCATAAAACGTCAACCAATCACAACATGTCACGTGTTTCTTTAATTTAAAAATAAGAACTAAAAATGAAAACGAAATTTTTGTTATACTCTAGCGATAATAATTCATACATTCATTCATATACTACCATATCAATCCCATACTTCAATCTAAATTGCAACGTTATTTTATAGGTGGATTCAACATAGTGACAAGCTCGAAGAGAAAGTCAAGATTCACGTGAAATAAGTAAGGAAGACTATTTTGAATTACCTTCTCAGAAGCATCAACTTCACTATGAGCGTCACTGTATGAACATGTTGCCTCTCCCATTGATAAGTCTTATTGAAAGATCCCATTTTACATGTATTCTCGCCCATTTGTCAAAAAATTAAGTGCATTGAGGAAACTAAAAAATTCAGTTAGCAACAAGTCTAATAATGAACGTCTATAACATTTGAATTTTTAATGTACTATCATCCCATTTTATTAAGATATTAGTGTTGGAAATTAATGTTAGTGACGAAATTAATTATTTAATTTTAATTGTATTAAATTCTGAATTTTTCATTTATGTGGTTTTAATAAATGTCAAATAATTAATTAGGAATGTGATAAACAAAGATATTAAAAGATTTGGGTAAACCTTATCCGTTAGTCACATGATGGTTAGTGGCATTAGTGGGAGATTAGGAAACAGTGGCGAAGCTGGGCCATGGTTGTGGGGGGCCATGGCCCCTACCAATCTTTCCAAAAAAAAATACCCTAGATATAATATGTTTGTATTTTTAAGCCCAACATAAAAAAAGCCCAAGCCCAAACCTTATTTTATCTTTAAACTAAAGGTTAGGTTAACTAAAAACAAAACAACCCTTTCTCACTTTGTGCAGCAGCCGACTTTCTCCACTTCTCCATTGCAAAGGTATATTCCATTGTTAGTAATTTTAATATTTTAATATGTTAATGCTTATTCAAAGCAAAAGTAACTCCATATTTTAATGCTTATTCAAAATTATCTCCATATTTTAATATTTATTCAAAGGTATATCTCCAAATGTTAACTACTAGAGTATCTCCAAATGTTAACTGTTAAAGTATTATTAATTGCTAGAGTGTTCAATTAATTTTGAATATGTTAATGCTTGTTGAAAGCTAAATCTCCACTGTTAATTGCTAGAGTATTATTAATGGAAATATTTTAATTTATTTTAATTGTTGACTATTATTGTTAATTGTTAACCAAGCTTATTGTAATTGTTAATTTTTATATGATATTCTAGTGTTCAATTAATATATGGTAATTAACTTTTTTTAGGGAAAATGACAAATTTTAATTATTTTATTTTTGTGTTGTAGAAATATGAGCAAATCAAAGACCCTTGATTCATTTTTCAAGAGAAAACATGTTGAAAGTGAAAATGTTGGCGAGTCTCCGGTTTCTCCCGAGTCTAATGTTCAAATTTCGGTACGTGAAACACTTGAACAACGAACTTTAAAATCTCCAAGAATTGAAGTTGAGGGGTTTGATATTGATAATTTAGAGCGTGATCCTGGAAAACGTATTGAAATATGGAGGTATCCCGATAATATAGTTAGTGATGTTCGACGGGCGTACATTAACTTCAGTCCATATCAATGGATTCTTCCAAACTACCCTTTATCCGGACATGAAAAACATCCTCGTCGTTTTCAAGCATCATGGTTCAACATATTTCCGTATTGGTTAGAGTATTCCCCGACAAAGGATGCGGCATTTTGTTTATCTTGTTATCTCTTTAACAAGGAAGGGGCCCATCATGGGCAATATACTTTTTCACGGGATGGGTTTAATAGTTGGAAGAAAGTAAGGAATGGGAAGAATTGTGCATTTTTATATCATATAGGAAAAGATCCAAATTCACTGCACAAAATTGCTCAAAAATCATGTGATGATTTAATGAATCAATCACAACATATTGACAAAGTTTTCGAGAAACAAAGTTCGGAAGAAATTGCAAACAATCGGTTACGACTCAAAGCCTCGATTACATCGGTTCGCTATCTTACACTTCAAGGTTTGCCCTTAAGAGCTCATGATGAAAGTAAAAGTTCTATCAACCGAGGTAATTTTCTTGAATTAATTAAGGTTTTGGCGGATTATAATAAAGATGTTGCAAATGTTGTGTTGGAAAATGCTCCTCAAAATGCCTCATATATCTCTTCTGATGTCCAAAAAGAGATCTTATTTATTTATGCAATGAAAATTAGAAAGGTCATATGTGAGGAAATTGGTGATTCAAAGTTCTGTATCCTTGTTGATGAATCTCGAGATATTGCAAAAAAGGAGCAAATGGACATTGTCTTGAGATTTGTTGACAAAAATGGTCTTGTTCTGGAGCGTTTCTTTGGTGTTGTACATGTATTGGATACTAAGGCATTAACTCTAAAAAATGAGATTTTTTCCATACCTTCTCGTTATGATCTTGGAAAACAAAATATTCGAGGCCAAGGGTATGACGGGGCAAGTAATATGCGAGGTGAATGGAAAGGCCTACAAGCCTTAGTTGCAAAAGATTGTCCATATGCATACTATGTCCATTGTTTTGCTCATCGTTTACAATTGGCATTAGTTGCAACATCTCGAAAAGTTTCTCATGTACACCAATTTTTTTCAAAATTGAGTTTCATTATTAATATGGTTAGGGCTTCTTGTAAACGTAACGATGAATTGAAAGTTGCACATGCCTCTGATATTGCTTATTTGATTTCCGTTGAAGAGCTTGAGACTGGTACAGGATTGAATCAAGTTGGTAATTTGCAAAAAGCTGGAGAAACACGATGGGGTTCTCACGTGAGATCTCTTTGTAGCTTGATAAAGATGTTTAGTGCTACTTGTCAGGTTTTATTAAACATCATTGATGATGGGGGAGGGGAACAAAGTGGAGATACCGATACAGCTTATAGTTTTTTGACTACTTTCGAGTTCGTGTTCATCTTGCATCTTATGAAAGACATTTTTGAAATCACCGATATGCTTTCCCAAGCGTTGCAACGAAAATCTCAAGACATTTTGAATGCAATGCAACTTGTGAAAAATACAAAGACATTCTTACAGAAGTTAAGAGATGATGGGTGTGACACTTTGATTGGGAAGGTGAAGTCTTTTTGTGAAAAGCGTGCAATAGAGGTACCAGACATGAATGCTTTATATATTGATAGACGGGGCCAAGCTCGACATCAACAAGATAATTTTACAATTTGTGAGAATTATCGGATTGATATATTTAATGCTACAATTGATTCTCAATTACATGAGCTAAATTACAGATTTAATGATCATACGGTGAGGCTACTTGTTCTTAGTTCTTCATTAGATCCTCAAAATGGGCATACTACTTTTAATGTTGATGATATCTGTAAGCTTGTTGATGAGTTTTATCCTGAAGACTACACTGAGCATGAAAGAGATGACTTGAAAATACAATTGCAACATTATGAGGTTGATGTTCTCCAACATTTGGAATTTCAAAAGTTATCCACTCTTTCTGATTTATGTCAATGGTTGGTAAAAATAAGAAAGTCGAGTTTTTATCCACTAATTGATAGATTGATTAGGCTTGTGTTAACTCTTCCAGTATCAACTGCAACTACCGAACGTGCATTTTCGACAATGAGTCATGTCAAATCCGAGCTTCGGAACAAGATGGAGAATGATTATCTCACAAATTCTCTTATGATATATATTGAAAAAGATATTGCGACACAGTTTAATGCGGAATCAATCATAGATGGATTTCGCGATTTGAAAGAACGTCGTGTGCAATTCTGATACATCTCAACATGTGATTTGCTAGATTTTTGTATTATGTTCCAACAATTACTTTATAATGTTAGATCTTAGTTATGGTGAAAACATGTGTTTTGTATGTGGTGCAACAATTATATTTTGATGGTGAGTATATAAGATATTGTTGGAAAAAATGCTTATGATTAATTTATTTTTAGTGCTAAAATATTGCATAAAAGCATAAATAACCCTAAAAAAATTCGCCTCGGGGGCTCACGCCCCCGAACCCCCAGTGAATTGCGGTCCCCCCTAACATAAATTCCTGGCTTAGCCCCTGCTTGGAAAGAGTCACACCACCACTAGGATTCCCGCCCTCTTCCCCTTATAAATAGAGACCTTTACACCATCTAGAGTCATCTCAATACACAATGTTTCTAAGGAGCGAGAGAAAATCCGAAGTTCGTTTTTCTCATATTCCGGGATATTCAAGAAATGAGCATTCAAGTCATTTTAATCCGTTCAACAACGATGGACAAATGTCAGTTTTTAAATCATAGTTATAAGGAATTTTCAGTTCTGTGATTGCATGAAGATAAACATCCTGGATTCATGTCAAAACTGTTTTATTCATGATACAACCTCATGATTCATATTCGAATTTATGATTAACAAAACAGTATTAGTTAACATGTGGTATCAGAGCTTGCGGTTTATAATCTCATGTTTTCCGTTAATGAAAACTCCTTTATAACATTCTGATTTATGATCTTTTAAAAATCTGAAAATCTGGAATTTTGGTAAATCTGGAAATCTGGAATTTTTCTTAAATCTAGAAATGTGAAGAAAAAAAATTCTGAAAATCTGAAAATTTTGTTTTTCTGGAAATCTGATTTTTTTTCTGGGAATCTGGAAATTTTTAAGCAATATGATAATCGTACATATGGTAATTCGAATTTTTGTTATGTTATTAAGAACGAAATTTCTTTTGTGCCTGAGACCTTCTGTGACATCTTATTTATATCATTAAATCTGCTCTTAAAGTGTGTCTGAGATTTTCTGTCACGTTTTTTTCTTCTATCGCCAATACTCACTGGTGAGAATGAAGGGTCAAAACTTGCTCGGAATTTTAGGAAACTGACATGGTCGACTGGAAACGTCGAAATAAACAAAACCCATTATTTACAATGGGCACCACCTTACTTTTGGGTTTTGACGCCGTTAAGGCCCTCAAAATCTCATTTTTGTCATTTTAGGAAATAATCTCGGGGCATATAAATCTTTGCAAAAAATAGATATTAACGTTCCGCAAAAAGTTTTGGTTTTCTGGCATGTTTTACTTCGATTCTATGGTGAAAACTCATTTTTGCCATTTTTGGCAAAATTCATGTATTTTGTGTTTTTACTATACCTTGGCAATTCTGTTTTTGAGGCATTTAAGCTACTATTAGTATTTTTGTAATTATTGATAGATTACATATTATAGTTAATATTAAGGCATGATTAATAATATTTAAGTTGAGACATATAAACAATTATTCATTTGAGTTAAGTCAAAGGCCAAACACAGGCTGAGACTGCATGTACGAATAATATACTTACATTCATTAAGGACTTATTCTAATGTCAGTTATAAAATTGGATTGAAGCGCAACACATGCTAATATCTGAATTGAACAACATTAGAACTAGTTTTTGTAAAAACAGAATAGTTGACATTAAGTCCATTAATCATGGTATTAAATGTTTAGGCAACGAACACAGATGCCAAAATTATGGGACCATGATAAATGAATTATAGGGTAATATATCTTTACAAATCTAAACATTATGTGATGATTAACACAGATTATGTGATATTCAGATTGTAAATGAAATATGTCAAAATCTTTAGTCAACAATTCAATATTCGACCCTTGCAATTTTTGTTGTGTGTGAATATTTAATTTGTGAACATTATTATTAATTGTAGTTCCCCATAACCTGTATTCGCAAGCTCAGTCATATTCCAAATTTGACGGAACTAATTTTTCTGAATGGAATGAGCAAATTGAGTACAGCCTAGGGTTTCTTGACGTGGACATGGCAATTATGTGTGATGAACCCGCTGCTATTACTGATACCAGTAGTGAGGATGAAATTGTTGTCTATGAAGCATGGTCTCGATCCAATAGGTTGGCCCTAATGTTTATGCGAATGTGTGTTGCTGCTAACATTAAGACCTCCCTACCTGAAACTACGAAAGCGAAAGAGTATTTGAACAACATTAAGGAACGCTTTCGCACTACTGATAAATCCCTTGTTGGGAACTGATGGTTGACTTGGCCACTATAAGGTTCGATGGTACTCGAACCATGAATGAGCACATTATAGAAATGACCAATCTGGCTGCTAGACTTAGAGTTTTGGGCATGACAGTGGATGAGTCTTTTCTTGTCCAATTCATCCTAAACTCCCTACATCCTGAGTATGGGCCTTTCCAAATCAATTACAACACTATAAAAGACAAGTGGAATGTAAATGATTTGCAAAGCATGTTGGTACAGGAGGAAGGAAGTCTCAAGCAACAGAATGGCCATATGACTAAGGGAAAGGTGGCAAACCTCAGTCAAAGGAGCTGGTTTTAAGAAGAAGTTCGGCAAGGGCATTAAGAAAGGTCCTCGGCCGTCTCATCAAGCTGAACCATCAACTGCTATTGTGAAGAAGGAAAAGAATGACAAGTGTCACTTCTGTAAAAGAATGGACATTTCCAGAGGGATAGTCATAAACGAAAGGCCAGGTTCGAGAAAAAGGGTAAGCCATTTATTTATGTTTGTTTCGAATCAAACTTTATTAACGCTCCTTTTAACACTTGGTGGATTGATTCTGGGTCTATGTGTCATGTTTCTAATTCGATGCAGGGCTTCATTTCGATCCGCAAAATAAATCCAAATGAGCATTTTCTCTACATGGGCAATAAGGCAAAGGCTAAAATAGAAGCTGTTGGAGTCTTTCGCCTGATTTTAAGCACTAGATTTATTTTAGATTTGCAAGAAACTTTTTATGTTCCCACAGTTTCTAGGAATTTAATTTCTGTTTCTAAACTCGCTTTAGATGGTTTTACAATTGAATTTAACAACAATAGTTTTGGTTTGATTAAAAATTCTAATAATGTTGGTTCTAGTTTTTTATTAGATGGTTTATATCAATTGAATCTTGAAAAGAATTTTTCTGAAACCTGTGTGACCCTGCATCTTAATGTTGGTACGAAACGTAAACTTAATGATGAAAAATCTGCTTATTTGTGGCATAAAAGATTAGGGCACATATCCAGGTCGATAATTGAAAGGCTCATTAATGATGGAATACTCCATAACCTGGATTGGGCCAATTATGATGTATGTGTGGATTGTATTAAAGGAAAACAGACCAAACATACAAAGAAAGGAGCCACAAGAAGCACCCAACTACTTGAAATAATACATACATACATATGTGGACCTTTTGATATTCTGTCCATTAGTGGAGAAAAATACTTCATCACCTTTATAGATGATTTTTCACGTTATTGCATTTTGTACATGTTGCATGATAAATCTCAGTCCGTGAACGTCGTTGAAATATACATTAATGAGGTTGAGAGGCAACTAGGCAAAAAGGTGAAAATTATTAGGTCTGATAGAGGTGGCGAATATTATGGTAAATATGACGAGTCAGGGCAACGCCCTGGCCCATTTGCTAAACTCCTTGAAAAATTAGGTATTTACGCCCAATACACAATGCCAGGATCACCTTGGCAGAATGGTGTAGCTGAAAGACGTAATCGTACCCTTATAGAAATGGTAAGAAGTATGATAAGTAGGACCTAATTGCCTACATTTTTATGGGCACATGCATTAAAAACCGTTGTACACATCTTAAATAGGGTTCCTAGTAAGTCAGTCTCAAAAACTCCTTTTAAACTTTGGAAAGAATGGAAACCCAATTTAAGATATTTACGTGTGTGGGGCTGCCCAGGGGAAGCTAGAATCTATAACCCTCATGAAAAGAAATTGGATCCCAGGACATTATCTTGTCATTTCATAGGGTATCCAGAAAAGTCGAAGGGATATAGATTCTACTGTTCAAATCATACAACTAGAATCATAGAAACTGGAAATGCTAAATTTATTGAAGAAGGTGAAGTAAGCGGGAGTATAAAAGAAAGGGAGGTAATCATTCAAGAAGTCAGGGTACAAATTCCTATACCCAGAGTTCATAACATACCTGTTGTTCCTAATGTAGTTGGTGAAGCGGTCATTGACCCAATCAATAACAATGAACAACAAGGGAATGATCAACCAACTGAACAACCACATAATGAGATTATAAGAGATGAAACTTTTGAAGCACCACAGGAAGTGCCATTAAGAAGATCTTAAAGAGAAAGGAGATCGGCGATTCTGGATGATTATGTGGTATACCTTCAAGAGATCGAATTTAACATAGGGAATATTAATGATCCAGTTTCTTATGAAAATGCAGTAAATAGTGATGATTCCGATAAATGGATTGATGCCATGAATGAAGAAATAAAATCTATAAATGATAATAAAGTTTGGGAGTTGGTCGAATTGCTAGAAGGACAAAAACGAGTTGGGCACAAGTGGATATTTAAGACCAAACTTGACTCAAAAGGCAATATCGAACGACATAAAGCTAGACCCTTTGCCAAAGGTTTTAATCAACGAGAAGGCATTGATTATAATGAGACCTTCTCTCCAGTTTTAAAGAAGGACTCATTGAGAATCATATTAGCGTTGGTGGCTCATTATGATTTGGAGTTTCACCAAATGGACGTAAAAATATCTTTTCTAAATGGGAGTTTAGAAGAAGAAGTCTACATGGCACAGCCACAAGGCTTCATAAAGGAAGGAAAGGAAAACATGGTCTGTATGTTGAAGAAGTCAATATATGGTCTAAAATAAGCTTCTCGTCAATGGTACATTAAGTTTCACGATACCATTACATCCTTTGGGTTTAAGGAAAACACTGTTGATCGGTGCATATACCTGAAGATCAGTAGGATAAAGTTTGTGTTTTTAGTACTATATGTTGATGACTTACTTATCGCCAGCAGTGATCTTGGTTTATTAAGTGAAACCAAGAAGTACCTTTCTAAAAACTTTGAAATGAAAGATTTAGGTGAGGCATCCTTCGTGATCAGGATAGAAATATCTCGGGATAGATCACGAGGAATGTTAGGATTATCTCAGAAAGCTTACATTAACAAAGTTTTAGAAAGATTTAGCATGCAAAGTTGCAATCCCATTAATGTTCCACTTCAGAAAGGAGATAAGTTCAGCTTAAGTCAATGCCCCAGAAGTGATTTAGAAAGGGAGCACATGAAAGGCATGCCTTATGCTTCGCTCGTAGGGAGCTTGTTGTATGAACAAGTCTGCACTAGACCGGATATCAGTTTTTTCGTTGGGATGCTAGGCAGATATCAAAGCAATCCGGATATTCACCATTGGAAAGCTGTAAATAAAGTTCTGAGGTACCTGCAAGGGACCAAGGATTACATGCTCACATATCTGTGACACCCCGACTAATTAAATACCGGGTAGCTACTCCTTTATTAAAATTAATACAAAATGCCAAGTTGGTTCAGTTAATAGCATCACTGTCGAAAACATTTTAATGATTACTAACCACCTAGTATTTAAAAAGCGAGTTGCCAATTTTAAATTAAATCTGATTAGCATGAAGTAAGTGAAGAATAAAAATAACATAACCATACACAATAAAGTCCCAATAGTGTAATCAACAAGTAATAAAGAGTCTGGAGGAAATACTCCTCACAACAATCCCACAACTGAAATAATAAAACAAGTCTGAATCCTAAATTAATTACAATCCACAATCTGAATAACTGAAATATAAAAATGTCTCTAAAAGAAATGGGCGACCTGGCCTACAAATGATGAAACTGAATATGGAGTCAAGACTAGAAAAGAAGCGTCTACTAGCAAGGCCCTATAACTTCCACAAACAGCTACAGCTCGTCACCTGAATCGAAATCCTATGCATGGTGTCCTTATGGCTGGGCACCTAAAAGGTTTTTACAAAAATAGATTTGAAAGCAAACTGGTCAGAGCCCAAAAGTGGAGAGTATTTTAAAAACACCAAGTGCTTTAATAACATTAAAACAAAGAATGCAAAATACACGTTAGGACGTGCTCTCACATGAAATACTCACCTCTCGTCTAATCGTGCACTCCTAACGTACAGTACCCATCTAAGTGGTATTTATATCTAACTAAACCGACATAAGTTCTAACCCATCTACTCGATTCACAATATGAATTCCCAATATTATCACTTAAATGGATAGCTTTACTTAAACTCGAATTCTCAATTATTAGCATTACCATTTACTGGAGGTTATCCCCTTATTTATCTTCTCAAGGAGTTACTATAAATTATTCTCATAATTAAACATGACAAGTCTGTTCATTTAACCGTATATCATTCACATCATAAATATACAATACAAGCACCCCGAGACTAAGCTGCGGTGCACACATACTATGCTATCCATCCCGGTACATCACGTACATAAGGATCACGCATTTCGAATCTCTCAGGAATCGTTCTCAGATAACAATAATCACGAACAATGGAGGCGAACACAGTCACATCACATGGGTCACGCACATACCTACGCTCCCATGATCAGCAGACTTATTAACTTCCCAATAAGTCCTTCTTTGACCTATGTCCTCGAGGTACTCATCTATATACCCCCGTAGTCACACAAAGAATAGATGGCCCTAAGCGAACGCAAACCTCCCGTGATAGCAAGTATTGTAGGTATGTCATACACATAAAATCATATACATATACTAAGCATGCACACGTCTTAGTAATTACCATAATTTTATTAGTGGTATACTTTTCATTCTCATACCAACTTATAATGTTACAAAATTCACATGTCCCCGGGTAATACAAATATTTAAGCCGTCACTTGTTCTCACATCGTAATAGTCTCTCACGTCCTAATCCATAATTTTCATTTGGTTCAAATCACACTTCTATGTTTTACTCCTCAATATATCCCAAATATCCCAACTATATCAATTATTCATCAAGGGAATGTTATCTCTACAATTAAACCAGGTTACGGGACATTAGAAATCAAATCAGGCCAAAAAGGCCAATCTGTCAACTCGTTAGAAGTCTCGTTCGAACGAGGTCGTTCGAACGAGAGTTCGTTCGAACGAAGTGGGCATCTAACGAACATCCAACTCCTTAGAAGGCAAACTGTCAACTCGTTCGAAGCTCGTTCGAACGACTTGGGCAGGTCTTCTAACGAGGTGACAATTTCGAGCCCAAAATTCCTAAATTCGTATTTTCTCCAACTTTCTCTTCTCAAAACTCATCTAAACATGATCCCAACAGTGTTTTAAGGTTCCTAATCATTCCTAAACATACTTAGGTCATATTTTAACATATTTATGGGGTCAAGTCTCCCTAAACAACACCCAATTATCAAATCTCCCAATATTCCCCCAACCCTTATGAATATGAACCCTAGAAAATTAAAGTCATCAATATCCACAATTAAATCCGTTTTGGTAATATAAAGGATGTATTTCTAATAATATAATCGCCCAAACATAATTCTACATGCAATCTCTTTATCAAAACATGAATTTATAACTCCAATTACATGGGTTTTTACAAGTCTCCCAACAAAATGCAATTATATCAATTTCTAAGCATGGAAGAAGCATTCACTTGAAATTAACGTAATTAAAACACTTGCCTTGGATTATTCTCTGAATTTGGTGTTGAATTGATGAAGGTTGCTCTCTCTCCTTTTTCTCCTAAGGTTGAAGATGAAGGTTAAGGTTTTCTCTTTTGGGAACCTCTCTTAACTTCTCATGAAACTCTCGATGCCCTCTAATCAGTTAATTGTTGGTAATGGGTTAGTGGATCATTAAATTTCCTATTTTAAACTCCCAAAATTCGTTGGTCATAAATCCCAAAATTCTAAAATTACCAAAATGCCCTTTTACGTTGTCGGTATGGCCTAAAAATGCCCCGAGACCCAAACTAAACTCCCGGCTAGTGTTTTCTGACTATTTCGACCCTTCCGGACGCGTTGGCGCACTCAAAATGACCATACGGTTGATAAAAAAATAAAATTCACTTTTTAATTAAAATATTTATATTCCTGACGCGATTGTCACGCGCGTCCCAACAAAATTTCCCAAATTGTCGTATTTCAATCTCGCGACAATTTTAATATTCTCAATATTCATATATTTCCATATATACGCATTATAATCAAATACCAACTCACATCTCGTTAGTATTTTATCCGGATTAATTCTTAATTAATACACATTTAATTCAATTAATCCCATAAATAAATATCACAAAAATACGGGGTATTACATCGGGGTGTCACATGTGGTATCAGAGCATCAGGTTCTAGTGTCTTTTAGGATCTGTACGGCTTATTATGTTTCCGCTGAGCTTTCTTTGATGTAGAGCCCTATATTTTAGGACTGTTTTATTCTTTTATGTATGCTTTGCTCTTCAGCTATTTTGAGTTTATAACTGCGAAACTTATAGACTTTACTCTTAATTCAGATGCCTCCATGATGTGCACCACGGGTTCCTAGGAATGCACAACCAGAGCCCCAGCCAGCACCGGTACAGGGCACCATGAATGCCGCTGAGGTTGCAGCCATTGTAGCCTAAGCGGTAAATGCCGCTCTAGCAGTTGTACAGCAGGCACCACCCCAGGCGCCAGTAGCCGCGCCAGTTCAGGCACATGCCTTCCCGTCTGCTTGGGAACGTGTACGTGATGCTTTTCAGAAAGCGCACCCGCCAGAGTTCGCAGGTAGCTCCGATGTTGTGGTTTCAAGTCAGTGGAGGAAAGACATTCAGAGGCACTTGAGGATGTATGAGTGCACCGACGTTCAGAAGAAGGTACTAGCTACTTTCAAGCTAGTGGGCTCTGCACTGCAGTGGTGGGAGTCTATTACCACCGTTGAGGAGAGAGATACTCTCACGATACAGGAGTTCTGGGTGAGGTTCGATCGCAAGTATTTTCCGTCAGCTGTTCACACGGAAATGAGGAGGAAGCTAATGAATCTCAGACAGGAGGGAAGGACTGTGGCCGAGTATGAGGCCGAATTCACTAATCTACTGAATAATGTTCCGGATGAGATACCGACAGAAGAGAAGAAGATCCAGAAGTTCACCGATGGATTGACATGGAGGATCCGTCAGCATTTGTTAGGGAACCTCTCGTTGGCCACTTATTCTGACGTGGTTAACGCTGCACTGTTACACTGCCAGGATCACCGCTTTCACATGGCTGAGAGCAAGAGATCAGGAGAGTCCATCCATCAGGGAAGGACTAGAGAAAATGGTGCGAGTGGGGCACAATCTACTCAGGGGCAGAGGCAGGGTGACCAGGGTTCCCAGCAGGGGGATCATAAGAGGTTCAGATCGGGGAATTTCAGGCACGGACAGGGAGGTTTTAGGCAGGGCCATCAGGGTCCGAACGACCATCAGAGCCAGCAGGGGCAGAATGGTCAACAACAGTTTCAGCAGGGCCAGTATGGCTAGGGGAAGAATGGAAATGGCCACCAGGGCCAAGGGCAGCAGGGACAGAGTGGGGGAACTTCCCGGGGAAGTGTTACGTTTGTAGTAAGACTGGCCATAAACGCCATGATTGTCCTGATAGGGGCAGGGCCCCGCAGTAGCAGCAGCAGGGTGCTCGATAGGAGCCGCAGAGGCCTATGTTTCCCGTCGCCCTCCCAGAACCACCACAGATGGCAGCATTACCACCCATTCCAGCAGTCCTAGTTTAGCAGGGATAGCTTCAGTATGGGAGTGTATATCAGCTCCAGCATGCTGCAGCCCCACAGGATCCACCAGCCATTGAGGGTATGTTCTCTATTCAGGGGACTCTGGGGCGTATTTTATTTGACATGGGGCATACACATTATTTCATTGCTATGAGATTTTCACGCACCATTGGGTTGTTAGACACCGCTGAGAGTACGGTTACCTGTGTAGATTCACCGCTGAGTAGGGGTTCCATGATTTCCCTTGTATGTAGAGGCATGGGTATAGAGATTGGGAGGTTTACTTTACCCTCGGATATGTTAGTGTTAGAGATGACCGAGTATGATGCCATTATTGGTATGGATTGGCTAGTTGCGTATCGAGCCATGATTGACTGTTTTAGTAGGAGTATTATCTTGGCCATTCCCGGGCAGGAGATGTTTTTAGTGGTGATGCCTCGTCCTGAGGGAGGATCGTCCACTCATTTGTACTATATAGAGGAGGAGACCTCTAAGGAAGTGGTGATACCGCTTGATTCGATTCCGGTTGTTCGAGAGTTTGCCGATGTATTTCAGGATATACCTGGATTACCTCCGAGTAGGGAGATAGATTTTGTGATCGATTTGACGCCAGGCACTCAGCCTATTGCCCGCGTACCTTACCGTATGGCTCCAGCTGAGATGAGAGAGTTACGGGATCAAATTGAGCAGTTGTTGGGTCAGGGGTTTATACATAGGAGTACTTCGCCATGGGGTGCCCCTGTGTTGTTCGTGAAGAAGAGGGATGGATCATTGAGGTTGTGTGTAGATTACCGGGAGTTGAATAAGGTCACGATACGGAATAAGTATCCGTTGCCCCGAATCGATGACTTATTCGACCAGCTGAGAGGGGCTTCTTTCTTCTCAAAGATTGATTTGCGATCGGGATACCATCAGTTGCGTATTAGGGAGGAGGACGTCTCGAAGACTTCTTTCTTAACGAGATATGGTTCCTACGAGTTTCGGGTTATACCTTTTGGTTTGACCAATGCTCCAGTCGTGTTTATGGACTTGATGAATAGGGTGTTCAAAGAGTTCCTAGATCAGTTCGTCATTGTCTTCATTGATGATATTCTGGTTTACTCCCAGACAGAGGAGGAACACGCCGAGCATTTGAGGCAGGTTTTGCAGACGCTATGCCAGAACGAGCTGTATGCAAAGTATGAGAAGTGCAGGTTTTGGCTGAAGGATGTTCAGTTTTTGGGGCATATTATTTCCGATCGGGGGATATCTGTTGATTCGGGGAAGGTATCCGCAGTAAGGGAGTGGGGACAGCCCATGACACCGACTGAGATCTGTAGTTTCTTGGGCCTAGCAGGATACTACAGGAGGTTCATTCGGGGTTTCTGCAAGATAGCGGGTCCTTTGACACATCTGACTCGTAAGGGTGTGCCATTCATCTGGAGTGATGCTTGTCAGTTGGCATTCGATGTTGAAGGATAAGTTGATCTCAGCACCTATGTTAGCACTTCCAAGACCGGGAGTTGACTATCTAGTTAACACCGATGCGTCCTTGCAAGGACTTGGAGGCGTATTGCAGCAGGAGAGTCAGGCCATAGCTTATTCTTTCCGTAAGCTTAAGCCTCACGAGAAGAATTACCCCACACACGACTTGGAGTTAGCGGCAATGGTGTTTGCCCTTCGGATTTAGAGACATTATCTCTTGGGGGAGAAGTTTCGATTGTTCACGGAACACAAGTCCCTATAGTACCTATTCACGCAGAAGGAGTTGAATATGCGGCAGCGAAGGTGGCTTGAGTTTGTGAAGGATTATCAGTTTGATATCCAATATCACCCGGGGAAGGCTAACGTAGTAGCAGAAGCGTTGAGCCGTAGGCCAGTAGATGAGGTGGCAGGGGTGTGGAAGGTAAAGTGGAAAGAGTTGGGACACCAGGATGCAGTGGCCAGATCGTTCATGTCTGTGATGACTGTTACACCGTAGATTGTCACGAAGGTGGTAAAGGCATAGGCAAATCACTCGTTCTGTCAGGAGCATATAGTTCGGTTACTAGCAGAGGGAGCCGAATCCTATACCGTTAGCTCAGATGGGGGATTACACTTCAATGGGAGACTGGTAGTTCCGAAAGGGGAGGAATTGCGACACGAGGTGATGGAAGAGTCGCACGGCTCACAGTTCGCGGTACATCCCGGTGGGGACAAAATGTACCAACACATGAGACGACAGTATTGGTGGAGCGGGATGAAGAAAGATATCGCCGTGTTTGTTTCTAAATGCGCCACTTGTCAGCTGGTAAAAGTGGATCATCAGATACCGGCAGGACTTCTACAGCCGTTAGAGGTCCCGATGTGGATGTGGGAGAGCATATCCATGGACTTAATCATGGGGTTACCTACATCACAGAGGGGTCACGACTCCATTTGGGTAATTGTGGACAAGTTGACCAAAGTCGCTCATTTTCTACCCGTAAGGACAGACTACACTACGGGACAGTATGCCCAGCTCTTTATTGTAGAAATAGTGATACTTCACGGTGTGCCCCTAAATATCGTGTCTGACAGAGACAAGATATTTGTTTCACGGCTTTGGGAGAGTTTTCAGGAGGTCATGGGCATGGAATTGCGGTTGAGTACGACGTATCACCCGCAGACCGATGGGCAAACCGAGCGTACAAACCAGATGTTGGAGGACATGTTGCGTATGTGCATCATTGATTTTGGGGGTGGATGGGAGCAGTATCTTCCACTGGTGGAGTTTGCTTACAAAATCTCCTACCAATTCACCATTGACATAGCTCCATTTGAGGCGTTGTACGGTAGACCTTGTCGTTCCCCAGCATGTTGGTTGGAGGTGGGGGACAACAAACTACTTGGGCCAGAAGTAATTCAGAATACTTCGGCGAGGATAAAATTGATACGGAGTCGCATTCGGGTAGCTCAGGATCGGCAGAAGAGCTATGCTGATGCGAAGAGGTTCTTCAGAGAGTTCCAAGTGGGGGACCAAGTTTTACTCAGAGTATCTCTTATGAAGGGAATTATGCGATTTGGGAAGAAGGGGAAGTTGGCACCGAGATATGTGGGGCCATTTCCTATCATCGAGAGGGTTGGGTCTGTTGCATATATACTTGGGTTACCAGAGCATTTGCACAGGATACATGATGTGTTTCATATTTCCTCGCTAAGAAAATATCTTAGGTACGATTTGGCTCATTCTCACATTTCTTTGGAGGACATCGATCTCCAGCCTGATAGCTCCTACGAGGAAGGGCCGATTGCTATTTTGGATCGAAGTGAGTGGAAACTGCGGTCAAAGATAGTCCCGTTAGTACGTGTCTAGTGGCGGCATCATAATGCCGAGGAGTCCACATGGGAGCACGAGGATGAGATGCGCGAACGTTATCCAGAGTTATTTGTACCAGGTACTTTCTAGTTCCGAATTTCGGGATGAAATTCTGTTATTAGGGGGGAACTATGTAATACCCCGTATTTTTGTTATATTTATTTATGGGATTAATTGAATTAAATGTGTATTAATTGAGAATTAATCCGGATAAAATACTAACGAGATGTGAGTTGGTATTTGATTATAATGCGTATATATGGCAATATATGAATATTGAGAATATTAAAATTATCGCGAGATTGAAATACGGCAATTTGGGAAATTTTGTTGGGATGCGCGTAATAGTCGCGTCCGGAATATAATTATTTTAATTAAAAAGTGAATTTTATTTTTTATCAACCGTATGGTCAGTTTGAGCGCCCCAACGCGTCCGGAAGGGTCGAAATAGTCAGAAAACACTAGCCGAGAGTTTAGTTTGGGTCCCGGGGCATTTTTAGGCTATACCGGCAGCGTAAAAGGGTATTTTGGTAATTTTGGAATTTTGGGATTTATGACCAACGAATTTTGGGAGTTTAAAATAGTAAATTTAATGACCCACTAACCCATTACCAGCAATTAACTGATTAGAGGGAAACGAGAGTTTCATGAGAAGTTAGGAGAGGTTCCCAAAAGAGAAAACCTTAACCTTCATCTTCAACCTTGGGAGAAAAAGGAGAGAGAGAAACCTTCATCAATTCAACACCAAATTCAGATAATAATCCAAGGCAAGTGGTTTAATTACGTTAATTTCAAGCGAATTCTTCTTCCATGCTTAGAAATTGATATAATCGCATTTTGTTGGGAGACTTGTAAAAACCCATGTAATTGGAGTTATAAATTCATGTTTTGATAAAGAGATTGCATGTAGAATTATGTTTGGGCGATTATATTGTTAGAAATACATCCTTTATATTACAAAAACGGATTTAATTGTGGATATTGATGACTTTAATTTTCTAGGGTTCATATTCATAAGGATTGGGTGAATATTGGCAGATTTGATAATTGGGCGTTGTTTAGGGAGACTTGACCCCATACATATGTTAAAATACGACCTAAGTATGTTTAGGAATGATTAGGAACCTTAAAACACTATTGGGATAATGTTTGGATGAGTTTTGAGAAGAGAAAGTTGGAGGAAAAACGAATTTAGGAATTCTGGGCTCGAAACTGTCACCTCGTTAGAAGACCTGCCCAGGTCGTTCGAACGAGCTCGTTTGAACGAGCTTCTAACGAGTTGACAGTTTGTCTTCTAAGGAGTTGGATGTTCGTTAGATGCCCACTTCTTTCGAACGAACTCTCATTCGAACGACCTCGTTCGAACGAGACTTCTAACGAGTTGACAGATTGGCATTTTTGGCCTGATTTGATTTCTAATGTCCCGTAACCTGGTTTAATTGTAGAGATAACATTCCCTTGATGACTAATTGATGTAGTTGGGATATTTGGGATATATTGAGGAGTAAAACATAGAAGTGTGATTTGAACCAAATGAAAATTGTGGATTAGGACGTGAGAGACTATTACGATGTGAGAACAAGTGACGGCTTAAATATTTGTATTAACCGGGGGCATGTGAATTTTGTAACATTATAAGTTGGTATGAGAATGAAAAGTATACCACTAATAAAATTATGGTAATTACTAAGATGTGTGCATGCTTAGTATATGTATATGATTTTATGTGTATGACATACCTACCATACTTGCTATCACGGGAGGTTTGCGTTCGCTTAGGGCCATCTATTTTTTGTGTGCCTACGGGTGTATATAGATGAGTACCTCGAGGACATAGGTCAAAGAAGGACTTATTGGGAAGTTAATAAGTCTGCTGATCATGTGAGCGTAGGTATGTGCGTGACCCATGTGATGTGACTGTGTTCGCCTCCATTGTTCGTGATTATTGTTATCTGAGAACGATTCCTGAGAGATTCGGAATGCGTGATCCTTATGTACGTGATGTACCGGGATGGATAACAGAGTATGTGTGCACTGCAGCTTAGTCTCGGGGTGCTTGTATTGTATATTTATGATGTGAATGATATACGGTTAAATGAACAGACTTGTCATGTTTAATTATGAGAATAATTTATAGTAACTCCTTGAGAAGATAAATAAGGGGATAACCTCCAGTAAATGGCAATGCTAATAATTGAGAATCCGAGTTTAAGTAAAGCTATGCATTTAAGTGATAATATTGGGAATTCATATTGTGAATCGAGTAGATGGGTTAGAACTTATGTCGGTTTAGTTAGATATAAATACCACTTAGATGGGTACTGTACGTTAGGAGTGCACGATTAGATGAGAGGTGAGTATTTCATGTGAGAGCACGTCCTAACATGTATTTTGCATTCTTTATTTTAATGTTATTAAAGCACTTGCTGTTTTTAAAACACTCTCCACTTTCGGGCTCTGACCCGTTTGCTTTCAAATCTATTTTTGTAAAAACCTTTTAGGTGCCCAGCCACAAGGACACCAAGCATAGGATTTCGATTCAGGTGATGAGCTGTAGCTGTTTGTGGAAGTTACAGGGCCTTGCTAGTAGACGCTTCTTTTCTAGTCTTGACTCCATATTGAGTTTCGTCATTTGTAGGGCAGGTCGCCCATTTATTTTAGAGACATTTTTATATTTCAGTTATTCAGATTGTGGATTGTAATTAATTCAGGATTCAGACTTGTTTTATTATTTCAGTTGTGGGATTGTTGTGAGGAGTATTTCCTCCAGACTCTTTATTAATTGTTGATTACACTATTGGGACTTTATTGTGTATGGTTATGTTATTTTTATTCTTCACTTACTTCATGCTAATCAGATTTAATTTAAAATTGGCAACTCGCTTTTTAAATACTAGGTGATTAGTAATCATTAAAATGTTTTCGACAGTGATGCTATTAACTGAACCAACTTGGCATTTTGTATTAATTTTAATAAAGGAGTAGCTACCCGGTATTTAATTAGTCGGGGTGTCACAATATCTAAAGACTGATCACCTTGAGGTGATTGGTTATTCAGACTCAGATTTTGGGGGATGCATCGACTGTAGGAAGAGCACTTCGGGTTATGTCTTCCTTATGGCAGGAGGAGTCGTTTCATGGAAAAGTTCTAAGCAAAGCGTCATTGCATCATCTACTATGGAGGCTGAGTACGTAGCTTTCTTCGAAGTTACAAATCATGGATTATGGTTGCAAAAATTTATTTCAGGACTTAGAATTATGGGGTCAATATCTAAGCCGCTGAAAATTTATTGTGATAATGTCGCAACAGTCTTCTTCTCGAAGAACGATAGGTATACTAAGGCTGCTAAGCATATTGAGATGAAATACCTATCAGTTAAAGAAGAAGTTCGAAAATAAAGAGTGTCAATTGATCACATTAGTACGCGTGATAACATAGCAGGTCCTCTTACGAAAGGACTATCTCCGAAGACCTTTATGGAACATGTCAAAGAGATGGGTCTCGCTTAGTTGGATTATGATTGCTATTTTGGCTTAGTTGTTTGACACTATTACTTGAATTCAATTAAATTGTTTCTGATTTCTATTATTTCTGTCTTTTGTGAATGCATGCATATAATTATGAATTATTGTTGACAGAAATAGTTCTTATTCAAAAGGACATTATGAGGCCATTATGATACACAATATTAAAGGCTAGTTGAATGAAACATTAGTGTTGTGGTACATGGAAGGAACCATGCTCTAGAATAGCATGGAACCGCCATGACTCACATCCGTGAATTATTTGATTTAGCAAAATTTATCAATGATTGTGCACCTTATGATACCTAATTTAATTATTCGAATTATTAAGACCAAGTGGGAGACTATTAATTAATGTTAGTGACGAAATTAATTATTTAATTTCAATTGTATTAAATTCCGAATTTCCCATTTATGTGGTTTTAATAAATGTCAGATAATTCATTAGGAATGTGATAAATAAAGATATTAAAAGATTTGGGTAAACCTTATCCGTTAGTCACATGATGGTTAGTGGCATTAGTAGGAGACTTGGAAAGAGTCCCAATACCACTAGGATTCCGGCCCTCTTCACCTTATAAATAGAGACCTCTACACCATCTAGAGTCATCTCAATACACATTGTTTCTAAGGAGGGAGAGAAAATCCGAAATTCGTTTTCTCATATTCCGGGCTATTCAAGAAAGGAGCATTCAAGTCATTTTAATCCGTTCAACAACGATGGACGAAGGTCAGTTTTTAATCATAGTTATAAGGAATTTTCGGTTCTGTGATTGCATGAAGATAAACATCATGGATTCATGTCAAAATTGTTTTATTCATGATACAACCTTATGATTCATATTCGAATTTATGATTAACAAAACAGTATTAGTTAACAATTAGAGGTTATACTCATGTTCAACCCATGTGTAATACAAGTGTACAATGACTGGCCAAAATATGTTATTTAATAATGTAGATGTGTATTCATTAAATTTGTTACACAAAATTTTAGATTTAGAAATTTTATTGTAATACCCCATAGTTTTGGGTTAGTTAAATAATTATTTAATTATTTATTTCATATTTACTTAGAAGAATTAACGGGTAATTAATTTGGATTAATAACCATAAATTAAATAAGAAATTATAAATATTATATGGTCGACTCGTAAATTAAATTAACTCGGTTGTAATTAGTTTTATATTTTTGGTTAGTGTGTTTGGATGGGATTGTGGGGACGTATGGAGGCTCGGAATGATGTTTTTAATGTTGTTAATTGGGTTCTAGATATAGATATACCTTTGGGACAAGTTTTAAGAGTATCCAATTAGTGTTTCGGGCTTATTTTAGGGTCGAAATATGGGCCCATAATAGACTTACGGTATTAGGGTCTCTAATAGGGAGATTACCCTCATTGTAACACATCATAAGAAAACCTTAGAGACAAGGCGAAAGCTTTGTAAAGAACATTTAAGGAGAGCTAATCAAGATGCAACCTCGATTTAAGGCAAAAAATATCATGTTGCTTACTGTATTAGTGTACTTCATTTATAATTTCCATGACTATTTTGAATTAATTGTGTCAAAGCATGTTGTTAGAGTTTAAATATCTTAATTGAATAATCAAATATGATGTTATAAACTCATTTAAGGTATACTTGAATTGGTAAATCGTTCTTACTCATGCTTATGTTAAAACACATGATTAATTTAATGTTAGAGGACTTATAATGTGGCAATATTTGATTTAGATGTGTGAATCATCATATGTTGTTTATCCTATGAAATTTATTCAAATATGAACGAAATTGTTATAGCCCTCTGGTTTATATCGTAATTGAAATGAATTTAAATTGGTTTGGTTTGGTTATAAATACGAACTTAGGGTTCTTAAATGTATAATATGAGATTTATACATGAAGACTTATTTTGATATAATAAAACTTGTTGAATTAGGTTAGTATTGATGTCATGTACCGTATATCAGAAGGAGGATATGCATAGTATTGATTAGAGGCTTGAGGTTTAGGTTTTGGATTATTAATGGCTTTTTTTAGCACTTCGAGGAGAACTTTGCATTGGACTTTGCATCGAACTCATTTGAAGGATATTGGTACTCTCATTTGAACAACTCGTAATATAGTTCGAATGATATCCGACGTATGGTATCCGGGATGATTAAATTAGGAACGCGTGGGAGCTAGTTTCGTAATTTTTGGAGTTTTTATGAACTTATTATGAATATTTTAGCAATGTGCACATTACTGATGTATAACGACTAGTGCAATATGGGTTGGGTTAGTTCTAGGCAGGTTACACGGTTAGCTTAGGGTATATTGTTAGACTATGAGCTTAATTTCAGTGATATCTATGTGTGTGTGTGTGTGTGTGTGTGTGTGTATATATATATATATCCATGAGTAACTATATACATAGGAGTGTAGGTATTATAAGACTATGTGTATAGCATTTGATATATGTATACATATATTTTGTAGTGTATATATTTGTAGATACAGTTGGATCCTCAGTGGCCTATGGGGATGACCTTGGTTATCTATAATTGTAGCTATATATATGTATGGTCAGGTAGTGAGGACAATGGTTACATAGGAAATAGGTATATGTTTGGTTATGGGCAGTTCTTTATGTAGTATTGTGGATGCATTGGTTATATATATATATATACACACACACACACACACACAACATAATTAATGTTGATGTAAGTAATTAGCATAAGGTTAAAACATATCGGGATTGGATTAATCATAATGAGTAATAAATGGTTAACAACATATGGTTTTAGTATACTTTTAGTAATGGGTTTTCTTTGAGAGTAGCATTACTCTTTGAATGAATTTTATGGGCATGAATGGGATATATCTCGACCACTGGTTATTGTTATTCTAGGGTCCATATGTCGGAATGATAGACAACATGAGTTGAGTAAATAATCTTAGTTACGACCTAGTGGGGTTAAAGATAGACTTTATGAGTTGGGTTAATAACTCTTTATTGTGGTCGTGTAAAAATCGGGAATTTCTTAACCCTAATTTACCTACGACCATGATTTAAACCCTCATAAGGTATTTAAAATTAAAAGTCTTTTAAAGAGAAAAGAAGCTATATTTAAAAACCTACATTTTTGTTGATTAACCTAGACCCCTTAAAGTTTCAGTAAATTACAAAAGGGGCCCAGAAAGTTTCAAAGTAAGATAACTTGAGGTATATTTAACTCCTAAACCTCAACTTTACATCAAATTAATCCTTTAGACCTTCATTAACATAAAATTATAATTTTAATCCTATAAAAATTTTAAAAATACTAAAATACCCCTATACTTTACAAAAAGTATAATTTTAGGGCTATAAAAGTAAATATGCAAATAATAAAGGACTAACATCGAAACCTTCTTAATTTACACTTCAACCCCTGTCCACATTCTACCACACCTCAGTATAAGAGGTTAAAAATCACCATGAACACATGTGCACCCCATTTACCCATAAACAAAACTTCGCCTAAACTGATTCAAATCCACCTCCCATGATCTTCAATCAAATTCTCACAGAAGTAGTATAAATACCCCACGATCCTAGCAATAAAAACTCACGATACAGTTCAATTCTAAATCTAAAGAATTCTCCTTAATTAGGTATCTTATCATTTTATGCTTCATTTTCAATTCTTTCAATTCTATTAGTTTTTAGCGTAGTTAATATAGTTAGAACACTCATAATATGCAAGCTTTTACGTGTAGACTAGCCTATGATAGCAAAAACAAGTAGAAACGCCATTAAAGCTTGAGCTTTAATTGTGAAACTTTATATACTACCTTAAACTTTGACTTGAATCCATATATAACTTCATTATAACCTAAGGATATAGAGTATAATGGTTAAAAGCCATGAATATTCATGTAGAACTCAAATCGATCAAAAGTGTATTCTGAACATAAAAACTAAAAATTAAAATTCTCCATGTAATCATATCAAATTTTCAGGAAAAATTACTGATATGCCTAAAGTATACCCTCTTACTCAGAGTAACTAACCTCGGCCAGTCTCACAGCCGCGGTGACAGAAGCTTATGACAACCATCACCAAGGCCGTTTCTCATAAGGTTGGCCCCTCATACATCAACCTCGAATGGCCATCAGCCGAGGTCAGCAGAGTCTCATGGGTTCAATCGTCTGCCAACATCGTCATCGGCCTCGGCCAACATTGCATTCGTTAGCCGAAGTCAGCAATGTCTCATGGGCTCAATCATCTGCCAAAGCCATCATCAGCCCTAGGTAACGTTACAACTACCTCATACCTAACCTCGGCCAGTCCTCTTGGCCAAGGTCATCATGGATATTGATCTCGGACAAAGCAATAATCAAACTTCACCAACCTCATACTCGTCCAGGACGAGGTTGCTACCAATCAAAGACATAGTCGAGCATTTACAAGCACATGTATGGTTTGGAACACGTGGATAAATCTGTTATAACCGAATCATCCCCTCCACATGAGGGAATATTGAGGTCATCATTATTTACTTAGGATCAGCCAGGTGTCATTCATATACTGTTTCGATCCTCATGCACATGCTCATTGCATGCTTGGGGGGTACATTTTACCCCCCAAGCACTATACATAGAGGTCATCCTCTACCTTGTAAAAGGATCGATAATTGCAACTCTATCTGAAACTCTGTTGGTTCACACAATAGAGAGAGAAAGCTTGAGAGATTGTATATATGACCATTAGTGCCTTCATCTAGTGATATCACTCACACTCATAATGGACGTAGTCCAGATAGGCTGAACCACTTACATACAAGTGTTCATCCTCTTCTCCTAACCTCCTTTATATATACACTCTTGTGCTGCCATTGTTATTGCTAGTTTGAGCTTGTCAACACCTCATCCGGTGGTGCTGTTTCCAGCATCATCAGTTACAATTTTGGAACTTGAGTAATACTGAATATCAATCCATAAAACTTATATATTTGGGTTCCTAACGAAAAATTAGGTTAAGTTTGTTAATGAATCATCTCAAATGGTATAGCAACGAAAGAGAAAACCTTGGCTAAAAATCGAAATCCTATAAAGTCAAAATCGAGAGGTTGAAGATGAAGACTTTTTTCAGAAACCTTATTCAAGCGCTTGGCCAATCAAGAATTTTTTATTTTTTTCACAAAATTTTTATTAAATTTTTCTGGTCAAAATGGTAAAAGGTAAGGCCATGTTTGGATACTCATTTCTCAAGTTATGCAAAAATAAACTTTTTACTTAAGAAAACTTTTCCAAAATTAAAAATTAACCCCTATCAACCTTTCTAACTTATGAATTTGATCCCAAAAGTTTTCCCATACATACATCAAAATATTTTAAAATAAAAACTCTCTTATACAAAAGTTCAATAATGAGCTTAACTTCAGTATTTTAAAGTCCTAAGATAATTACAAATAATCCCTCGAAACTTTAGAAAAGACAGTTGTAATATAAAACTGACTGAATAAACCCCAAATACTTATACACACACACATTGTATACATAAGATCAATCCCCAGTTCTTTCAAATATCCTAGTGTGATAGAAAGCCAATCGAATACCAAGCACATAGATTTTTCCTAACTTTTCAATAGTATACTTTGTGTATTTGAAATACTGCTATTGATATCACTATATGATAACCTCAATTACTCTTAGTGTGTGCATGTAATTATACTACCATACTACATATTTTGTTAACCATCATCAGTATTTGAATTTATCACCAGTATTTAAACTTATAAGTAGGTTTTTCCTACCTTGTCAATAGTATACTTTGCATATTTGAAATACTGCTATTAATATCACTATATGATATCCCCGTTGACTCTTCATGTGTGCATGTTATTATAGTGCCATATCAGTATTGGAATTTATCACTGGTGTATAAACTTAAACTAGATGATCAATTTTAACCCTTCTCATTTAATAACTGATATAATATACCTTATTGATTCAGTTCACCCTAACACGTTGTGATATTTTTTACTATAAGCATTAGTATTAACTAGGAAGTAGACTGACGTGTTATCCCATGAAACTTTCTACTTGGCCTACTGGTATCAGATGATTAAGAGTTGTGATTTTTTCTACATACGTATAAATGTCGCTTTAATTGTGTGCATAGGAGGTTACTTTTCTCTAAAGGTTTTGGGATGATTATTATTATGGGTTAACTGATATCTTAACTACTTCTATACCCTTTAGTGAACTAATAAGAATGGGATTACTAGTTCAAAACTCATTGACCTTTTTTACATGATCCTAAATAAACTGGTAATGAACCGTATTTCTTAATCAGGCTAGTCAATATGGAATTATGAGTTCAAACATTGTAATGTTCTTATAACCTGATAAGTATAGAATTATCTGCTTATTATTGTCAAACATTTTAAACAGTGATTCCATACACACTCCAACTCTCATTTATATCTATATTATTATTTTAGAATTGGTAGAATCTTCTTTTCATACTTTTACTAGTTCCTTCCTTCTCCAGATGCGCCAGAAGAAAGAGGATATTATATTTTCCCTAATAGAGACAGAAATCTGTCACTTGTTTGTGTATGTGACCGTGTGGGCATAGCTTAAGCTAGATGGGAGCAAATAGTGACCCTTTTTAATTTTGTATATTATCGTATGTACTAAAAACATATAACTTACCCCTGCAGTGGTTAAACCCTATGTAAACTTATTAACAATGAATAAAGTTATGTTATTCTACCTTATCTCTGATTCATTGCTTTATGTGTAGTTCTTGTTCATTCATACCAAAAAGTAGGGTGTGACAGGTCGGTTAGGGATAGTTGATTTGTCAGACTGATGTGTTATATGTATATTTATGGGGTATACATATATTTGATTCTTGGGATATTTTTTTTTTCATTTTTTTAACAAAAAGGGCGAGGTAACCCTGAATATTATTTAGAAATGGAAAAAGAGTCTTCCTTAAGTGGCACTTACAAGCTCAAAGAAGGCTTAGAGTATAAACTTGGAGAAGAACCAAAAAGGAAATGAAAATAATTATTTAATAAATCTAATGTATTTAGTAATAATTTTATCCAATTTTCATTCACCTCTACCCATCATAGGGAAATCATCATAATTTTCTAAGATCTTTAATGTCATCTGGCCCACACCTTCATTAGCTAAACAATTCTCCACCATATTTTATTATCTATGGAAATGACTCACTGAGAACTCTAAGGACGTGAGGATGAGCATAATCTCATTGAAGAATAGATCTAAGTTTCCAAGGGGGTTTTCAGGTCTCATATATCATATATATTAGAATCAATGAGTCTAAATTAATTTGAATAGGATTAATATGATATTTATAGCAAATATGCAAACCTAGCTTTAGACCATACAATTCCGAATAAAAGTTAGTAAAAATTTCAATCAGATTAGCAAAATCCACCCCCAATTTACCATTATGATCTCTAACAATAGTTTAAACCAACAATGAGGGGGGAAATGCCATTGAATCACTTTAAACAATACTTGTTTATCATGAATGTGCAAGTTAAATAAAATAATGATTCTACAATCAAAAGAGTTTCCTTGATCATTAACCACTACACATTTGAAAATTTCAGAGATGAGAGAAACACTTTGACTTGTAATAAGATTGTGTGCTACTTTATAATCTTCAAAATTGTCTTTGTTCCTCGCTTTCTAGTTTTCCCAACAAATAACATTTGGGATCACCTTGCATAAAAATTTAAAGAAGTCCTTATTAAAATCCCTACTCCATCAGCTTAATAACATCACATTTCATCCACTTTGAATAGTTGGAATCCACACCAGATTCGCAAAATAATCCCAAACCTTTTTGGAAAAGGCAAGCCGAAGGAAAAGATGGGCACTTGATTCTGAATGAAAGAGATAAGATTTTCATATAGAAATTAATCTAATACTAAGGTTTTGAATTTTCTTGACCACTGGAATACAATTATGGAGGATTATCCGCATGTAAATGGATACTTTTTTGGGAATGTGAGAATCCCAAATAAAATCCATCAACCTGGATGAGGGGAGATGCACATGGAGCACATCAACATCAGAAGAAAATGTAAACATACCTGAAGTGGTGGGTTTCCATATCCAAAGGTTATCAACATACTCCATATTACTCAAGCATATCTCCTTCATGATTTGCATTCTTTTCCAAGATAACAAACCACATACAAAGTTAGAAAGTTGACTTTAATATTTGTTCTTCATAAAACTAATTCGCAATGAAGTTTCAGTCTTATATTTCCAATAGTTTCTCATGATGGAAGCTTTAGAAAATAAGAAAAAATCATAGAACCTAAGACCACCTTAATTTATATATCTGCATGGGGACTCCCAACTCTTTTATTGATATTTCCCACCATGTAACTTACTACCTCCCTAAAAGAACTTGTTAAGGATAACAGGAAAATTATTTATCACTCTATTAGAAGGCTTCAGGTATGCCAGAAGATACGTAGGGATTAAGGAGAGAACATGTAGCATACAAATGGATCTACCCTTACTTGATAATAACTTAAATTGCCAACTCAAAAAAAAATTCCTAGTTTATCCACAAGACAAGAGTAGTAGAAAATTTTGTTTCTACACTTAAATAATGGGCATCCTAAGTATTTTATAGGAAGGGATTTATAAGGCAGGCCAGAATAATCTTTCATAACATTCATTTTACTCGAGATAATTTTATACTCAATAGTAATGCTATATTTACTGATGTTGATTTTTTTTCGAGAGACATATGCATCATACTTACAAAAGGTACTAAATTCCTCAAACTTATTTTGTCTCCTCCAAAAAAAGGATCAAATTATCGGCAAAGCTTAAGTGGGATATGAGAAGACTACCACTTTGATGGTAGTAGGGCTTCACTTTTCCATCATACAACATCTTATCTAGGCCTCGACTAAGAGTCTCTTTAGCTAGAAAGAATAAAGTCAAGGAGATTGGATCTCCTTATCCAAGACTTTAGGAAGATTTAAAATACCATTGATAACATTAGAAAACCAATTATTAGAAATAATCTCCGTATGAAATCAATCCATGTTTCTCCAAAGTCAAACCATCTTAAAACCTTGATGAGAAAACACCAATTTTCTTTATCATATTCTTTTTCCATGGCAATCTTAATAACACCATTACCACCACCTATATTTTTTCCCAAGTTGTGAACCATGTCTTGAGTCAAAAATACATTATTCTGGATGCATCTACCTTAATAAAGCCACTCTGATTCTAGGCAATCAAATTGGGAAGAAATTTGCTTAGACTAGTATAAAGAATTTTAGATATCACTTGTAGGATAAGTTATATAGTTGATTAACCTATAGCCTTTATATCTCATAGGATACTTAATTTTTGGGATCAACACTATGGATTTACTAGACTGGCAATTAGGAAGCTTGATTTGTCTCAAATATTGCATTTATTTACCCTTTATAGTTATGCATTTTATCCCCCTCGGTACTTTAATTCCTATATTTATGATCAGTAACCAAAAAATATGTATTATTTATGTTCATATGCTTTGCGATGTATAATTGAGATTTTGTAGGTGTTATAGCGTCAAACGTGAAGTTTAGTTACTCTTTCAGACAGTCTAGTTGTAAGATGCAATCTTAAGGGTGATTTTGTCTTTTAATACTACACAATTTGGAGGGTCTCAAAAGTCTAACATGTATATCATTGAATTATCTCCACGTGTCTCCTGACCGTGTATTATTCTGAGTTCATATGAGGATTTTATAGCCGTTCTCGTACTGACGCACGAAATCGAGCCTAATGTAGATCATGGCAGCAGGATCCAAAATTTGCAAAATCACCCCGAACTGGTCCTTGGAAGCCAAAGACAAACCTGTTCATCCATAATTTTTCCCATTTTTTATTTCTTCTATATTTTTGTTTTCCTTTTTTTCCCACTTAGTTTTATTTGAAGATTATGTTGTAATTTTAGGTTTAGCTTTGCTTTTGGTTTGGGAGCTTTTCCTTTATCCCTTTTTGGGTTTTAACCCACTTTTGAATCCAATTACATTATTCATATTCTTCTCCATTTTATTCAAGATTTATTTTGTTGTTTCCATTCTTTGTTAGATAGCTATCTTTATTTATTTCTTATTTGTGTTGGTTCATTTGTTGTTTTCTTTCATTGAGTTAGTTGTATTAATTGTTTTAACTATGTGTTGTAGCTAGTTTATATGTTGGGATCATATTCCACCATTCTTGGGTATTGTAATTAAAATATAGGTTTTGGATTGAATAAACGATAGTATTTAAAGAGATATTGCTACTTTAATCCTTTCGTGACCATATTCGAGTGAAATTTTAATATTTCATTATTGAATTAAATTTCTTCATATTTGATGTTTATTATCAATTGTGTAGGCTTGGTTAAGTGTGTTTCGATCCATATGCGTTGATTAACCCATGGTGGGACATGTCCTAATCTCATATTTGTCATTTAATTTAGTTTGCTGATTACCCACTGTTAATTCTATTCGAATCATATCATCTTTTATTTCCCCCTTTTTAAGTACTAAATCTATGTAATCCTAAATACCGTTCCATGTGAATTCGATCTGTACTTGTCGCTACACATCCATATATAGCGTTCCAAGTTGTGGTATCTTCTTGTATAAGGAATAAACTCCTAAAGACATATTTTACATACGAAGTTTAGGCCTCGTAAAAAATGGTCCCACTGTCGGGGAACAATTTATTCTAGTATTTAGTGTTTTAACACTTTGTGTATATATTTTATATTGTTTTTACTTGATTTTTGACTTGTACTAAATTATTTCAATAAACTTGAAATTCGGGTGCTCATCACGTATTTGAATTTCCCACTTTAAAATGTCTCAATCTATCTCCTTTGATGGTTTTAATTGTTGTGATAATGGTTCTCAAAGTTGCGCTCCCAAGACTATGTGCAAATGCCTACAAATTCTTAAAAATGTAACAGTTGAACATGAAAATCAAGAGTTTGCATGTTATCACTCATTATCTGGGGAACATTTGCGAAATGGGGATTCCTCTAACTATGAGAAAACCCCCCAAGAAGATGTTATGTCTTCTAGTTGGTTTGATCAATAGTTAGTGGATAAAGAATTTAATGACCAATTGGAGAGTTTTAAAGCTTGGTCTTAGGAAATAAATTCCCAACTTGATGAAAGGATTTATTCTTCCGCAAGCTCGATTGAGGTGGAAAATTGCATTTTACCCCCACCTTTTTTTGAAGAATAAATCATCGAGAGTCATCCAAGCACTTTCGAATTTTAATCTCTTATCAATATTTTAAATTCTATTGAGGTTGAAGGTCCGTCATTTCCTTGGTTCCCCACAATTATCAAACCATTAAATCTATCACAAGATTTGGATGAAATTCTTGAGGACATTGACCCGATTCTTGAAAGAGAGTGATTTTTTTAGATGATTTCACAAATGGGTTATTCATTTATACTTGTCGCACCTCCCATTCCAATTGAAAAACCACTTGAAGGTGATTTTCATTTTTTTGGGAGTGATTTGGTCTTGTCTGTCATTGCATCCAAACCCCCCACCATACCACTTTTAATTAGTGATGTTTCATTTTCCCCACTCAAACCATGCCTTTCGCTGTTCAGACTAAATTCTTATTTTTTGAAAGTCATGATCGTAAATAGAGCTACACCAATTATCCCTCAAAAGTCAAATCGTATTTTGGGTGGATCCATACGTTGATTTTTTTTAATTAGGTTGATTTTTTTTAATTATTGTCTAGTGTAATTAGTTAAATTTTTGTTATTCTTTGTGCTAACATGTTTTATTTAATCTTTGGACTTGTACTTACAGGAAATTGCTCATGTTTGGGTAAAATCGTTATCCGCCTCTCTTTAACTCGTGTTCTTGATTCGCATTGTGGGCAATGCAACATTTAAGTTAGGGGGGCATGGGTTATTCTTCCCATTAATTGGTAGTTTTGATGATTTGATTATGGGCCTGTTTGACAACCCAATTTCGAGGCTTGGAATTGGAATTGAAAGGCCAATTTGAATTCCACAAAATTGAAATTGGCCTTCCAATTCCAATTTCAATCCTTGGAATTGGATTGCCAAATGGGCCCTATATGTTCTTCCCAAGCATGCTTTTGTTGAAAAAAATTGAAAATTTTCAAAAATATTTTTCTTTCTTTTTTCCCCTGTGCTGGGCATTTTGCCCATGTTTTCAATGATCTTTCAATTAAATGGCTGAACTAATAGATAATTTAATGATGCATGTTATATATTTTATACTTTCTTAGACTGTAGTCCTTGAATCATTAATATTATGAAAAACCTTATGAATTAAACTTTGAATCCATAAGCACGTGCACTTTTCTTATTTAATTGATTTGGTTTAATATTTTTATAACTCAGTAATCTTTTGTTTCATTATATATACTTAATCCAAGTGAGCATTGTGCTTTTCTTCGTTTGTGACTATTTATACATTATCCTTTCCTCCTTGAAAGCGTTAAATTCATCTGTAATCTCACTATTCTTTCATTGATTCTTCATTAATTGAGTTTATATTGAAATGTATTACATGAGTATTATTTTCAAAGTTGTTTTGACTCCAGAATTGAATATAACTTGGGAAGGATCATAGTCCCTCTTTGTATACACCAATATTGACCTTGACCTTACCTTGTATATTTCCCTGCCTATATATTTCCCTTGTCAACCCTTTTGAGCCTAAATATAGCCTTTCAAATCAAAACCCAAAATCCGTTAACATACTCCACATTAGAGTTTTACACCATGTATACAACTTTCATTCATTTATTTGGAATTATACTTTGGGCTTTAATGAAATTTTTGTTTTATGGTTGGGATTAAGCATACGAGTTGACTTTTATTCTCAAGAAGAACAAGTGAAAAAGAAAAGAAACAAAAGAAAAAGAAAAGAAAAGAAAAGAAAAAGAAGAAAAATAAAGGGATTGAAAAAAGTAAGAATCCTGTGGTTATTAGAGAAGTAAGTCATACTCCATTGTTATATCCATTGTTTTTTATGGAATTCATATTGTAATTTTGAAATTATCCACAGTTTTCCATCATCCCAAGTAATTCATCCCCAAACACTTTGAATCTGTAAATATCCCCTTTATTTCATAACCTTCCCCAATTCTACATTTTAACCTTTTAAAGTCCTATGTGATCCTAGGATGAAATTGATTCTAAAGTCGTAATAGTTGCGATAATATGTGAAATTGCATTTCACCTCATTTGATGAATGGTATCCTTTCATTGATATTACATAATTTTCATTTTATATAGAGAGTTCTTCGATTGATGAAATATGTGAACTAGTTTTCATTTACATTTTTCTTTATGCCCGCATGTCCTATGTGTGTTACACCCATTTTCATAGTGATTTCATTTGTTGAGTGTAAACACTGTCGATAATTGATACCTATGAACACTTTAATCTTTATCCGATTTAAATTTTTTTGCCAAATCAAACTATTTTCTTCTGATCGCTCTTCCTCCCACTTTTAAGGTTTCAATTCTATGAAGTTATTCTATTAATGTCAATGCTAAATAACTTGTTGAAATCCTTTTCATTATTGTTCACCTTATTGCATTGGTTGTTTGGGCATATATTTTGAGGAAAATTTGATGTTTGTTGGTTTCACTCTTGAAAATCCTAAAGAGACAACACCCATCCACTATGGTAACCTAGTGGTTTAATGATTTATTACATAGGCTAAACGCAATCGTTCGCTCGTGAAAGTGACATTTATCTCCTTTATAAATATTTCCCTCTTATGGTGCTACTTTTAGTGTTATTTCTTTTCATTTCATCGCTAGGGACTAGCAATGTCAAAGTTAGGAGTATGATTCGTCTCAAATATTGCATTTATTTAACCTTTTACACTTGTGCATTTTATCCCCCCGGCTACCTTAATTCCTATATTTATGATCGTTAGCCGAATAACCACTATTATTGATGTTTATTTGCTTTGCGAGGTATAATTGGGCTTTTGTATATGTTAAGGTGATAAGAGTGAAGTTTGGTTGCATTTTGGAATAGTTTCGTCGCAGGCCGCAATCTCAAGGGTAATTTAGTTTTTTCATATTACACAATTTGGAGGGTTTCAAAAGTCCAACAAATTTCTTCGCGAGGCTTTTGACCGTGTCATTATGAGTTCATATGAGGATTTTATAGCTATTTTTGTTTCGATGCGCGAAATCAGGCTTGATGTCGACCATGGTAGCAGGATCCAAAATTTGCAAACTCGGTCCGAGCCGAACCTGTTCAACCACTATCTCTTCCCCTTTTTGTTTCTTATTTATTTTTATTTTCCTTTTCCCCCACTTAGTAAATAGTAAGTGGTATTTATTTGAAGATTATCTTGCAATGTTAGGTTTAGTTAGGGTTTTAATTTGGTAGATTTTTCTTTCTCCCTCTTTAGGTTTCAACCCGCTTTTTTATGTAACTGCACTATTCATTTTCTTCTCCTTTTTATTCAAGCTTTCTTCTATCGTTTCCATGCTTTGTTAGATAGTTATCTTCATTTATTTTTGTTTGTGTTTTTTATTAATTTGCCATTTGCTTTCATTATTTAGTTGTATTAATTGTTTCAATTGTGTGTTGTAACTAGTTTATAGGATGGTATCATATTTCCACCATTGATGGGTATTGATCTTTTAAATATGGTTTTTGGGTTGAAACAATTTTAATTGAAACCTTGTGTATTAAAGTTGGAATATTAGGTGCTTAAATTCCTTTGTCATGCAATGATATTGTGACTTTAATCCATTCGTGACCATATTTGGGTGAAAGTTTAATGTTTCATTATTGAATTAAATTTCATCATGTTTAACGTTTATAATTAATTGAGTACGCTTGGATAAGTGTGTTTTGATCCATATATATTGATTAGCCCATGGTGGGGACATGATCGTAATCTCGTTTTTTCTCATTTAATTTAGTTTACTTATTGCCTAGTGTTATTTCTATTCTCATCACACCATCTTTTATTTTTTCCCTTTTAAGTACTAAATCAATTTAATCCTAAATGTCATTCCTTATGGACTCGATCCGTACTTGCCACTAAACTGCCATATACCATGAGCATCTTTGAGTCCATGAATTGTCAACTATTTATGCTTTATCTTTCACTTTAGAGTGAAAAACTTTGAGTTTGAGTCCACTTCTTTTAACCATTTGATAAAATATTTATGTCTGCAAAAAAACTCATCATCATTAAGAGCCTTCAGCAACTGGGCTTTGCTATGAATGAGGCTGATTCTGTTCTCTTACCCTCTCGTAATTTCATAAGCCAATTATGTTTGAAGGACAACATCTTACAGATTAGAAACTGTTTGAAAAATATCTTTTAGAGGTGGATTTATTCCATTAGTTCAATAGAGAAATTCATCAAAAGGGTGAGCATTTCAGTCTCAACTTAAAGAGAATATAACGAAGTCATTAAAATTCTAATGAGAGCACCACATGGATTGAATTTTGAATGGCTTAGGCATAGTCTCCTGATCAGATTTGATGTTAAGCAGCAAAGAAGCATGGTCTGAACACGTTATATCAAGATGTTGAATGGACGTGTTGGGGTAATTAAGAGACCATTTGTTGTTTACCAATCCTCTATCCACCCTTTCCCTTATTATCCCCTATTTTTCTCTATTGTTGATCCACGTGAATCTAGTGCCTCGATAACCCAAATCAGTCAAACCACACCCATCCACAGCTTGGTTAAAATTACCAATAGAGTGAGTTTCAACATCAAGACCCCCTAGCGTCTCCACTTAGCACACAATAACATTAAAATCACCAATAACTAAATGTGGTGTAGACTCACTAGAGACACCGGAAACATGCAATTGGTCCCATAGAATTAACCTCCCTTATACACTTTTCATAAACCACAATTAAATCTAACACATTTTTGAAGAATGGTGTGAGATGTTGACAGTGATATTGTGTTTCTCTTTTGAGACATCTGACATCCATATCAAATTTCCACAGGATTCAAATTTTCCCAGACAGATTACTGTAGCAACCTTCAAATCCCCAATTCATTAGAGACTTGTCAATTTTCTTCTCATCAACTTTTGGTTCCTTAAAGCTATAAGAGGACTTTTATGCCTTTTCATCACCTTATGTACTATTCTGTAGGAAGGGTTGTTTTCCACCCCCTTATATTCCACATAAGAAAACTGATTATTTAGACTATTTGGGAGATAAATGATTGTTGTCTTTGGCATTTGATCTGGAAATTTTATTTAATGGATGGACTTGTTGTTTTGAGCTTCTTCCTTCCGTCTTACTATTCTTACTATTCCCCTTACAAAGATTCTTCATAGCTCTTAGTGTTCGTTTGGTTCGAGGTTTGGAAAGGGAACTTAGGATTCCTGCAACTTAAAATTCTGTTCATTTAGAATTATAATGTTTTGATGGAGAAATAAGGGGGAACTTAGAATTTCTGGAATTTAGAATTTTTATGAAATTGAAATTCTCTTTTCCCCTCTAAAATGGGGGTAATCCAATATTCCCGGAGATATTACCTTACTTTTGTGGTGAGACAAAAATACTATCTCATATAAACTCGTACGGACACTCTATCTCTCTCACATACAGACATACACTCTCCCTCACACATACACATACTCTCTCACACACACATACACTCTCTCTCTCTCACATACATACACACACACATACACACACACACACATACATACACACACTCTCTCTCTCTCTCTCTCACGGACACACACACACACACACGCGTTATTTCTCTCTCTCTCTCTCTCTCTCTCACACACACACACACACACCACACACTCATGCGCACACGCTCAAATAAAGTAGAATGGGATTTTAGTTAAATGATATTTATTCCTAATTTAGAAAAATAATTTTAGATGCCCGAAAAAAAGAATTACTGCTTTAACCAAACAATGAAAAGGAATTCAAGATTCCACGAATTTAGAATTCCTGGAATCATGGATTTTCATTCCCTTTCCAAACCTTGAACCAAACGAACCCTTAGAGTTTATGCTTTATCTTATTTACTGTTGATACCAAATTTAGTCTGCTGATATGGACCACTCACTTACAAACAGGTGTCTGCCAGCGTAACAATTATGTATACTTCTATCGAGCAACCCAAGATCACTGAGCAACTAAGAAGCCACGAGGAACTTAGGGACCCCGAGCAGCTCGAGCGTGTCGAGCTACTTAGGCGGTCCGAGCAACATAGCATTCTAATCAGGATAATCAAGGAGACGACTACGCATTAAATGCTCATTTATTATCATACAGATGTACATGTCTAGTAGATAACGACGCATTGTCCTTTCATTTGTACAGCCTCAAGGCTATAAATACATTGTAACCTCCTCATTAGAAGGGGACCGGAATTTCTTGAGCAAACCATTCCTCGAGAATTCCAAACAAACAGTCAGCAATAACAAAAGCAGTGGACGTAGGCTATTCTTGCAAGGCCGAACCACTTTAAAAATATATTGTCTATTATTTCTTTATTCTTTTTATCTGTGATTAAAATAATTTGGTCAAATCTAATTTTTTACATCAACAGATTGGCGCCGTTTGTGGGAAACGACTGTAATTATCGTTTTTCACCAAAAGAATTCATCATCGATGGCTGATCATCCTGAATCTAGCAATCGAAACACTGGGATCCCTCTGAATCCTCCATCTACTCCTCCAAATGTTCAAGATTTGGCTGGTATAATGGCTAATTTGGCCCAAGGGCAAACGGCCATGCAAGAAACCATGTGTCAACTCATACAAACCGTTCAAGGCGGAGTGCCAGCCCAATCAGGGCAACGAAGCGTTCAGAGAAATACTCGTTTACTCTCTTCGCGAACTAGGCGAACGATATTCCCAGAGGAATCTCAGTCCAGACGTATCGGTTTATATCGTACTGAGAGATCTAATGATCCTTCTTATCAGCCTGGACGGACTTTCTTGGTGCGAGCTACAGACACTCAACAAAACATCATTCTATCCCCAGAAAGGACAAGTTCTCTTGAAAGATTGAGTAGAGTGGCTCCTCTTGATCGTTTGGGTCCTAGGAGGAATAGAAGTCCCCCTAGGATTATGTCGAGGAACTCTCAACGACCATCTGATTTAAAGGAAGGCTCTGCCCAATCACGACTAGCTGCTCGTCATGAAAGATCCCAAGAGGCAATATCAACACGATCAGTTGCTAGAACCAATAGGATCGAGGAAGGAAATGATGCATGGAAGGGATCAATTCAAAGGTTGGAGGATAGATTAAGGGAGATGCCTAAACTAAAAATCCTATACAAAGGACTTTTGTCCGAGGAACACCATTCATACAAGAGATTGTGGACTTTCCCACACCGTCAAAATTCAAAGGCCCGGTAGTAACATCAAAATATGATGGAAAAACTGATCATGTTCTCCATATAGAACAATACCAGGCAGCTGCTGATATCTATGTTGTTCCAGACGAGATGCGATGCAGGGCATTTTCAGGAACCCTTATCGGATCTACTCAGATGTGGTACAATAACCTTCCTCGGGGGAAAATTGCGACTTTCTTTCTGCTAGCAGAACTCTTTATTGGAAATTTTTATTTTGGAGCAAAGTCAGTCAAACGAGTAGCACACTTGCTAACTGTTAGACAGAAGGCAGGTGAGAGCACCAGGGATTATATTACTCGTTTCAATAATGAGAAGCTCGAGGTAATTGATTATGAGGAGAAGACAGTAATTACTGCTATGATGATTGGACTGTTACCTGATAAATTGTACTACACTTTAGCCAAAGATCCGCCTAGAACCATGGCAGAACTAATGGCAAAGGCAACCAAGATTATGAATGCCGAGGAATCTATGGCTGCGAAGAAGAATATGGACACCAAAGAGACCAAGGTTGAGGTTGATAAGGTTGAGAAGAAGGAGCAGAAGAACAATGGTAATAACAGGCAGTCAAAAGCAAAGCAAGCATTGGAATAATTAAAGAAATTTGGAAATTATACTCCTTTGAAAGTAGATATAAACCACATTCTGGAAGAGATAAAAAATAGTGAGGAGCTAAACTAGCCATAGAAAATGAAGGCAGATCATGACAAGAAGAATAAGTCCAAATATTGCGAGTTCTATAAAGACCATGGTCACACGACCAAAAATTGCATAGCTCTTCAGAATGAAATTGAAGAACTCATTAGATGAGGAAAGATGGCCAAGTATGTTGATCATAGAAATAGTGGAAATAGCAATAACCGAGCAAGGCAGAGGTCTAAATCTCCTCGTCGATCAAAAGAAGATAAGAAGAGAATTCATTAAGAAGACCTGAATGATGACCAAGACGACCCCGATCTCCCCAAAAGACCAAAACAGCCAGAACGTGAGGTATTTTCTATCAATTTTGGATCATTTGAATGTAATTTCATTACAGGTGGAGATGCAGGAGGCGGAGATATGACTGCTGAGAGAAAAGCTTACCTCAATGAGGCTCAAGCTTGCTCGTACATTCAACTAATAAATCTAGCTGAAGATGATCGCCCGAGGGAGGTGAATAAGGACAAACTGGTCATTGGTTTCTCTAAGAACGACTTGGCAGGTATACTATATCCTCATGATGACCCATTGGTGATCAAGATGAGAATGAAGGAAGTGGTGACTTCACTATTATTGGTGGATAATGGTAGCTCGGCAGATATCATGTTATATCCATGCTTTGATAGTTTGAATATGAAGTTATCCCAGTTGGAGCCATATCATAGACCCTTCCTTGGTTTTACTGGCGAAAAGGTTTTTCCACTTGGGACGATCAAGTTGGATATGCTTATTGGTACATGGCTTGCTTGTCGAACGGAAAGAGTACGCTTCTTCGTAATGGATAAAAATGTCCAATCAGCTTACAACATCATCATGGGAAGGGTAGGACTAAAAAAATTCGAAGCGGTACCATCTACTGTACATCAATGTTTAAAATTCCCAACCAATTTTGGAGTAGGAGTGGTGAAAGGCGACCATAAATTAGCTCGGGAATGCTACTATTCATCTGCCGAGCAGGAGGAGCATGAAGAATCCAGAAAGAAGATTACTACCTACCAAATAGAAGATGTGGAGATTGAAACATTAGACCCTAGAGACAAGTCCCAACTCGTGAATTGACAAGTCATGGAGGCTACTGAGAATGTCATTCTGGACGACGAGCATCCAGAACGAACAACTCAAATTGGTGCATCCTTGGATGAATCAATAAAATAAGAATTGATAGCATTTCTAAGGCGAAGAAAGCAGAATTTTGCGTGGAGTCATGAAGACATGCCAGGAATAGATCCGAATTTCTTGTGTCACGAGCTCAATGTGAACAAGGAAGTCAAGCCAGTAAAGCAGCGAAGAAGAGTGTTCAGTCCTGAGAAAAATTAAGCTATACAGGAGGAAGTAGAGAAGCTACAAAACGCCTCTTTCATTGAGGTTGTCAAATATCCTGACTGGTTAGCAAATGTGGTGATGGTAAAGAAGAAAAATAATAAGTGGAGGATGTGTGTAGACTTCACCGACCTTAACAGGGCATGCCCGAAGGATCATTTTCCTTTGCCCCGAATTGATCAACTAGGGGATGTTACCTCAGGACACGAACTATTAAGTTTCATGGATGCTTATTCTGGTTATAACCAAATTAAAATGAAGCCTGAAGATAGGGAGAGTACCTCTTTTATTACCCCGAGGGGAGCTTATTGTTATAATGTTATGCCTTTTGGACTTAAAAATGCAGGTGCTACCTATCAGCGATTGATGAACAAGGTGTTTGCAGAGCAAATCGATCATAACATGGAGGTTTATGTTGATGATATGCTAACGAAGATCAAGAAAGCTGCTGATCATCTAGTTGACTTAGGCCAGAACTTTGATCAACTAGAGGAATATCAAATGAAGTTGAATCCCATCAAATGCATATTCGGAGTACGAGAAGGCATGTTTCTCGGATATATTATTAACCAACGAGGAATTGAGGCGAATCCTGAAAAGATCAAGGCTCTATTGGAACTGCGATCTCCGACGATTCTCACAGGGCGAGTTACAACACTTAATAGGTTTGTGTCACGAGCAACTGATAGATGTCTCCCATTCTTCAAAACACTTCGAAATACTTTTGAGTGGAATGATGAATGCGAGAAGGCCTTTCAAGAATTGAAGAAATACCTGGGAGCACCTCCATTGTTGTCCAGACCAGTGATAGGAGAGAAATTATACTTGTATCTGGCAGTTTCAGAGAACGCAGTTAGCTCGGCGTTGATAAGAATGGAAGGTGGAGTGTAAAAACCAATCTATTACACTAGCAAGGCCTTCCGAGGAGCCGAAATCAGATATCCAAGACTGGAAAAGCTGGCGCTAGCACTGATTGAAGCAAGCAGAAGGATGAGGCCATATTTCCAAGCTCATACTATATTTGTGTATACAGATATGTCGTTAAGGCAAGCTCTGCACAAACCAGAGAAATCAAGAAGATTGATGTACTAGGCAGTAGAATTGGGCGAATACGATATAATTTATGAGCCTAGGTCATCGCTCAAAAGGCAAGCAGTAGCAGATTTTATCGCAGAGTTCACTTATCCAGACATCTCCAAAGAGTAGAAGTTGAATACCGACCAGCTTGTGGTTATTACAGGATCATCAAATTTAAACCCCGGCCAACTTAAGTTGGTTGACGAGCAAGAGAAGATGGTCGGCGAACAACAAGAAGTGTTAGAAGAGGACAGAAAGAAGCAACAAATATTCCACCGAGGAACTCTGTCCGATAAAAAGTTTGATGATGAAGTACCTACATGGAGTCTATACGTGGATGGCTCATCTTGCAATACAAGCAGTGGAGTAGGAATTATTTTAAACAGCCTAGATGATATCGATGTGGACTATGCTCTGCTCTTTCAATTTAAAGCTTCTAATAATGAAGCTGAATATGAAGCTATGATTGTTGGTCTTAGTTTGGCAAAAACCATGAAGGCAGAGCAGGTCATCGTATTCAGTGACTCACAATTGATCGTAAATTAAATGCTGGGGGTATATGCAGCAAAAGGAGAATTAATGATCAAGTATCATGTGAAGGCAATGGAGGTTGTATCAAGTTTTAATGCCGTACAATTGATTAGAATACCGAGATCGGAGAACGCAAGAGCAGATGCACTAGCTCGGTTAGCATTAACCACATGCACCGAGCTAAGAAGAACAATCCCAATAGAAATCCTAGCTGATCGGAGCATAAACGAGGATCTAATGATGAATTTCATTACCCTTGATTTAGTACCATCTTGGATGGATCCCATCAGGGCCTACATTGAAGAGGGGGCTCTGCCAACTGATAAACTCGCAGCCAAGAAATTAAAGTTTAAAGCTACTCGTTATGTATTGACCAATGGAATTTTATATAGATGAGGAATTATAGCAGGGTTACAAAGATGTGTCCACCCCTCCGAGGTAAAAAATATGATCGAAGAAATCCATGAAGGGTCTTATGGAGCCCATGTGGCAGGTCGGACGCTTTTGCGAAGAATAACAACACATGGGTATCATTGGCCGATGATGAGAGATGATTTCCCATCTTACGCAAAGAAGTGTGATAAATGTCAACTCTTCTCTTCTGGTTGAAGAACTCCCCAAGCATTATTAACACCCATTACGTCCCCTTGGACATTTTCTATGTGGGGAATAGACTTGGTCGGGCCACTTCCAACGACCAGGGGAAGATTTAAATATATCGTGGTCGTTATGGATTACTTTACTAAATGGGTGGAAGCTAAGCCTCTTATTGATATGACATATGACAAGGTGTATCAATTTATTTGGAAGAATATTATTTGTAGATATGGTCTTCCCCATGCATTCATCACAGATCATGGAACTCAGTTTGACAACGAGGAGTTTGCTGCATATTGTCATCAGTCAAACATATTGAAGACCCACTCTGCACCAGGCCATCCCAAAAGTAATGGACAAACTGAGGTGATGAACAGAACGCTGTTGAATGGTTTAAAAAAATAACTGGATGATGCAAAGGCAAATTGGATTAACGAGCTACATTCTGTGCTGCGGGCTTATCGTACTACACCGCGAGCAGCAACATGAGAATCTCCATACATGCTGGCATTTGAAAGTGAAGCTGTTATACCTGCCGAGTTGGGCCTATCCATACACAGGGTGCTGAATTTAAATTCTCCTGTCAGTGACTTGATGAGGCGATTAGATCTAGATATGCTCGAAGAAGTTAGAGAAGAAGCACCAATCAGGAATGCTTCATACCAACAACGAGCAGCTCTGTTTTACAACAAGAGGGTAAAGAAGTGTGATTTGAAGGAGGGAGACTATGTGCTGAAGAAAGTAATTCAAAAGCACAAAAAACTGGAAGCTAACTGGCATGGACCCTATAGAGTAACATAAGTTGTTCTTCCAGGGACATACTGGATTGAAACCTTGGAAGGATAATAATTTAAGAATGCATGGAATGCAGAACATCTATGCAAGTATTATTAGTAGTTGGAATTTCTATGTAATGGAGTCTTCTTCAGTATAAATAAAGTGTTGAATGTTTTACCCAGTTCCCTCTTTTAGATAAAATTTTCGGAGTATTAGTGCTACACACTATGCATCAAGTTCAGAATCAATCTCTTCCAACTCCGGTTGGTCGGAAAATAAATACGACCAACTCCGGTTGATCGGAAATATAATATCTTCCAACTCCGGTTGATCGATAATATAATCTCTTCCAACTCCGGTTGGTCGAGATCAAATTACCACCAACTCTGGTTGGTCGGGAAATAAACACGACCAACTCCGGTTGATCGTTAATATAATCTCTTCCAACTCTGGTTGGTCGGGATCAAATTACCACCAACTCCAGTTGGTCGGGAAACAAATACGACCAACTTCGATTGATCGGCAATATAATCTCTTCCAACTCCGGTTGGTCGGGATCAAATTACCACCAACTCTGGTTGGTCGGGAAATAATTACCACCAACTCAGGTTGGTCGGGAAGCAAATTACCACCAACTCCAGTTGGTCGGGAAACAAATACGACCAACTCCGGTTGATCCGCAATATAATCTCTTCCAACTCTGGTTGGTCGGGATCAAATTACCACCAACTCCGGTTGGTCAGGAAATAAACACGACCAACTCCGGTTGATCGGCAATATAATCTCTTCCAACTCTGGTTGGACAGGATCAAATTACCACCAACTCCGGTTGGTCGGGAAATAATTACCACCAACTCCGGTTGGTCGGGAAGCAAATTACCACCAACTCCAGTTGGTCGGGAAACAAATACTACCAACTCCGGTTGATCGGCAATATAATCTCTTCCAACTCCGGTTGGTCGGGATCAAATTACCACCAACTCCGTTGGTCGGGAAAGAAACACGACCAACTCCGGTTGATCGGCATTCAATAACCACCAACTCAAGTTGGTCGGCATTCAATTACCACCACCCCCTGTTGTTCGGCAATTTAAAAACAAACAAGACATTTTTGTCTTTCTACAGATATACATACATGTTCATTAGTAAGTAAAAGAGATATTCTATAAAATATTTCCAAACCAATGACAATTAAATTGCAAAGAAAACTACATATGATATAAATTAAATTTCTTCATTAAAACCAGAACAAATTTCATAAATTACATATCGCATGTGATATCAATTGAACAAATTCTACTCTATGGGTTTCTTCCCCTCTGCCTTTGACACAGGGTCTACCCCAGCTGGAGGATCATCAAGACTATAAGGGGAATTTATGAAATTCAGATCTTGCAGCATTCTGACGTTCATTATAGATGGACGGTCAAGCAAGTGTTCTGGGTGAGATATTTCAAAATTTGAATGAAGACTATAATCATCAAGATACTGGGAGATTAGAACGCGAGGAATGGCTCGGTATGGAATCCAACTAAGGTCAAGCTTGAAAGGAGGCACTGGTAGATCAAGAACTCCAAGAGTATAGTAATCCCACAAGAAATGACCTCTCTCCAATTTTAAAACACAGAGAGCATTCAACCAGCCCTGTTTATACCCTTCGTTGTTCGACTGTTCTAAATGAGCATCAAGATGACAAAGTGCTTCATTATAACCAGCCATCCAAAACTCTCTAGGCTGTTTATGGAATTGGTAAGTTAACCTCTCCAGTTGGTCATGAAGATTCTTCACCAGAAGTTCTTTATTTTCCAAAGCAGAATTCTGGGTAGAGAGTTGCTCGCTGAGGTTCAGAATCTTCTTAGACATCTCCGCCAGAGCTTGATTCTTTGCCATCAATTGAACTGCCAGATTTTCCAAAGATGCTTGAGTTCTTGCATCTTCAATAGAGACCCGACCAGCCCTTGCTCGTCCCCTAAAAGAAGATCTTGCTCATCTACGAGTAAAAGTGGAGGGTCCAGTTCTTTTTAAAGTTTCCAACTCATCTCTTAAGTTGGCATTTTTGACCTCCAAGAAAGAGAAACCTTCATCGTTAACCGGAACCAAGGCTCTCGAGGAAGATGCAACAGATTTCACTTGTTTATTCTCTTTTTGTAAGGCAATGTTTTCCTGTTCTAGGAATTTGGCGATATGCCTATGCTCCTCGACTTCAAGCTTCAGAACACTTTCTCTTTTCTCATAAGTAGATATAAATTTATCATACCCTCTTTCAGCACTTAGTTGTTGATATTTCTTCTCGTACCCCTGGTGCAAGAGTGTGGAGGACTTTTGTACTGCTGCTGGAATTCCTCGATAGTTCCTTACAGGTCCTCAGTCATCTCGTAGTAAGCCACATTATTGGCTACTGCATAATCGAGCAAATATTTCAGATACTGGTAAGCTTCAACTGCTCGTTCAGAAGCATCTGAACCCAGGATATCAATAATTTGAGCATCATTCAGATCTGCACGACCAGCCTTGAAATAGTCATTGCATTTTTTCATCAGTTCGGTGTCATGAGCTGACAAGAGCTCTATCGTAGCCATAAACTAGTAAAGAGAAGAGATAGACATAATCAATAAGAATGCAGAAAGAGAAAGTAGAAGAAAAGGTCAAGACAAACAGCCAAAAGTTCGAATTTTCATTTCATCATAAAGAAAAATACAAAAGCCGAGGTTACATTCAATAAAATGATAAAATAAACACCCAAACTACTCTACACCTTCTCTTTATTTCATATAACTTCCTCTGGAGGTTTTGAGGAAGAGACTGGTTGCTCGGTGGACACGAGTAGCTACTCGGCAGGAGTAATGGTTAGTTGGGGTTTGTCGGAGCACGATTGAACAGCTGGAACAGAAAGGGCCTGATCTCTAATCATCATGGAAGACTCATCTGAGACAGCTTCATCTTCTTCTTCTTCTCCGGAGGAGGGAGGAGGGCCATGAGTGTGTTGTTGGAATAATTCAGAATCCTTAGCAACTTTCAACTCTTGTAAGACTGCCACCCATCCATCCCTAAAATATTTAAGACTGACGTATTCCATTTGAGAGGACATGGCAGCCAGACACTTATTTCAGCCTTTATCCCAACTAGTGCTGAAGGATTTTTTTACTGCTTTCTTTCTTTTTGCCTTCTCCGAGGAAGCCCTTTCCCTAAGGAGTTCCTCGACAAACTTCAATTTCTTCTCCACCTCCATTTTTTGACGTTCAACATCCTGAAGTTTAACAACTTTGTCCTCATCCGATTTGAGGTTAACTGCCAGCTCCTTGTTACTCTGCTCAAAAATCTTGTTTCTCTGACCAGACTCTTTTAACTTTTTCTCCAAATCGTTGGAGGCATTCGCAGCTTGATCTCTATCCGACTCAATAGACTTAAGTTGCTTCTCCCAAGCAACCTTATCCTCCTCGTACTTTTGACGAGAATCTTTTAAGGATTGAGTCAAACCAACAAAAGCCTACTCTACACCTCCCGAGGAGATTGAAGCCTTGATAGCTTCATCCTTCTTCAGAATAGTGTTGAAACACGTTACTAGCTGAAAAAAGAAATAATTTTGAGTCAGTACAGGGACACAGGAATGAAAAGTGAAAAATTAGACTAATAATACTTACTGGGGCAATATGTTGAGCAATCAAGGTAGTGAATCTATCACGAGAAAGAGTATCTTCAATACCTTGGACTTCTGGGATAATCCAAGACTTCACCAAGCCCATAGCAGAGCTCGGAGGAACAAAAGTGGGAATACAACATTCAACATTTAAAGACTAAGAGACAGGTTCAACAGGTTTCTCAAAAGAACTTTTCTTTAACTTCCTCGTAGGAGCAGGAACATTCTCAACCAAAGATGTTGTCTTGGTTGGTGAAATAACAATAACCTCACTTGGAGGAGAAATAGCAACAACCTTGCTCGGGGCCACTAGGGGGTCTCAACAATTTTCTTGGCAGCAGCAGGAAGGGGTGCATCAATATTCCTTGTCCCTTCTTCTGGAATATTTTGCTTACTTTTCTTTTCTTCTCCAACAGTAGAGACAGACTTATCGAAGAAAGCAGGAACTTTTCTTTTCTTCATTAGATCACGACCAGGAATACTTGATTTAGAGGAAGAACCTTCTACACAAATTTCAAAAGCTGGTACATGGCCAATGTCAACCACCACTGGACGAGCAGTAAAAGATGAAGTATAGATCTTATACTGCAGCAAATAAGAAGTAGATCTAATGTGTTCCTCGGCCACAGACTGGTGCAAACTCCAGATAAGTTTCAAATTCTTTAAATTAACATCAGTTTCTTTGGGAGACTTTCTTTTGCTGTCAACTGCAAATAATCAAAAATTAAATGTCAGTGATACATTTTATCAAACACAAAGAAAACAAGATTTTAAAAAATAAAAGCAACCTATCCCATTGCCATAAGGAGGACATATAGGATCTTGATATACATCATCTCCATTTAATGTAGGGTGTTGCCAATTTTTCATTACCATTCCATGTTCAAAATAATTCCTGTTGGCATCAGGAAGATTGACAACTAATGCCCTATTAAAAAACTTAGTTTTTAAATAAAAAGTACTATCGCTGACAACCCATATGTAGCAATACATAATCTCTGGAATCCATAAACAGGTTCCATGAAGTTGGTTCAACCTATGAACTCCATTAACTATTCTCCAGGTATTTGACACTATTTTTGCAGGAACAACGTCAAAATATTAACAGAACTCCAAACATAAAGGATTTGGACGAAAAGAAAAGCCACATTCGGCTACAAAGAGACTTGGGAACCAATGTCCCTCAGCCAAAGAAAAATAGTCAGAAGGTTCAGAAAGTTCTTCTAATATGACCCATGAAGGAATTGAAAATTCAGAACGAAATTTGTTAAGAGATTCAACAGGGTAAACCATGATGAACAAAATAAGTAAAAGAGAAGGAAGAAGATCTTACAGGAGAAGAGTGAACCAGTCGACAACGAACAATGGAAGAAACGAACGCACAAGATAGAGAAGAAATGAAAAGTTCGAAGACACAGATTTAAAAAGTGAAAGACGATATGATTTCTGTTGCGTTTAAATACTTTACCTCGGGAGTAGAGAAAAGAATGATTACCAAGGCGGGCGTTTGCGTATCCGACGGCTAAAAAGAAGAAAAAGGGGCACAAAAATCGAAGCGGTTATGGAAATTCAAAATATTTTAAAAGCCTGATACTATGCACTCAAAAAAGGAGTTATATACAATGAAAGTTTGCCTAAAATCCATACAAACCGAAAATCTAAGCAGCAGAATGTTCCTTACTTTTCTTCATCATCAAACTACGAAACATTAGGGGCTTCTGTTGATACCAAATTTAGTCTGCTGACATGGACCACTCACTTACAAACATGTGTCTGCCAGCATGGCAATTATGTATACTTCTATCGAGCAACTCAAGATCACCGAGAAACTAAGAAGCCACGAGGAACTTAGGGGCCTCGAGCAGCACGAGCGTGTCAAGCTACTTAGGAGGTCCGAGCAGCTTAGGCGGTCCGAGCAACATAGCATTATCAAGGAGACGACTGCGCATTAAATGCTCATTTATTGTCATACAGATGTACATGTCTACTAGATAACGGCGCATTGTCCTTTCATTTGTACAACCTCAAGGCTATAAATACATTGTAACCTCCTCATTGGAAGGGGACCGAAATTTCAAGAGCAAACCATTCCTCGAGAATTCCAAACAAACAGTCAGCAATAACAAAAATAGTGGGCGTAGGCTATTCTTGCAAGGCCGAACCACTTTAAAAATCTATTGTCTATTATTTCTTTATTCTTTTTATCTGTGATTAAAATAATTAGGTCAAATCTAATTTTTTACATCAACACTTACGCTTCTACCTTTTTTTCTTTATGTTTTTGGAGAAAGAGATCAGTTCTTCAATCATAGGATATTGTAGTTTTGTTCTTCATTATTAGTGGAGTAGAGATGTTATGCCTCACACTGCTTCGCAAAAGAGGGCAGAGAGTTTTGATAATATATCAAAGATCTACAATCAAATGGAAAAAGAGAAAAATAGGGGATATGGTTTCATCTTAACATAAAAAATAATATTCTAATAACCCCCTCAAACTCACGATGCTGCAGCGAGAAGCATTGAGAGTTTGCCAACCAAAAAATGAAAACGCTGAACTGGTTGAGACTTCATAAACAAATCAGTTATCTATGCAGAAGAAGAAACAAAAGGCAAAGTGATGGTGGCATATGTAAGTTGATGACGAGTGATATGACAATCAATCTCGATGTGCTTAGTCCTCTCATAAAAAAATGAATTTTGAGAAATCTGAATAGCACTCTTTTTATCACAGTACATAGGAGTGGGATGAGAAAGAGAGACACCCATATCTGTAAATAACCGACGTAGCCAAACAACCTCGCGAGTGGTAGAAGCCATAGCACCATACTCGACTTTCGTAGAAGACACAGAAACAACAACTTACTTTTTGCTATTCCAAGAAATAAGAGAATCACCCAGAAACACACAAAATCTAGTAACTGATTTGCAATCTGTACGATCACCGGCCTAATCAGCATCAGAGTATGCACGCAGCTCCATAGAAGAAGATGAAGGAAGTAAAACACTCTGAAATTGAGTGCCTCTCAAGTATCGCAATATACGATGAACAGTTGCCCAATGAACTTTAGTAGGAGCAATAAAAAATTGACTAACAACATGGACCGCATGAGCTATATCTGGACGAGTAATAGTGAGATAAATCATGTTGCGCACAATAATGCGATATAAGGTGGGATCAGGCAAAACAACACCATCATACAAGGAAAGATGAACATTAAGCTCCATAGGGGTATCAACAATCTCAGTATCAGTGAGGCGAGCACGCTCAAGAATGTCCTTGATGTACTTAGATTGTGAGAGAAGATAACCCTTTGGAGAATGAGCTACCTCGATACCCAAAAATTAACATAGGGGCCCCAAATCCTTCATCTCAAAACAACGAGATAATTCAGACTTCAACGCTGTAATTCCACCAACATCATCCCCAGTAATAATCATATCATCAACATACAAAGAGACCAGAATAAGACCACCCGAGGTGCACCTGATAAAGAGAGCTGAATCATTCTCACTTGGAATGAACCCAAGAGAGGTAATCACTGCAGAAAACTTCTCAAACCAAGCCCGTGGTGCCTGTTTGAGACCATATAAGGCTTCCTTAAGCCTACAAACTTCACCAGGACCATGTGGAACACCCGGAGGAGGAGTCATATAAACCTCCTCATAAAGATCGCCATTCAAGAATGCATTTTTAACATCCATTTGCGATATATGCCACTAATGAACAGATGCAACATCAATAAGAGTACGAATAGTAGTCAATTCAGTAACAGGAGCAAAGGTTTCGTCATAATATATACCATATTGCTGAGAAAAACCCTGAGCAACCAATCTTCCTTTGTACCGCTTAATTGACCCATCTGACCTGGTTTTGATTTTATATACCCAACGAGATCCAATTGCCCGCTTAGCAGCAGGTAAGGGGACCAAACTCCAAGTATCTATCTGATGCAAAGCAGAGAGTTTCTCAGCCATAGTTTGTTGCCAAAGAGGATCAAGAACTGCCTCTTTATAAGACAAAGGCTCAGAGAGGCAGTGAACAGAGGATAAAAATGAAGCAAAAGAATTCGAATAACAAGAATAAACAAAATCTGGTGACTGAGTGAACTTACGTGGATGTTTTGGATAGCGAGAAGGAGGTTCTATCATTTCAGTAGGTGCTTCGGTGGCCACACGAGAAGGGGGAGCATCAGGAACATCGGATGGCAAAGTACTGAATCAGTGGAAATAATAGGAATAGGAGAAACATGGGGTGGCACACTGTCGATGGTGCAAGATGCTTCAGATGGCACACTCTCATCATTAGTAGAGAGCGGATTAATAGATAAAAAAGTTTAGAACTCGGTTGAGCAAGGTTGGCCTCCTGCTACCAAAGGAGGTTTGCCTAAAACATTCTCTACTTGGACAACAATTGAAAAAAATATCTCAACGTTTAATTCCAAGAGAGTTAATGTTATTTTCTTCCTTATCACGCCTAAAGAGTTTAGAAGAATTACAACATGCGAGAGAGCTAAGGATGCTTGGGATATTTTGATATCCACATACGAGGGTTCCGATACTATTAGGGTTTCCAAACTATAAAATTTGATGACTAAGTTTAAAACAATTAAGAGGTTAGAGAATGAGTGTTTTGATGATTTCTATGCCCAGTTGTCAGATATTGTTAATTCCTCATTTAATATAGGTGTGCCTATTCCTGAGCCTAGAATGCTGCAATAAATCTTAAGGTCGTTGTTGTAACACCCCGCCCACCCGGGGAGAGAGAACAGAGCGCTAATGCGATAAAAGAAATCCAAATCCACAAGTGACAAGGTATAGAGCATCTAAATAAACCCAGAATAATATAAATCCACTAATCTCAATCTCTCGAATTAAAATAACAACTATCTAACTCGAATAAAAATACAAATCTCCAAAGCTCTATACATCAAAATAATACAAATATTTCAAAAATATTCTTCCCAAAATAATCCACGCTAAAATCAATCTCCATAGCGCTCCAAAATCCGCGCCAACCTGCCACTAAAAAAAATATGGGGAAGTACACAATACGACAGGAATGATGCTCAACAAATATATGTTAGCGATGAATAAAGCGTAACAACACGAGTACGAATATTCAAATCAAATGCAAATCTCAATAGGATTTATCAATAAATTTCTCAACAACACATCAATGGGTAATCGGGCCTCACCCCATTCGCATATGTTTTATCAAGCCATAGCCCGGGAATATGTATTTTGGCGGGTGCCCAATATCCGTGCCATATTAAAATCTCATGATAACATGCTCAACAACAATATTGTGATACCACATGAATCAAAATAACTTCAACAATTATTTTTCATATTTCAATTAATTTATCAATTCAAATATGAGTTCAATTAATAAGAATTCAAAGAGAATGACACTCGCGAGATTTAAGCTGCATATTGTGTAAATCACATACCTCAAATCATGATGAGAAACCAATGATCACATCCTCAAGATCAACACAAAAGATCTACAAAAGCTCCTCCAAGAACCTCCAACAAAATAGCCCCAAGAACACCTCTAATCTAAGGTTGGAACTCACAAATCTCAAGGGTCAATGTGTATATAAAAAGAAGAGGAATATAAAATATATTTGCTGTCAAAATTTGTGCCAAAAGTAGGTTAAAAAGGTTTGCCCACGACTTCCTTTTATAATGCAAAGAAATCAAGAGTTGGAATCCAAAAGGCTTCTTTAAATAAGGCAAAGAAATGAAGAGTTGGAAGTCAAAACAACTCTTGAAAATTACTTAGTGTTCGCCGACTTAGAATTCCAAGAGTTAAAAACATTTAAAAATCATTTTAAAATCCGTTTTCGAAACCGTTTGAAATTCTCGCCTTTAAAAATAATATCCAACATATTTGAGCAATAAAAATAATTTTGTCAAAAACTTTATTTTCCTCCATTTTCCAAAAAATTAGAGGTGAGGAATTTACTTTTGAGAGACGTGATTTATTTTTGGAGTTAGTGTAGTGACCTGATTTTGAGAGTTAGGCATTCGGCGAATTTCGAGGGCGAAATTCCATTGTTAGTGGGGAAGTGTAACAACCCACGTAATTTTGGGCTATTTTAATTAATTTCTGGAAAATAGAGGAAAATAAAGTTTTTGATAAAATTATTTTTATTGCTCAAATATGTTGAATATTATTTTTAAAGGCGAGAATTTCAAACGGTTTTGAAATCGGAGTTAAAACGGATTTTAAAATGATTTTTAAATATTTTTAACTCTTGGAGTTGTTTTGAATTCCAAATCTTCATTTATTTGCCTTATTTAAAGGAGTCTTTTGGATTCCAACTCTTCATTTCTTTGCATTATAAAAGGAAGTCGTGGGCAACCCTTTTAACATACTTTTGGCACAAATTTTGGCAGCAAATATATTTTATATTCCTCTTCTTTTTATATACACATTGGCCCTTGAGATTTATGAGTTCCAACCTTAGATTAGAGGTGTTCTTGAGGCTATTTTTGAGGATGTTCTTGGAGGATCTTTTGTAGATCTTTTGAGTTGATCTTGAGGATGTGATCATTGGTTTCTCATAATGGTTTGAGGTATGGGATTTTACACAATATGCTCCTTAAATCTCGCGAGTGTCATTCTATTTGAATTCTTGTTTAATTGAACTCATATTTGAATTGATAAATTCATTGAAATCTGGAAAATAATTGTTGAAATTATTTTGATTCATGTGGTATCATTATATTGTTGATGAGCACGTTGTCATGAGATTTTAATATGGCAGGGATGTTGGGCACCCGCCAAAATTCCTGTTTTCCCGGGCTATGGCTTGATAAAGCATATACGGATGTGGTGAGACCTGGTGATCCGGTTGATGTGTTGTTGAGAAATTATATTGATAAATCCTTTGAGATTTGCATTTCGATTTGAATATTCGTACTCGTGTTGTTACGTTTTATTCATCGCTAACATATATTTGTTGAGCATCTTTCTTGTCGTATTGTGTACTTCCCCATATTTTCTTTCAGTGGCAGGTTAGCGCGGATTTTGGGGCGCTATGGAGATTGATTTTAGCGAGAATTGTTTGGGAAAGATTTGTATTATTTTGATGTATAGAGCTTTGGAGATTTGTATTTTTTATTCGTGTTAGATAGTTGTAATTTTAATTCGAGAGATTTGGTATTTAATTTGAAGAGATTGATATTTGTAGTTTCTCTTTTGTTGTTGTGGGATTTAGATGCTCTATACCTTGTCACTTGTGGATTTGGATTTATTTTATCGTATTAGCACTCCGTTCGCTCTCCCCGGGCGGGCGGGGTGTAATATTTAACGCCAAAGTCACGATCCTAGATTCCCTAGGTGGTGTTAAAGCTATAAGGGTCCAAGAAAATTAAGTGACCCTCAAACCTATGAGATCAATATGTGTCCTCCGAATAAAAAGGATTAAAAGAAAGAGAATGGTGTTGCGTTAAAAGATTAGAAGGAGGATGTGTCAGATTTTGATTGTAACATATATTTAGATCCCGAAGAGATTGCTAGGTTTGGTAGGAAGTTCAAAACATTTCTTAATCTTAGAGAAGATAGGAGTTTTGAGGAGAAACCTAAGAACTTTTCAAATGATCGTGATAGGAAGAAAATGGATGTTTCCTCCCTTTCAGACATGGAATATCTATATCTAAGGATAAATGTCCTAAAACGTCTTAGGAGATCGAGAAAATGAAAGGTATCCTATATTCTTCAATGGTTGGGAGCCTTATGTATGTTATGCTATGCACTATACATGATATTTATTTTGTTGTTGTCATGGTTTGTAGATATGAGTCTAAACCTGGGCAATAACACTAGATTGTGGTAAAGAACGTTCTCAAGTACCTGAAAAAGATAAGAGATTACATGTTAATTTACCAGGCAGAGAGTCTTGTAACCATTGGGTACACTGACATATATTTCATCAGATAGGGATTCCAAAAAATATACCCTGCGATATGTCTTTATTTGAGGAGGTGGGAGTGAGATGCATTGCAACATGGCTTCACATCTAAGTGGTAGATTGTGGGGCAATAGACTAAAACCATGCTTTATGTAATAGTTTTAGTTATTAATTCATTACTTGATTAATAAATTAGTTTTTCCCACTTAAATGAGAATCATGTGGGGCATAATGTATGCATCATTTATATATTTGCGGTCTCTTTTATTCCACATAGTAGGTGATATGGTGTGTAGAGTACGACTTACAAATGGAAGATCTTATCACCAGTTCTAGTGGAATATAAGTTTCTCGTCCACAATCTTAAGTGGAAATGGACACACTATCAGTAGGGATCTAGAATAATAATTTAGCAGGTATATCTTGCTTATGGGAGACAATATAGTTTTAATTTATTGTGCCGATACACTTTGTGTGTATCAAACTGGACCACCTTGAGGTCATTGTTTTTTTTATTGATTTTATAAGACAATGTACACCTCAATATTATTAAGTTTAGTCAAGCTCTTAATCCTGATGTACTTAATGGACACGTCCATTAGTTAATTATCGCTTTGACTTATTATCTTAGATTCACTATTGGATCAATATGTTTGACATATTGGGTGGTGGTTATTAATGTATGGTGAAAGTCAATTATGGATGGAATCTATGTCTTGGTGTAAAGATTGGTGATACCCTCTTGAGATGTTTATAAGGTTTGTAGGTGTCAAACCCTGCAGGTGGATTATATTAATCAGACATTATAAACAAGTTAAGCTGAACCGCTTAAGGAATTGAAGAAGTTAATTAAAATAATTTGTCAGTAATTTGTGTTATTATTGGGTATTTGCAACCTTATCATTTGGGGATATTAAGTGATTAATAAAAGGGAGCTCGAAATATAATTTGAGCTAAAGGAGTTTAGTTGCAAATATAATTATTTGGTGGAGTTAATTATATTTAATGGAATAGGAATAGGATCCGGGTTCGATCGGGTTTTCCTACCCATAAGGAGCCATGACTTTTTAACTCCTCGGGGTCCCTACTATAGCCAATATAAATATGCAGCTCAACCTCTCATTACTGTATTTTTTGAATTGTCACAAATTCAGAATTGGGAGAAACTGATAGAGAGAGGTGAACAATCATCACGAAGACAAAGAGTCCACCCTCTTCTTATGACATGCATAGCAATGGGATATAATAGACGAATCGGGATTTCTTTTGTGTCAGTTGTTTTATGTTCTTTAATATGTATAACCTTAATTCTACCTCGTAGGGGTAGTATTTTGTATTATTCAAGTTATAAGTAAAATCAACTATTCCTGGGATAGCCGTTCGAATAGTCATGGTGCAAGAATACTTTTTGCATTATCAGAAACCTTACGTGAAAGGTTGGGTAGGTGTTATTAGGTGACCTATTCATCACCACCTGCGCTCTGGTGGTGGAATTTACCTTTAGACATCAACATGACCACCACAACTACCTAAAAAATAGAGTTCCTAAAATGGTTAAGACTAAAGACAAAGTAGTCCTAATGACTAGAAACTATGTAGTGTTGACTCGAGTAAGGAAGACCTCACAAGAAAAAGGAACCTCATGGGGGAGTAGACCTCAAGAGGTTCCCAAAAGTGGACAATATGATCTGTTACAGCCAGTAGGGCTAAGGAATTATGACCAGTAGGGCCATAATCAATGAGAGCAGGATAAACAAGGCACGTTTTAGTAGAAGAACCGTGGAGGCAAGGTCAATAGGGCCTCCATTTCGATAGATCCGTAATAGGAAGGTGTTACACTTGTGGTGAATGAGGCCACTTAGTTGTTCGATGCCTTAGTGGAAGCTAGTTCTTTAGGGTACCATTGGGGGAATGGTTACATGTATATCTATAACTCACGCGCATAAGTCTTTCTTAGACATTAAGGAGTTATTATTGTTTATTAGTAGTGTGTTTACTATGATTACGAGATATATAAATTTTATTCACCCAACTTTCTTTTAATATGGATACCCCAATAGGTAAGGGACTTCGTTACGTCGTGATTATATAAACATGGAAGTTTATTTGGCCAGCTTTGTTTTTAGCCGCTTTGTTGAATTTTTAGTTGAGACATCATTGTATTATTAGTGATCTTGTTTGTAAAGATATCTTTTATTCTTATATCGACTATCGAGGGTAGGCTTTTACGTTGCCATTTTTGGGTCGGGATTGCTCTGTGTAGTTATGCTTAGGCTCAGTAGTGGGTTTAATACACTTATTTACGTATAGATGTGGACATGTTAGAGGGGATTGAAATTTCATAGAAAAGTAATTAAAATTTCAAGATTCTTCTAGTTTAATTCAAAAAGGTGTCGGGTTATCACCTACATAAGATATTATTTATAGGCTTAGAGTTAGCATTAGTATTGGATTTGTTGAGAGGAAATTTGATGGGGATGACTCCGTCAGAGATAGTAGAAGTATCGCGGGAGCAGACACAACAGTTTTGAGCCAATAGAGGTATTTAGGTAAGAGGCTAGCATGAGGAAGCTCCCAAGAGAGGGATAATTAACTAAGAGAATGTGTGGACCACCAGGAGCAAGATAAGGTCAGGTTATGGGATGAGTGCTCGATATTACGTGTCAACAATGCAAACATTACGTATCAACTACCTATTGGAATAGTCAAGGAGATTTTTTTCCCTAACGATTGAAACATGAGTGAGTTATCAATAGTAATGAAATCAGGAGGAGAATATCCAGAAGTCATCTTTTTGACACAACGTGGAGTGGGAATGATATTAGTGAATTTTGATCACACAAAGGAGTATTTCATTGTGGTTGGCAATGACATCTTGTTGAAGAGGGAGTGGTGTAGTAGTAGTGGTGGCCATTACACCCAAAATTGTTTTAGGGGTGGTTTAGAGCCAAGCGTTGAAATTTACCAAGATATGGTAAGTCATAATTGGGAAGAGTTATCTTCTTATTTGATGATAGTAAAAGGTTATTTTTTTCAAGGGAGGTATTGTGCTAGAGGGTCCCAGACTAGAAGATGTAGTTTTGGACAAGGCACATTTCGTGGTTCACTTTACATTCCAGAAAATATTAGATATTTAGTAATTTGAATAGTTCGTATTATTGGTGTGAAAAAATAATTATGAGCATAGTTTGTGTCTAAAAGGTGCTCTTGCCAATGTAGATGGTAGGGCCCTGAAAATATTTGAAGGGTTTTAATGCTCGAAATACCAGTGTCTATGTGGGAGAGTGGAGTCATCATCTTGTATTAAGATTTTTTGCTCCCAAAGAAAGCATCTAACGACTCAAATCTCGATAAGGCCATGACCATATAGGTATTGATGATCTTAGGTGAAATTTTATTGTAAAGGCCACGACCTAGGATTCAGGCTGTAGATCGAGAGAAAGGACACGAAGTTTTAGCAAGGTCGTGGAATGGAGAGAGAGGGAAATGAAACACCCTAAATAGTTGACTTACTTGAGTCTACACTATTTAACTGTTTTAACTATCAGATATTTTTCCAAAACGCATTTTTAGTTTGAATTCACTCTTTTTCCAAAATACATTTCATTTTTGATTAATTAATAATATGTGCTTAAAATAATTTTTAAGTGAATTGGATTAATTTTTTATTAAAAAATTAATATCCTATCTTTAAAACAATTTTCAGAATATGCTTTGAATTTTAAGTAAATTTTTACACAATTTTTTATTTAATAATTTTTCATTTTTCTACACATATCCCTAAACTAGCACACCTGTGTTTTCTAATAGACTTGTAATTCTATATCTATATGTACTCTTGATCGGCATTATGATCTGACTGTTATAGGTCTTTTAGCTTTGTGATCCACACCTAGTTTGACCCACCTATCAGATGTGCACACGTGGACAGTTTTCTTAGCCACATATTCCTTGAAAACCTTTAGGCGCCAATGTCATAAATCAGTGAGGAGCTATAGGTTCCACTTAGGATTCCCTTATTTGTCTGAGTTAGGGGTGTTCGCGGTTCGGTCCTATCCGATTTTTAATGAATTTAAGGACCGGACCGATTAAACTGGTCCTAAAAATAAAAGGACCAAGACTGGACCGATTAAACTGATTTTTCGAGATTATTCGGTCTACTTTTTTGTATGGTCGGTCCGGTCAAAATTGTCGGTCCTAAGTTTCCACACACTGACTGAACAAAATTACAAGCTAAATACAGTTTGTATCCACAAATTTCAAGATAATTATATATCAATCAGTTAGTGCGGCAATTAATTTTGGGCACTTCTCAATTCTGGTATTTTTTATTTTCAATGGTAAAAGCCACTTTTTGGGTGATTTGTTTGATTAGGCCTTAATTGTATTTAGCTTGTAATTTTGTTAATCACTATTAAGCGTAGTCAGGTTCAAAGATGAGGCAGTTAATCATCAATTTGAAGCAAGTAATGATGAACATGGTGTATATCTCTTTTATCTTTGAACTACTACATATTTCTTCTTTTTATTTTGATTAACAACACTTCTTTTTTTTTTAACAAAACAAATGATCAGTCAGCGCAATTATGAACAAAAGTAATGAACAAAACAAATGAACAAAACAAATTCATTTCTTACCACCAGTAGTGATGGAGATCAGAGGAGAAGCAGGGAATGGAAGCGACGGGAAAGGCAGGGAAGAGAAGCGGAGCTGCGCGGCGCGACGCAGCGCAAAGGAGAAGTAACTCAGATATGTCAGTGTAGAGGAGAGGAGAAGCAGTCGTCGATGTGTGCAGATCAGTCAGCGCAGAGGAGAGGAGAGCAAATCGCCGTAGGTGTCTGTAGAGCGTCGGTGTGTGAAGAGCACTGCTTCGATGTGAAAACTGTCGTAGTTTTTTTTTCCTTCTTACTACTTCGATGTGCGAATGACTTTGAATCAATGTCTGAGATAATATATTAGGGTTTCTTTCTTTCCTTCCTTTCTTTTTTTGGACCATTGTGCCCCTTAACTTAACTCTAACTCTAACTTGTGTGTGCGTGTGTTATTGTTAATATATTATATATGTATAAATATAATTAAATGCATATATATTAGAGTAACCGGTCCAGGTCGGTACAAACCGGGTATTTATTAAGGGAGATCGAGGATCGGGCCGATTAGATCGGTCTGTAAAAAAAATCTGGACCGGACCGATTAAAAAAATTAGAAAAATTATGCCGGTTCAGTTCGGTTCGGTTCGGTTTTCTAAACACCCCTAGTTCGAGTAGACATGATTTATCATTTGTAGGAGATTCAGTGCATTTAATGCTTTATTTTCATATGAACACGATTGGAGATTTTGGTTTCATGCAGTTAAAATCTTTTATACCCATGTGATATGTCGGTTGTTTTGAACTGTAGCATTCCTTATGCCTTAGTGTACAATTGCCTGATTTTAACTAATTAGATCTTAGGTATGTTCCATAGAAAATTCGAAAAATATAAATTATTTCAAGGCCTTTGATTTTAGGATAAAAATTTTCAAAATAAATGAATATTTTTTAATATGTGTTCGTTTGATAGAAGTTGAAAAATCATCAGTTTTTCACATTTTCTATCAAACACAAAATTTATGTATAGAATATATATATATATATATATATATATATATATATATATATATATATATATATATAGAGAGAGAGAGAGAGAGAGAGAGAGTGGATCTAGTGCGGACATAGTTTGCGGACTAAATATGCGGATTAGCTACAGTCCAAAACTTACCTAGGGACCACTTTTGTTTTTATATGTTTTTGTCTTTTCTAAAGTTTTAGGGAATAGAATTTTCTACCCCAATGATTTCTAAAGTCTTTTAAGCTTATTTTAAAGCTTAATTAATTTGGAAGTCTAAGTGTAGAAGTTTCAGGATTACTGCTACTTCTTAAGCTTCTTCCGTCACTGTCGTACTGGAGTTCTGAATAGCGAGGATTATCTATATAAATAGTTTCTTCAGGGAGTCTAGAATTTGGAAGAGATTTTGATGGAAAATATTCTAGTCTTAAATACGTTATATGGTATCGTGGGTTTATCAGTCTAGTTTCTTTATATATTTGATTAATAATACCAATTATATCGTTATCTATAACTTCGTCTAAATCATCATCACCATAAGATGACAAAAATCAACGGTATGTTCTAGGGGCAGATGTTTCTACGTTTTTAATGAGAGGGCGGATTCCTCCGGCTCCAATTAAAATAGCCTTTGTTTCATCTAATCTTTTCCGTCTAATAAATTTTAATACGTCTATGCTATCTTTAGTATATTCTGCAAAATCTTCCGATCTTAATTTTTGTCTAAAGAGATCTCAAATCCCTGTTCTAAATATTTCTATTCTAGGTACTTCTCTTCCTAACCACTCAATAGTCTGGTCTATATATTTGAAAGTACTACATGCATATGTTAAAGAGGATTCTATAAGTTTTTTATCTTTAGGGTCTGTAAAAGTCCAATCTTGAATTTCTCTAGTTAAGTCTAAACTTGTTTGATTAACAAATTCTAAAAAGTCTTTAGTGATTTGTAAGCTCATATAAGATTCTTTTTAAAGAAATAATATGTAAAAATAGTTAAGGGTTTGGTTCGAGTTATACCTTCCTTTTGGTCTACAATATCCTTATCTTCTTCCCTTTGCCTCGTCAGCCTTGTTACTATTCTTCTCCGATCTCGGCCTCTTGCAACTACATTTTTATGTGTCGTATATCAATCCACTATTTTGGCGTTGAACCCTTTTCTTGCCTGTATGCCTTCACGCCTAACGCCCACCTTGATAACGGCTCATGGAAAATCGGCACCTGATGGCGGTTCACCAGTAAAACACCTTGTGTGCTACACCAGAGGTTCCACACAATAGTCCTCTATGAACAGAAAGTTGGAGACAATTTTGAAAATAATAACAACTCAGCATAAGAGAATTCTGGAAAAGAAAATACTTTTATTGCATTGCATAGGTAATTACAACTCTCCCCTCTCCCCTAATTATGAGAGGTTTACTCACTCATTTACATATTACTCACTACAAGCATACTCTCTCTCTCTAATACTGGAAGTCTAGCAACCTATCACTCTTTAATTCCTGATGTCTCACAACACAACCTTAACGTCCCTTTTATAGCATAAGGGAGCATACAAATGACCTACTACCGGAGGCTAAAAGCTAACCGATTAAAGAAGAAAAAAAATATTTAAATTTTGTAGCCTTATCTCTTCATAAAGTAATCCGTCTTCTTTTGGCAGGTCTATGTCTGAATGGGACTGTCTGATGGCCATAGCCCATAAGTCTGTCGTCTTGTGATAATGCAAGAGAATCAAAAAATAAATATCTTCGTCTTTTTATTAGTCTGATGGCTCGTGTGGGGCAGGAATCTTTTTGCTTTATGGAAAGCAGAGGCTAAGAAAATGAGTCTTCCGTCTTTAATAATTCTTCCACTTCTGAGGGTTCCTTCTTTGTTTCATCTGTGTCTTCTTCTTCTTTGTCTTGGTTTGGTAGGGCATTGTTGAAAAATTCATCAATGAGGCCCACAGTTCTAAGGCTAGCTGGTAAAGCTATCTCTACCATTTCTTTAGATTCTTTCTTGAGCCTTTCATTGAATGGATCATCAGCTTGGATTGTCAGGTCTTCTTTATGGTAGGCAGTATACCACCTATCTTCTCCTGTCAATAATTCCATGATTTTAATTGTCTCCATGGCTTGATCAATCTGGAGCTCGGACTTATCAATAAATAAATCTTTAGTCTCGTCTTCAGATAAAATCTCAACGTCTTCAAATATATAATTGGAAAATCTAATAAGTCTAAATCCTTCAACTCTCATTCCTCTACAGGAACTTGGAGAAATCTGATAGATTCTAGTAAATAGAGGAAGGAAGTCTTCTACCTTCTTAACATACTCATGGACTATTTTTCCAAGAGAAACAGAGTCTTCAATATCTTTTATCTGAACGAGTCCAATGAACCCGTGATCTGCAAAAGTTATATAAGCCATGTCTAATTTTTCATAAAGATATATTTTTGGAACGTCTTTGAAGAAACCCTTGATCATTAAGGCATCTCCATTTATTTCTGATAATAACATATTAAAATGATCATTAATGTTATTAGTTTTTTTTAAAGTCTTCTGCTAATAGGAGATTATTATGACCAACCGGTATAACAATCTTAGTCTTAAAAGTCTTTTTCTGATAACAGAAATCAGTAGGTCTAGTTTTAGAGGCTTCTCCAAGAGTCTGAGCATATGTGTGAATCTGAGGTCTAGGCACAGCAGTACCACTAGCTGGGTTACTGTAAGTCTTTGAGTCCTCATGAATCTGGCAATGTCTACCAAGTTTTGTTTGAACTTAATCCATAGTCTATTCTTCACGTTCCACCATATAGCGTCTATAAGAGTATTTTTATCATCTGAAAATTCTCGTCTAAATTTTATTAAGTTTGGATATCTTTGATCGAGTCTATATTTGGGGAAATACATTTTCCCAATAAGTCTATTTTGAGCGATAATCTCTTGTCTAGATTTTCTCGGGGAAACCAAGATATCATCAAAGTTATCTAGGATTGGTCTTTCTTGAGAGTCTTGAATATGAGTCTATCTTTGCGTTATACCAGCATTTGGTCTTACGTGTCTAAGGTAGTCTGCAATGTCTTCCCTGTTCAGTCTATTTGTTCTAGAGGAACTCATGTCTTCTAGGTCTTCTATTTGTAACATAAAACATGAAATCATATTAGTGTTAATAAACATTGGATCTCTTGATATAATATATGGAATTGTATTTTTACTTCCCTTAATATGTATAACAGAGAAGTCATAACCATTAAGTAATTGTTGCCATCTAATAAGTCTATTAGTCTTTGATTTGGATAAGTCTAAATCTCTTAATTTTACTGCATAAGAAGAGTCAATATATACAGTAAAATGTTTAGGTCTAAGAAAAAGCATATATTTTTCTATTTCCCTTACCTTGTCTAAAACTTCTTTTTCATGGGTAGTGTATCTTGTTTCTGGGTCTGTAAATGTTCCAGAACTATGTCTACAAAGTTTTTTCTTTTTCGTCTGATGATCAATGGCAAAGTATACTGCTCCTCATTGTTTATCAGAAGCATATATATCTACTATAAATTGGTCTTCTGCATTAGGCAGTTCAAGTAAAGGAATATTTTTTTACTGCATCTTTAATTTGTCTTATGACATCAAAATCATCTTTGGTCCAATAAAAAGGATTAGTCTTGTCTGTCCCTTTTAATTTGGATGTTAGGCTTTGTATTTTTGAAGCAAGGTCTTTAATAAAGTCCGCAACACAATTGAGCAATCCTAAAAATGATTGTAATTGTTTTCTATCTTTGAGTTGATCTGGAAACTCAAGAATCTTCTTAGTTATGTGTTCTGCCAAGGATAATTTTCCTTTATTAATATGCATGCCCACAAAGTCTATTTCAGTCTGAAATAATTGCATTTTCCTTTTGGAAATAACAATACCATGTTTGTTTAATTCTAAAATAATCTTTTTAAGATGGTCTACATGCTTTATCTCAGTCTTATTGGCTACAAGAGTATCATCTATGTAAACAAGATAAAATTTTGAATAAGGTCTAAATATATTATCCATTCTTCTTTGGAATACTTGAGGAGCATTCAAGTATCCAAATGGCATTACTAGCCATCGTATTTTCCTTGGGGCACACTAAAGGTTGTCCAAGTAATATTGTCTGGATGCATCTTAATTTTTTAGAAGCCTGATTTGCAATCAAACTTACTGAATATAATTCTATCTTCAATTAAATTAATCAAATTATTCTTGTCTGATATCTTATAAGAATCAAATTCACAATTCTCATTTAATTATCTATAATCTATAACCATACGTCTTTTTCCTCTTTTACATTCAGATTCATTTTGAACATAGAAGGCAAGGCTATTATGTCTACTTTTACTTTATCTAATGATGCCTATCTTAAGAATTTCTTCTATGTCTTTTTAAAATTCTTCCCTATCTTCTTGTGAATATCCTTTCTTATAGATTCCACCATTAATAGTGGCGTCTGGGTTTATAGGGATGATTACACAATAACTTTGGTCTTTATCCCACTTAGCGATGGGATTTTATCCTAGAGTAGGCTCTGCTAGTTTCCTAATCTTTTCCTTTTCTACTTCTATATCCATTTTCTTATGTTTGGATATATCTTGAACCTGTAATAAGGTATGCTGGGCTTTATCTAAAATATCTTGTTGTATAAGCACTATTTTCTTATAACACTTTTGGTCTGGACACTTACATTCTTTTTGTAAGGTCTTAGTGATTTCTAAGGCTTCTTGTTGGGTTGTAGGTCTAGGTCCACCATGTTCAGCTGAAGAACTTTGATGTTTTATAGGTTAATAATTTGGTTTGACCTGCATAAGGTCAAAGGCAGTCTTGTGATCTATTAGAGGGGCTTTAATATTAAATTCCTCTTTATCACTAATTAATATCTTATCGTTATACTGAGTATAAGGATGATATTTACTAATAAAGTCTTGTCCTAAAATAATGTTTCCTGTGAAACTAGGATGGGGATCCATTATCCAAAACCGATGATTAACGATTTTGTTCGTCTAACTTCCTAATTTAAAATAAATAGGAATAGTCTGGAAATATAAGGTAAATGGATTTCCATTAGCCACTTTATCATAGATTTCTTGAGTACTTTATAAAAAATAGTCGTCAGGGAAGGCATTAGCCTTACAAATACTCTGAGAGCACCCTGTATCTATAAAAGCTGAAAGTCTTTTAGGATAGTCTTTGTGTTGAACAAATAATTCTACAAAACAAGCATGTAGTTTAGTAGAAATTTCTAAATTGTTCTTTTCTAAAATAGATATTCCTTTTTGAGGTTTAGCTATAAAATCTAAGGGTAATTGGTATTCTGAACTATTATCATAATGGTATTCTTCTAAATCATAGGAAATTTCCTTTCCTTTGAAGTCTTCATTTTCTTGTAATCTTTTGGCTATATTTCTATCAATGTCTTGATAATAAGTTTTAATATCTAAGTCTATTTGAGCATCATACTAGCTAGTATAAATTGCTCTAAATCTAGTTCTCCAACAGTCTTCATGGTAGTGTAATTAACAAATAACACAAACCATAAGTAATTCTGTTTGTATAATCTCAAAGCATTATATGCATCTAAAATCTTTCTTGGTACATTTCATTTCGAATGTACAATAATGTCTTTCATCAAATTAGCATCTAGGTATATAGGTTAGTAACTCAAGATTACTAACTGTCCATCTTTTCTTAAAAAATGGGCTTAATATACATTTATACCAAGATTCTTCAAAGTTTATATATTCATTATCTAAATCATCTTGATTAGTCTGCATCATATATAAGTCTAGAGTATCTTGAGAGTCTTCATGCTCATCAGTATCATTATAGTCTTCTGAATCACTGTATGTATATGCACTATAGATACTTCTATTAAACGGTAAAGCTGGAAATTTTGCAAGTTTACAACCGCTCCAATCAGAGATATCATGACAATGCAAATTTCCTAATTTTCATGTAGAAGCTAAATATTTTAATCGTGACCTTGAGACATGACCAAGACGAGAGTGCCATAAATAAAAGCTAGACGAATCTGAACTCAAACGAAAGGATGACAAGTCAATACTGGAAGCTGCAACCATTGGTACATTGAGTTTCTCCATGATGTACAATCCCCCCTACCTACGGCATGTCCCATTCACCTTCTGAGACTGTGGATCCTGCATATGATAAAAGGTAGAAGAAAAGGAAACTGAGTAACCGGCATCACATAGTTGACCAACAGAGACAAGATTCATTGTAAGATTAGGAATGTGGTAAATATTAGAGAAAGATAACTTGGGTGAGTCAATAGTCCCAACACCCGCTGAGGGCATGGGAGTACCATCAGCAGTCATAACGGGCAACGAAGAAGTGGTACAAAAAGAACCAAAAGAGGACAAATTTGGCGACATGTGATTAGAAGCACCGGAGTCTAGAATCCAAATACCTGAGGACTTACCTGGTGAAGAGATGGATATGATGTGAGGCTGTGTGGCAAGAAACTTTTGAAACTGCTCAGCAAGAGAAGACATGAATGGAGTTAATGATGAATAACCTGATGCAAATGAGTCTGATGGCGGTACAACTACTGCAGTATTAGGCTGTGAAGGCCTATATGAAGACTGCTGAGATTTATTATTGGATTTCCAACCAGAAAACTGCTGCTGAGGTGGTCGACTATTTGATTGTTGTTGTTGTGCTCGCAACTTAGGGCACTGAGACTTTCAATGACCCTTCTCCTTACAGTAGCTACATTCATCACTTGCAACTCTCGAATAAGGCTTGTTCTCATTACTGGAAATTGGCCGAGAGGAGGCTGTGAAAACAGATGGATTAGGGTCCGAATAAATTACCCTCCTTGACTGAGTTTTGAGACGAATCTCCTCGGCTAACAACTCATGAACAACGGAATCAACAGTTGGAAGTGGGCTACGATGAAGAATCGACCCACGAAGACCCTCAAAATCATCACGCAATGCCATCAGAAACTGAACCAGACGTTGTTCCTCCCTATTGGCAATATATGGTGCAAAGGCCCGCAATTCAAATTTGGGTGGAAAATTTAAATTTATATTTGGGTGAAAAATTAAATCAAAATAATTGTATTGTATAGTAAAAAATATGAGAGAAATTATAGTACCACATAATGAGATCCATTCACGTCATTAAAAAATATTAGTTTATCATTCATGTTAATAACGTTTAAACATTATATAATACAATGCCTTTTTGGTCTAATAAACTTTGTTGGAATATTGAAGAAATACAACAATGTTAGTTTTAACAAATAAAAAGCTAAATGCCTTTTAGGGGAAAATTAAAAATAGAGTTAAGAGTTAAAAAAAACAGTGTTTTTTCCTTCTTAACTGATCCACGGTCTCTCACACACATGAGACGAGAGAAGTGAGTGTGTTTCAGATGAGAGAAGCAAGATAAAATTACCTGATCTGATCGAAATAAGGCTATGAATGGTGAGAGACAAGAGAAATCGGGGGGGGGGGGGGGTATCCTAAAGAGAGACGAGAAGGTACGAGGAGGTATAGAGAAAGAGACGGGAGAGAGTTGGAGAGTGGGATCTCCTATTTTCTTTTTTTTTTAAATGACTTTTGCATATAATTCTAATATATTTGTAATGTTATTTTATTGATAATGGATTTTGTCCATTACAAAATGTGTAACCAATAAAATCCGTTACAAATAGGAAATAAATCTGTTACAAGTTTCCTCTTTTGGTGTAGTGTGAGCTTCCACTTCTTAACCACTTAGGGTAAGTAAACTACCTTGGCACGTGGTTTTGACCAATTGTTTGGTTAATTGATTTAACCCCTCATGGAATATAAAAATCAATATCACTTGGTCAAATTATGGTTGGGGCAAGATTACTTCAATGATTTAAAACATTCCCATTATTTGTCAAATGTCACATGATCAAATTGTAAGAAAATTGGGATTTTCCTCATGATGTCATTGGTTTTATGAGTTAGAAAAACTTTTTTCAGAACGAGACGTTTTAGTTCTTTCCAAGACCTGATAGAATTTGGCAGGAGAGTTATGTGCCAATCTGTAGCTTTAACCTTTATCAAGAAGGAGAAAAGCTTAAGTCGTACCAGTTCGAGAGTGCAGTTTTGATCAGAAAATGTTTTCCACACCTCCTCAAAATTAATTTTAAAATATTAATAAAAGGAAATTTTAAAATAATATTAATAATTTAAAATTTTAAAAAAAATATATATTAATGTTGATTTTAAAAGGAAGGAAAAATATTAATCATACCATTCCTAAAATGGAAATTTCTGACGTTGAAAGGGAAGGTGATGCACTTGGGATATGTAATTGACTCCGGGCGGAGATTGTCACCAAATGTTTAGTGTGAAGGTGTGACGTCACGTGGTGGACCACACATGTTATACATTAGAGCATCAAAATATTTCATTCAGGGAGGTGCATTTTTAAGGTGGTTGAGTCTACAAAAAATTAGGATGTTGGCGTATCAAATCATAAATTGATGGTCGATGGAGGTGGTGGTCGCCAATTGTCCGAAGCACTTGAACTGTTGATAGGATTGTTCAAGATACATGAGGAGGCAAGGTTCATATGAAACAAGTTACTGTCGAACGCCAGATTCAAGTTGTTGCTCATTAAACAACTCCAGATCTACTAGAGAAGGATACCTAAACTTTCAAATCAAAACTAGCTCAAAGAACTAAATACGCGTGTGCTTATCAATAGAGAACTAAAATAATATCAACATTATAAATAAATCCCCGACAAAGGTGTAAAAAACTTGACTCACTTAAAATATTGTATAGCTCAAGTGCAAGCTAATCGCGAGAGTAGTAAAAATCCGGTAAGATCGGAGTCGAATTCCATAGGGATTTATACAAAGTAAAGTTAGCATATGTTAAGTAAAGTGCTAAGAAGCAAGAGTAAAAAGTAAGAAAATATGATTTATGTTTAAGAGTGTGAATTAATGAACTAATGTGAAATGGAACTATAAAGAAAAATTATCTAAAGACAAATAGAATTAAGCAAGTTTTAACTAACCGATTAATAAACTGAGATTAAAAGAAGCCTAGGAGAGTTCCCCCATCTTGGACTATCACAATGGAAATGGTCCCTAGAATCGAATCAACAATCAAATGGGAATAATTTTTTTCTTTAAAAAAAATATATCATGAAAGGTGTCAACCTAACAATACAAAGTGAAGTTTTCAATAGATTATGGGATAAATGCGGTGATGTTGGAGTAAAGTCCGAATGCAACCTTTGCATGATAAGAGAAATTAATATACCCATGTACTCCAATATCAACACATACACCCAATGACTCGATTCGAACTAAAACCCTAACAAATAAGTACAAGCATCCAAGGTGGGTTTATGCTCCAAAACAAATTAAACTTTCGATTCATGCCAATGAAGATACGAAAACGCAAAGTAGGAGTAATTAAAGGAGAGAAACCCATTAAATAAAATAGTTAAAACATAATACCTATATTAATGAACAAGTAAGTATTCAATGTCAACAAATGGCAACAAAACCAAGCTTTATATACTTACAATGGAGTAAATGAAGAGAGAGGGTGAGTGAAGAAATTATATTAAACCTAGGAGTAATGAGAAATCGTGTGCTTGTGAAATGGGCTTCCTAAAATATCATCTATATCCAAATAGAAAAAGGCAGCTTACTATTTATAGTTGTCAATTTTATCAAAAGAAACGAAATAAAAAAGAATCGGCAAATATCCAAAATCCCATAGTGCGCCGATCTATTGTCTGGGGTTAATCAAACGAGTGATTTCATATCATCCTTACTGTCTTCAAGCTCTTCATAAATCTAGAAAGGGTTAAATCCCTCGACACTCTCTTTTAGTTCCTCTATTTGCTCCAAAGAAATATGGTGCTTCGAGAAAATGCCCACATATCAGTCAAACAAAATGACATGCCATTTGCATCCATACAAAGCTAACTTAAGAAACTAAGCTCACATGGAGTTCCACCAACCGAGTCCTGAAATCTCAATTAACAAAAATGCCCATGAAGTTGCATCTTGTGATGAAACTTTCTCGAACTGCAACCATTTTCTCCGCTAAGCACTCCCACACCTATAAAAGCTAAAATAAACCCTGCACAAGATATATATATATATATATATATATATATATATATATATATATATATATATATATATATATATATATATATGTATATATATATATATATGTATATATATAAAGGATCAACTGAGGTCCCAATTTGAGGACCCTGAATGAAGTCCATTTTTTTAAAATAGTAAAAAAATATTTGTGGGTGATTTTTTTTTTATGGTTTTTAAACATTTCAGTAGGAACATATAAAAATAATCCGCTCAAAATGATTTTTTTTGCTATTTTAAAAAAATCGGTCAAACTGTGTCAGTTTTTAAGTTGTTTTTAAGCTGTTAAAAAATGATAAAATTTGACCGATTTTTTTAAAATAGTAAAAAAAATCATTTTTAGCTGATTATTTTTTTATAGTCCTACTGAAATGTTTAAAAATCATAAAAAAAAAATCAACCCCAAAATATTTTTTTTACTATTTTAAAAAAATGGACCTAATTCAGGGACTTCAAACTGAGAGACCTCTCTCTCTCTCTCTCTCTCTCTCTCTCTCTCTCTCTCTCTCTCTCTCTCTATATATATATATATATATATATATATATATATATATATATATATATAAGGTTATAGAGTATAAGAGCACAAATATATAGGGAAGCGAGAGATGGAGTGTTAGATTGCCTAAATAAAAGCAGGATTGCATAAAATCTTTAAGACTAATCAGTGTTTCACAGGGGAGAAAAAGAGAAAAGGGATGTGAATAAGAATTACCTCATGGGAGAGGATGATGGCTGATGTTGAGAGACCTCGTTGTACTTCCTTTTAAGCCAGAATAGCGAAGTCTTCCTTTTGAGCTAAAAGGAATTGGTGGGAGGTTATTGCACTTCCATTTAAGACAGGACAACATGAATTTTGAGTTTCTGGAATTAATTTCCTCTATATATTTGAATTTTGAGGGTAAGAAATGAAATTTAGGAAAATTAGAATCTTGATTGGTGAATTTTACTTTATTAGGAAAAGTGACGTTGGGTTAATTTTAAAATTTATTTTTGAACAAATTTTGGAGAAAATTAATTTTATAATAAAAAAGGGAAAAGGGGGATACTTGAGGAAACTCCTTGACAGCATAGAAGTGGACCTACCAATCAGTAGAGGTCCTTACATAAAAAATGCATGACCCTTAATTTTAAGAGCCATTTTTAATTGGCATGGCTATGAAATTGTCAATATACAGTGCTATTAATGCCTATAAAATCAGTGGTACTAGCTTATTATTTTCCATCCTCAATCATCTTTTATTTTCGCTTTCTCCTAAAATCTACTCCTTCAGTCAGTTTTTGAAATAATGGCAGGATTTTGTTAAGCACATGTAGGCGATTCGGGGAATGATGACTCATATACCAGGATGCATTCGGCTATGAACTCAATAGTTCTTATGAGAGAACCTATGAACTATTACAATCCGCTGTGGGGTTATGTAAGTCTCTTCAATGCTTCCAAATTTTTATTCCAATCCTTTTTTATAATGGGCCCTTAATTATTATTCCAATTCTTCTTCTCTTTGTTCATTTCTAGACTGACATTTTTAGCAATCAGATTCTATTATGGGTATTTGCCGGTCTGAAGGAGTTTTGGGTACGGATGCCTAATGCAGTGAAGGAGTTAATGATGGCGGCAAGTTTTGGTCTTCTGGAAAACTCAAACAAGACTAATAGATCAGTCGTACTCTTGTCAATCTTAGGAAAATGAGGTGGGATAAGAATCACACCTTCCACTCTGGGATGGGTGAGATAATTATTGCCCCCATGGATGTTCATGAGATCCTAGGGATCACTTGCTCAGGTGCCCAAATAGTGATTGACAAGAAGCAATTACTGATCCAGGATGCCATTATTGGGGTTTTATTCTTAAAATCATATTATGACATATAATTTTCAGTAAAGATGTGTCAATTCTTCTTGAAATAAGAATCATGTTTGTGGGAATTTATAAGGAAAAAATTCTAATTAAATCAATTTGTATGTATATTAGAATTATTCCATTTGGACAAAATTTGGTTGAGTCATAGGTTAGGATTTTAGTTATTTGTCCTTCAAGCCAATGACGTGTTATTGAAAACTATAACGTCCAAGCTAATGAGACATGGAGTACATGTTAATTTGTGTCTTCAACAACCGAGGGATTAGAAGAGGTATGAATACGTATTATGTTTGACCCATGGATACATGTGTTTGGGTGTTTATTTTTAAAATGTTTTTGAGGCTATTTTTTCATAAAAATAATTTTTAAAGAAAAAATTATTTTGTTTAAAGTCGTTCCAATGAGTTCTTTAGTTCGTTCAAACGAATTTATACTATTCGTTCGAACAAGTTTAAGACTGGTTCAAACAAGATGTGGCTTTTCGTTCAAATGAACATCAAACGAGTTTGTTCTATTAAGTACAGAGTTTCCGTTCAAATCCCATTCGAAATATGTTCAAACGAGTTTAGCGATTTTATTCGAACGATATTTATTTCGTTCAAATGATAATGCCAACTTCATTAGAACGAAGCTATGTTTTTCGTTCAGACGAGTTGCCTCAATCTTTGTGTTGCCTCGATTTTTATGTTTTATATAAATAGGTGTGTTGTTAAGTGTTTTTAGTGGGCAATTTTGCAAAAAATGACTTTCCAAGATAAATATAAGAGTCTCTAAACCCTCGTTGACATCCTAAGTTTGAGATACAAGAATCATCATCTTATGTATATTTGATATCTAGTGTGTCTTGTGCTAAGACATTTCTCGTCACTGAGAGATAGTTTCTGATGTAGGATTCCGTTCTTTGATCCATGCATGTTTGAGTTGTGTGGCTGGAACTAGTTACGCAATGGTAAGCCTGGTGGACAACGAGACGTGAGGAGCGCTTGTGTTGTGTTTACCGTTAGAAGGCGTCCAACAAAGACTATGAAGAAGGTTCGAGGAGAAAAGAGATCATCAAGGCTTAAAACTTTCAATTCGGCTGTGTAAGGCTAATTTGTCCTTGTAGTGATACATATATCATAGTGATTTGAGTGGTTGGTCGTCCGAGATTTTCCCCGTAGTGGGTTTTCATCGTACATCATCGTGTAGTGATTTGCCTTTATTTTACTCTTGATTATATCATCTAGATGAAACCTTAGGTTAAGATAAAGTTGTTAAAAAAATTTACTAATCACTTTGGTTTAATTGGTGTGTGTTTGGTATTCTGCATATAAACTTTAGGGCACTATAGCACTTTTAAATTCGTATCAGAGCAGGTTACAATATGTTAATGTGTTTATTCCATGTTTAGTGCACATTTAGGGTTTTGCGATAAAGTTCGACTATGAGGGCAGTTCCATAACCCGATCTTCGATGTTTAATGGCTCAAATTATCCTTATTAGAAGGCGCAAATGTGATTTTTCTCAAAATTGATAGATAAAAGAGTTTGGAACTCGGTTGAGCAAGGTTGGCCTCCTCCTACCGAAGGAGGTTTGCCTAAAGCATTCTCTACTTGGACAACAACTGAAAAAATATCTCAACATTTAATTCCAATAGAGTTAATGTTATTTTCTTCCTTGTCACGCCTAAAGAGTTTAGAAGAATTACGACTTGCGAGAGAGCTAAGGAAGCTTGGGATATTTTGATATCCACACACGAGGGTTCTGATACTATTAGGGTTTCCAAACTATAAAATTTGATGACTAAGTTTAAAATAATTAAGAGGTTAGAGAATGAGTGTTTTGATGATTTCTATGCCAAGTTGTCAGATATTATCAATTCCTCGTTTAATATAGGTGTGCCTATTCCTTAGCCTAGAATGGTGCAAAAAATCTTAAGGTCGCTGCATGTAATATTTAATGCCAAAGTCGATTCCCTAGTTGGTGTTAACGCAATAAGAGTCCAAGAAAATTAGGTGACCCTCAAACCTATAAGATCGATATGTGTCCTCCAAAGAAAAAGGATTAAAAGAAAGAGAATGGTGTTGCGTTAAAATATTAGAAGGAGGATATGTCAGATTTTTATTATGACAGATATTTAGATCCCGAAGAGATTTCTAGGTTTGGTAGGAAGTTCAAAACATTTCTTAAGCTTAGATAAGATAGGAGTTTTGAGGAGAAACCTAAGAACTTTTCAAATGATCGTGATAGGAAGAAAATGGATGGTTCCTCCCTTTCAGACATGGAATATCTATATCTAAGGATAAATGTCCTAAAACATCTTAGGAGATCGATAAAATGAAAGGTATCTTATATTCTTCAACGATTGGGAGCCTTATGTATGTTATGTTATGCACTTGACATGATATTTGTTTTGTTGTTGTCATGGTTAGTAGATATGAGTCTAAACCTGGGCAAGAACACTAGATTGTGGTAAAGAACATTCTCAAGTACCTGAAAAAGATAAGAGATTACAAGTTAGTTTACCAAGCAGAGAGTCTTACACTGACAGATATTCCATCAGATAGGGATTCCAAAAAAATATACCCTACGCTATGTCTTTATCCGAGGAGGTGGGAGTGAGATGCATTTCAACATGGCTTCACATCTAAGTGGGAGATTGTGGGGCAATAGACTAAAATCATGCTTTATGTAATAGTTTTAGTTATTAATTCATTACTTGATTAATAAATTAGTTTTTCCCACTTAAATGAGAATCATGTGGGGCATAATGTATGCGTTATTTATATATTTGCGGTATCTTTGTAAGGACATAATTTTATAAATGTCCATGATAGAATCTAGGAATTTTCTATTTGTCGTAGATCACAGTATGTATGTATGATACCGCTACATTTGGCATGTCAACACGATCATCTACGACGACCTTGATCCGAATCCATGCATCCTCCATCTTCACACGTGCATCATGCTACATGCGACTTGCTGCTCAACCGTTCCCACTACTCCACGACACATTATTGGTAAAATGGCTTATTAGAGTTGTTTATATTTGCATAAATACTTGGGAATTTTTTTGAAAATATTTTTCGAAGTCTGATTTAATTTTATCAAAAAGAAGAAATTTTTCTAAGTGTAGAAGCGGACTTTTCTCGATCGTCGAGATAGTTCGAACGACATCTCTCTGACGTTCAAGTGACATGAGGATGTCGCGCGATCTCGTTCGAGCAACACGTGGCCTCGTTCGAGCGATATTCCTATCTTGTTCGAGCGACGCCGCCGCCTCGATTTTTGTATAAATATCTGTACATATTCTCACATTTTTCCAAGTCTTTTTTACTCACGTTTCTACGATTTACAACCCAAAAAACAGATTTCAAGTTTTTAAGGTTTTATGCCGTTTTGATTCACAAAACTATTCCCATATATGTGTGTGAATCTTTAAACCTTCAAAGAATCGTTTTACTCATCTGGAGTAACTTGTGGAGAAGCCGTCTCTATTCCATTGCTGCCCATCTGGAGTTCTTGCGGGAGATTTCAGCCAACGACATCGGAACCGACACCTGCGGGTATTTCGTATGTCACTCATATTTTCAGTATAATTCGCGTAAACCGTTCTTTACAAATTATAGTGAAAATAAAAAAGGTTTTTCCCTTTTGGGGGATTTTTCCTCATTTGTGTGTTTGTTTGTGATTGAATGTTGTTGCATGATCATATTGTCTTCAATCACACCTAGATGCATGTCTTAGGATTTAATTGAAAAACCGAGTTAAATTAAATAATTTATTTGGTTGAACAAAAGCGCACTCTCAAATTGGTATCAAAGCCAATTACACAATTATACCGTATAATTTTTCGCAAAATTTTTTAAGATATCAATTTTCTGAAAAATTGATTTTTGAAAAAGGGCATGTTCAAAATGGAGAAATTATATAATAAAATGACAGTTTTTGACGGGACAAATTATGCTGACTGGAAAGCCCGTATGAAATCTGCTCTAAAAGCCATAGATGAAAGAGTTTGGGTTTTGGTTGAAAGAGGATGGACACATCCCTCCATCACTATTAATAATGTGACAAATTTAAAATCTGTGACTGCATGGACTGAAGAAGAATTTAAATGGTCAGCTTTTAACTCTAAGGGTCTTAGTGTTATTTCTGGATCCGTCACTCCTTACGAGTTCCAACGGATAATGATGTGTACCACTTCAAAAGAGGATGGAATGCTTTACAACTTACCCATGAAGGAACTAATTTCGTGAAAGAATCAAAATTGAAAAACTTAACAACTCAATTTGAAACTATCGCCATGCTTGAATCTGAATGTTTTGATGAATTTTATGCTAGATTATCTGATATTGTAAATACTAGCTTTAATCTTGGTGAACACATTCCTAATGCTAGAGTTGTTAAAAACATTCTAAATCTCTGCCTAAGTGTTTTATCCTTAAAGTTATTGTGCTAAATTCTATGGGTAATTTAAACACGCTTAAATTAGAGGAACTAGTAAGAGACTTGCAAACGTATGAAATTGACATGTTTCCTAAATCTGCCAAGCCTAAAGATCAGGGGATTGCACTTAATGCCCAGGATAGGAAGAGTGAGGGGTCAGCAAGAAAGAGAGTAGAGTCATGTATAAAATGGGAGATAGAAACGTCTGATTTCGAGTGTGACCTTGATTTAGATTATTTGGCTCTGTTTGCAAAAAATTCAAGAAAATTCTCAAATTCAAGAAAAATGGAAATTTCAAAGAAAAAAAGAATTTTGAGAAAAATAAGTTTGAAAAGAAAAATGAAAAAGAATTTAAAGACCCTCCTAAGAAAGACGGTGAGAGATGTTATGAGTGTGACGGTAAGGGTCATAGAGATTTAGAGTGTGCTACTAGGCTGAATAGACTTGCCAAAGAAAAGGGAAAAGTTGTCCTTAATGCTACCTTAGTGACGACAGTGAGGTCCAGTCGGTGGACTTTGGAGACGAGTCACCGCATGAGTGTAACTACACCTCATTCATGGCTAGTCATGTGAGTACCTATGGTGCTCCTCACGACGATGAGGATGGTAATTCACAGGGACACCTCGACTATGAGAACGATGTGAGTGAGGGGGAGGATGCTGCAAGTGAGAGCGAGAGTAATCTTCAACGCGCCTACGCTGAGTTATATAATGAGTCATTTAAAATAAAAAAGAATAATAAAGCGTTAGTTCTTAGGATCACCTCTTTAGAGGAATATTTAGAAGAAGCGGGAGAGAGAGAGTCCTCCACCTTCACTACCTTGAGAGAGAGAGAGTCTGCCTGTGTTGAGAGAGAAAGTCTGTTTAGAGAAAAAGAGAGAATGTTTGGAGAGAGAGAGTTATTTTGAGAAAGAGAAAGGGGACATGACTAAACAAGTGGCTAGTCTTACGAGTGAGATCCATTCCTCCCGGGAGACTCGAAAGAAACATGAATCCCTTGTATCCTAGCTTACTCATGATCTTGAGAGAGCACGAGAAGTCAAGGTTCAAATCGAGGACAGATCGGGAAAAATGGGAAAGATGCTCCTCGGTCCCGCTTTAGGTTTTGGTGATAGGCAGGGAATAGGTTTTGATGGTACCTCCACGTCCTAAATAGCACCTGGACCAGTTCCTAAATTTACTACAACTCCATATGGCCATCGTCCAAATCCACGAAGGAGAGTTCGACCCAGAAAAAGTAAACTAAGGTCCGCCTAAGACTGTGTTCTTTTGTACGTACTGTAAAAGAAAAGGCCACCTGAGAGAGTTTTACTATAGTTTGGGTAGGACACGATATACTACTACTCCACCACATCGTACTGATGATTTTACCAGTCTGAGAGAGCGTGTTGAGTTTTTAGCCGCCACATCACAGAGTTTGATGAAGGAATTCTGACGGATTTATTTATCGTCAGTGAATGCTTCCCGCATCCCAACTAAAACCAATAACAACAAGGGTAAACAAAAGGTTAACACTTCCTGTGTACCTAAGAAAGACGAAAAGGCCCTTGTTGTCCATGTCTCTCTCAAATCACATAATACCTCACAGTGGTATTTTGATAGTGGGTGCTCCAAACATATGACCGGTGATGTCTCACTTTTTGCCTACCTAGAGGATTATAAGGAAGGTAAAGTAACCTTTGGAGACGGGGCAAGTCTAGCATCGTAGGACAAGGTACAATAGAGTTACCAGGATTTCCTAAGCTAGAGAATATTTTGTACGTCAATGGTTTGAAAGAAAACCTTCTCAGCATTAGCCAGCTGTGCGACGCTGACTTTATCGTAAAGTTTGACAGGGACCCGTGTAATGTCTATAATCAAGCCCGTAAGCTTTTAGTGCAAGGGGTGAGGATAGAGGATAACTGCTATGGGACTATGCCCAAATCCTCACTTGTCTGCAACAGCGCCACTATCACTCCTATGGATCTGTGGCACCAATGTCTAGGTCACGTGAACTTTAGAGATTTGACGCGTTTAGATAAAAAGGACCTAGTACCTGGATTACCAACACTTGAAAAGCTAACTTCCACGGTTTGTGGACCCTGTCAGTTGGGAAAGCAAATCTGTAGCCCCCACAGGAAGTTGAATTCCATTACCACTTTACGAGTACTTGAGTTGATACACATGGATCTCATGGGTCCTACTCGTACAGAGAGTCTGGGTGGTAAGAGGTATATCCTAGTGATGGTAGATGATTTCTCCAGATATTCGATTGTAAGTTTTATGAGAGAGAAATCCGATGCTATAGAGTTTTTAACGACCAAGTGTCGTGTCCTATAAAACCAACACGGTGTCACTATCAATAGAATGCGTAGTGACAACGGCACTGAATTTACTTAGCAAAAAGTAGATCTTTACTGTGATAGCCTAGGAATCAAACATGAGTTTTCTACTGTGAAGACTACTCGGCAAAATGGGATTATTGAGAGAAAGAACATGAAAATTCAGGAAATGGCTAGATCTATGCTTCTAGGTCATAAAGTTGATAGGACATTTTAGGCAGAGGCAGTGTTTACTGCATGCCATACGGTGAATAGGGTTTACCTTTGTCCACACACACTTAAAATGCCTTATAAATTGTGGACTGGAAAGAATCCCAACCTTGCATATTTCCATATTTTTTGGAGTGAATGCTACATCCTACGGGATAGAGAGCAATTAAGAAAGTTTGACTCCCGAAGTGACGAGAGAATATTTCTAGGATATTCATCAAAGAGTAGACCGTACCGGGTTTTTAACCTGATGAGATCTAAAGTGATGGAGTCAATAAACGTTACTGTGCAAGATGACGAACCATCGATGTCTGTTGACCTCATCCATTTGAGTGAGGATGACACACTTCTTTTTTATGATCCCACTGTGTCTCCCACATCCAGGGTAGACCCTACTCCTGTTCTAGGGGACACACCTCCTTGGTTTCGCAAGAGTCATGATCCTTCTGCCATTGTTGACGATCCCATTTTAGGGGAAAAGACTCATGCTCAACTAGAGAATGTTGTTAGTCATGTCTACTACGCATCTAAATTCGAGGCCAAGAATCACAAATAAGCACTCAAGAATGAACGCTGGAAATCTTCTATGCAGGATGAGTTGCTTCAGTTTAAAAAGAACAATGTCTGGGAACTTGTCCCCTGATCTAATGAGACAAATGTGATAGGTACTAGGTGGATTTTCAAGAATAAAATGGATGAAAATGGTACCATAATCATAAATAAGGCTAGGTTGGTCGCTCAAGGGTACACACAGATAGAGGGTGTAGACTTTGGGGAGACATTTTCTCCTGTTGTGAGGTTTGAGTCCGTCCGCTTACCGCTCGCCATCGCATGTCATCTGCTCTTCAAGCTATATGAAATGAATGTCAAGAGTGACTTTCTAAATGGAATTCTACAGGAGGAGGTTTACGTGGACCAACTAAAAGGATTTGAAGACCATAAGCACCCAGAGCATGTTTACTATCTGAGGAAAGCCTTGTATATTTGAAGCAAGCACCCCGTGCTTGGTATGAGAGGTTTACTTCCTATCTCTTAGCCCGTGTCTTCAAGAGAGGGGGAGTTGATATGACATTGTTCGTCAGGAGAGATAACGGTGCTATTTTGGTTGCCCAGGTCTATGTGGACGATATAGTCTTTGGATCCACATGCTCCCAGCATGCTCACCACTTTGAGGAGGAGATGAAAAGTGAGTTTGAGACAAGCATGGTAAGTGAGCTTACTTTCTTCCATGGTCTCCAAGTTTGTCAGCTAGAGGATGGGATGTTCATCTCCTAATCCAAGTACGCTAGAGACCTAGTGAAGAAATTTGGTTTAGACTCTGCTAAGCATGCACTTACACCTATGAGTACTTCTATCAAGCTTAGTAAGGACACTTCAGGAAGGGACGTAAAGCAAACCTTGTATCGAAGTATGATAGGTAGCCTTCTCTACTTGACTGCCAGTTGTCCCGATATAGCCTTTAGTGTTGGAGTATGTGCGCGATATCAGGTGTCCCCGAAAGAGTCACACTTACTCACTCTAAAATGTATTATCAAATATGTGAGTGGGATTTTCTCCTACGGTATTTTGTATTCCTTTGATACTGATGACCGTATGTCCGCCTATTCGGATGCCGATTGGGCAAGGGATGTAGATGGTTGTAGGAGTACTTATGGTGGGTGTTTTTACTTTGGTTCTGCTCTTGTCTCTTGGATGAGCAAGAAGAAAAACTGCATCTCTTTATCCACTACGGAGGCTGAGTACATCGCCGTCGGGAGTTTTTGCACGCAACTCTTATGGATGAAGAAAATATTGGAGGATTATGGGATTTCACAGGACACCGTGACTATTTTCTGTGATAACATGAGCGCGGTACACATATCTCGTAATCCGGTTGAACATTTGTGCACAAAGCACATCAGGATACGCGAGCACTTTATACGTGAGTTAGTTAAGGAGAAAGTTGTATCCCTAAGTTCCGTACCCACTGACCTTCAGTTAGCCGATATTTTCACGAAACCTTTAGATGACCTTAGATTCGAGAGTCTTAGGAAGTCTTTAGGGATTTCCCAATTGGCTGAAGGGATGGTCCTTGTCTAGGATAGGATGCATTGTCATGATCATATCATATGATTCCTATTGCTAGTTTATATCATTTGTATTCTTATTTTTGCTTTTTATATTTTTTTCGAAAAATTCAAAAAGATTTTCTTTTTATAAAAATTTTAGAAAAGCACAAAAAGATTTTTGTATTTTGTTTACATCTCTTATGGATGAGCATTTAAGATAACCTAGTCATAACTTCCATTTCAATTATTCACGTGACTGTTTGATAGTGATTTGAGACGCTACATCGTTGCATCCATGTGCTTTACATTGTTTGGAGTCTTTGAGATGTGATTAGTGATATCTTTCTACATGTTTGGCTCCTTATCTCCTTTATTGCACATGCAAGACTTCATTTGTTTATTGTACTTGTCTATCACATATTGGCTTGAGTGTTTCCATCTCAATTTTGTCTATACAACGAACCATATGCGATAAAACTTGACAAGATTAGAATGTATGTGAAAAACCCATTTGGTGAGATTGTGTGATATTTTATCAACGGTGAAGGGCTACGAAAGGTTATTATATATCCTTTGCGATTAAGCCACCGTTTAAATGGAACTAAAAAATTGAGGAATTTTATTATCCGGGGTCCACAGAGGTTAAAAAAGCCCAAAAAAATTTAAAGGTACTAAAAAGAAATTTATGCCGAATATGGGCCATTAGGTTTCACCATCAATTCTCTAATGTTTGAGAATTTAGATCACCTCTAAACAAAATATAAATCTGAGGGAGTTTGGTTGTATACTTTAAACGGGTTTGCACTTCCTTGAAAGTCCTGAAAAGCATTAAATAGTTTTGGATGTTATTGGTGTGGAAATCACTTTGAGCTTTGATTTGCTGATTTGATTGAGTCAATTTCTTATAATTCCATTTTTTTACACCTAAGGAAGATGTTGAGTTCATATGTTAGAAGTATACGATATTCATCGTGCACATATGTTATGTTTGTATGCATTGATTTTCCTATCGAATTTGATCACACCCCTACATTTACGCTATCATCGACTTGGTTGTTTCTGTCTTTGTTCATGGTGTGATTCTTTGTTGTATATCTTGTATGAAAAATTTTGAAAAATTCAAAAATAGAAATTTTATTACCTTGTGGCATTCTCCATTTACATTTATTTGTGCTTCTCATATCTGTCTATTTGGGGACATCATAAAAAGGGGGAGACTGAATTATGGGGGAGAATTTTTGTTGATTTATCAATGATTGGCTTAAGCTTAATTGATCTTTGATTGTTGCATATCATTATATTTTAAATTGTTGCGTGTCACGGGTATTTGCCTTATCTCATGTGTGTAGGTACAAAATTGATGATTATTGGATTACACATCCTGATGAAAAAAGTTGAAGATTTGAAGATGTTGAAGTTTGGTTGACGACATGTCAGTTGGTATTCTCAGTTTGAGGGTTTAATGGGGATATTATCTTATATGTCATTTGCTTTATGGAGATATTATAATTCGGATTTTTTATGTATGTACCGGCATAGACATAGGTGGAGATTTATACGGACATAATTTTATAAATGTCTGGGGTAGAATCTAGGAATTTTCTATTTGTCTTATATCATAGTATGTATGTATGTATGTATGATACCGCTACATTTAGCACATCAACACGATCATCCACGACGGCCTTGATCTGAATCCATGCATCCACTATCTTCACACATGCATCATGCTACATGCGAGTGCTGCTCAATTGTTCCCACTAATCCACGACGCATTATTGGTAAAATGGTTTATTGGAGTTGTTTATATTTGCATAAATACTTGGGAATTTTTTAGAAAATATTTTTCGAAGTCTGATTTAATTTTAACAAAACGCAGAATTTTTCTAAGTGTAGAAGTGAACTTTTCTCGGTCGTCGAGCTCATTCGAACGACATCTTTCTGTCTTTCAAGCGACATGTGGCCTCATTCGAGCTAGATTCCTATCTCGTTCGAGCGATGGTGCCGCCTCAATTTTTGTATAAATATTTGTACATCTTCTACACGTTTTTCCAAGTCTTTTTCGCTCACGTTTCTGCGATTTACAACCCAGAAAATAGACTTCAAGTTTTTAAGGTTTTATGCCTTTTTGATTCACAAAACCATTCCCATATATGTGTGTGAATCTTTAAACCTTCAAAGGATCGTTTTACTCATCTGGAGTAACTTGTGGAGAAGCCGTCTCTTTTCCATTGCTGCCTATCTGGAGTTCTTGCGGGAGATTCCAGCCGACGACATCGGAACCGACACATGTGGGTATTTCATATGTCACTCATGTTTTCAGTATAGTCCATGTAAACCGTTCTTTATAACTTATAGTAAAAATAAAAAAGGTTTTGCCCCTTTGGGGGATTTTTCCTCATTTTTGTTTTTGTTTGTGATTGAATGTTCTTACATGATCATATTGTCTTCAATCACACCTAGATGCATGTCTTAGGATTTAATTGAAAGATAGAGTTTAATTAAATAATTTCTTTGTTTGAACAACATCTCACTCTCTCTATTTTATTCCGCATAGTAGGTGATATGGTGTGTAGAGTACGACTTACACATAGAAGATATTATCACTAGTTCTTGTGGAATATAAGTTTCTCTTCCACAATCTTAAGAGAAAATGGACCTACCATCAGTAGGGATCTAGCATAATAATTTAGTAGGTATATCTTGATTATGGGAGACAATATAGTTTTAATTTATTGTGTCAGTACACTTTATGTGTATAGAACTGGACCACTTTGAGGTCATTATTTTTTTTATTGATTTTATAAGACAATGTACATCTCAATATTATTAAGTTTACTTAAGCTCTTAATCCTGATGTACTTAATGGACACGTGCATTAGTTAATTATTGCTTTGATTTATTATCTTATATTCACTATTGGATCTATATGTTTGACATATTGGGTGGTGTTTATTAATGTATGGTGAAAGTCAATTATGGATGGAATCTATGTCTTGGTGTAGAGATTGGTGATACCCTCTTAAGATGTTTATAAGGTTTGTAGATGTTAATCCCTGCAAGTAGATTATATTAAATAGACATTGTAAACAAGTTAAGTTGAACCGCTTAAGGAATTGAAGAAGTTAATTAAAATAAATTGTGAGTGATTTGTTTTATTATTGGGTATTTGCAACCTTATCATTTGGGGATATTAAGTGATTGATAAAAGGGAGCCCAAAATATAATTTGAGTTGAAGGAGTTTAGTTGAAAATACAATTATTTGGTGGAGTTAATTATATTTAATGGAATAGGAATAAGATTCGAGTTCGATCGGGTTTTCCTACCCATGAGGAGCCATGACTTTTTAACTCCTCGAGGTCCATACTATAGCCAATATAAATATGCAGCTCAACCTCTCATTACTGTGTATTTTTTAAATTGTCACGAATTTAGAATTGGGAGAAACTAATAAAGAGAGGTGAACAATCATCATGAAGACAAAGAGGCCACCCTCTTCTCGTGACATACATAGCAATGGGATACAATAAATGACTCGGGATTTCTTCTGTGTCAGTTGTTTTATGTTATTTAATAGGTCTAACCTTAATTCTACCTCATAGAGTTAGACATGGTACTATTTTGTATTATTCAAGTTATAAGTAAAATCAACTATTTCTGGGATAGCCGTTCTAATAGTCATGGTGCAACTATTTCTGGGATAACCTATTCATCACCACCTGCGCTCAGGTGGTGGAATTTACCTTTATACATTAACATGACCACCACAACTACCTAAAAAATAGAGCTCCTAAAATGGTGAAGACTAAAGCCAAAGTAGTCCCAATGACTAGAGACTATGTAGTGTTGACTCAAGTAGGGAAGGCCTCACAAGCAAAAGGAACCGCATGGGGGAGTAGACCTCAATAGGTTCCCAAGAGTAAACAATATGATTTGTTACAGCCAGTAGGGGATAAGGAATTATGACCAGTAGGGTCATAATCAATGAGAGTAGGAAAAATAAGGCATGTTTTAGTAGAAGAACCGTAGAGGTAAGGTCAATAGGGCCTCCATTTCGATAGATCCGTAATAGGAAGGTGTTACACTTGTGGTGAATGAGGCCGCTTAGTTGTTATATGCCTTAGTGGAAGCTAGTTCTTTGGGGTAACATTGGGGGAATGGTTACAGGTATATCTATAACTCACGCGCATAAGTCTTTCTTATACATTGAGGAGTTATCATTATTTATTAGTAGTGTGTTTACTATGATTACGAGATATATAAATTTTATTCACCCAACTTTCTTTTAATATAAATACCCTAATAGGTAAAGGACTTCGTTACGTCGTGATTATATAGACGTGGAAGTTTATTTGGTCAGCTTGGTTTTCATCTGCTTTGTTGACTTTTTAGTTTAGATATCGTTGTATTATTAGTGATCTTGTTTGTAATGATATCTTTTATTCTTATATCGACTATCGTGGGTAGGCTTTTATGTTTTCGTTTTTGGGTCGGGATTGCTCTGTGCAGTTATGCTTAGGCTCAGTAGTGGGTTTAATACACTTATTTACGTATAGGTGTGGACATGTTAGAGAGGATTTAAATTTCATAGAAAAGTTATTAAAATTTCAAGATTCTTCTAGTTTCATTCAAAAAGCTATCGGGTTATCACCTACACAAGATATTATTTATAGGCTTAGAGTTAGCATTAGTATTAGACTTGTTGATAGGAAATTTTATGGGGTTGACTTCGTCAGAGATAGTAGAAGTATCTTGGGAGCAGACACATCAGTTTTGAGCCAATAGAAGTATTCGGGGAAGAGGCTAGCATGAGGAAGCTCCCAAGAGAGGGATAATTAACTAAGTGAATATGTGGACCACCAGGAGCAAGATAAGGTTAGGCTATGGGTTGAGTGTTCGATATTACGTGTCAACAATGCAAACATTACATATCAACTACCTATTGGAATAGCCAAGCAGATTTTTTTCCCTAACGATTGAAACATGAGTAAGTTATCATTAGTGGTGAAATCGGGAGGAGAATATCCAGAAGGCATCTTTTTGACACAATGTGGAGTGGGCATGATATTAGTGAATTTTGATCGCACGAAGGAGTAGTTCATTGTGGTTGGCAATTACATCTTGTTGAAGAGGGAATGGTGTAGTAGTAGTGGTGGCCATTACACCCAAAATTGTTTTAGGGGTGGTTTAGAGCCAAGCGTTGAAATTTACCAAGATATGATAAGCCATAATTGGGAAGAGTTATCTTCTTTATTTGATGAAAGTAAAGGGTTATTTTTTTCAAGGGAAGTATTGTGCTAGAGGGTCCCAGACTAGAAGATGTAGTTTTGAACGAGGCACGTTTCGTGGTTCACTTTACATTCCAAAACATATTGGATATTTAGTAATTTGAATAGTTCGTATTATTGGTGTGAAAAACAATTATGAGCATAGTTTGTGTCTAAAAAAGTGCTCTTGCCAATGTAGATGGTAGGGCCCTGAAAACATTTGAAGTGTTTCAATGCTCGAAATACGAGTGTATATGTGGGAGAGTGGAACCATCATCTTGTATTAAGTTTTTTTGTTCCCAGAGAAGGCATGTAACGACACAAATCTCGATAAGGCCACGACTATATAGGTAGCCACGACCTTAGGTGAAATTTTATTGTAAAGGCCACGACCTAGGATCCAGGCCGTGGACCGGGAGAAAGGACACGAAGTTTTAGTAAGGTCGTGGAATGGAGAGATAGGGAAATGAAACACCCTAAATAGTTGAATTACTTGAGTCTACACCATTTAAGTGTTTTAACTATCGGATATTTTTTTAAAATGCATTTTTAGTTAGAATTCACTCTTTTTCCAAAATGCATTTCATTTATGATTGATTGATAATACTTGCTTAAAATAATTTTTAAGTGAATTGGATTAATTTTTTATTAAAAAATTAATATCCTATCTTTAAAATAATTTCCAGAATTTGCTTTGAATTTTAAGTAAATTTTTAAACAACTTTTTATTTAATAAATTTTCATTTTTCTACACATATCCCTAAACTAGCACACCTGTGTTTTCTAATAGACTTGTAATTCTAGTTCTATCTGGACTCTTGATCGGCATTCTGATCTGATTGTTATAGGGCTCTTAGCTTTGTGATCCACACCCAGTTTGACCCACCTATTAGATGTGCACATGTGGACAGTTTTCTTAGCCGCGTATTCCTTGAAAACCTTTAGGCGCCAATGTCATAAATCGGTGAGGGGCTATAGGTTCCTCTTAGGATTTCCATAAAGTCTTTTATTTTATGAATTAATAATGCCATATGTTGCCTATGTCAGCTGTTAGAGCAACCCTTACGAGTAGGGTAAACCCGTATATATGCGGTATTTATGTATGTTATGGGTAAGGTAGAAGTCCAGATTTAAACGTTTGTAGGGTAAAAAACAACAAAGATAGAATTGGACTAGTTACTTTTTTGTGGGACCCAGTGTCAAAACGGAATATCTTTGTTGATACCAAATTTAGTCTGCTGACGTGGATCAATTATGTGGAGACACGTGTCAATCTACACGGCACCCACAAACACTTTTAATGAAAAACACACTGACCCTGAGGAACTTAATCTCCCCGACCAATTCAAGCGTTCCGAGCATCAAGTGTTCTCCGAGGAACTTCATTGTACCGAGCAACTCATGCCTGCCGAGCTACTTAGGCAGTCCGAGCTACATAGCGTACAGAGCACTCAAATTAGGATAATCAAGGAGACGACTGCAAATTAAATGCTCATTATTATCATACAGATGTACAGGTCTACTAGAGAACAACACATTGTCTTTTCATTTGTACAGCCTCAACGCTATAAATACATTGTAACCTCCACATTAGAGGGGGACTGAAATTCCTTGAGCAAACGATTCCTCGAGAATTCCAAACAAACAGTCAACAATAACAAAAACAGTGGACGTAGGCCATTCTTGTAAGGCTGAACCACTTTAAAAATCTATTGTCTATTATTTCTTTATTCTTTTTATCTGCGATTAAAATAATTAGGTCAAATCTAATTTTTTACATCAACAGATTGGTGCCGTCTGTGGAAAACGACTGTAATTATCATTTTTCATCAAAATAATTCATCATCAATGGCTGATAATCCTGAGTCCAGTAATCAAAACGCTGGAATCCTTCCAAATCCATCTACTCCCCCAAATGTCCAAGATCTGGCTGGTATAATGGCTAATTTGGCCCAGGGCCAGACGACCATGCAAGAAATCATGCGATAACTCATGCAAACTATCCAAGGTGGAGCCCAGTCAGGACAACGAAGCGTTCAGAGAAATACTCATTTGCTCTCTTCGCGAAATAGGCGAATGTTATTCCCAGAGGAATCTCAGTCCAGACGCACTGATTTATATCGTACTGAGAGATCTAATGATCCTTCTTATTAGCCTGGAAGGACTTCCTCGATACGAGCTACAAACACTCAACAAAACATCACTCTATCTCCAAAAAGGACAAGTGCTCTTGAAAGATTGAGTAGAGTCTCTCCTTTCGATCCTTTGGGTCCTAGGAGGAATAAAAGTCCCCCTAGGACTATATCGAGGAACTCTCAACGACCATCTGATTTAAAGGAAGGCTCTGCCCAATCACGACCAGCTGCTCATCGTGAAAGATCCCAATAGGCAAATTCAACACGATCAGTTGCTCGAACCAATAGGGTCGAGGAAGGAAATGATGCATGAAAGGTCTCAATTCAAAGGTTGGAGGATAGATTAGGGGAGATGGCTAAAACTAGAAATCCTCTACAAAGGACTTTTGTCCAAGGGACACCATTTGTACAAACAATCGTGGATTTTCCTACACCATCAAAATTCAAAGCTCCTGTGGTGACACCTAAATATGATGGGAAAACTGACCCTGTCCTTCATATAGAACAATACCAAGCTGCTGCTGATATCTATGCAGTTCCAGATGAAATGAGATGCAGGGCATTTTCAGGAACTCTTACCGGATCTGCTCAAATATGGTACAACAATCTTCCTCGGGGGAAGATTGCCACTTTCTTTCAACTGGTCGAGCTCTTTATTGGAAGCTTATATTTTGGAGCAAAACCTGTTAAACGAGTAGCACACTTCTTGAGTGTTAGGCAAAAGGCAGGTGAAAGCACCAGGGATTACATTACTCGTTTCAATAATGAGAAGCTCGAAGTAATTGATTACGAGGAAAAAATGGCAATTACTGCTTTGATGAGTGGACTGTTTCCAGATAAATTGTACTACACCCTAGCCAAAGACCCACCTAGAACCATGGCAGAACTAATGGCAAAAGCAACCAAGATTATGAACGCCGAGAAAGCTATGGCTGCGAAGAAGAACATGGACACTAAGGAGACCAAAATTAAAGTGGATAAAGTTGAGAAGAAGGAGCAGAAGAACAATGGTGGCAACAGGCAATTAAAAGCAAAGAAAGCATTGGAACAATTGAAGAAATTTGGAAACTATACTCCTTTGAAGGTAGATATAAATCACATTCTGGAAGAGATCAAGAACAGCGAGGAGCTAAATTGGCCTGAAAAAATGAAGGCAGATCCTGACAAGAGAAATAAGTCCAAATATTGCGAGTTCCATAAGGACCATGGCCATACGACAAAAAATTACATAGCTCTCCAAAATGAAATTGAAGAACTCATCAGACGAGGAAAGCTGGCCAAGTATGTTGATCGTCGAAATGGTGGAAAGCACAACGATCGAGCAAGGTAGAGGTCTAGATCTCCTCGTCGAGCAAAAGAAGATAAGAAGAGAAATCATGAAGAAGACCCAGATGATGACCAAGACGACCCCGATCTCCCCAAAAGACCAAAAAATCCAGAACGAGAGGTATTTTCTATCTATTTTGGATCATTTAAATGTACTGTCATTACGGTGGAGATGCAAGAGGCGGAGATATGACTACTGAGAGAAAAGCTTACCTCAATGAGGCTCAAGCTTGCTCGTACATTCAGCGAATAAATCTAGCTCAAGATGATCGCCCGAGGAAGGTAAATAAGGACAAATTGGTCATTAGTTTCTCTAAGAACGACTTGGCACGTGTACTATATCCTCATGATGACCCATTGGTAATCAAGATGAGAATGAAGGAAGTGGTGATTTCACAAGTACTGGTGGATAATCGTAGCTCGGCAGATATCATGTTCAATCCATGCTTTGATAGTTTAAATCTAAAGTTATCCCGGTTGGAACCATATCATAGGCCCCTCCTTGGTTTTACTAGTGAGAAAGTTTTTCCACTTGGGACGATCAAGTTGGATATGCTTATCGGTACCTGGCTTGCTTGTCGAACAGAAAGAGTACGCTTTTTTGTCATGGATAAAAACGTCCAATCAGCCTACAATATCATCATGGGAAGAGTAGGTCTGAAGAAGTTCGAAGTAGTACCATCTATTGTGCATCCATGTTTAAAATTCCCAACCAATTTTGGGGTGGGAGTTGTGAAAGGCAACCAAAAAGTAGCTCGGGAATGCTACTATTCATCTGCCGAGTAAGAGGAGCGCGAAGAATCCAGGAAGAAGACTACTACATATCAGGTAGATGAAATAGAAGATGCGGAGATTGAAACTTTAGACCCTAGAGATGAATCTCAGCTCGTTAAGGGCCAAGTCGTGGAAGCCACTGAAAATATCATTCTGGACGACGAACATCCAGAACGAACAACTAAAATTGGTGCATCATTGGATGAATCAATAAAATAAGAACTGATAGCGTTTCTAAGATGAAGAAAATAGACTTTTGCATAGAGTCATGAAGACATGCCAGGAATAGATCCTAATTTCTTGTGTCATGAGCTCAATGTGAACAAAGAGATTAAGCTAGTGAAGCAGCGAAGAAGGGTATTCAGTCCCGAAAAGAACCAAGCATACAGGAAGAGGTAGAGAAATTGCAAAACGCCTCTTTTATTGAGGCTGTCAAATATCCTGACTGGCTAGCAAATGTAGTAATGGTGAAGAAGAAAAACAATAAATGGAGGATGTGTGTAGACTTCACCGACCTTAACAAGGCATGCCCAAAGGATCATTTTCCTTTACCCCGAATTGATCAACTAGTGGATGCTATATCGAGGCACGAATTACTGAGTTTCATGGATGCTTATTCTGGTTATAACCAGATTAAAATGAAGCCTGCAGATAGGGAGAGTACCTTTTTTATTACCCCGAGGGGAACTTGTTATTATAATGTTATGCCTTTTGGACTTAAAAATACAGGTGCTACCTATCAGCAGTTAATGAACAATGTGTTTGCAGAGCAAATCAATATTAACATGGAGGTTTATATTGACGACATGCTAACGAAGAGCAAGAAAGCTGCTGATCATCTAGTCGACTTAGGCCAGACCTTTGATCAACTAGAGAAATATCAAATGAAGCTGAATCCCACCAAATGCATATTCGGAGTACGAGAAGGAATATTTCTCGGATATATTGTTAACCAACGAGGAATTGAGGCGAATCCTGAAAAGATCAAGGCTCTATTGGAGCTGCGATCTCCGACGACGAAGAAGGAAGTGCAAAGTCTCACAGGGCGAGTTGCAGCACTTAATAGGTTTGTGTCACGAGAAACTGATAAATGTCTCCCATTCTTCAAAACACTCTGAAAAATGTTTGAATGGAATGATGAATGTGAGAAGGCCTTTCAAGAGTTGAAGAAATACCTAGGATCACCTCTATTGTTGTCTAGACCAGTGATGGGAGAGAAATTATACTTGTATCTGGAAGTTTCAGAGAACGCAGTTAGCTCGGCGTTGATAAGAACGGAAGGTGGAGAGCAAAAACCAATCTATTACACTAGCAAGGCCTTTCGAGGATCCGAAATTAGATATCCAAGACTGGAAAAATTGGCGCTAGCACTGATTGAAGCAAGCAGAAGGATGATGCCATATTTCCAAGCTCATAGTATAGTTGTGTATACAGATATGCCGTTAAGGCAAGCTCTGCACAAACCAGAAAAATCAGGGAGATTGATGTACTCGGCAGTAGAACTTGGTGAATATGACATAGTTTATGAATCTAGATCGTCGCTTAAAGGGAAGGCAGTGGTAGATTTTATCGCAGAGTTCACCTATCCTGACACCTTCAAAGAGCAGAAATTGAATACCGACCAGCCCGTGGATGTTACAGGATCATCAAATTTAAACCCCGACCAACTTAAGTTGATTGACGAGTAAGAGAAGATGGTCGACAAGCAGCAAGAAGTGATAGAGGAGGATATAAAGAAGCAACAAATATTCCACCGAGGAACTTTGTCCGATCAAAAATTTGATGATGAGGTACCTATATGTGGATGGCTCATCGTGCACTACAGGCTGTGGGGCAGGAATTATTTTAAACAGCCCAGATGAGATCGATGTGGAGTATGATCTACGTTGTCAATTTAAGGCTTCTAATAATGAAGCTGAATATGAAGCTATGATTGTAGGTCTTAGTTTGGCAAAAAACATGAAGGCAGAGCAGGTTATTGTATTCCGTGACTCACAGTTGATCGTAATTCAAATGCTGGGTGTATATGCAACAAAAGGAGAATTAATTATCAAATATCATGCGAAAGCAATGGAGATTGTATCGAGATTTAACGCAGTGCAGTTAATTAGAATACCAAGATTAGAGAATGCAAGAGAAGATGCCTTATCTCGATTAGCCTCGGCCACACGCACAGAGCTACGAAGAACAATCCTAATAGAGATCTTGGCTAGTCGGAGCATTGACAAAGATCTGATGATGAACTTCATTACCCTTGATTTAGGACCATCTTGGATGGATCCCTGAGGAGGGGACCTTACCAATTGATAAACTCGCAGCCAAGAAGCTAAAGTTTAAAGTTGCTCGTTATGTATTGAATAATGGCATTTTATATAGACAAGGAATTATAGCAGGTTTGCAAAGATGTGTCCACCCCTTCGAGGTGAAAACTTTGATTGAAGAGGTCCATGAAGGGTCTTGTGGAGCCCATGTAGCAGGTCGGACACTCTTACAAAGAATGACAACGCAAGGATATTACTGGTCGACGATGAGAACTGATTGTGTAGCTTATGCCAAAAAATGTGATAAATGTCAACGTTTCTCCTCTATCCGAAGAACTCCCCAAGCATTGCTAGCACCCATCACGTCTCCTTGGCCATTTTCCATGTGGGGAATAGACTTGGTCGAGCCGCTTCCAACAACTCGAGGAAGATTTAAATACCTCATGGTCGTTGTGGATTATTTTACTAAATGGGTGGAAGCTGAGCCTCTTATTGATATGACATATGACAAGGTGTATCAATTTATTTGGAAGAATATCATTTGTAGATATGGTTTTCCCCATGCATTCATCACAGATCATGGAACTCGGTTTGACAATGAGGATTTTGCTGCATATTATCATCAGTCAAACATATTGAAGACCCACTCTGCACCAGGACATCCCCAATGCAACGGACAAACTGAGGTGACGAATAGAACGCTGCTAAATGGTTTGAAAAAATGACTGGACGATGCAAAAGAAAATTAGATTAATGAGCTACATTCTGTGTTGTGGGCTTATCGTACTACACCGCGAGCAGCAACAGGAAAATCTCCATACATGCTGACATTTGGAAGTGAAGCTGTTATACCTGCTAAATTGGGCCTACCCACATACAGAGTGATGAATTTCAATTCTCCTATCAGTGACTTGATGAGACGATTAGATCTAGATATGCTCGAAGAAGTTAGAGAAGAAGCAACATCAAGAATGCTGCATACCAACAACGAACAGCTCTGTTTTACAACAAGAGGGTAAAGAAGTGTGATTTGAAGGAAAGAGATTATGTGCTGAAGAAAATAATTCAAAAGCACAACAAACTGGAAGCTAACTGGCATGGACCATACAGAGTAACAGAGGTTGTTCGACCAGGGACATACAGGATTGAAACATTGGAGGGAGAAGAATTTAAGAATGCATGGAATGCAGAGCATCTACGTAAGTATTTTCAGTAATTGGAATTTCTATGTAAACGCAGTTTTCTTCAGTATGAATAAAGTGTTGAATTCTTTACCCAGTTTCTCTCTTTTTATTGAAATTTTTCGGAGTATTAGTGCTACACACTACGCATCAAGATCTGAACAAATATCCAAAAATATCCACCAACTCCGATTGGTCGGTAAATTAATCTCCTCCAACTCCGATTGATCGAGAATCAATATCCACCAACTCCGGTTGGTCGACAAATTAATCTCCTCTAACTCCGGTTGGTCGAGAATCAATATCCACCAACTCCGATTGGTCGGCAAATTAATCTCCTCCAACTCCGGTTGGTCGGGAATCAATATCCACCAACTCCGGTTGGTCGACAAATTAATCTCCTCCAACTCCGATTGGTCGGAAACCAATATCCACCAACTCCGGTTGGTCGGCAAATTATTCTCCTCCAACTCCGGTTGGTCGGGAATCAATATCCACGAACTCCGATTGGTTAGCAAATTAATCTCCTCCAACTCCGATTGGTCTGGAATCAATATCCACCAACTCCGGTTGGTCGGGAATCAATCTCCTCCAACTCCGATTGGTCAGGAATCAATCTCCTCCAACTCCGATTGGTCGGCAAATTAATCTCCACCAACTCCGGTTGGTTGGGAATCAATCTCCTACAACTCCGGTTGAGTGGAAAATCAATTGCAATCAACTCCGGCTGGTTAAACTAAGAAGGATCATGGGAAGTAAGTTGTTTCATTACTTAGAATCAAAGAGTGATAAGTCACTATAATCAAAAAATAAAACAGAATGGCTTATCAAAATACGCATGTATTCACAAACAAAAATATTCTGCAAAATACTTAGAAAAAAATAAAATGGCAAAAGATGAAAAAATTTCTTTATTCAAATTAAGAAGAATTACATATGTTGTGAAAACTACAAGTCATTACATCAAAGACCCTACTCTATTGGTTTTTTCCCTTCTGCCTTTAAAACAGGTTCTACTCCAGTAGAAGGATCATCTAAGGCATAAGGAGAGTTTATGAAATTTACATCTCGAAGCATTCGAACATTCATCATTGATGGCCGATCAAGCAAATGCTCTGGGAGAGATATGTCAAAATTTGAATGAAGACTGTAATCGCCAAGGTACTTTGAGATCAAGCACTAAGGAATTGCCCGAGCAGGAATCCAACTCATATCGAGCTTAAAAGGAGGCACAGGCAACTTAAGCAATCCAGGATCATAATAATCCCATAAGTAGTGACCTCGCTCCACTTTTAGCATGCACAATGCATTCAGCTACCCTTGTTTGTACCCTTCATTATTGGACTGCTGAATCCGATCATCATAATGGTAAAGGGCTTCATTATAGCCAGCCATCCAAAATTCTCTGTGTTATTTGTGGAACTGGTAAGTTAACCTCTCCAGTTGCTCATGGAGATTCTTCACCAGGATTTCCTTATTTTCCAAGGCAGAACTCTGGGTAATAAGTTGTTCGCTAAGATTCAAAATCTTCTTAGACATCTCTGCTAAAGCCTGATTCTTCGCCATCAATTGAACTGCCTGATTCTCCAAGGCAGATTGAGTCCTCGCTTCCTCAATAGAAATCCGACCAGCCCTTGCTCGTCCCCGAGAAGAAGATCTTGCTCGTCCACGAGTAGAGGGTCTAATATTTTTTAAGATTTCCAATTCATCTCGCAGGTTAGCATTTTCTACCTCCAAGAAAGAGAAACCTTCATCAGTGACAGGGACCAAGGCCCCCGAGGAAGATACGACAAACTTGAGTTGTTTAATCTCTCCCTGCAAAATAAGGTTTTCCTGCTCCAATAGCTTAGCGATCATCCTATGCTCTTCAACTTCAAGCTTTAGAATGCTCTCTTTCTTCTCGTAAGCAGAGATAAATTTATCATACCCTTTTTCAGCATTTAACTGTTGATATTTTTTCTTGTACCCTTGGTGCAAAAGTATGGAGGACTCTTTGTACTTCTGCTGGAGTTCCTCTATAGTTCCTTGAAGATCCTTAATCATCTCATAATAAGCCATATTATTGGCAACAGCTCGGTCGAGCAAACACTTCAGATACTGATAAGCTTCGACCGCTCATTCAGAAGTATTCGGACCAAGGATGTCAATGATTTGAGCCTCATTTAGGTCTGCATGACCAGCTTTGAAGTAGTCATTGCATTTCTTCATCAATTCTGTGTCATGAGTTGATAAGAGCTCCATCCTGGCCATAAATTAGCAAAGAGAAGAAATATAAAAGATCAATAAGCATGCAGACAGAGCAAGTAGAAGGTAGTCAAGATGAACAACCAAAATTCTGAACTTTATTTCATCATAAGAAAAATACAAAGTCTGAGATTACATTAAAGAACAACAAAATAAACATCTAAACTACTCTACACCTTCTCTTTATTTCCTATAATTTCATCAGAATGTTTCGAGGAAGAGGATGGTTGCTCGGAGGACAAGATTAGCTGCTCGGTAGAAATAATAGACGTTTGAAGTTGCTCGGAGGGCAAAGAAAGCTGCTCGACAGAAATGTTTGTTGGTTGGGGCTGCTCGGAGCAAGTTTCAACAGCAAGGACCTGGTCCCCAATTATCATCGAAGATTCTTCTGAGGTAGCTTCGTCTTCTTCTTCTTCTCCAGGAGAGGGAGGAGGGCCATGAATGTGTTGCTGGAACAATTCTGAATTCTTCAGCAATTTTCATCTCTTTCAAAGCAGTAACCCATCCGTCCCTAAAGTACTTGAGGCTAGCATACTCCATTTGCGAAGTCATGGCAGCCAAGCCCTTATTCCAGCCTTTATCCCAACCAGCACTGAACGATTTTTTAACAGCCTTTTTCCTCTTTTCCTTCTCCGAGGAGGTCCTTTCCCTAAGGAGCTCCTCGACAGCCTTCAACTTCTTCTCCACCTCCACTTTCTGGCGTCCAACATCCTGAAGTCTAACAACTTCCTCTTCAGTAAACTTGAGCTTAACCTCCAGCTACTTGTTGCTTTGCTCGAAGAATTTATTGCTTTGCTCAGACTCTGTAAATTTCATCTCCAAATCCTTGGAGGCATTCACAACCTGACTTTTTTCTAACTCAATGGACTTGAGTTGCTTCTACCAAGCAACTTTATCTTCTTCACACTTCTGACGAGAGTCCTTTAAGAACTGAGTTAGACCGACAAAAGCTTCCTCCACATCTTCTGAGGAGCTTAAAGCTTTAATAGCCTCATCCTTCTTTAGAATACTGTTGAAATACGTTACCAGCTGAAGAAAGAAATAATTTTGAGTCAATACATGGACATAGCAGTGAAAAGTGAAAACTTAAACTAGTAATACTTACTGAGGCAATATGTTGAGCAGCCAAGGTAGTGACCCTGTCACGAGAAAGAATGTCTTCAATACCTTAGATTTCTGGGATAATCCAAGACTTCACCGAGCCCATGTCAGAGCTTGGAGGAACAAAAGTGGGAACACCACTTTCAGCATTTAAAGGCTGAGAGATAGGTTCAACGAGTCTCTCAGAGGAGCCTTTCTTTAACCTCGTCGGAGGAGCAGGAATATTTTCAACCAAAGAAGTTGTCTTGGTTGGTGATATTACAATAACCTCACTAGGAGGTAAAATAACCACAGCCTTGCTCGGAGCCACAGGGGACTTCTCAACCACTTTCTTGGCAACAACAGGAGGGGATGCATCAATATTTCTTGTCCCTTCCTCTGGAACATCCTGCTTATTTTTCTTTGCCTCCACATTGGCAGAGTCTGATTTGTCAAAGAAGGCAGGATCTCTTCTTCTCTTCATTAGGTTACTAATGGGAATATTCGATTCAGAAAATGAACCTTCCACACCAATTTCAGAAGCTGGTACTTGGCCGATGTTAACCACCACTTGACGAGCAGTGAAAGATGAAGTATAGCTCTTGTACTGCAACAAGTAAGAGGATGATCTAATATGTTCTTCAGCAACGGATTGGTGTAAACTCCAGATAAGTTTCAAATGCTTTAAGTTAACGTCAGTTTCTTTGGGAGACTTTCTTTTACTGTCAATTGCAAATAATAAAAAATTAAATGTCAGTGACACATTTTATCAAACATAAAGAAAACAAGATTTCAAAAAATAAAAATAACCTATCCCATTGCCATAAGGAGGACATCTAGGACCTTGATATACATCATCTCCATTTAATGGAGGATGTTGCCAATTTTTAATTACCACTCCATGTTCAAAATAATCCCTGTTGACGTCAGGAAGATTGACAACTAATGCCCTATTCAAAAACCTAGTTTTTAAATAAAAAGTACTATCACTGACAACCCATCTATAGCAATACATAATCTCTGGAATCCCTAAACAGGTTCCATGAAGTTGGTTCAACCTATGAACTCCATTAACTATTCTCCATGTATTTGGCGCTATTTTTGCAGGAACAACGTCAAAATATTGACAGAATTCCAAACATAAAGGATTTGGAGGAAAAGAAAAGCCACATTCGGCCACAAAGAGACTTGGGAACCAATGTTCCTCAGCCAAAGAAAAATAGTCAGCAGGTTCAGAAAGTTCTTCTAATATGACCCATGAAGGAATTGAAAATTCAGAACAAAATTTATCAAGAGATTCAATAGGGTAAACCATGATGAACAAAATAAGTAAAAGATAAGGAAGAAGAGCTTACAGGAGAAGAGTGAACCAGTTGACAACGAACAATGGAAGAAACGAACGCACAAGATAGAGAAGAAATGAAAAGTTCAAAGATACAGGTTTGAAAAGTGAAAGACGATAGGATTTCTGCTGCGTTTAAATACTTTACCTCGGGAATAGAGAAAAGCAATGATTACCAAGGCGGACGTTTGCATATCTGGCGGCTAAAAAGAAGAAAAAAGGCACAAAAATTGAAGTGATTATGGAAATTCAAAATACTTTAAAAGCCTGATACTATGCACTCAAAAAAGGAGTTATATACAACGAAAGTTTGCCTAAAATCCATACAAATCGAAAATCTAAGCAGCAAAATGTTCCATACTTTTCTTAAACATCAAACTACGAAACATTGGGGGCTTCTGTTGATACCAAATTTAGTCTGCTGACGTGGATCAATTATGTGGAGACACGTGTCAATCTACACGGCACCCACAAACACTTTTAATGAAAAACACACTGACCTCGAGGAACTTAATCTCCCCGACCAATTCAAGCGTTTCGAGCAACAAGTGTTCTCTGAGGAACTTCATTGTACCGAGCAACTCATGCCTGCCGAGCTACTTAGGCGGTCCGATCAGCTTAGGCGGTCCAAGCTACATAGCGTATAGAGCACTCAAATCAGGATACTCAATGAGACGACTGCGCATTAAATGCTCATTATTATCATACAGATGTACAGGTCTACTAGAGAACAGCACATTGTCTTTTCATTTGTACAACCTCAAGGCTATAAATACATTGTAACCTCCTCATTAGAGGGGGGTCGAAATTCCTTGAGCAAACGATTCCTCGAGAATTCCAAACAAACAGTCAACAATAACAAAAACCGTGGACGTAGGCCATTCTTGCAAGGCTGAACCACTTAAAAAATATATTGTCTATTATTTCTTTATTCTTTTTATCTGTGATTAAAATAATTAGGTCAAATCTAATTTTTTACATCAACAATCTTGTTCTGCGCAAGGGAAAAAAAAGAGGTTAATGCGGAACATCATGTTCCGCCCAAGCTTAAAACCATTTTTCCCTATTTCTATGTTGAACCCTAAATTATTCAAACAGTTTGAATGGCTATATTTATCCAACGATTATTTTGTTTTATAATTAGGAGGTTCAAAACACTGGTTAGTATATTCATTTTCATTTATATTTTTTATTCTAAACACTATCTCGTATCTTCATTTTCATTTATATTTGTATTCAAAACACTCTCTAGTATCTTCATTTGAATTATTATCGAATATTATTTTTTTAGTTGCAATATATATTATTTATTTAACCAAAAATATTTTCAAAATTTTTATATTTGCTTAAATATATTTTTTGATTAATTTACAATGGTTCGGGGTAAAAATATGTCTCGACGCGAAGATGAAGTATTATGCATTGCTTATGTAAATCAAAGAAATGATAGTTTACGAGGAACTAATCGACCTAGTACATTATTTTGGGATGCGGTCGCCGAAGCATATAATACAACGACGAGTATCACTGAACATCGGATGGGAGCCAGCCTACAAACCCGCTATAGAAAAATTTTGAGACACGTAATGTTATATGTTTATAAATTAAAAGATGCATCGATGACAAATCGTGGTAGTGCGACTGTGAACACAAACTGGATAAAATCACTTTTATCTTTTGTAATTTATTTAAATATTATTTCTCGTAAATCTGTTGCTAACGAGTTAATAAAATTATACTGTCGTATTATTTTAGGTTACTGCGGATAATCTAGCATTCCAGCGAGAGAACAAGGGAAAATCATTTAATTTTGAATCTTGTTAGCAAATTTTAAAAGAACTCCACAAATTTCAAATTTTCCAAACATTTTTAGACTCCCCATAATTTCATTTTGATTCACCAATGACGGGTGCGACAGAAAGTCAAGGTAGTCCGAATATTGGGTTTCTCCCAGGAAATTCCAAAGATAGGGCAGGAGTTGATATAGAAAGTCCTTATCCGAGGCCACCTGGAAGGAAAGAGATGAAGCAACGGGCTAAAGGAAAATTGAAGGCTACAAACATTGAGGTGAACCGAGAAATAGTCAGTAGTTGCTCTTCATTCAATAAATCATTCGAGCGTTCATGTCAGGCAGATTGTGTACGTGACGAAAAGGCTCGTGAGGGGTTTCAACGTTCACTGCAACTTAAGGAGAGAAGTTTGGAGCTCAATGAACGCAGTATATTGTCTATAGAGAGGAAAGATACACGTGAACAAATATTGCTTTATCAACAAATTCTGATCACCGATACCTCTGGGATGAATTCATCCTAGAAGGAGTACCATGAATACCTCGTGGCTAATATACTCAATAAGCACGGGGCCAATATGGGCAATCAAACTTTCCAAATTATCCACCACATGGAGGTCATTCTGGATTTTAAAATTTCTATGCTTCTGAGTATGTAACCTGTTATTTATTTTTATCGTTTATTCTACTTTGTAATATGATTATAAAAATTCTGAAATGAATTTGCTTCAAATTTTCATACATAAACATTAGTTGGGTACAATCTTAACGATACAACATTAATAATAAAGATAACAACATAACAACATTACAAAAGAAACATAAATGGGGTAAAATCACACACTGTTATTGGCAAACTCATTTGGTATTCGACACATTACATTTTATATTTGATAATTATCGAAATCCCAATTTACATCATCCAAATTTACAGCATCAGACATGTCATAATTTTTCTTTGATGGACCAGGTTGGCTTGTATCTTCTTGGGCACCAATATCATCCATGTGTGGTCGGAGGTCGGGGATCTTCTGTGGGGTTACAAAAGGCCCATGGTGTACCACTAAAAAAATTAGGTGGGGGAGCAGTTCGCTCGTGAGATACACCCAACTCATGAACCTTCCTTGTAGCTATATCTAACTCATGACTCCAATAGTTATTAAGATGCATGGATGCACCTAAGGCGGTGGCTCTCGAGGATTGCCAATAATCTGATAATTCCCGACTAGTAAATAGGAGTTCATTGTATGCGGGCATATTTTTCTTCGTTCTATCGCATTCCTATCCAGTCATGGAACTGGAATCAATATGGGTACACCTTCAGGACTACAAAACGATAGATCCCAAATCATTGGGGGTTGAGTGGGATGCACCCGACCTGTGGGAGTCTCATAAGCGCCAGGTGCCTATGAAGGAACAATGGGTATTTGGATGTGGTACGATAGTGCGCTGGGATTTATGATATCCGTGTTGACTGCTCGGTAGAGGGGTGACATTTCAAGGCCTAGGGACACTTGCTTCTAGTAACGGTCATACATGGGTTGAGAAACAATAGAAACGCTAGGGTCCATCTCGTCAATAAGAATCCCATGCCTATCAGGGTGAAAGGGTATCCTCATCATTTGTAGGGGAGGGTCCTTTGGTATGCAAATTTCATCGGTGATCTGTCGGTGGAATCGATCACCCAAGTAATATATCCCCCCATATTGAGGATCCATAAAAACACGTCGTTTCAATGATATGTACTTCGCCTGTTGAACATAGGCATTCATCTCCACGGTAGACCCTGAGTAAGTTAGCCAATTGATTAAACCTGGCGATCGCATTTCAATCTGACTCTAGGCGGTGGAAAAATTATACTCGATTGAGCCCTTTGTCTCCTTATGATTTAACCGATTTTCTTTCTTCCATCGATTAATCTTTGGCCAGCAGTCACCAGTATCTTCCCTCAATAAGGGACACGCGCGTTGTCTGTATTCAAACCCGAAAAAATGCAATACAAAAATGAGTATTATAAAACCATAATTTTTTTAATTATATATTAAATACATATAATTTCACTTTTTAACACTTACCAAAATGAGTTGCCAAAAACAATTCATAGAGTCTATGTGACAACTTGACAAGAGATGGAGAGAGTAGTATATGCGAGCTAGAATTGTCGAACCCCAATCGTATGATCCCACAATTTCCAAATCCTCCAAAGCAGCCAACCAACCAACAGGAATGCTATCTCTTGCGGTCGGGAAGAAAATTTGTCACACAAAAAAAATGCCCTACCAGTGTCCTCAGGGCCAACAATCACAGTATTTAACTTTATGGCCTCAAACCACTTATTTAAGCTCGACACTTTCATCCCACAAGAATCACTGCAGTTTGGTTCAATGTCGGGAAAGTATTTATGTATAATGTCACCCTGGATTTGAGTTTTTCCGTCAAGTACGATCAAGTATTTTCTATCATCCATCGGTACCATAGGACCGCTTCCGATGGGAATACTTGCAAGATGGGAAGGATAAAAATTAATTGTAAATTTAATTATTGTACTAATCAATGTTATTACTGAAGTAATTTTTTATATACAAAAACTAACCAGTCAAAACCGTAAAATCATAAGGAGTAATGTTCAGTTCCCCGGTAGGTAGTTGGAACATGTTGGTTGTGTCCCACCAACGCTCACCGAGCGCTTGTACCAACCCCCAACTTGTCTTGGGAATTTGAGCATCCAACAATTCTCCCCAACCGTTACGGTGTATAAAATGCATGACCTCGGGAGATGTCTAAAAATGTTTGTATGTGGCTCAAAGACTTTACCAATTGCCACGCATCTTTATTGTGTTGTCGTTTGTGGCCGTGTCCAGAGAAGGTTTAATGTGATCTCCGTCATCCACAATACGCCTATAGTTTTCAAAAACTATAGATCGTTCGGTAGTAGTAATTTCGGGCTCTTGCTTACTTCTCCAATTTTTCGAGACTTTCTAGCCCCAACAGCCGTCTAATTTTTTTTCCAATTTGTTCCATTACCAACACTGCAATGTCAAAAAAAAAAGTTATTAATTTTCTAGCATATTGGGTAATGAATAAATAAATATTATATAATATTGTTTTTGGTAAAAAAATTAAAGTATATTCATTTTTGGTCAATCAATTAATTTTTAGCCACTTTGGCTATACAATATCATGTCTAAATAATTAGAATTTTTCTGTCTAAATATTTGGCTAAAATTTGATTTACATGATAATTACTAAAGACCTAATAAATACCTCACTTACAAAAATAGAACAGATAATTATTTAAAAAACATAACAAAACAAATAATTTTTTAAATAATTTCTTATAAACATTCACTAATTTATTATAAACATTCATTTAAATAATTTCTTATAAACAAAACCGAACAAAAACATAACAGATAATTAAACATTTACTAATTATAATAAGAAATTATTTAAAGAAAATAATTGTTGATATTTTGTACATAAAGATTGCTTAACTAAATAAATAAAACATTAAGTAATAAGTAATTAAATGGAACATTAAAATTAACAAATAAATAATTTCCAAGAAAACAAAAAGGGAGAGGATTTACCTGATTATACTCGCTAGATGTTGTTGTTGTTTTTTTCAGTGATAAAAAAGATTTACGGTGGGATGATTTAAATAGGGTTGTTGGATTTAATTTTTTGGTTGGAATGTAGGTGGGGTAGTTGAGGTAATAAATTTGGGAGAAAACACAATAGGTCAAATCATTTGGGATGAAAAATTAAAATTCAAAGAACCTTAAGCGGAACATCATGTTCCGCCTAAGGTTCAAGAACTCCCTCCAGAACGACGCCGTTTTACTTTCTTTCAATTATAGTATTCTATTTTGGCCCTATAAAATTTTGTCTCATAGCAAATTCCTTCAATTTTATAGACTATTTCTATTCTAATTTAATCTAATTTTGAAGTGCTGGTAAGAATTGCTATTAGGTTCTTAATTTTGTTTAGATATAACATATTATATTTAGGGCTGACAATTTTTGATACGATAACCCGTTTATGGTAATAACCCGAACATGATCCGAATATGACACGATTAGTTTGTATACAATTAAAAATACTCGAAACTTATACTCAAATAAAAATCAACGCAATTCGAAAATAACACGGCTAACCCGAATTACTCCCCCTAATTATATCCATTTGACCGGCTATAACTATTGAGAGTTTTAAAGCATGTGGTTATTTAAGTGCTATCCAGTTGTCCGAGTAGACATGTTTTATCAGTCGAAGTAGATTCAGTGCATTTTAATGCTTTATTTTCATATGAGAACATGATTGGAGATTTTGGTTTCATGGAGTTAAAATCTTTTATACCCATGTGATATGTCGGTTGTTTTGAACTGTAGCATTCCTTATGGCTTAGTGTACAGTTGCCTAATTCTAAGTAAGGAGCCGGCTGGTAGCACCTTACATTCTTAAGGCACTCCAATTTTTTTGAATAATGACAATTTTATCTTTATCTATCTCAAAGCACTTAAAATAGAGAATAAATTTATTAATAATTATTCAAATGTTGATATACTTTTTAAAAAATGTTTATAAAAAAATATTATTCTTTTAATTTTTTTATAGTTTTACAAAAAATGTTCTAATAATAATAATAATTGTTTTGAGAGTTTTCAAAAAACTATTTAAAAAAAGTTAAAAATTGTTGTTTATGTAAAAAAAAACAGATTTTTAAAAAATCAAAACAATTTTTTTCAATACCGAACAGTATTTTAAAACCTGTCACAACAGTTTTTTTTAAATAAAAAAACTGTTATGAGAGTTTTGAAAAAGTTCTTTTAAAGATGGATTTAAAAACTGTTTTTTTTTTCCCAAAAAACTGTTTTTTACATAAAATTGGGGAAAAAATTAACAAATAAAAAAAACAGTTTTTTATATTGAAAAATATTTTTTATATTAGAAAAAAATGTGTCATTTTTTTAATTAACGTTTAGTCCAGATATTTTTATTTTGGTCCAAAAAATCATTCACAATATAAAACACTCACAAACACTTTTTTTCTCTTATCCTAAACTTTAAGAAAAAAATTATCAAAAATAAACAAGGGTATGTAGTCGTTAAAAACAATACGAGCGGTTATGAATCTATTATTTTTTAAGTAACACAATCACGACACAAATAAAACACGACGTGGCATAGAGTCGTATTTTTTTCATACCGGTGGCGCGGACCATTTTTTATTACTTCAAAAATAATCTTTTTACTATTTAAAAAAATGATTCGCGCTAGTGGTACGCATAGGCGGTCCAAACCCTTATACATACCACTGACGCGGACCATTTTTTATAATATGTCGGTATGCGTCAGCGGTATGTATGGGCGATATTATAAAACATTTTAAATAAAATGTACAAAAAAAAACAATTTAAATAAATCCTTTTTTTATATAAGCAAATCCGGAATTTTATTCATATGATGGCATTTGAAATTAAGAATTTACTTATATAAAAAAAATATGCTTATTTAAACTGTTTTTTTGTTCATTTTATTTAAAATGTTTTATAATATCGCTTATACATACCGCTGTCGCGTACCAACATATTATAAAAAATGCTCCACGTCAGCGATATGTATAGGTGTTTGGACCGCCTATGCGTACCGCTGGCGCGGATCATTTTTTTAAATAGTAAAAAGATTATTTTTGAAATAATAAAAAATAGTCCGCGCCACCAATATGAAAAAAAATACGACTCCATGTCACGTCGTGTTTTATTTGGGTCGTGATCGTGTTACTTAAAAAATAATAGTTTCATAACCGCTCGTATTTTTTTTAACGACTACATGCCCTTGTTTATTTTTGATAATTTTTTCTTAAAGTTTAGGTAAGAGAAAAAAAGTGTTTGTGAGTGTTTTATATTGTGAATGACTTTTTGGACCAAAATAAAAATGTCTGGACTAAACTTTAATTAAAAAAATGACCCATTTTTTCCTAATATAAAAAACAATTTTTTTGAAAAAAAACAGTTTTTAAATCTATCTTTAAAAAAACTTTTTGAAAACTCTCATAACAGTTTTTTTTAAACCTTTTTTTATTTAAAAAAAAAACTGTTGTGACAGTTTTTTATATAAAAACAGTTATTTTTTTATTTAAAAAACAGGTTTTAAAATACTGTTCATTATTGGAAAAAAATGTGTTGATTGTTTTAAAAATCTGTTTTTTTATATAAACAACAATTTTTTACTTTTCTAAAACAGTTTTTTGAAAACTCTCAAACAATTATTATTATTATAACATTTTTTTGTAAAACTATAAATAAAAATTAAAAGAATAATATTTTTTTATAAACATTTTTTAAAAAGTTCATCAACATTTGAATAATTATTAATAAATTTATCATTTATTTTGAGTGCCATGAGATAGATAAGGGTAAGATTGTCATTGTCCAAAAAATTTGGAGTGCCTTAAGAATGTAAGGAGTGTTAATAGTCGGCTCCCTAAGTAATTAGATCTTAGGTATGTTCCATAGAAAATTCGAAAAATATAAATGATTTCAAGGCCTTTTATTTTAGGATGAAAATTTTCAAAATAAATGAATATTTTTTAATATGTGTTCGTATGATAGAAGTTAAAAAAATCATCAGTTTTTCACATTTTCTATCAAACACAAAAGTTATAAATGTGAAAATTTTATTTATAGAATATATATATATATATATATATATATATATATATATAAAATAGAAAACTTATGTATATCATAAGATGAAACTATGATGTCGTCCATATAATTTTTTTCTGCACTACCTCTTTTGCCCCCAATTCTTTGATTTCCCTCTCTTTTTCTACTTACCACATTTACCTTTCAATTCAAAATTGAGGGCACTTTGGTCCATGCCCCTTCATTCTCTAATTCTCTCTCTCCCTCTTAGACCCTCTCTCATTTCTCACACAAAACACATTTCTCTCATTCTTTATTTCTCTCCCGTTCTCTCATCAGCAACCTAGAAAAACCCTACCTTAAGCAATCGTCGCCCCTCTCTGCACGCCGCCGCTCCTCTCTCCATGCCGCCGATCCTCTGTCTACCCGCCGCTCCACTTACGCCCACTATTACGCTAACATCTGTTTTTAGGTTCAAATATGTGTTTCTGTGATTTTTTTGCAGATTTAATACTTGATCATGATTGTTTTCTTTAGATTTGATATATACTAATTTCTAAATGCTTTTTGTCTGTGTGTTTAGGTTTCATTGTTTTAAATCAAATCCCAAATATTATTTTTTAGGCATGCGTGGTTCTTTACATTTGTCTTTGGTTCGTTATGCAGAGCATTGATTGGTTAAACTAAAATTTGCTATTTGTTGTTGGTCTTCAACGCATCGCTAAGCTGATAACTATATTTGAGTGTTAATGTGGCATTGACATGGTGTTTAGGTAGCCTCTAGTATCCTTGATATGCTTATACTATTTTATTTTTTACTTTCAGTTTGGTGTTCTTCCTTATTTCTCTTTGAGGGATTTAAGAGATTAGTTAAACTTCTCATTTTGTTATTAGAATTTATCAGCTAACTTAAAAATTTCAGATCCGTGTTTGAAGATTCTTGGAAGTTTTGAAATTTTTTGCCATCTTCATTCAAAACGAAAAATCAATTTAGCTTAGGTGCCCTTGGTAAAATACTTAACTTTATTTTATTTATTGTGATTTTAGGTTTTGTGAAATAAATTGATTTTCGTTATTGCATGAACTTTAGTTTGTTTTCAATGGATTAGTTCAACGGATCTGTGTGGGTGGTAAACTTTTGAATTTGCAATTTTACCGAGCTAAACTATTGTGCCCTTTCTCACAAGTTCCCCCCTCACATTATTTCTTTCTACCATGTGAATTTCATTAAAGTTATATGATGCTTAGATCACTTTATGTGTATATGTGTTGAGTGTTCTTATCTTACTCGGTTTCCTAATTTGTTTGTACATTGTCTTTATGGTAATATGTTTTTGAAGGTAACTTCCTTATATCCTTAGATCACTTTAATAGGGTACTCATGTGACTAGATAAGATTTGAAATGAAGATTTTGGTTTATATATTGGTGTGCTCTCAGTGTAAAATTGAGGTACTTGGTGTGTATTTTTGGATGGGGCTGTCATTATTGAGACCTTTATTTTGAGGGCACTTTTGGGCCAACACAAAGCAACCTTCAAAGTAGTTTGGTTCATATCCTATTTGTACTAACAATATACTTTCATATCCTATTTGTGAAGCTTTATGACAATTGAAAACTTTAGTTCCTCTTCGAATTTGGTATGAACTATTTGGGATGTTTTTCACTTTTTGAGATTAGTTTTTCACTATTCGTAATTGGTTATAGATATGATGAAATTTGGTGCACGAAGTTTCTAACATTGTATTAATCGTAGGTGAGTTTGAGATTCTCACGTTGTTGTGATTTCAATTTTATTTTTTACAAACTCCAACTTAAATAAATTAAACGTTAAGGGTAGCTTTTGGATCCCTTACACTTCTTCGTTGCAGACATTGTGGCTGTGTGTGTGATTACATCTATGAAAGTTGCAAAGGAAAACAAAATCAGAGAGAGGGAAGCTAAGGATACGGTGCACATGAGAGGACAGTAACTTATGAAGGTTTTCTTGAAATTTTAAAGTGAGATTTTATGGGCTTTTTTGCAATTTTTGAATTGATTACAATTTGCAAGACTTGGTCTTTATTAGTGCTCTGATTACAACTTGGCAAACTTATTGCAGACTGGACAAATTGAGGACTACACATCCAAACTAAATACAGACATGGCTCTCTAATATCAGTTATGATGGAGGCTCCAACTCATTGTATGATGTACCTGTTATGCTATTTCATCATTAATAATTGTCTACATGTTATGCTCTCATAATGTATTTGTTATGGCTCTCTAATGACAATTGTCCTCTAATAACAATTGTCGTTGGGATCTTTCATTACTAACATATCAAAATTACACGAAATGATGTACCATGTCTAATAACTGATATTGGAGAGCCATAACTGATATTAGAGACTCTTTGCCCAAGACTCTTTGCTAAATATCAGTTAGAGAGTACACGTTGATGTACCTGTGATAACTCTATAGTCAGTTATATAATAACTATGTAGTCAGATGTGATGTCATTTCTAAATATCAAAATTAGAGTCTTGGGCAAAGAGTCTCCAACTGACTACACATGGCATCATTCCATGTACACTTTGCCCAAGACTCTCTGGTATTAGAGAAGCATAACTGATTATCTAATATCAGTTATGTCGTTAGCAAATATCAGCTATGGCTCTCTAATACAATTTTGATGTTTAGTCTTGGGTAATTGTCATTGGAGCGCAACAGGTACCTGTTATGGCAAAGAGCATAATAGGTACGTCTAATATCAGTGACCCTCATATATTTTAATCTACCTATTCCTATTAGCAGCTGCCGCCATTGTCTGTCATATATTTTAACATGGATTACAATTTTGTATGTTTTGTCAAATTGAGTCTTGAACACACATACTGAGAAACTTTTGTCTAATATCGGTGTTGCTTCAGTTGCATCCTATTTTAGATAGTCTATGGAGAAACTTTGTTTGCATTTAAAATATCAAAGCCAACTTCCATCATTAGTAGTTATAATTATTGCTGCAATCTTCCTCCTAATGTAGATATCCGTAATTATGTTGTTAGCTAGACCCCAACACATATAAGTGATTCCGCCAAGAAGACTAGATAGGTAGCATTCATAGCAGAGCAAATGAAATAGGGGCTGAAACAATGGCTTTGATGGATAAGCAAATTGATCATATTAAACATGAGATGCTTATGGTCGAGATTCTGCTCCATAAAATGCAGCACGAGCATGATATACTGAAGGTACAACTGAAAGACCTAATGCTTCTTAGAAAGAAACACGTATACTAATCCAACTGGGTAACCGGTTACACTTCAATCTATATTTGCTGCCTTTTTTGTGTTTGTTTACTCGATTGTAAATTAGAAGAATGTACAAGTTGATAATGAAGAGAGATTTTCGAAAGAAAGTTGTCTCTGAATATGAACTCTAAAAATAAAATAAATTAAATTTCAAGTATTTATTCGTGTGTATATTTATGCGTATTTGGGTTCGCACATAATAATTTTGTGTTTGTATTTTCTTCTTGCTTTTCAGACTATTCGAGTAGGTGTGCTGCAAATATTTGTTTCTCACTGTGGCATATCATTAACTTTGGGGTTGATGGTCTAATATTTTACATATGCAGTTGGTGATGCCTCAGTCGGTACATGTTTTTCACATAGAGAGGGTGGACAGTCCCATTATGCATAATATAGTCGGTGTAACGGATGACCTTTTCTTAATCTGTTTTTTACTTCTTTTGTTTGTTTAAATGCCTGAATGGACTTTGTTAAGTTTTGATCTTATAATGTTGTATTCCCAAGAATTTAATTTAGAAATGTGGGTTTGCAATCCTAATGTTTCATTCGTATAGAACAAGTTTTTTTTTAAAGTATATGTATAAGCTTATCAATAACTAGACGCTACGTTATCTCTATAGATTCTAAGTGTTGCAATCTCACCTATTACAACAAAAACAAGAAAAATATATTAGGTTGTGTAGTACATTCACATTGATATTTCCTAGGTTTGTGATTCTATTTTATTTTCTTCCCAAGTGGTTACTATTTTTCTATCGAATCAAAATCAATCCCTTTTAAAATATGTGATTGTGTTTTTCTTTGAATGGCAGGAGATAATTTTTTTTGTAGGACGATCTCCCCAATCGGTCTGCATATGTTGGACCCTGTTAAACATTGAGTCTCATCCCACCCCATTACAAATGTTCCACGAGTTGTTTGATTGATCGACCATTAATATATTCGATTAGATTGAAAATTTATTATTGTGTTTAAACATTATTTTTATCATTGTTTTGTTGGTAAAGTTGCCAATAATTATTTTTGGTGTAATTATATATGTAGTCTATTACAGTCATAAATTAATGATTTGGTTTATATAATGTCCGGGGTGTACTATTTGTATAGCTGAGTAGTTTTGGTTTCTTAAATAGGTGAATAGTCCTCTAAAAAGAGGAAATTTTGCCCAAAACGTTCCAAATCGTGTACACATTTTTGTGTTTTAAAATAAATTCTATTATTACAAGTCTTAGTTAACGCAGTTATTTTGGAAGTGTTCGTCATGACTTTAGGAACGGGCATACCCTAGTATGTATATATATATATATATATATATATATATCACTGCTCTAAAAAACTCGTCTAGGCTCCGCCTAGGCATGCCTAGGGTTGAGGCTTGGGAGAAACACCCCGCCTTAAGCTTTTTACGCCTTATTCTTGGTAAAATCCTTAAGGCGCGCTTTTTTCCAAAAAACAACAATGCTTTAATGAAACGATATCCCCTTTTAAATATTTTTTTTACAAACCGGACCATTATCTCATCCAAAATAATCAAATAGTATTTTAATTTGCAAATATTCAAACATATTTTTTATGATATATACAATTTTTGTATTTTAATAGTATTGTTATGGTTAAAAGTATTAAAATATATTAAGAAGGCTTAAACACTTTTTTACGTCTATGACCTGCCTAGGATTCTAAGGCTTAAGGTTTGGCCTCCATGCCTTGATCACGCCCTACGTTGTTTAGAACCTTGATATATATATATATATATATATATATATATATATATATATATATATATATATATATATATATATATATATATATATATATATATATTAAAATTTATGAATAATATATATTTTTAAAATATATAAAGTTCTAAAAAAAATCTGTTTTGGGTGATTTGCCACCCAAAGGTAACAAACAAAAACCTGAACCCCCCCTCCCCCCCAAAGAATTAAATTCCACCCCAAAGTGGCAAATTGTGCTTAAGGGGTGTTGTACCCGGAAAAAAAATTCAAGTCAAATTTAGGTTATCAAACGGTCTAAAAGTTAGAAAATTTCAAAAAATTTCAACTTTTCTGAATTTGCCTTGGAATTTTAAGGCTATTAAACGAACCCTTAGAGGTTATGGTTTGAACCATAAGTTCCTTAACATTTAAATTAGTGGACTGTTACTTTAAATGTATACCCTGATGATCGTTTGAGTTTGTTAGAATACCAATACAAGAAATTATTTTCATTATGTGGTTTTACATATTCTTAATACCAAACTTAGTTCATTTAAATGGATGACCTTATTTGACCAGTAGCTTATCTTTCAAATATTTGAATGTACATGATGAGTATTATTCATTTACTTAGAATTTAAAACATGATATCATTGTTATTCTTTCTTTATTAATGCATATCGTTGTCTTATGTTTATCGGTATAATTTGTCTAATATGTTTAGGAAAATAATTTGTTTAGACTAATGCTTGTTTTATTTTTCTTTTCAAATATTTCTTGAAAATGTTTTTGTGAAAAGAAAAATGTTGAAATCAATTTTTTCATATTCGTACTTGAATGATTATAGATCTTGAAATGTATATAAATTGATAATATGAATTAATAATTGAAAATTTGTTATGTAATATTTTTAGAAAACTTAATTGTAACACCCCGCCTAATAAAAAATCGGGTGATCACTCCTGTACCATATTAAAACCGGAGTCGCATATGGATCATTCTTAGCATCACTATCGAAAATCCATTTTAATTACTAATAACCTATTAGGTTGGCGTCAAAATTTTACCTAACTACTTTGTTAAACAGCTACAATTAAAACATCCACACAGTTTATGTAAATGAAAATGAAATGAAATAAGATTACCGAACACTCGGTCAAAATTATACAACCATATCGAATTGCGCACTAAAAGGCAAAAAATAAATAAATAAATACTGTTGGGTTATTAACCCGAATTTTTATACAGTACCTCTTATCTGGAGTACAAGGATAGAAACGTCTATCGAAAACCTGCATGCATCCACATCTGCTGCAGCCGACGTCTGACTCAAAAGAAGTGCCATCCAGACATCCCTGTGTCTGGACACCTATAGAATATATATATAGCAAGAGAGGGAAAATATAGAAACGGGTCAGAGCCCGAGTTGTAAAAATATTTAGCAAGTGCATATATGCCTTATTTTTTTTTAGAAAAATGTTCTATCTCATATTTAAATTGGTATCGCACTCCCATGAGATACCCCTCACCTCTCTTCTAATAGTGCGCACCTAACGCACCTATCTAGAACATTCTAGTTAAGCTATCCCGCCTAACTAATTTAATTCATCCGTCTACAACCCGAGTACTAAGGTCTAAACTTCTCTCCATTCTCAACACTGCGCCAAGTTCGTGCGTGGGGTGTCTCGCGAAGCGAAATCCAAACAAGGAACCCCCTGATACACTACTACTTGGCAGGGTTAATGGTAGAGATCCATTAGGCCCGTAGTACAAAACTAATATATAAATACATACTTATATATGAGTATACATATTACATTCATTCTTATATACATCTTATAATATACATCAGGATCTATCTCCTGGACTGAGGTGTAATTCTATACTTGTCTTTAATAAGACACATCCGGATCTAACTCCCGGACTAAGGTGTATTATATACACATTTACAAAATGTTTACCAATTAAATTTTCATTCTTATCTCAAAACTTTCCATTTCCTTTCTTCTATCCAGGAAATGTATTTAAAAGCCAATTTTATTATCATAAAAATGCTTTTCCATTTCATAACATCCCGTTTCCCTTCTTCCATCCAGGAAATGTATTTAACTTCCCATTTCCCCTCTTCCATCCAGGAAGTGTATTTAAAAGCCAATTTTAATATCATAAAAATGCTTTAACCTCAATAATGTCCCACATTATAGAAAATAGTTATATAACATGTCATATAACGTTTCTAAGACCGCCCGTCCAGGTTTCCCCACTGTGCGCGCTCCTAAATGGCTATCATCTTCCAGTGCCTATCACCAAGACAACCTGGGATCCTAACGAAACATCGGGAAGCGACCATATGCCTGCGGGAGAGTCATAACCACACCCAGAATTACCTCACCATCGCAGAAAAACATATCATAATCGCTCATATGGCCTAGGAATATATTCACCCCGCATTCATTAGCCAGGGGACTTCACCTTACGTGCGCAACTTCCCTTATGATAGCGACTTAGAGAGGTGTGTATCCATACATTATTATTTTTGAAAAATTATTTCTTTTTCCAATTGAAAACATTCATTTTTACATTCATAAAATCATTTATTCTCATAGACATATATATTACCTGGTTCTCATGAACAAGGAATATACTATACAATACACATCCGTATCATATTTTATATATACTTTAATCACATAGTATATATACTATATACTCTAATCACACGGTATATATACTATATACTCCTCCTCGAATTTATATATATAAATGGCCATAATTGCCAATCACATCTAGCGATGACCAATAATCCCAAAGATTCTCTCAAAGAATCATAATCATCCATTCATATACGCATTATACTATACCCAAAGTATTTCGTCACTTTGATAAATAATACATACCTTAATACCATCTAAGGATTTATTGGATATCTCTAATTATAACACTCCACACTAAGTGCGTATATATCTATATTCCCAATTTATCCTAATTATCTCGTAGGATATACTCAATCCACAATCGATTATAATTATTTTTCCTACACGCATAATTATATAGGCCTAAGTGCCTACTAAAATATCCCCGAGGATTATCCTTCCCCGATCAACCTTAAATTAAGTAGGTCATGGATTTCATTTTCACAACCGAGGACTACATCTCGTCCATACAGTCACTTAGAGATCCGCACCCTGACCTAGGGACCCTAAACTTTCAAATTCTACAATTTATCTATTTTCCTCAAAAATATAATTTAAGGGTTACATATTTAAAACCCTCACGTTGCCCTCCTAAATTCCTTTAATTGGAGGACTATATACTCCCAAAAGATCCCTTATGTTATCCCATAATAAACCTCTAAGCAATTAGAATTGGAATTCATCCCATCCAATTCACCCTAGGAAAATTGCCTAGCTAAGAAGGGGTCGATCGATCGACCCATGGCCTTCGATCGATCGATGGTTCGATCGATCGATCCCCCACGCTCGATCGATCGATCAAGGCAGGCAGCTTCTTCTTCGAGAAGCTGTTTCGGCCATTAAATCTTGGGTCAATTATTTAATAGTCCCTACTATAAATATATATTTTTTAAAAAGGACACATATTTTTAGAGGTCCGCGCCAGCGGCACTCCCTTTCCAAAATATGTGGCAAAGGACTTTTTGAGGCAAAATAAAAAGGCTTGGACTAAATGAGTATTAAAAAATGTTTGAGGGACTGTTTGGTATATGTCCCTTAAATCTTCTCCGAAGCATTTGTCTCCTCACCCAATGTCCTACAACCTCAGCCAACAACAACTACACTTATAAAATGGGTTCTAAACATCCTAAAACCCGAATTTACCAATTAATTTTAATTAATTTCTAAGTTTCTCCAATTAAAAAATTATTGGGGTTTATTCATTTTAACTCCCGAAAACCCGTTTTATCCACGAAAACCCAACCCAAAATCTTTAGGGCTTGTTTATACCAACAATGATATGAGATATTTATGCTAAAAAATAAATAAAGCACGTAAACACTTACCTCGTGGATATAATCCGACGATCCAGAGTCGAATCCTGCGGAGTTTAGCCGGAATCTCCCATTTTCTCCTCTTTTTCTCTCCTCCTCTCTCTCTTCTCTCTTTTCTTTCTCTTCTCTCCCCCTTTCCCTCTTTATATAGGGAGAAAAAGAGTTTTAACCCTTAAAACCAAAAAACGACTCGTTTACTCAATTACGAGTTACTTTTACCTTAAAATTTGCCGAAACTCCATTTCGACAATCGGACACTCTTTTCAGACTATCTCGGCCATTTTGAGTCTCACGGTGCAGTCGAAATTTCCATCCGAGGTACTTGACCGCAACTCACTATTTTACCCCACACGACTTAATGCGGATTTTCCAATTAAAATATTACCTCGTGTCGCTTTACTCAACGGCGACATATAATTAAAATACCTCGGCATATTTACTTAACCCGAAAAGTAAATATTTCTCCCATAGACAATCATCTAATCCTTGAAAATCCCAAAAATTACTATTCTGGGACATTCCTCAAATTTTTCATTTTCACCCAATTATGAAATTTAATTATCCCCAAAGGGACGGGTTGTTACATACTTCCCCCCTTACAATGGAATTTCTTCCTCGAAATTCAGATACAACCTACACCACCAATACCGAGATCGCTCCAAATCCTAATACCTCAAAGGGGAACAATACTAACTCAATGGTTCCTAACCATACACTATACGGCTACCACGGTCGTAAAGTGACTTCAATAGCGTCACATTGCACCCATCATCCCTAGTGCCCCACGGCATAGTCTTCAACTTTATATACTAAGCCTTTTCCATTTTAGGCAGTATATAAAACCAACTCACTAAGGTGCCCATACACCTTTTTAACCCGTGCACATCTGCATATACATTGCGAATGTTCGACACGTAACACTCTCTCTAAATAAGGGTCTTCTTTCCTCGGTGTAATACTCACATATGGGTCCTCCCAACCTGCGAAATTCACTCTCCTTACATCGGCGCCACTAACTCTATTGAACTTACATCCTAATAATGCTACAGTCTAACCGTTACCCTACTACGCGAAACAACTATAATCCTAAGTATGTCCCTAGTGCCCAAGGCCTCTCTCAACTTCCAACATTTGCTTCGTTTCATGCGTGGGACATCTCGCAGAGTGAAATCCAAACAAGGAACCCTCCCGTTACACTACTCCCTCGCGTCGTCGGTCATTGAGATGTAACGGCTTAAGGCACACTAGCGGGACGTCCTAAATCCTACCTCGCGAATCTGCCAACGTACTTCTACTACTCTATCCTATCAATCGGGCACCTATTCTCTATCGAGACGTTACGATCATGTTACCCAAAACATAACTTATCCAAAATATGCCTTTACATTAAGGCCTGGCCATAAGCCTCAAATCAATTACTTTCACCTTTCCTCACCCTCATGCTTGCGTTGAGGAAAATATTTCAGTGCTCTTCCATAGCACAATATTTCCATAAGTATACCATCAGCACATGGCTCATAGTCTATAGTGTTTCATCCACACTATATGACTTTTCCACAAAACCAACATCCAAAATGGGGTCTGGACTCCTGTTTCTATCTAGGGGCCACATCACCAGGCGCTCGCACTACACTCAGTCTCTGCGCAATCAATGACGAGCTTAAACTTACAGCTCAACAATAATCCTACGGGCCTTAAATCATATCTATATGGTCGCCACGCACTCAAATCATAAAGATGAAACATCTACTCATCGAAGTTCCATTTACCCATAATAATAAAGGCGAGCTCAACCTGTATCCAAGTGAGATATCGCAACAACAACCGGTTCCACCCTGGAACCACGGACACGATAGTCTCTCCATCATTAGCCTGCTATCGCTCCAATAATACCATAACATATTATGCTCACAATATTACCATACTTGTATAATACATATAAAACGAGTATAACAAGTCAGATATATATATACAAAATATAGCCACCCGCCTTTATAGCGAATGCAAAAAATCAAACTCCGCTATCGCGGAAATCACACAGGCCTATATTTATAATGTTATCAAAACTGCCATAAAACTCAAATTACGCACACGAGTCTAGGGAGAACGAACACCACAACTTTATCTAGCCACGCCACTTATACCTCTTCATTCTGAGGTTAACCTCATAACAACAACTTCGCCTCTATCTACATCGAAGGTTTCTTGGAGATTGTATACTTGTCCTAACTGAACCAAAATTTTATTAACTCTATGACCCATCTAAGCGCCCTAATCTTATCCTTTATTCCTACCGGGAAATGACTAACCGTGTGGCTCTGCACTCCACATCACAATTTTCATCACTGGCCTTCCTGACCATGATAAAGGTATCAGCACCATCTGACTCTATAACCTTGCTCCTTACAATCATCTTACCAATCCTCTTAACTTCTTCGTTAAAAGAAAACTCCACTACCGATTTCAACAACCCCATTTTAACAAATCTCCCCATGTGGATGTCCACCCATGGGGCACATGAACTCACACACATTCTTAGTAAGTGTAAGCAACACTTATCTAATGGGCTCATCATTCCTCTGAAGGACTCTCTCTTCGTTGTACCTACCTCACCTCGGTACAAGGTTCACTTCTCCATATCACCCTTTATCCACTATCGGTTTCTGGCCGATCCTTCTGTGAATAATTCAGAACTGCATTCTCTCCTAACCAAGCAAATGAACTTACGATTTAAACCGTCCTTATAATTCCTCAATGAGCAAAACATCCTGCTTCCCCATATGTGGTTACTATCATTATCACCCGTCAACATTGCTCCAGTGAGCGAAATATTTTCCTCAAATTTTCATGTCTGGGTATTTCCAAACCCTTCTCCAAGCCAAAGCTCCCGAGCCTTCCACTTCCACTGGGTAGTGCCACACTTACTTTGCACAACCCAACTTCAACGTATGGTCCTTATCAAAGACCCCTTTCGAACCCTTAGCTCCACAGGGAAATTCAACTTTAGTACCACTTTTCACCACAGCGGTACTTGGATACGCATAACTACAATACTTTAGTAGTCGTTGCAACAATCCTTAACACTTGCCATAAGGGGAGTGACCTCTACGGCTGTCCTAATCCCCCAACTTCTACCAGTCTCCCCAGCTAAGTCCCGCATCTTGTGGCCCTCATCACGACCCTCCTTGGTTGCCCTTCCTCGATCGGCACACGAACCTAGAACGAGCGTGCAAAAGATTTACATAATCTCATATTATGGCAGGAGAACGAATTCTCACAAGAGAAATCAACAATCCTAATCCTAAGGCTCTATATTAAATCGAGAGCAACGCTGAAACCGTAGTACGTCCGCACAGATTCATAAGGACACTAGAACCTGATGCTCTGATACCATTTGTAACACCTCACCTAATAAAATACTGACCGATCACCCCTATACCAAATTAAAACCGGAGTCGCATATGGATCATTCTTAGCATCACTGTCGAAAATCCATTTTAATTACTAATAACCTATTAGGTTGGCGTCAAAATTTTACTTAACTACTCTTTTTAAATAACCACAATTAAAACATCCACACAGTTTATGTAAATGAAACTGAAATGAATTAAGATTACCGAACACTCGGCCAAAATTATACAACCATATGGAATGTCGCACTAAAAGGTGGAAAAAGAATAAATAAATGCTGTTGGGTTATTAACCCGAATTTTTATACAGTACCCCCTATCTACAGTACAAGGATAGAAGCGTCTATCGAGAACCTACATGTATCCACAGCTGCTGCAGCCGACGTTTGACTCGAAAGAAGTGCCATCCAGGCGTCCCTGTGTCTGGACACCTATATAATATATATATAGCAAGAGAGGAAAAATATAGAAACGGGTCAGACCCCGAGTTGTAAAAATATTTAGCAAGTGCATAAATGCCTTATTTTTTTTAGAAAAATGTTTTATCTCATATTTAAATTGGTATCGCACTCCCATGAGATACCCCTCACCTCTCTTCTAATAGTGCACACCTAACGGACCTATCTAGAACATTCTAGTAAAGCTACCCCGCCTAACTAATCTAGTTCACCCGTCTACAACGCGAGTACTAAGGGCTAAACTTCTATCCATTCTCAACATTGCGTCAAGTTCGTGCGTGGGTGTCTCGCAAAGCGAAATTCAAACAAGGAACCCCCCCGATACACTACTATTTAGTAGGGTTAATGGTAGAGATCCATTAGGCCCGTAGTACAAAACTAATATATAAATACATACTTATATATGAGTATACGTATTACATTCATTCTTATATACATCTTATAATATACATCCGAATCTATCTCCCGGACTGAGGTGTATTCTGTACTTGTCTTTAATAAGACACATCCGGATCTAACTCCCAGACTAAGGTGTATTCTATACACATTTACAAAATGTTTACCAATTAAATTTTCATTCTTATCTCAAAACTTTCCATTTCCTTTCTTCTATCCATGAAATGTATTTAAAAGCCAATTTTATTATCATAAAAATGCTTTAACCTCAATAATGTCCCACATTATTGAAAATAGTTATGTAACATGTCATATAACGTTTCTAAGACCGCCCGTCCGGGTTTCCCCATTATACGCGCTCCTAAATGGCTATCATCTTCAAGGGCCTATCACCAAGACAACCTGGGATCCTAACGAAACGTAGGGAAGCGGCCATATGCCTTCGGGAGAGTCATAACCACACCCAGAATTACCTCACCATCGCAGAAAAATATATCATAATCGCTCATATGGACTAGGAATATATTCACCCTGCATTCATTAGCCAAGGGACTTCACCTTACGCGCGCAACTTCCCTTATGATAGAGATTTAGAGAGGTGTGTATCCATACATTATTATTTATGAAAAATCATTTCTTTTTCCAATTAAAAACATTCATTTTTACATTCATAAAACCAATTATTCTCATAAACATATATATTACCTTGTTCTCATGCACAAGGAATATACTATATAATACACATCCGTATCATATTTTATATGTACTTTAATAACATAGTATATATACTATATACTCCTTCTCGAATATATATATAAATGTCCATAATTGCCAATCACATCTAGCGATGACCAATAATCCCAAAGATTCTCTCAAAGAATCATAATCATGCATTCATATATGCATGATACTATACCCAAAGTATTTCCTCACTTTGATAAATAATACATACCTTAAACCCATCTAAGGATTTATTGGATATCTCCAATTATAAAACTCCACACTAAGTGAATATATATCTATATTCCCAATTTATCCTAATTATCCCATAGGATATACTCAATTCACAATCGATTATAATTATGTTTCCTACAAGCATAATTATATAGGCCCAAGTGCCTACTAAAATATCCCCGGGGATTATCCTTCCCCGATCAACCTTAAATTAAGTAGGTAATGGATTTCATTTTCACAACCGAGGACTACATCTCATCCATATAATCACTTAGATATCCCCACCCTAACCTAGGGACCCTAAACTTTCAAATTCTACAATTTATCTATTTTCCTCGAAAATATAATTTAAGGGTTACATATTTAAAACCCTCACCATGCCCTCCTAAATTCCTTTAATTGGAAGACTATATACCCCTAAAATATCCCTTATGTTATCCCATAATGAACCTTTAAGCAATTAGAATTGGAATTCATCCCATCCAATTCACTCTAGGAAAATGGCCTAGCTTTCAGAACGGGTCGATCGATCGACCCATGGCCTTCGATCGATCGATGGTTCGATCGATCGATCCCCCATGCTCGATCGATCGATCAAGGTGGGTAGCTTCTTCTTCGAGAAGCTATTTCGGCCATTAAACTTCTCCCAAGCTTTTGTCTCCTCACCCAACGTCCTACAACCTCAACCAACAACAACTACACTTATAAAATGGGTTCTAAACATCCTAGAACCCGAAATCACCAATTAATTTCAATTAATTTCTAAGTTTATCCAATTAGAAAATTATTGGGGTATATTCGTTTTAACTCCCGAAAACCCGTTTTATACACGAAAACCCAACCCAAAATCTTTAAGGTTTGTTTATACCAACAATGATATGAGATATTTATGCTAAAAAATAAATAAATCACGTAAACACTTGCCTCGTGGATATAATTCGACGATCCCGAGTCGAATCCCGCTGAGTTTGACCGGAATCTCCCCTTTTCTCCTCTTTTTCTCTACTCCTCTCTCCTCTTTTTTCTTTCTCTTCTCTCCCCCTTTCCCTCTTTATACAGGGAGAAAAATGGTTTTAACCCTTAAAACAAAACAACTCATTTACTCAATTACGAGTTACTTTTACCTTAAAATTTCCCGAAACTCCATTTCCAGAAATCGGACACCCTTTTCCGACTATCTCGGTGATTCTGAGACTCACGGCGCAGTCGAAATTTCCATCCGAGGTACTTGATCGGAACTCACTATTTTACCCCACACGACTTAATGTAGATTTTCTAATTAAAATCTTACCTCGTGTCGCTTTACTGAACGGTGACATATAATTAAAATACCTCGACATATTTACTAAACCCCAAAAGTAAATATTTCGCCCATAGACAATCATCTAATCCTTGAAAATCCCAAAAATTACTATTCTGGGACATTCCTCAAAATTTTCATTTTCACCAAATTATGTAATTTAATTATTCCCAGAGGTACGGGTTGTTACATACTTTCCCCTTATAATGAAATTTCATCCTCGAAATTCAGATACAACCTACACCATAAATACCGAGATCGTTCCAAATCCTAATGCCTCAAAGGGGAACGATACTAACCCAATGGTTCCCAACCATACACTATACGTCTACCACGGTCGTAAAGTGACTCCAATAGCGTCACATTGCACCCATCATCCCTAGTGCCCCACGACATAGTCTTCAACTTTATATACTAAGACTTTTCTATTTTAGGCAGTATATAAAACCAAATCACTAAGGTGCCCATACACCTTTTTAACCCGTGCACATATGCACATATATTACGAATGTTCGACAAGTAACACTCTCTCTAAATAAGGGTCTCCTTTCCTCGGTGTAATACTCACATATGGGTTCTCCCAACCTGTGAAATTCACTCTCCTTACATTGGCGCCACTAACTCTATTGAACTTACATCCTAATAATGCTACGGTCTAAGCTTTACCCTACCTATGCGAAACAAGTATAATCCTAAGTATGTCCCTAGTGACCAAGGCCTCTCTCAACTTCTAACATTTTCTTGGTTTCATGAGTGGGACGTCTCGTAGAGCGAAATCCAAACAAGGAACCCTCCCGTTACACTACTCCCTCACGTCGTTGGTAATTGAGATGTAACGGCCTAAGGCACACCAGCGGGACGTCCTAAATCCTAACTCGTGAATCTGCCAACGTACTTCTACTACTCTCTCCTATCAATCGGGCGCCTATTCGCCATCGAGACGTTACGATCATCTTACCCAAAACATAACTTCTCCAAAATTTTCCTTTTAATTAAGGCCTGGCCATAAGCCTCAAATCGATTCCTTTCACCTTGCCTCGCCTTCATGCTTGCGGTGAGGAAAACATTTCAGTTCTCTTCCATAGCACAATATTTCCATAAGTATACCATCATCACATGGCTCATAGTCTATAGTGTTTCATCCACACTATATGACTTTTCCACAAAACCAACATCCAAATTAGGGTCTGGACTCCTGTCTCTATCTAGGGGCCGCACCACCATGCGCTAGCACTACACTCAGTCTCTGCGCAATCAATAATGAGCTTAAACTTATAGCTCAACAATAATCCTACGGTCCTTTAATCATATCTATAAGGTCGCCACACACTCAAATCATAAATATGAAACATCTGCTCATCGAAGTTCCATTTACCCATAATAATAAGGCGAGCTCAACCTGTATCCAAGTGAGATATCACAACAACAACCGGTTCCACCCTGGAACCACGGACACGATAGTCTTGCCATCATTAGCCTGTTATCTCTCCGATAATACCATAACATATTATGCTCACAATATTACCATACTCTTATAATACATATAAAATGAGTATAACAAGTCAGATATATGTATACAAAATATAACCACCCGTCTTTATAGCGAATGCGGAAAATAAAACTCCGCTACCGCAGAAATCACATAGGCCTATATTATATAATGTTATCTAAACCGCCACAAAACTCAAATTACGCACACGAGTCTAGGGCCAACGAACACCACAACTTTATCTAGTCGCGCCACTTATGCCTCTTCATTCTAAGGATAACCTCATAACAACAACTTCGCCTCTATATACACCGAAGGGTTCTTGGACATGGTATACTTGTCCTAACCGAACCAAAATTTTATTAACTCTATGCCCCATCTAGGAGCCCTAATCTTGTCCTTTATTCCTACCAGGAAAGGACTAACTGTGTGGCTCTGCACTCCACATCACTATTTTCATCACTGCCCTTCCTGCCCATGATAAAGTTATCAGCACCATCTGACTCTATAACCTTGCTCCTTACAATCATCTTACTAGTCCTCTTAACTTCTTAGTTAAAAGGAAACTCCACTACCGGTTTCAACAACCCTATTTTAACAAATCTCCCCATGTGGATGTCCACCCATGGGGCATATGAACACACACACATTCTCAGTAAGTGTTAGCAAAACTTTTCTAATGAGCCCATCATTCCTCTGAAGGACTCTCTCTTCGTTGTACCTACCTTACCTCGGTACAAGGTTCATTTCTCCATATCACCCTTTACCCATTATCGGTTTTTGGCCGATCCTTATGTGAATAATTCAGAATTGAATTCTCTCCTAACCAAGCAAAAGAACTTGGTCGTTAAAACCGTCCGTATAATTCCTCTATGAATAAAACATCCTGCTCCCCCATTTGTGGTTACTATCATTATCACCCTTCAACATTGCTCCAGTGAGTGAAAGATTTTCCTCAAATTTTCATGTCTAGGTATTTCCATACCCTTATCTAAGCCAAAGCTCCCGAGCCTTCCACTTCCACTGGGTAGTGCCACACTTACTTTGCACAACCCAACTTCAACGTATGGTCCTGATCAAAGACCCCTTTCGAACCCTTAGCTCCACAGGGAAATTCAACTTTACTACCAGTCTTCACCACAGCGGTATGTGGATACTCATAACTACTATACTTTAGTAGTCATTGCAACAATACTTGTCAATTGCCATAAGGGGAGTGACCTCTACGGCTGTCCTAATCCCCCAATTTCTACCAGTCGCCCCAGCTAAGCCCCGCCTCCGACGGCCCTCATCACGGCCCTCCTTGGTCGCCCTTCCTCGATCGGCACACGAACCTAGAATGAGCACGCAAAAGATTTACATAATCTCATACTATGGTAGGAGAACAAATTCTCACAAGAGAAATCAATAATCATAATCTTGAGGCTCTATATCAAATCGAGAGCAACGCCGAAAGCGTAGTACATCCACACAGATTCCTAAGGAGATAAGAATCTGATGCTCTGATACCATTTATAACACCCCGCCTAATAAAATACAGGTCGAGCACTCCTGTACGAAATTAAAACCGGAGTCGCATATGGATAATTATTAGCATCACTGTCGAAAATCAATTTTAATTACTAATAACCTATTAGGCTGACGTCAAAATTTTACATAACTGCTCTTTTTAAATAACTACAATTAAAACATCCACACAGTTTATGTAAATGAAACTGAAATGAAATAAGATTACCAAACACTTGGTCAAAATTATACAACCATATCGAATGCCGCACTAAAAGGCGGACAAAGAATAAATAAATGTTGTTGTTCTTAACTCGAATTTTTATACAGTACCTCCTATCTAGAGTACAAGGATAGAAGCGTATATCGAGAACCTGCATGCATCCACAGCTGCTACAGCCGACGTCTGACTCGAAAGAAGTGCCATCCAGGCATCCCTGTGTCTGGACACCAATATAATATATATATATAGAAGCGGGTCAGAGCCTGAGTTGTAAAAATATTTATCAAGTGCATAAATGCTTTATTGTTTTCAAAGAAAAATGTTTTACAGCATATTTAAATTGGTATCTCACTCCCATGAGATACCCCCCACCTCTCTTCTAATAGTGCACACCTAACGAACCTATCTAGAACATTCTAGTTAAGCTACCCCGCCAAACTAATCTAATTCATCCGTCTACAACCCGAGTACTAAGGGATAAACTTATCTCCATTCTCAACACTGCGCCAAGTCCATGTGTGGGATGTCTCACGAAGCAAAATCGACATAAGGAAACCCCCCGATAAACTACTACTTGGCAGGGTTAATGGTAGAGATCCATTAGGCCCGTAGTACAAAACTAATATATAAATACATACTTATATATGAGTATACATATTACATTCATTCTTATATACATCTTATAATATACATCCGGATCTATCTCCCGGGCTGAGGTGTATTCTATACTTGTCTTTAATAAGACACATTAGGATCTAACTTCCAGAGTAAGGTGTATTCTATACACATTTACAAAATGTTTACCAATTAAATTTTCATTCTTATCTCAAAACTTTCCATTTCCTTTCTTCTATCTAGGAAATGTATTTAAAAGCCAATTTTATTATCATAAAAATGCTTTTCTGTTACATAACATCCCATTTCCCTTCTTCCATCCAGGAAAGGTATTTAACTTCCCATTTCCCTTCTTCCATCCAGGAAATGTATTTAAAAGCCAATTTTATTATCATAAAAATTCCTTAACCTCAATAATGTCCCATATTATTGAAAATAGTTATATTACATGTCATATAACGTTTCTAAGATCGCCCGTCCGGGTTACCCCACTGTGCGCCCCCCCCAAATGGCAATCATCTTCCAAGGCCTATCACCAAGACGACCTGGGATCCTAACGAAACGTCGGGAAGAGGCCATATGCCTGCGGGAGAGTCATAACCACACCTAGAATTACCTCACTATCGCAGAAAAACATATCATAATCGCTCATATGGCCTAGGTATATATTCACCCTGCATTCATTAGCCAGGGGACTTCACCTTACGCGCGCGACTTCCCTTACGATAGCGATTTAGAGAGGGGTGTATCCATACATTATTATTTATGAAAAATCATTTCTTTTTCCAATTAAAAACGTTCATTTTTACATTCATAAAACCATTTATTCTCATAGACATATATATTACCTTGTTCTCATGCAGAAGGAATATACTATATAATACACATCCGTATCATATTTTATATATACTTTAATCATATAGTATATATACTATATACTCCTCCTCGAATATATATATAAATGTCCATAATTTCCAATCACATCTAGCGATGACCAATAATCCCAAAGATTCTCTCAAAGAATCATAATTATGCATTCATATATGCATGATACTATACCCAAAGTATTTCCTCACTTTGATAAATAATACATACCTTAATCCCATCTAAGGATTTATTGGATATCTCCAATTATAACACTCCACACTAAGTGAGTATATATCTATATTCCCAATTTATCCTAATTATCTCGTAGGATATACTCAATCCACAATCGATTATAATTATGTTTCCTACATTCATAATTATATAGGCCTAAGTGCCTACTAAAATATCCTCGAGGATTATCCTTCCCCGATCAACCTTAAATTAAGTAGGTCATGGATTTCATTTTCACCATCGAGGACTACACCTCGTCCATATAATCACTTAGAGATCCCCACCCTAACCTAGGGGCCCTAAACTTTCAAATTCTACAATTTATCTATTTTCCTCGAAGAAATAATTTAAGGGTTACATATTTAAAACCCTCACCTTGCGCTCCTAAATTCCTTTAGTTGGAGGACTATATACTCCTAAAAGATCCCTTATGTTATCCCATAATGAACCTCTAAGCAATTAGAATTGGAATTCATCCCATCCAATTCACCCTAGGAAAATTGTCTAGCTTTCAGAAGGGGTCGATCGATCAACCCATGGCCTTAGATTGATCGATGGTTCGATCGATCGATCCCCCACGCTTGATAGATCGATCAAGGCGGGTAGCTTCTTCTCCGAGAAGCTGTTTCGGCCATTAAATCTTCTCCCAAGCTTATGTCTCCTTACCCAACGTCCTACAACCGCAACCAACAACAACTACACTTATAAAATGGGTTCTAAACATCCTAGAAACCGAAATCACCAATTAATTTCAATTAATTTCTAAGTTTCTCCAATTAGAAAATTATTGGGGTTTATTCGTTTTAACTCCCGAAAACCCTTTTTATACACGAACACCCAACCCAAAATCTTTAGGGTTGTTTTATACCAACAATGATATGAGATATTTATGCTCAAAAATAAATATAGCAAGTAATCACTTGCCTCGTGGATATAATCCGACGATCCCGAGTCGAATCCCGCGAACTTTGGCCGGAATCTCCCCTTTTCTCCTCTTTTTCTCTCCTCCTCTCTCTCTTCTCTCTTTTCTTTCTCTTCTCTCCCCCTTTCCTTATTTATATAGGGAGAAAAATGGTTTTAACCCTTAAAACCCAAAAATGACTCGTTTACTCAATTACCAGTTACTTTTACCTTAAAATTTACCGAAACTCCATTTCGACAATTGGACACTCTTTTCCGACTATCTCGGCCATTCCGAGACTCACGGGGCAGTTGAAATTTCCATCCGAGGTACTTGACCACAACTCACTATTTTACCCCACACTACTTAATGAGGATTTTCCAATTAAAATCTTACCTCGTGTCGCTTTACTCAACAACGACATATAATTAAAATACCTCGACAAATTTACTTAACCCAAAAGTAAATATTTTGCCCATAGACAATCATCTAATCCTTGAAAATCCCAAAAATTACTATTTCGGAACATTCCTCAAATTTTCCATTTTCACCCAATTATGGAATTTAATTAACCCCAAAGGTACGGGTTGTTACATTAATTTCTTGATATTTGTATTGTGATTCAAATTATCTAATGTATTAGATATGAATCTTGTTTTGTAAATATTTTATGTTTTGTAACTGTTTGTGTTGAAGTGAGTTCTTGCATGTTTTGCATTTTAGAAAATTTTCACTACACAACAAATATTGCACACTAAGATCAATGGAATATTCTTATTGCATGGGTTACATTGGTGTATAAGAAGGTGTGGTAGAGTCACAAGTGTTGTAAGCTTCAGAGAAGTTTGACAGTTCTACATCTTCATCGATTTTGGATTATCTGAGTCGTGTGATTTTGGAAAATCTCCATAATGTTTTGGGCTTTTGTAGGTAACCAGACGGTTCTTTATTTTGAGGGTTTGTAACTTGTAAGTGTGATTCTTATTCTAAGTGGATTTTTTGTTTTACTCCGTAGAGGAAGTCATAAATGTTTTCTCAATTGTTTGGGTTTTTATCCCATTAAAAAATCACATATATTATTCTTCCTTGCCTTATCTCCTTTTATGTTTGATTAAATTTGTTATATGATTGATTTATAACAATTCATCATATTGGATATATTAAGCTATATCTAATCTAAATAAGATTTAGTGTTATTTGATATTTAGAATAAACCTGATTTAATTGATTTTAACTTTGGCGTGTATTAAAATCTGAACAAGTCGAATAATAAAGTTTTTCATGTTTTGATTATATATATATATATATATATATATATATATATATATATATATATATATATATATATATATATATATATATATATATATATATAATTTGAAAATACTTGCATAAATTCAGAGAATGTTGCTTATGGGCGAATTTTTCATTGGTATCAGAGTGGGTCGCTCCGAATAAGATTTAACTATCTTGTAGTGCGTGTTATCTATGTATTATCTTTTTCATGCGTGCTTTTCTTCCTTGCCTCATATCCTTATATCTACAATTGGACTTGTTATATGATTTATTTGATTGATTTAGAATAATTCATCATATTGGATAAATTAAGCTAAATGTAATATAAATCAAATTGTTGTTATTTTGATATTTAGAATAAATCATATTGAATTGATTTTAACTTCCGCATGTATTAAAATCTGAATAAGTCAAATAATATAGTTTTTCATGTTTTGATTATATACATTTTATTAGAAAAACTTGCATACAATTAGAGTATGTTGCTTATGGAAGGATTTTCATGAAAGGCCATGGACTTAGGATACGGTTGTGGAGTTTAATGATGTCATCCTTAAGGGCTTAGCTTGTGAGGTAATGTGTCATGAATAGATCAATCCTATGAGAGGCCTCAGTTAGGGGTGGGATGTCCGCATACTTAGAAAACCTTGATACTATGGTCTAGTATGTAAAGGTCACGAACATGTAAGGAATGCCACAACCTTAGTTAGGTAGTGGTCGTGAAGCCTAGTGAGGTCTACCATTAGGAAGTAGCATGAAAGGTGATGGTATGGCCTCATTATGCCATGAATTGGTGAGCAAGTTTAGAGGATTATAGAAGAATTTTTAAAAGGATCATTGTGGAAAAGAGTGTACAATAGAGGAAACCTTAAGATTCCCTATTTATACCTATAAATACCCACCCTTGACACACATCCCAAAGATACTAGAAACCCTAAACCCACTTTAGAGAGAGAAAGTGAGACTTGTGCGTGGAGGAGGAGGAGGTATTACTGGAGTGAGGATGCGACATTTACTAATAATCGGAGAAGAAGGAAGTGATGGAGGTGACAGAGGGCTAATGTTCACCGGATTGTATCCACAAAGGTAAAGATCTATCCTTACCCTCTTATTCCTTGATAAAACCATAGTTTTCTATCTTTATTGAATGAGATGCACCCCTACTTGGAATCTGGGTATATCCAAGGAGTTCTACTATTCATATGAATTTCAGGGTTTATAGGTTATGGACCGTTTAATATTCATGGAGGTTTAGAGGCCAAGGAGTGTCACTATTCATGGTGATTTGGAGACTTGGGTATGTTAATGTTCATTGAGAATATTTTTTATTTTAAATGTTTTCTATTAGGGGTATTGAGATGAGATTAGAGTTAGAGAATGGTATTTTGAGATCTTGTTATTTTATCATAAGAGACTTATTTAGGTTTTTACATTTAATATGTAATGACCCGTAATTTTGAGAGCATATTTATGAATATTCAATAAGATTTCAGTCGAGATATTTTATTTTAAATGAAAATGCTTTTTGATATTACATTTAAAACAATTTATTTTGGTTTGATATCAAATCAAATATTTAAATTCAAATTTAAATGTCTCTTGGACATTTTGTGATGAGTTAAATATCTAAAGTAGGCAATGTTGAATTAAAGGGCAATATAGTAATATGCATTAGCTTAGGCTCTAAGATGGGGATTGAGAAAGGGGATTTATAAGGAAGGTTATGGGTGATTATAAGGAATGAAAGATGAAAAAAGGATAAAAACGAAATCTAAAGAGTAAAAAACGAGTGTAATGAGAAGGGCCAATTTTGAGTGTTTATATCTTCTTCATAAGTGCATTAAGATGAGATTTAAGAAAAATCCAAAACACATACTTGACTCAAATTTTCGTGTAGAATCCAAATTTGAAGTCGGATTGTCAGTTTAGATAATCCTTGGATCTGAATTTTATGAGTTTTCAAAACACGCCTAGAATAGTGGATTTTGACTTGCTTGAGGTAGTTTCGTTCTCCCGTGGTTAATTTAGTGTGCTACACTTATTCAATTTTAATTGTATATTTATATGCCTGCTATGTGTTGCGTTTATATGTATTGTATGATTGTATATTATATTCATTCTTACACCCATTTTGTATATGTTATTTTCATGCCATATAGTTTGGGGTAACGAAACTAGTTGATTTTACGAGCATGTTGGGTTGTAGAAATGGGTAGAAAATATATAAACTTGATTTATGGGAATTGAATCTGAAATTTATTTTAATTGGGAGAATGATATTATGATGATTATTATCAGAGGTTGCAGAGGCATTCCTTAGCCAAACCACCCGCTGGACGAGGTGTGCTGTCGGCTACGATTTTCTTTATTATCCAAAGACTAGGCCATGGACACCGGTTGGCGAGAATGTCAAGTTTTATTATGGCGGTGATGCCAAGTTTTAATGGGCCATGTGCCCGAGTTATATTATTTATTTTGGTGGGCCATTGGATTATTCTGAGGATAATTAATAGGATAGTGGACGGTAATCCATACCGTACTGTGGGAAGTGGGACGGGAATTTTGACACTAGGTCTTGGATTTTGTAGTGCCGAGGTGAGATCATAGGTGATGACTATATTATTGGGATTTTAGTTTGAGTGTTTATATTGCATACAGTTTTGTATATAATGCACGGACACACGAGTATCTGTAGTTACACTTGCAGCATTTATACGAGCTATCGAGTTTCCCTCTCATCCCGCGTAGTTTGTTGTATGTTAGGTTTGATGCGGGATGATATTTATGATATCGTTTCGATTGGTATCGTCATTAGAGGCTCTGGATATTTATTTTCAAATTTTAAATGTAGTACTTTCTTTATTGTAAATTGTTTTGTAAAAGGCATTTAAGATTTAATAAAATTGAGATATTTTATTTTATCGATTTGTTATTTATGGTTCCGCAAATGCATTCTCAATCTAAATGGTATTTTTTTTAAATCTCTAATTTATCAATTTTTTCAGTAGTACCTTCCTGGGTGTTACATAATCTTTTAAGCTTTGAGTTATGAGTAAATTATGGTTTTAAAACATTTTTTTACTGTAATGCCCCTATTGCTTTCTATCAAGAGTTCTAACTCTTTCTTTGAGGTCGTGGCCTATTAAAAAAGGTCATGGAGTTGGGAGGAGGTATTATATTGCGCCTTAGGAGTTGTTGAGTTGGGAATTCAGTGATGAGGCCTCAACACTCATTAGTTAGGTCCAGGCATCATGCATATTTGAGGACCTCCTACTTAGTGCTTGAGGCCAAAACGGTTAGTCTAGAGAGATTGAGACTAGGCCAACTATGGGGCTTAACACCAAGTCATATCAAGGCCAAGGTGTAGAGTTAACAGCGGCCCGTGGTTCACTCTTCCTAGAATTGGGCAGGAGAGGAGGCTGCGACCTGTGGCATGACTCGACAAAAGATACCTAGAAGAAGGCTACGAACATTGAGAAGTCCAAGATTATAAAATATAGGTTGTGGACTGAGAGGGATAAGTGTGGGAGATTGAGTTATGGGGGAAATCGAGGTGAACCAATGGAGATAAAGCCGTGGGGGAAGCCAATTGTTTATGATCCTTGGGAGTTTGAGACATGGGTCATTAGGGACATCCAAAGAGTTGGGAAACACTATTGCTTCCTTTACTATTTTCTTACACTACATAACTTTACTGATTACTCTATTATTACATTGCTTTGCGTGCGTATCCTTTGTCTTGGTAAATACTAATATTAACAGGTCATTAAGGAACTTTATTTTATATTTGTTGATCTATTTAAGCTCATCCCTTCTATATTACTTATTTCCTCAGGTTAGAGGCAGAGAAGTAAAGTGGTAGAGGTCGCGACCCATTTTTAGGGGTCATGGACAAATTGTAGCTTAGATTTTTAATAATTTACATATTTTCCATTCTTGAGTTGTAATCTACTTTAGTTTATATTGTAAAGACACTTATGAGGAGAGAAATGTTTTACTATGTTTCAAACCTTGAATTTAGAGACTCTTGCAATTATTATTCGAAGTAGTATTCACTTACTAAATCTTCTTATGTAATCTTGTTCAAGTATAATGATGAATCAAATCTTACAACTCTAATGATGAGGTCGAGGCCTTGTTAGAAGGCCGCGACAGTATAAGGAATTTTCATATTAACTAAGTTTTTATTTCCTGTGAGAAAAAAGTGACCTAACGTCCGTGGAAAAATAAGGCAAGTCGCAGGATGTTACATGGAATGAGGCTATTTGGAGTCATTTCAGCTAAATTGGCAAAACTAATTATAATTATGAGTTAGTAAGATATTCGTGTTAAGGGGTGTTCGGGACACCTTAGATGACAGGGTGTTCATGGTGGAATGTGTGAACTTTTTCAAAGAAGTCAAAAGTGTATTTCCAATTGAGTGGGATCATGTTCGGTTTCCCTAGGGAGAGGACCAAGTATTGTTGAATATCATCCCAATGAGGGAAATTATAAAGCTTTGTATTTCCGAATGGAAGTTGGTAACCTGATGAGAAGTTATTTTCAAAATCTTAGATTAGGTGAGGTTGGTACCATTTTACTATCCTCTCCACTGTTAACGTGTGAACGATGCATTCATGGGTAAATAACGGAAGGAGTCTTGAGCAGAAAGTTGCCGTAGCAACGGTTTAACTAGTTTGGTTTAGAGTATTTTTTGAACGCAATTTACGATGAGAGAGGTCTTAGGGAATTCTAGGGCATATCATTAGTATATTCCTTTCTGATAGTGTGACGAGTGAGATATTCTAAGACTTCTGATTAGTCGTATTAAGAATTCTAATGTCGAGGAGGAAATTCCGTGTTTTAGGTCGGAGGATACCCGTATTTTTTGTACATTATTTAATTGTGAAAACTTCATTACTTGTGCCTGTTGCGACACGTGAATTCATTATTTAAATTTTGATGTGTTATTAAATTAGTATTTGAAATCGGATTTTAATACACGATAAATCATTAATTAGTAATTGGAAGTGCTTAGTATTATGGGCGACTATGGAATGATCAGGGATTTGGTATAAAGGATTTTTGTTTGTATCATCCCCTTCGTGTCAAGTTCCGACGATCATGAAATAGTTTCCTATAATGTCAGGTCGCTCTTAATTAATAATTGAATAAAAAATTATATTTGGTCTTATATCGATTAATTTAATATATTACTGAGTATAAGAATCTAGTGTAAATAGTCTTGCTTTTGTTTTTTCACTATATGATATGGATAACCGTTTTGTTTCTATAGAGTCACTAGATAATGAAATAGCCTTATAATCCAAATATTTTAATAAATTTGTTATGTTTATGAACCAAATTTGCTTCTAGAGATGGCCAACCCAGTTATACAAACATGCCTCATAAAAAACAATATGATTTTTTTTAAAAATATGACAGTAATAAAGATATAAGTCATATTCAATGTAGGAAGTGTAATGAATTTAGTCATTATGCTAATAAATATTTCTTTTAAAAACAAATTGGAAATCTTCTAACACGGTCTATATATCTAAAACTTGGAATGATAGTTTGGATAGTGACAGTAGTGAGGGTTACAATAACCTTATGGCTTTTACTTCTATCTATGTAAATGAGTATGATAATTTGTCTACTATGTCCGAAGATTATGAACTTTTTGTAGACAATTATGTGTTACCTATTTCTAATAATTCTTTACCTACTAAGACTCATGTACACAATCACACCGCTATCACTGTAACCAAGACTTTGTAAGATTGTAACTCTAATTGGGATGATGAAACTGATCAATATAATAAATCGTCCCCTAGGACTGAATCTTTTAATTGTGATTGGGATGATGATTGTATCATTTTAAGAAAATATACAAGTATACTTTAACAAAGTGTACATGTTTAGGCCTAATCAATGCTACGTTGCTATCTAAAATTGATGTTTAAAATAATCAAATTCGTTTGATTTCTAGTGAACCAATTATGCAAATGGAAGAGCTTGAGATTGATAATCTTTTGCTAGAGAAATATATTTCAAAATTAACTGAAAACAATCATTTATTGGAAGTAAAATGCAAAGATATCTTAAATGATTTTAAAGAATCACAATTTGAAATAAAAGAAACTTTGAAAAAATCGAATGCTTTCGTCATTTTTAGCCTTAAGGTAAAAAAAAAAATTGATTCTTGAAAGTTCCATATGAATAAAGAGGGAATTGGTTTTGATGGAGAAGAATTTTTTGAAACAAATTTTGCTTCCTTGTTTGAAGACTGTCCAGAATGTTTAAATATTCACATGTTCATTCCGCATAATCAAAATCAAATTTAGACTCAAGCTCACTATCCTGTTAGGTATATTTATCATTGTAATTTATGTCGTAGATCTGGCCATTTAGAAAAAGTATCTTACAAACGATAAAATCTAAACATAAAAGGTTTGATGCTAATAGAAGCAGGATACCTATTAAGGCCAAATATGTTTAAAAAACCCACACTTACTAAACAAATGCCTTTAATGTTGAAAATAGTTTTTTCCAAAAAAACTAAGGATATTTGGATTAAGAAAGATAAATTAAGTTACTAATTGAGATGTAATGTTGTTTTATCAGCATTAAAAGATTCATATAAAAACTTTTAGTGGAACTTTAATTAGGGTTGTTCTAGGAATATGATTGGGGTTAAATCAAAATTCTCCTCTTTAAAAGATTTTGTTGGAGGAAACGTAACTTTTGGAGATGGTAAAATATCCTAGATCATAGGAAAATGAACATTTAAGGATGATGGACTTCCTAACTTGGATGAGGTTTTACTATTTAAGGGACTTAAAGATAATTTTCTACGTATAAGTTAATTTTGGAACACAGATCACACTGTTAAATTTTTTAAATTCGAGTGCAAAACTGTTAGTCTAGAGGGAAAAAATATACTTTGTGGTGAAAGAACGCTTGATAATTCTTGCCGTTATTCAAAATAAAGAAGTTAGAAATTAATTATCCACTAGTCTAAATAACTTAAAATTATGGCATGAAATAATAGGACACATTAACTATGAATATTTATCTAGACTAACTAGTTAAACACTTGTTCGTGGTCTCCCTAAAATACACAAAATAAAACACTCTATTTATGGACAATGTCAAATACGTGTAATGTACAAAGCCCCTCACAGGAAAGTGAAAGATGTGGTAACCTCTCAACCTTTAGAGTTACTTCACATGGATTTAATGGGTCCTTCTAGGACTACTAGTATGTGTGGTAACTCCTACACCCTTGTTACTGTATATGACTTTACTAGATTTACTTGGGTGGATTTTTTGACAGAAAAATAAGATGATTTTAAAAAGAATTCAAGAATCCTTTTAAGGATTGAAAATAAAAAAGGACATCCAAGTATCTAGGATTCTAAATGACAGGGTGTTGAATTTAAAGGCACTCATGTTGTAGAATATTGTGTAGGAAATGGGTACCAACATGAATTTAGTGCACCTAAAACCCCTCAACAAAACGGTATAGTGGAAAGAAAGAATCGAACCATATAAGAAATTGCTCATATCTTGTGTTACGCTAAGAATTTACCAAAATACTTTTGGGTTGAGGCTACTCAAACTGCTTGTCACATAATAAATCGGGTGTATTTAAGTAAAATAGTAAACAAACATCTTATGAAATTTGGTTCGGGAAATAACCAAATCTAAAATATTTTAGGGTCTTTGGTAGCGAATGTTATGTTTGTAATGATACAAAAGACCTATCGAAATTTGACACTAGGAGAGATAAAGTTATCTTTTTAGGTTATTTTCAAAGTAGTCGTGCTTATCGTGTGTATAGCCTAAAAACAAAAACTATAATAGAATCCATTAACGTAGTTGTAAATGATAATGTTGCCCATTACTTAAAAGAAAGTGAGAATCCCTTACCCATTGACAATTCTGAAAATGAAGATCTACAAAAACAATCAACAGATAGTGATTCTGACTCTCTACCACCTAATGAACTCGATGTTCCTATCCGGGTTAAGGAAAATCACCCTAAGAAAAACATTTTAGGTGATATTAGAGACCCCAAAAGACTATATCCTAATATAAAATGCTTTATTTTTATCTTATATGTCTTTAGTTGAACCTAAACATATAAAAGGAACTTTAATAGATAAATCATTATTGCTTGATATGCAAGAAGAATTCAGACAATTTAGACTTCACGGTGTGTGGTATTTAGTGCAACATGCCACTCACACTGACGTAGTAGGAACAAAATGGATATTCAAAAATAAGTGTGATGAATTTGGTAACGTCTTAAGAAACTGTAATAACAATTTCTAATATTGTTCATAATATAGGCTTTTTTATGTTTTAGGCTAGTTTGGCGTATTCCGTTACAAATTGTCACGCATCTTCACGACCCACCGAACTTAACATCTCCAAGTTTAAAGACTTACTGACATCTCAAAAAGGTATAAAGCAACTTAGAGTTTAAATTAATTTATAGAATTAATTTTTCAGATATTTATTTTTATCAAAAATGAACTAGAGTTTTTTATTTTGAAAATGTATATTTTTTTAATTTTAAATCTGGTTCAAACGAGTTGTTTCTCATTCAAACGAGATTGTCATTGGGTTAGAAAGGTCTTCCAAAGTTTTTTCTAATGTGCTTTGATTGAGGGTGTATTGTTTTAGGTCGTTTCAAGCCTATTCAAACGAGATTGCTTCTTTGTTCATACGAGATTTTATTTCGTTTAAACGAGATGCAATTATCTTTCGAACGAACTTTAAAAGTTGTTCAAACGAGCCCACGGCCTCAAAATTTGTGAATGTCCTGAAATACCAGTTTTGTGTTTATTTTTTCTAAGAATTTTGCCAGATTTGTTTATGCATATCTTTTACGAAAGTTCTTCATTGTTTTGTGTTTAAAAAAACTTTTTGATTCCCAATATACATCCTGAAAATTGTTTTTTTAATCGATTTAAACCCTACAAAGTTTTGTATTATTTCATATACCTTTTTGGAGAAGGTATCTGCATGGATGACTTGTGGTATCCGAGGGAACTCACTAAGATATAGGCCAAGACTTAAGGAAGACTGCAGCCTTATGATTCTTGTGAGGATCATAGTTGTGGATGAAGGTCACCTGCAGGAGATTCGTCTACTATAAATTTCTCTATAAAGTGAGGTTTTGCCTAGAGGGGATTTTTTGTCCAACTCTATCTTGTTTACATGATTGATTTGGCTTATGTTTTGAATCACGTAGTTGCATGTTTAGGGTGATAAATATAAAACTTGGGGTGGAGAATTTAATAAGTTAACGCCGTTAGATAATTGTGCATTGTCGAATTGGAATATTTGTTCACTTTTATTTCCGCATTCTCTTAGTGATATCAATGCCTTCCACTCTCTCTAAGTAATGTCAGAGTTTTAGTACCATCTTTCTCAAATTGGCATTAGAGCGGGTTGCATTAAGTTATTGTGTTAGATACTTGTTTAGTGCTTTTTGGGTGATTTAGTTTTCTCTTGATGGATTCTAGTAGTTTTGGTGACTTAAAGCGTTTGAATTTAAAGTTAGCTAAAAGAATTTAAATTCTTGAAAAAGAATTTTTTTATTTAAAGCTGTTATGGATCTTTTGCAAACTATCCAAACTCAAAGAGATTTATTGTGTGAGTAACTTGTGGACATGGATCGTAATTTTAAAAAATTAGAATTATCCAAGAAAGAGAGTGATGATATAGTCCGTCTTTTAGAGAAAGAATTAGAGGACTTGAAAAATTCTAGGGCTAATGTTTGTGCCGTTGAGGATAGTGTTTTGATTAATGATTTTAAGGCATGTGAGTAGACTCTTAGGGATAAGTTTGCTCACATTGAGTGGAGAGAGATAACCTTCTGGGAATGATTGAAAATATGAAGAAGGAGTCCCTAAAAATTGAAGAGTTAAATTTCTTTCTTGAGTCTAAAATTTTGAAGTTAAAAAATAATTTAAAAGACTCGAGTAACTTTAATAGTGATGATAGTGCCTCCCTTGTTTCTAATGCTTCTAATATCAAAGCGAAGACCATTGTTTACTTTAGAGGGTCAATGGAATCAAGGAATGTCTGAAAAGGTCAACCTATAGGTAACCTTCCTCGTATTTACACATGTTCACATTGTGGTAGGAAGAGGTACTAGGAAGTTGAAGAGGTCCTAGGGAGTTGAAATCTAGCGTCCCCTTAGTTCCTGAATCCCGACGCGTTAAGAACAACCTTATTTGGGTTAGGAAATCGGTTTTAGAGGATCTCGATGTTAGACTAATTGATTATTGAATGCTTGCACATGATTCTTCACATGCAATATCTTATGGATGATTGCTTGCGTGAGTTTGTTTGTCATACTCTAGTTGTACTTCATGATATATGTTTTCTAGTGTTATGACATGTGTAAATTTTGTATTTTTATTTTTCTTTTATCGAGTGATATTGGAAAAATATAAAAAAAATCTTTTGATATTTTTTTTTTAAATACAAAAAGATTTTCGATTTTTGTGTATTTTAGTTTTACACATTTGGTATGTCATACTGGTGTGTTTGAATCCTATTAACTCCATAATCTCCACGTGGCTAGGAAATATATTTAGGACTTTAAATGCTTACATTGATCTTAACCATGTTATCGAGTTGTTTTGAACTTGATTTGCTTTACGAATTCAACTTTGTATATGCCTTCGCACAGAAATGCACGAGATTTTTGGACATTAACTTCACATGTATATTTGATCTTGGTGATATGTTCTCCCATTAATTTTGTCCTCTACATGCTTATTTGACCATGGAGGATTTGTGCATGTAAGAACCGTTCCCAGTGAGATATTTTTTTATTAGTGAAAAATATGAGTGTACACGGGAAACGGCACAGGTTGACTACGCATGAAAGCCACCGTTTGGAAGAGCCCAAGAAAAAATCAAGGCAATAAAAACATATAAAATTTGCTAAAAAGGGGAAAATATAGTTCAGTTTGATTCATCATTCAAAATAAATCACTTCAAAAGAAAAAGAAGAAAAATGAATAAAACAATATGATTATGTTTATCTTTTAAGGGAATTTAGTTGAAGATCAATGGGTTTGAACAATGAATCCTAGTATGATTATTTTGTCATGATGGTATTTATGCCCATCCCATTTCCTTCATACTCCTTCGGAGGGTTGTTTCGACACTCGCACGCGAGGTTGGAGGGATATAAGAAGAGATCTGACTGACAACCTATTTTGCACAAAACAGGCAAAAAAAATGTTGCCTCTGTGAGAGAACGACATCAAAGACATATTGATGCTTGCAAAACCAATTAATTCAGAGGTTTGGGGGAAGAATTACAAAATGGGAAGGTGTTAACTACCCATCCCGCCTATTCGGTCTCTCGTGGTCCTATGTTATTATTCTCTTTAATAACTTCAGGAAATGTCTGCACATGTATAAATAAATGGATAATGGAATTTCTCAACTCATGTCATGGAGAAAGGCGGAGTGAGGTCATCTGTAAGAGTGTTCCCAAAAATAAGAATAAATAAATATAATGTGTGCGTTATCGGTTCACCGATCGCTTATAGAAAAACGACGATATAAATTTGACAAAACGTGAAGATGAATAACAATATAATGTATAGAAATAATACATAAATAAAATTATGAAAAGAGGACTCAAGTCTCGAGTTTTGACCCGTGACATCTACGTAGGCTAAAAAGGCATCAAAGTTCATGTAGTTTGCATGCTACATGAGGGTGGGGTTTAGCCCATAAATCAACCGAGGATTTTACTTAGATGTGTGTGTAGAAAAAGGATGTTTTGGTTTGAGAAAATGTGATGGGGAATCCCACTTTGAATTTATGAGCAAACTCTCTTTTTCTTGTTTTTGGGTTTATTTGTAGAAAATATGGTATGTGCAATACTACTAAAAAAGTTGGATATTAATATGTGTGGACTAAAAAGGATGAAATGCTAAAGTAAGAATTAGATAACTAATGCGACAATAAGGAAATTTAAAAAGAGAGAAGAATGTTCGAACATTCTTTGGAGACTTCAAGGTTGATCTTACTTGTTGAAGGGGATGCCCTTGAAAGTGGTTGGAAGTGGTAGGAGGAGAGGGAAAGGATTTTTGCTGAATTGGGTGTGAAATGGATTGAAATGGAATATGAAGGAGATCTTTCGAAAGGGAAACCATGCTGACTTTGAGAGAATGTTATCGAGATCACTGAGAGGGATGTTTCTGAGGTACCTATCGAAGTGAGCTCATGCTCTCCTTATATAGGGTCAAGGGGGTGCCGATTGGAATTGTACTTGACCAGCCTATTAGAAGGCAATATAAAACACACTGCGGATAGGTAGGGAAAAGGGTTTTCCATTCGACGACTTCATGTAGATTTCTCAAAAAATGATCATAAAATGCAATTCGTAAGTTCGAATCATGCACAGGGCCTATCGTTGGAAAGGTCATTCAGAGACCTTTAAGAACCCAAGGTCCTATCCTGGGTTCAAGAGTTGACTGTAGTCAAATATGTCTTACAAACGTCTGATAACCTTTTAGACAAGAGATTCTCGAAGGAAAACGAATCGTTTGCCTGAACCATGAGGTTGATTTGTGCATAAGATAAGCCGTTGGAAAGGGTATTCAGATCTCTTTGAATATTCATTCAGTATTATTTGTTTTAGAAAGTTGACCTTGGTTAAACTGGTCCTAAAAGTGCCCGGTGACCCTTCGGAGTAAAACAGGTCGTTCGTCCATACCGTAAGGCTGATTCACACATATGGTGGACCATTGAAAAGGGTTTCAGATCCCTTCGAAGATTCATTTAGTCTCATTCAATCTAAAGAGTTTATGGGAGTCAAACGGAGTTCAAAAGAGCTCGGTGGTCTCCGGTAAAATTTTGGAGAAAAATGGACCGTTCGTTCGAACTATAAGGACGATTCATTGAGCTTTCACCCGTGAGAGGAAGGTCATTGGGGTTAAAATGGGTTTTGGGAGTGCTTATGGACTCCAGATCAATTTTTGATGATAACATAAACCCTCCATCTGAACCCTAAGGCTGACATGGGGTGGACCAATGAAAAGGGGATTCAGAGCCCTTCGAAGATTCATTAAGCTTTTCCTGAGACAAAAAAGTTAATCAGAGTTAAATGGGTCTCGAGAGCACCCAATGGACTAGATATTGGTACTCATAGTATGACCCGGGGTTTATGGTGAATGATTAAGTGCCAGGGTCCTACGAAGATGCTTAGGAGGGTCCTAGAATGTCGTGTCAATAGAGCCCCTTAATGGGTGATCATGGAAAAAGTGAAAGTCGTCGAATAAACACCACATGGATGTTTGGAAATGAAGTCAATTATGCAGACCAAAGGGATGAGGATGACCGATTCAGAGGGCCGAGGCCTATTCCAAGGACCTAAGGTAATGATGGGGATGAATGAGTCTTTGGGTAGAGGTAAATTTTGAGGACCAAAAATTGTAAAGACCGATTTTGAGGGTTTAGGTCAATTCTAAGGACCAAAAGTTGAGGAGATCGAATCTACTGGATGAGGTTAATATCGAGGTACTAAAGTTAGATGATCGATTTTGAGGGTCGAGGTCAATTCTAAGGACCTAAAGTTGAGGAGACCGATTCTTAGGGCTGAGGTCAATTCTGAGGATCTAGAATTGAAGATTCCGATTCTATAGGTCGAGTTCAATTCAAAGGACCTAAAGTTGGATGAGCGATTTTAAAGGTTAAGGTCAATTCTGAGGACCTAAAGTTGGACGATCGATTCTGAGGGCCGAGGTCAAATCTAAGGACTTAAAGTGATGACGACCGATTTTGAGGGATGAGGTTAATTCTGAGGACCTAAAGTGATGACAAATGATTCTACGGGATGATGTTAACTCTGAGGACCTAAAGTTGAATGATCGATTTTGAGGGTCGAGGTCAATTTTAAGGACCTAAAGTTTAGTAGACCGATTCTGTGAGACGAGGTCAATTCTGAGGACCTTAAGTCAGACAAACAATTTTAAGGACCGAGGTCAATTTTGAGTACCTAAAGTTGAGGACACTAATTATAAGGGATGGGGTCAATTCTGAGGACTTAAAGTTGAGGAGATCGATTCTATGGTGGGAGGTCAATTTTGAGGACCTAAAGTTGAGGAGACCGATTCTGCGGGTCGAGGTAAAATCTGAGGACCTAAAGTTAGATGACCAATTCTGCGAGTTAAGGTCGATTCTAAGGACCTAAAGGGGTGAGGATCAATTCTACGGGTCGAGGCCGATTCTGAGGAACTAAAGTGGCGACAACCGATTCTAAGGGCTGAGGTCAATTCTGAGGGCCTAAAGTGATGACGACCAGTTCTAAGGGCTGAGTTCAATTCTAAGGACCAAAAGTGGTGACGACCGATTCTGAGGGTTGAGGTTAATTTTGAGGACCTATGGTTGTAACATGGGGATGTTTTCTCTCTAGAGAGTCTTTGGTACTTGTAATTTTGTTGAGGATTGTGTTGTTTAAAGACTCTATTGGGGAAAGACCTCTGACTGGGATCTTGTCTTTTTGATAGTCAATAAACTGTGTAGGGAATTTAAAATTCTTATAGTGGACGAATTGGGAGAAATTTTAGTCTGGGAATTCTACTAGGGATTGGGGGAAGCATTTAATTTTGGGTTTCGCTGGGGAATTGTAGTGTAATTTTAGGGTTTTGTGCTGGCGATAAGACTGTAATATTAATCCATCTGGGGATTGTGGGATCTTAAAATGGATTTCTTAGTCAAGAAATGTTATCATACTTGTTTGGCATTTTTAGGGATTTTTCGAAGAATGTTTTTATTTTTCTGGCATTTTCTAGCATTTTTTGTCTCTTAAGTAAAGGTTGATTTTATGTCGAGGATTATTGGAGACCTTTTACCCTTGGGGGTTGATTATGAGGGGGTTACGGGCATGCAGGTGCAGATGAGGAGTTTGCAATCGTATGAGTTGGGGTACGTCTGGTACTTAGGAGAGAGGGTTGTGGGGCAAATCAGGTGACATCTGATTCTAGTTCTTTTTTACAGATTCATTGTTGACTTGGGGAGCTCGGCGTTGACCATATTGCATGCTTGATGTAGCGGCATTGCACCTGAAAAGAGATTTCAACAAGGCAAGAGAAATGCATATTTTTTTTATTATCTTTATTTAGTGTCTTACTTTACATGCACTTTAATTTGACGTTGAGTTTTAGCTTTAGAATGAGTGGAAAAGTGTGTGTTTTGGAAATTTTTGAATATTTTTCTGGCACATTTGAGTAGAGGATGACTCGCAGGCTTAATTGGAAAAGATCTTCCTTTTTAAGGGACTTATTTTGAGAAAAAGTAGGAAAAATGAGTTCTCTGGAATGTTTTTGAATAAAAGAAGGCCTTGGCGGCTTTGTTGGTATATGTATGAGGGGATAGGAATCTTGGTTGTAACTTGGGGCTTGTTTCCTTCGTTGGATTGTGCTGAATCTCACATGTTGAACAAACTGTAATGATATTGGTTTTCCTGGATTTGTTGGTTTGGATAACACCTCGCGTTTTACTTTGGTGTTGTGTACTTTGGGAGAGAATTGGTGGGACACTACCCATATATTCCATTTGGGCTTCAGGGAGATGATTGTTGCTCCTATTGATGTTCATTAGCTGTTGAGGATTGATTGTAAAAGGTTTGGTGATGTTGGATATCCTAGAGATGTTGCCTTGGGCCTAACTTCTAGGATCTTGCTGGTCACGGGGGACTTAATGGTAAACCCTCAGTTACCATCTTACCATCGCAATCCTACGGAAGAGATACTGGAGACCCTGAATGGCCTTGATGCTTGGAGGGAAGGTCGCTATGATTTTTTGAGGGGGGGGGGGTTGGTAATGCTGTTCATATGGATGGTCGAGAGGTTCAATATGGAAGTGAAAACTTTCTTCTCTTAGTACTTTATCAGTTTTGGCCCATCTATGGAGAATTGGTTAATTAGTTCGTGGAGCACCGAGCCCGGTGCCTTCATTGGCCGGTGCCATAATGGGGGAACTGTATCCTATTTTAGAACTGGGAGAGTACTGATATGCTTGATTAGTTGGCCTGCAAAATATTTCATTTTATTTACCTTGGTCGCTTCAGCGTCAAGTTGGATGGGAGAAAATAGCGCCTCCTCGTACACTAGACTTCTTTCCAGTAGAAGACTTGATTGAATCCATGTGGATAAGATTATGTTGCTTTTGAGAGAATCATCGTTCGTCAACCATTCCATCTCAATTTGTAGGTAGGGTCACACATGAGTCCGAATATTAAATAAAATGGTTGTAGAAGAGAGAAGCGGTGAAGATCCTGACGAAAGAGAACATTCATAGGTGGTTTATGATTTTGACACCATGGAAGGAGGGGTAGTGGTCTTTTCTAGGTTGGTTAGGTAACACCTCTCTATGAAGCAAATTCGAAATTCCAACAAGGCAGTGGAAGTTTGGGAACCTTCGGGGGTTCATGATGACGAGGCTAGATCTTTCGATAACTGCGAATAGGATTTTTGTGAAGCTTTTGTGTAACTAGGATGTGTATTTTTTTTTCATTTTCTGGAATTTGGGTAAAACATTATGAAGTTTGGTTAGGCTTGTTTAGAAGTTGCTTGATTAGCAGAGAGGGGTGGTTGTTTTGACTCCCTTTGTCGATACTTCATGTAATTGTACTGAACTTCCCTTTTGGAAAAAAATATTTTGATCATATTATTGTTCCTCTTAATGAGTTTTACATTTGAATTATCTGTACCAATCTTTAAGTCATACATAATCCTTTTGTTCACGTAAATGATAAAATGAACAATCGTTCTTGGAGATTAGAAAATAATAGCATTTTGTGAAAAAGAAGGGGACTCTCCCCATGTAAAGCGTATGACCTTCCTACGTACCTCTGGGAATTTTGAAATTTTTTTAAGTTTTATTTTAAAGAAAAAGGTTTTTTAGCGGATCAGGCCCCACGTAGTTCTGGGTAGAGGGAAATGAAGATTTTTTTATAATAGAAAGGGGATGAGAAGAGTCATAGCACGTTGAGATTTCGGACTAAGGGTAGAACTTCTTGAGATAGTCCAGATTGACTAGATGTGCCATCTATTTTCCATCAAAGTCAATGATCATAGAAACGCCACCAGGTAGGATCTTTTTCATGATGTAGGGGCCACTCCAGTTTTTCTTGAATTTCCCTCTGGGGTCCCGGACGACATATGTGATTTTTTTGAGGGCCAAGTATCCGTTTTATACACCACAGTCCTTGACTCTTTGATTGAATGATCGCGCTATTTGGCGATGGTAACCTTGTATGTTATATAAAGCCTTGAGCCTCTTTTCATCCAAGAGTGATAATTCATCAAAGCGGCTCTGATACCACTCTTCATCCCTGACTCTGCTTTCAAGCATAATGCATAAGGAAGGTATTTCCAGGGCGTAAGGGGTCTGATCGGCACAATCTCGATAACTCTGAATCATTTTGCTGATGATGGCTTTGAGGTTTTGTTGATGGTTTCAATTGCACCAATGGTTTGGGTTCGGTAGGGAGAAGATTTGTGTCTCTAAATCTCGTACTCATCGATCAGTTTTGTGGCCTGGGATTCGAAGTGTAACCTAGTATCAGATACTAACTCGTGGGGAACCCCATATTAGCAGATGATGTTATTTCAGATAAGCTTGGCTACGTTTTTGGCATTCAATATTGCATACAACTCTACTTCAACCCATTTAGTGAAGTAATCAATTGCAACCGGGATGAAATTATTCCCATTTGAAGCTTTGGGTGTGACTTTTCCTATGATGTCAATGTCCCGAGTGAAGAAAAGTAAGGGAGAAGTCATGTTATAAAATTCTAAAGGAGGTAAGTGCTGGAGATTAACAAAATGCTGGCATTTTAGGCATCTTCGGACTTAGGCGATGCAATCCTAAACCATGGTAGTCCAATAATACCCTGATGAATAATCTTCTTAGCAATCAAATGACCATTCCTGTGGGTCCACATCCCCCAGTGTGTATTTTTTGTATCATTTCTTTAATATATGTCCCTACAATGTAATGCAAATGGGTTCCATTAAAATTTCTTTTGAACAATGCTTTGTCACAGATGATGTAGGCAGCCAGTTTGCAAAGGGTCACACGGTCTTTTTTATTGGCATTTTGGGGATACCTTTTATCCATGAGGAGACACCAAATATTGTAGTACAAATACTCATCCATATCGAAATCTTCTTCTGTGAAGCTCAATGTGGTATAAGTGTGTTGGTATAGTTTGTTTTTAGACTCAGAAAGGGGCCATCGTTATTCCATCGAGTATGTCGACTATTGAGGCTAGGGTAGCAAGGACATCAACTATGTTGTTCTTTGCTCCGGGCCAATAGTGGAAGGTGATATCTGGGAACTGGGAGGCTAGCTCTTTCAGGTGGGTGTGGAAGGGTAAAAGGTTTTCATCTTTGACTTTCCTTCTTCTATGGACTTGGCTGATGATGAGAGCAAAATCCATGTAAACATATAGGTGCTTCATACCTTTTTTTAGGGCAACTTTGAGTCCTACAGTGCATGCCTCATATTCGGTCATATTGTTGGTGGAGTGAAAATCTAGCTTAATGGAAATTGGAGTGTGAGAGTCATCAGAGGCGATTAGAAGTATCCCAATGTGGTATCCTTTCTTTTTGGTAGCGCCACCAAAGAACATTTTCCATCAGAGTTCTTCCTTAGAGGTGTAGATAATATCTTTATTCGAGAATTCAGAGACCCAAACACCAACCTCATCCATTGGGTAGTCAAAGAGGTAATCAAAGATGGATTTCCCTTTCATGTCTTTTTGTGTGATGTACACGATATCGAACTCAGCTAGTAGCATCAACCATCAGGACATTCGACTATTTTGGGAGGGTTTCTCAGGTACGTATTTAATGGAATTCATTTAGGACACAAGTCTGATGGAAAAAGCGGGCATGTAGTGCCGTAACTTTTGAGTGACCCAAACTAAGGCAACACATGATTTCTCTAAGGTAGTGTAGTTGAATTCGTACCCAACCAATTTTTGATTGACATAGTAGATGTCTCTTTTGTTATGGGTTTATTCAATGTATTGGGAAAAAAAACCTGTTACGATATCTATTATGGTTAAGTACAGGAGTAGAGGGACACCTGGCTGTAGAGGTATAAGCACCGGAGGTTAGGTAAGATATTTCTTGATTCTGTCGAAGGCTTCCTACCAAGCCTAATTTCAAAATTTGGTAGAATCCTTCCGGAGGAGTTTAAAGATGGGTTCGCAAATGTAAGTCAACTGGATGATGAACCTGCTAATATAATGTAATTTTCACAAGAATCCCCGAACTTACTTCTCCATTTAAGCCGGTGGAATTTTGAGCATGGCTTTTAGTTTGGAAATGTCTGATTCGATTCCCTTCTCTCTAACCATGAATCCCAAAATCTTTCCTTTAGTGATGCTAAAAATGCATTTCTACGGGTTTAATTGCCTCTGGTATCGCTGCAATCATTCGAAGAACTTCCAGAGGGCGCAAGAATGAGCTTTCCAAGTCTTAGACTTAATAATCATGTCATCTACGTAGACTTTGACCTTCTTTTGTATCAGATAATGCAAGATGTTTATAACAACCCTTTAGTAGGTAGCCCCTATGTTCTTGGGATTTAATGGCATAATCGTGTAACAAAAGGTTCCTTAGAGGGTGATGAAGGTAGTTTTCTCTTGGTGGTTAGGGTGCATCTTGATCTAATTGTATCCAGAGAATCCGTGGATGAATGACTTAAGGTTGTGACTGGCCGTGTTATCCATATTTATGTCGATATTGGGCAATGTGTAATCGTACTTCGAAGATGCTTTGTTCAAATCCTGATATTTGATGCACATGAAGACTTTTCCTCCTGATTTCAGTATGGGTATAATATTGGCTAGTCATGTAGGATATTTTATCACCCGAATGAAGACTACGTTCAATTGTTTGATTACCTCTTCTATAAATTTGAGTGACCATTCGATGCAGAGCTTTTGTAGTTTCTATTTGACCGGTTTGCATTTTAGGAGAGTTGGAATCTCGTGTTGGGCTGTTTTTGGATCGATTTTGGGCATGTCATCGTAGGACCCATGCGAAGATATCAACCAATTCCTTTATAAGCTCTTAGAATTGTGTGCGCTCATGCTCGTTAAGGGTGGAACCTATCATAATCTCTCATTGTTGGCTATTAGAACCAAGATTGATAACAATAGTTTCATCCACATTAATTTGAACGCGATTAAGTTGATTGTTATAAACCTTATTAATATAGTTAAGAATTGTTCATTTACAAAATCATCATCATCAAGAGTTTAATTAGAATCAAGATAATTAATGTAAGGCACAACAATAATTAATGTAAGGCATAATAAGATACTCAAAATCCTCGCTTATTTTAATTTTGGGAAAAATAGCGTTGAGAACCTTATCAAAAGAGGTCTTAATTACATTGTTATCAGAAAAAGAAGGAACAACGATAGATGAGGAGATAGGGTAAACAACAAGGATGGATTGCATCTCAGCAGGTGGGACTGGAATAACATTCTAGTTTAGGAGAGGTGCATTAGTGACCTTGGTCAAAGTGGACGGGTTCGATAATGTTGAGCTTGAATGGATCATGCCGAGTGTTATCCCATGTGTTTGTAGGTTGAACGAGTCTTCGAAATCACTTTCCTCGGAGACCTTAGTAATGGCTATGACTTTTTGAGTGAGAGGTTTCACTTTATGCTAACAGTTTTAGACCGAGGAGTAGTTGTCATGAAAGAATATTTCCATCAATTGCTTCATATTCTTATCCATATAGTCATACCAACGTTCAGGAAAGCCACGGAGGTGGAAGTATTCACCCTCCTTGATGAATCTTTCGTTAAGAGAATCCTTCAAAATAGTCTTAGCATCTCCTAAACTCCTTTTCATCCGTGGTTGGTGGAGCATTTTGAGTTCTTCTGGTGAAGGATGATAACTCAGGCCATATGGGGGAAAGGCCTTTTTCAAAGACTATGGGCTCCATTTTACCTTGTTGACATTGTCCCAACCTGAGTCTGGGCATGAAATGCATATTCTTAACATTTGTATCCAATTGACATTATCGTAAGGACTGTGCTTTGGACATACTCGATCTTTGAAATTATCCCCTGCCGAAAGGGGAAGCAGATCAACCCTGAAGCTGGAGAGAAGCATGTCATTCATCACATACTGTATTTCTAGTATCGAATTGCTGGTATTTTCAGTATTGTCATTATTTTCAAAAATGGTAATGACTCTCCCCTTGGATAAGAATTTTAACTTCTAATGAAATGAAGTGGATACCCCTCGAATGCTATGAATCCATGATCGACCGAGTTGTAGATTGAAGCATACGAGCATGTTAATAACTTAAAACTCATTAACGATATTGATAGGGCCAACCCCTATTGTGAGTGTTATGGATTCCATCACCTCTTGACGAGTATTATCATAGGCACTGCGACGGAAATAGGAGTCCGGTCACTTACTTTCAACCCCAAGCAATTAAAGGTTCTTAGTGGGAAACATTTAGGGTGGATCCATTATCGACGAGTGATAGTGGGACTGTCTTTCCCATTACTTCAACACAGATTTAGAGGGCATAATTATGATCGAGGCCGACCTACAAAATTTCTTCTTAGGATAAGGAAAGGAGTCTAGTGATGGTCAAGGATCCAACCTGGTTTATAACTTCTTTTGGGTGGTGGAAAGAGGGACTGCGAGCCTAGTGAGAAGCTTTATCAGAGCATTTTGGTATAATTGGGAAGACATGAAAAGTCACCACAAGGTAATATTGGCTCGAGTATTCTTGAGTTGGTCTAGGATCTTACTTTCCTCGATGGTCATTTCTAATGTGTGGAGTTCCTCAACAACTCCCCTTTGCTTATCTATTCCTGATGACTGAGAATTTGGATTCTGATAGTGCCTTCCTGATCTAGTCATATGGTTTATGGAGGCGGGGAAAAATAAGAACCCACCCTGTTTCTTCATCGTTTTTTGGTTATATGATTACTTTGCTGATTTACCCCAACATTTCCTCGAAAGATATCATCCCCCACATATTGATCACTAGATTTTCCTTTTCGTGACTCGGTTCATCATCAGAGCTGCCAACTTTATCCTCCCATTCCATGGCTATGACGTCTTCTTTCCAAGAGAACTCAATGCATTCCACGACCTCAATGTAGTCTTCATACAAATCCTCCCACTCAATGGGGAGGTGCGAGAGTGAAGGGACCAACCATCTTTGAATCTTCAAAGCAGTGAGTAGATCAGAAACGCTGCAAATTTCATCGGTTTGTCAAAACATGTCTTCCATAATATATGCTACATCGTTTAAACTAATTTCATCAATGATTATCACCTAACTATCTGACTCTTGATCCTATTTCCAGGCTTCCATGAACAGGATGCTGAACTTCTGATAGTTAATGGTCATTTTAGAGGGCAATTTCAGCCAAAAATCTGGCAGATGGTTCAAAACAGCCACTAAATCCATATTTTTTCCTTCAGACCAGGTAAGAATGATAATACAAGCCCTCGTGAGGAGTGACAGAGCTTGGTTGGTGAAGCAGGTAGGGTGTACGAGACAATATGGACAAACGTTAAGTGGTTTGGGTGAAAATACAGTTATGATGGGTGATTTACTAGGCACAATCTGGGTAGATGGATCAAATTTCGGGTCATTTTCTAGGAAGATGGCTTTTGTATGGGTTGGTAGTGGGTTGTGATTAGTGTTAGGTTTAGGATTGGTTGGTGGGGCGATGATACCCCGATCAATTAAACCCTGGATTACATTCAGAAGATATAAGCACTGATCAGTAGTATGATCGAAAGAATCGTGAAAATCATATGGGAATAAGTTTTGAAGTTTTTGGGAATTCAATTTGGCAATGGACGAGGGTCCATAGTTTTGATAATATTTCCTCCTAACAAGGCTTGGTAGATTTTATAGACTGGAGCATAGAGCTCAATGTATTCCTTTCTGGAAGAACCAGGGTGGTTTTCTGGTGCCCAAGAGGTAGTAGGATGAGTGATATTTTTATGGTTGACACTGTGGCATTGACAGGATTCTTATACTTTATGAAGGTGAACTACATAGTCAATTACTTTGGCTCAACTTTCATCTTGGTAATACTTTCTTTAACCTCCACACCTGTTTCCCGGAGGGCTCGAAAGTGTGGGCAATACTAACCTCGTATAGTTGCTCTCATATAGGGAAGGAAATTCTTCTTCACGATGCTGACATGTTCTTCTTCGGAGGGTCGGTTGGTCATGGTGGCATCTTTATCTCTCCAGCTTGATATGAAGTTGCTCACAGTTTCTACAGGATTTTGCTTAAAAAGATCTAGATTAGGGCGTGTAACCTCTAGGTCTTCCCAACTGCGGATTCTGGATTTTTTAATGGATCAGAACCAACGAAGAGGGTTGTCATTTATAGTATGTTGGAACATCTGGGACATTATCTCTTCGAAGGCGCCAATAAGGGTCATGACTCAGTGATAGCTGTGAAGGTGAACAATAGGGGGCCCGCTACCGCCGAACTTCTTGATGGATGGCATCTTGAATTTGTCTGGCAATCTTTCTTTAGGGTATGGAGACATGTGAGTGTAGCCCATGTAGTTCCCAGATATCTTAACTTGGTCAAACTTGTTTGAAAACATCTTGAGGTCTTCCTTGACCTTGTTCAGTTCTTCCTCTTTGCTCTCAACGGGTACTGGCAAGTTAGTCCCAGGATGGGTAAGGTTTGGCATATGGAGTTGAACTAGTGGTGGACCATTGGCGAGCGGGGCACGTGAAGCATGATGATATTGTTCTGGAACCCAAACAACCTTGGTATAGGGTGGACCCATGGCATGAGGAAAGAGAACATCGACTTCTTAAGGAACTTGGACTTGATTTCACTACATCTTATGAACCTTGATTTGAAAGTTATTAATCTTAGCATTAAGTTGGACTAGGATTGCCATCAGATCATGTTGTACATTCGGTGCTTGATCGGTGTTTTCCATAGAGGACTAGTGAATGCAGATCCCTGACTCGGAGGAAATTGAAGGGGAATTGACAAAGCTTCAAGGCGGTTTGAATGAAGATTAAAGCCAATAGTGAGCCAGGACAAGAATCGGGCATGCGATCGACCTGAGAAGGAAAATGATTCAAATTTATTTTTCAAAAAGGGAAAAAGGATTTGTTTTTGTTAAAAAAGAGGGAAAATGTTTTTAACATTTTTGGCATTTTGATGAAAAGGAGGAAAAATGTTTTGGATATCTTGATGAAGACGAGGGAATATGTTTTTGGTATTTCGATTTTTTAAGAAAGAGGCGGGAAAATGAGAGAACACTCTCAGCATGATTATTATTATTATTATTATTATTATTATTATTATTATTATTATTATTATTATTATTATTATTATTATTATTATTATTATTATTATTATTATTATTATTATTATTATTATTATTATGTTTTCACTTGTATTAGGTTTACCTAAATCCAAAAGAAATGTTGGATAGGACCCGATCCTGAGAAATATGGGTTTGAAAAATAGGTAAAACAGGGTTTGACATGTTTCCAAGCTTATGGATAGTGTCTTGTTTTGGAAAAATGACGAAATCACGCAAAACTTTAGGCGGCATACCGACCCGACATTTTGGTAGAGTTTTGTGTGGTAGCCGAAAAACTAAATATGAGTGACCTAGGCGTGACACCTCTATGTGATTTAGGCAGTTGGATGGGTTAGGGGAAAGGTTCCCCCTTTGGCATAACTTCCATGAAATACTTCTTGTTTTTTAGGGCAATCGGTATGTGTGGACAAGCCATCTGATGTACTTGAGTGTACACTATATATCTCATGGGGATAGTATGTGTTAGGGAGTATTCGATATACTCAATGTACGGGAATGAGTTCATTGCTATATACCTCCGGTCGTAAGTTCGGTCAGGTGGTACAAAGCGGGGGATCCATTTGATATACGTCAAAGGTATTAGGCTAATGGAAGGTGAGAGTCATATTGCTTAAGATAACTCCGGCCTTACAGACCAACACCCATCACAAAGTGAACCCCCGATACGGGACAAAATTTTGGTCAATAGCCATGCTCTTGGTGATGTAATGTGTAAAATGCAAGAATACTATATTATGGAGAGATTCTTTTATTTGGCGTAAAAGCAGTATACTAATAGGGAAGAATGTAGAAGTATCATGAAAAGTAAATGTAGCATGGAACAAGAATATTACAAGTATGGATATATGCGGGTGACTGATATGTGAATATCTATAAGTGAGTTTGTGGTAGTGAGCCTAAGCATGGATCAATTACAAGCAGCGTGTGATATTTTCAAGTGAGCATGGATATATACAAGTGTGATAAGTTGAGGTGTGTGATAGTGGAACATAGGCATGGATATTCTAAGTGGTGTGTGAAACATGTGAATATAAGTGATCCTACGTATAAGTGTAAGTCGTGTGAGGTATACGTGGATGATATTTACAAGTAAGTGAAAGTGAAAAATGAGTAATAGGTGATATAAGCATGAGGTAAATATATATATAAAGTAATAGGGTAAATAGGGAATATATAGGTAGGTGGATACACACACATGCGATAAATAATAACACCCATACAAATAGAGTTTACCCATCTTATGATAAGTAAGTTCCCAACAGAGTCACCACTTTGGCCATCCCGTTTCCTTCCTCCTCCTTAGAAGGGTCGTTTAGATGCTCTCGCGCGCGCGGTTGGAGGGAGATAAGAAGAAGGTCTCACACCATTTCTAGAGGAACTTCGACCATCGTCAATGTGGGGTGATGTAAAAAGATAGAATCGCCAGCCTATTTTTCACAAAATAGGCAAAAGAAATGTTGTCACCTAGAGAGAATGGCATTAAAGATATATTGATGCTTGCAAAACTAATTAGATAAAAGGTTAGGGGCACAGTTACGGAATAGGAAGGTGTTAGGTACCCATCCTTCCCTTTCGGTCTCTCATGGTCATGTGTTATTAATCTCCTTAATAACTACGGGAAATGTGGGCGCATGCATATATAAATGGAGAATGGAATTTCTCAACTCACGTCATGAAGAAATGTGGAGTGAGGTCATCCGTAAGAGTGTTCCTTAAAATAAGAATAAAAAATATAATATATGCATTTGTCGGGTCACCAATCATTTATATAAAGACGACGGTATAAATTTGACAAAACGTGAAGATGAATCATAATATAATGTATAGAAATGATACATACATAAAAATATAAAAGGAGGAATAGAGTCTCAGGTTTTGACCTGAGACGCCTACATAGCTTAAAAAGGCATCAACGTCCACGTAGCTCGCATGCAACACAAGGGTGGAGTTTATCCCATAAATCCAATCGGAGATTTTATTTAGATGTGTGTGTGTAGAAAAATGAGGTTTTGGTTTGAGAAAATGTGGTGGGGAATCCGAATATGGAGGAGAGATTTCAAAAGGGTAACCATGCTGACTTTGAGAGAGTCTTGCGAGATCACTGAGAGGGATGTTTCTCAGGCGCCTTTCGAAGTGAGATCATGATCTACTTATATAGGGTCAATGGGGTGCTGATCGAAATTGTACTTGACCTGCCTATCGGCAGGCAACCTGAGACACACTGCGAATAGGCAGGGAAATGGGTTTTCCATTCGACAACGTCATGAAAATTTCATGGAAAAAGGTCATAAAACGTAATATGTACGTCTGAATTGTGCATGGGGCATACCGTTGGAAAGGGTATTCAGTGCCCTTTAAGAATCCATAGGGATGATACCGGGTTTAGGATTCGACTGTGGTCAAACGGGGCTCGAATGCGGCCAATCAAAATTTTGGGCAAGAGATTCCAAGAGGAAAATAGATCGTTCATTCGAACCGTAAGGCCGATTCACGCATGGTATAGACCATTGGAAAGGGTATTTAATTACCTTCTAAGATTCATTCAGTCATGTTAACGGGTTGCGGAACCGCACGGTGACTCTTTGGAGTAAAATGGGTCATTCTTTTGTACCGTAAGGTTGATTCATGCGGAGGGCGGACTGTTGGAAAGGGTTTTCAGACCCATTTAAAGATTCATTTATTCGCATTCGATCTGAAGAGTTGACAGGAGTTAAATAGAGTTTGGGAGCACCCGGTGGTCTCCAATTCAGTTTTTAAGAGAAAATGAACCGTTCGTCCGAACGATAAGGTCGATTCGTGCAGATCATTTCAAGGGGGATTCAGAGCCTTATTAGATTCGTTGAGCTTTCACTTGAGTGAGGAAGTTGATTAGGGTAAAAATAGGGCTCAGGAGTGCCCGGTGGCCTCCAGATCGGTTTTTAATAGTAAAATAGGTTGTTCATCCGAATAAAAGGCATATTTATGCATGGGGTGGACCATTGGAAAGGTGATTTAGATCCCTTTGAAGATTCATTAAGCTTTTCCTTAGACGATAAAGTTGACTAGATTCAAACGGGGCCCGGGAGTGCTCGATGGCCTCTAGATCGGCACTCAGAGTATGACCTAGAGTTTATGGTGAAGGAGGAAGTGCTAGGGAACCGTGGAGATGCTTAAGACGATTCTAGAATGTGGTTTTTACACTATTCATTTGTAAAATCATCAATATTCTAGACTTGTGTGCATTGTGCCTATTTTGCTCAGTAGAGTTCAAATTTATATTCACTTAAGGCTAAAGGTTAGTTTGATAAAGTTTTGTGGTCAATTATAACTTTTAGAACATTTAGGTGTTTAGGTTGTTATTCATTTGTATCTAATTCATGCTCATTCATTCCATCCCACATGTTTAGACACATCGATACTATGTTAGTGTGTAAATCTTATGTGTTTTGTGTCATGTTTTATGGTCGTTTATACTTATATATGTGTGTCAGATTTTATTTGGTATATTTTGCATATATTATATATGGTATTGTGTTATATTTGTAAAATTTACACTTTTTGAAAACATTGAAAAGTTTCAAAAAAGTTGGTTGTGTTTGCCTTTGAGATTATCATTACATGTTCTTCATTTGTATCTTTTTGTGATAATATCTTATCTTTTATATAATGATCAGTATTTCATGCCTATGTTTCTACTTCTTTGTCTACTTTGAAAAAAAAACAAAGGGGGAGTGAAAATTAAAATTTGATGAGTTTATTTTATTGGGGATAATTTATGAGTTTTACTTTATTTCAAACTCGATGCATCACGAGGTATATGTTTTTGTCTCATGTGTGTAGGTACTCAAAGAGGAATTCAACACATACCAGATGAAGACAAAGTTTACCAAAGGAAAAAAGAAGAAGTTTGAACATAAATATGCTTATACCATTTCGTTCGAGGGTTATGAAGGGTGTTAGGATTTTTGTTATAGGAGGCTTTTTATTTTAATTTGGTGCTCGGTTATGATTGTTTCTTTTATACCAGAATAGCCAATGGTGAATATTTGTAAAAATAATTTTTCTAATATTGTTCATAGTATAGGCCTTAATGTTTTAGGCTAGTTTGGCATATCCCATTACAAATCGTCACCCACTGACATGACGAACGGAATTCATCATCTCCAAGTTTGAATACTTACTAATATCCCATAAAGGTATAAAGCAATTTAGAGTTTAAATTAATTTACAAAATTTATTTTTTTGATGGTTAGCTTTATAAAAAAATAAATAGTATTTTTTTTATTTCGAAAATAGTTTTATTTTTTATTTTTAAATCTCGTCCAAATGAGTTGGACATCTTATTCATATGAGATTGTCATTTCATTAGAAATGTCGTTCAAAGTTTTTTCTAACGTGCTTCGATCAAGGGTGTAGTTTTTTAGGTCATTTAAAGGTTGTTTGAAGCCTGTTCATATGAGACTGCTTCTTCATTCATACGATATGTTATTTCATTCAAACAAGCCTTAAAAGTCATTCAAACGAGCCCACAGCCTTGAAATTTATGAATGTCCTATAAATAACTGTTTCGTGTTCAGTTATTCTAAGACTTTTACCAGATGTATTTCTGCATATCTTTTGCGAAAGTTCTTTATTATTTTGTGTTTAAAAAAACTTTTTGATTCACAACATACATCCTAAAAATAGATTTTGTGAATTGATTTAGACCTTAGAAAGTTTTGTATTATTTCGTACTACTTCGTGGAGAAGGTATCTCTGTAGCTGACTTGTGATACCTAAGAAAACTCACTGAAGACAAAGGCTGAGGATGAAGGAGGACTGCGTTCTTTTGCTTCTTGCGAGGACCATAGTTGTGGACAAAGGTCACCTACGGAAGATTTATCTAATATAGATTCCTTTATAAAGTTTGTAAGTTATAATTTGTAAATTTTATAAAGTGAATGAAAGATTTTGCCCTTAGGGGATTTTTCCTGAAAACCTGTCTTGTTTACATGCTTGGTTTGGTTTACGTTTTGAATCAAATTGTTGTATGTTTAAGGTGATAAAGATAAAACTTGGTGTGGATTATAATTTGAATTTAATAACTAAACACCGTTAGATAATT